>JAWWLV010000183.1:14384767-14410841 GCA_035041135.1 Platyrinchus mystaceus | reverse complement strand
GACTGATGCCTTTAGATCCAAGAGTCACAGTTCAGCTCATGTGCATGACCCAACCAATGGACTGTAGCATGGTTTTTTAGAAAACTATTTCACTGCAGTCTAGGCTCAGTTTCAGACTCTTATATGGGAAAGCTAGTGCCTCAGAAAGGTTATTTTGTAGTTGCCTTTATTTCCGTCAAAGTAGCTCTATTTTTTTCTGTGCATTCTGCTCTGTAACGGTAACAATTATAAATTATATTTGATATAACTTTCCATCGTCTTAAAACACTGCTCATCTGGCCCTTGGTTTAGCAAGGACTGATCCCACAACACTCCTTATCCCTTTTCTTGGTGTCAGCAATAGCCCCATTAGGGCTGGAATCTGAAAGGTTAATTGACAAAACTGTAATTATTGAAAGTTTCGTCTCCCTGGTGTGAGCTGGGGACATCCCACACTGGGAATGAGAAATGAGTCCTCAGCAAAGAAAGCTGGATGGCAGGAAGACAGCTCGCTCGTTGGCATGGTAGCCCTATGTGAGGTGATAGATTCCTGATTCTGTACATGTTTTCAGGTTCAGCAGCCTGAAGAGATGCCACAGTCTAATCCAGTCCTGCCTAAGGTCCAGATGGCCTGCACACAATCTGGTCTTGCAGACAACCTCAGACTTTGTGTTGATACCTAGTGAGTCCTTGAGGCAAGACCTGGTAGAACTGTCCAGCCTAGGAGTGCAGGCAGTCACTGCACTCCCTTAACTCTCAGTGTTTCTCTGGAGCACTTCAGCAAGAGCATGTGGAGTTATGGTGTGGGTTAGGATGTATGGATTAGGAGCCCAGCCACCGTGCTTTTCCAGATAGGCTTCCAAAGCATCAACAACAATTGGTACACTTGTCTTTGTGATCTTGAAATGAAAGTGTCCTCGTAACCTCTCCTTCGTCAGTGACAAATAGTAACATGGTGTGATGCTACACTGGGATTTGTGCCCAGGTACTGCAGAGAGAAATAAAGGTAACGCCTTAAGCTCTGCAGCCTTTCCATGTGGAATGGAGGCTGTTGGTGGTAGGGGAGATGCTGTCTTCCTTCTGTGAAACCTTGGTCAGAAGTGGAAACACACATGCCTTTTTAAAAGGGAGTCTGTAGGGTGGGAAAAAAAAAAAGGAGCAAAAGCACTCTCTATTATTTTTCTTTTTTTTTTTTTTTTTTCCTAAGAAGAGAAAAACAGCTGTCTCAGCTCTGTAAGGTACATTTGAAATGGTTTTGAAAGGCACTGTGGGGAGCTGGACTTCTCTTTAACCGTTTTCTGCAGCTAAATAAGAAAAAGTACCAAAACATGAAACAAAAGCGAAGAAGTCCAGAGGCCTCTCAGAAAGTTTGCTGGTGAAAGAGAAGTTTTCCCTGTGACTGAGTGGGCAACTGCTGGCCAGGACAATCTTTGAAGCATCTGAGCAAAGACATAAGCATACGTGTATGTGTGCATGTGTGAATCCTTCAGACAGCTTTGAGTGAGGAAAAAAGCCTCACTGAAAGTGGCAGGAGGCAGTGTAGGAGTTAGAGTCATCAAATGCTCCCCCTTCTTTCTTTAAACAATCACACAAGGCTGTGTACTTCCCTCACAGATTAGAATGAAAATAATGGCTTTTCTAGTGAAGACCACATGTGGTGAGGGAGATGTTTTCTATACGTATATGCATATTTTCATACATAGGTACACAGTGTCTTTACACATATAGTCATATATATATACGTGTATGTATAAGGAATATTAGACCATTTTTAGCAGTTTTTGATCATATATTTCCCTCTGCTTCTTTATGCTCTTTTTTATACTTTTGTTGCCTACTGTCACATTTCCCATCTTTTCCCCAAAACAGAACCTGTGTGGCCAGGTCCTGTCTTTCTGCAACTGGCCCACTCATAGCCAGAAGTAAAGAAATACCGGGCTTATGGTGTGTGAAAGATTTTCTCTTTTCCTGGATAACTGAAAATAAATAGTGATTAGATTAAAACAAACACCCATGTGCTCCTGTACCCCACTACCAAGACTGGATCTGGGAAATGGAGGAGATTGCTGGAGTGGGACTATAGTAATCATAGCTTGGCATGATGGAGCACCCTTCAGGCAGAGAAAATAGACCCCTGTCTTGCTTTGTCTTTTATTGTTCTGATCCTGTGGAGCTGTGTTGATTTACCACAGCAGAAAAAGCTGTGTTTTTAGACGTGTGTTAGCAAAATCAATTCCCCCACTCCAGAGCGCAGACTGGTGGAGCTGAGCACAGCAGGGGCTCTGTGCCCCTGGCAGCAGGCAAGTGCTCAGACTGTAAGAGAGGGATGGAGGAGGCAAACACATGCAGGTGACATGACTCAGGAGGTAACCAGGCAGGTAGGAAACCTCTGCAGTGATTTGTCGTGATGGCCATTTCCCTGCCCTCTTGCCCACTTGATGAACATCAAGAGCTGCCTTCTACATGGTCATTGCAGCCTGCCCTGACAGACTTCTTGTTGATAACATTATGACTTTGTGGACATGACCTTTGAGGCCTTATGTTGTAACAAGGATTCCTTGCTAATTAATGCATTCAGAGATGTTCAACGTGAAGGGTCCCCAGTTCCTGTCTCATGAAGGAATGGCAGGAAAGGCATCAGAAACCAAAGTGATCTGAGGAAGCTTGGAGTGGGAAATCTGAATAAATAAGAAATTCCGTGAGCAGTGGAGTGACTGAAATGCTCTCAATTATCTCTTTCCCCTTTTTCTTGTATCACTGCAGTCTAGGCAGACTTTCAGATATCTCCTTCCACACAATAGTGTGCTATGGGGCAAGGAAGCGTTAACAAGTATGGAGAGAGAGTTTTCCTGACGGCACCAGTGGAGTTTGCAAGTTAGCTGAAAGCACAGTGAAAATGCACCACTTAGAGAATGTATAAATAATTCCATATATTATTCTATAGCACATCAAAACACAGAGCCAGTCTCACACACTTCAGCAATTTTTTGCTTCTGAGTGTTTTAAATGAGCTCAAAACCCTCTCAGATGCTTTTCTTCATAGGTGAATGGCTGTCCAATGTACCAAAAGCAAAAATGTAATTAAACTTTAAGCTCTTAAAATGCCAAGTACCACTGGGATAACACACGGATAAAACATAGTAATTGTTTATATTTACTCTATGTCTAATTACCATTTCTTTTCAGGTGCCTGCCAGAAATGCAAGCTTGGGAAAGGCAAAAAATGTAAGAATCAGTTTGTCTTTGTAAAGTCAGAGCTTCAAAGTCTTCATTAACTTTCAATGTGGTGTGATCTCATTACCTGCATGCTTAGAACAGTGCCCTACTTGATGCTGATAATGCAGGGGGGCTTGTCTCCCACAAATTTCAAAGCCCCCCTCTTTCTCTAAAGCCCTGGTAGCACTGCATCCCATCTCAGAGGATCTGAGCATGCTGTGTCCCAGGCCTTGAGGCCTCACTTTTAAAACAGAAGAATGAGTATCTGCTCTCTTTCTCTCAAGTCCTTTCCCCATCTTCCCAGGGCTATGGCCAATTAGAGACATTGGAAACCCCCATGTCCTGGACATCAGACTAATATCTGTGTGCTGTATTGTTCCTTACAGGAAAAAGAGGGAGGAAAGGGTATCTAAATTGCCGCATCAAGGTATTTTGTTGCTGCCAGGTCATATGTCAAATCATGTTAAAGCTTTTAGAATCAAGTGTGAGGCCCTATGTCTCAAGTGTGACGCCCTATGTCTCAAGTGTGACGATATGGATGCATATGCAGCACCTAAATAATCCTACTAAAAGTTAAGGGATTTATTGAATTTATGAACAGACTTCAAAAAAACTCTGCTCCAGTTGAGAAGAAATGTTTATTACGTTTCCAATTCTGATTTTAATATGTTAACTATAAAAAAATTGTAGGAGACAAAAGCAAATATGAACTAAAACCCACCTTTCTTGAACATTGCAGGTGGTTCATAGGAGAAGGTATGAACTTTTATTTGCCTTTTGAAGGGGTTACTGCGTGTGTAACTGGCAGGAGCTGTGTAGGGACTCTGAGGTTAGTAAACACTGCAGGGAATTTTTCTCTTTACAATTTTTCCTATTGCAAAATGGACTTTTCCACTACCAAGAAATCATAGTTTCCAAGTAAAGGTGTTATGCACAGGGCACCTTTTTAACTTGGCCCCAGCTTGCTTTTGCGCAGATGTGAGTGTCCAATTTTCATACTAATGGGTCTGTTGAGCTTTTAAAATATTCAAAAGAAAACTGTGATAAAACATCTTAGTAGCAATTTTGTTTTTCCAGATTGCTCCAGTTTACTGATGGTTCAGGTGGTTCCACGAGTTCCCAAAAGATCTACCTTTGCAGAGCAGGTTCTGCTAATGCTCAGATATTTTGCATTAAGCACATTGTAGACTGCTACAGATTGTATCTTTCCCTGTTATGAGGCACTGAAAAGGTTGTATACCAATTCACTCTAAGGATCAGACTTGCAGTGTATTGCTGTAAACAAGATCTCTGGAGTGATCAAAATATTGGAAAAAGCTTTTGGAAAGTTTCTGAACTTCTGTGGAGGTTTGATTAATTCTCAAGATGAAAGATTTCCTTCTGTATCTAGACAGTCCCTCCCCTTGACATTCAGTCTAGTTCATCTCAAAGAGCTGATCACCTGGGTAAGGTGGCTAAAGGAAAAATAATCCTTTTACTCCCACTCCCTCTTTTTAAAATGGCATGTGATAAAACATTGCAGTAAAGACCAGTGTCATCAGCACTATAATGATAATAAGATATTAATTCCAAATAGTTATGTGTGTTTGGGCTCTTTGGGTTTGTTTGGCTTTTTGTTTGTTTTTTGTTGCTGGTGGTTTATTTTAGGGTTTTTGTTTGTTTGTTTTTGGCCAGTTTAGCCATCCACACTGCAGAACCTACATCAGCCTGTCTGTTTGGACTCTCTTGGTGGTGAGGGGGAGAGACGTGCTTCCAAGAGTATTGTTTATGCTTCAGGGAGTGCTGCTGGTGGGATAGATTAAACCAGCCTCATTCCCTCAGCAGCTTATGTAGGAAATGTAAACTATAAGACCACAAGGTTTCCAGCTGTGTGTTCTGGGGATCTTAGTTTAAATTTGGTAACAGTTTGCCTCTAGACACATACTGCAGGGGCTGGAGAATGTGTATCAGTAACCTCTTTGCATGATCATAATACTCTTGTGGCAATTAGTCTTTCTAGGTGTGATCTCAGGCTATCCATGGGGACTGGGAAGCCAATTGCTGTAGAATCCTTATTTAAATACCGTGGCGCGGTCTTTTAGCCTAGATACACGTGAAAGGCACATGTGCAAGAACAGGCTTATTCCTTTTGTAAGCATTCTGCTGCAGGGTAGCCTAAAAGTCAATTGAAAACCAACCTGCAAAAAGGTGGTCAGACAGGCCAGAGAGAACTCCTTCCTTTTAGCACCAGGGTGTCTGTAGGCTTCCTGTCCAATGCTGTTTGTTATGAACAGCCAAGCAGCAAGGCAAAAGCATCTCTGCCCTCTCTCCAGGCTGGGAGGTGTTAATGGATGAGTGTGAGGTGAAAGGCGAGGAATCTGAACACGTCCATTAGGCTCATTCCTGCCAGCTGCTCTGAGCCCAGTAAAGTGATATAATCAGAGAGAAGGCAAACCAGGCAGATCTGAGGAGTTGTGTAGCAGTCGTATGCATCCCCTCTTCTAGGGACCTGTAAGGGCTGTTGGGTTTGGATTTTTTAGGTGGAGAAGGCACCTGCTGGAGGTCACCGCCAGCTTCGCCTGAGGAATAAAATTACTGCTGTTCTGTCCCAGAGAAAGTGGGGAAAATGTCTCATGTTTTAATGACTGTTTTGAGTTTTTCTCTAGGGTTATGGATGAAGCAAAAGCAGAACCTCCTGTTAAAAGCCGGAACCAACCACAAACTACAGTGTGAATGCCACAGCACACTCCCTTGGTTTCCCAATGGATCACATCTCCTGGGTTTTGCAGAATTTCTTTTTCTTTGCACGCATTAATTTGTTTCTTTCAGCTCTTCTTCTTTCTATTGAAAGTTACTTCCTCTGTCTCTTTTTAAGTCAAATTTTTCAGTCCTTCTTTTTTCCTTGCCTCATATTGGCTCTGTCAGGCCTCCTGTACTGAAACTCACCACTGCAACCATTCTTGTCCCTTTCCATGAATACCTGCCTGTTCCTCCTCCCATTCCCATAACCTCTCTTCTTTAGTTTTGGTTCAGTCTGTTAGAAATCCTTTCTCAGCTTCCCCATGTCCTGTTCAACCTCATACCCTTCTATACAGCTTTCTTCACCTCACAGGTAATGAGTCCTCCTTATTTCTCTTTAATTTTAGGATTTCTCTCCTGCACTTCTTTTGGTTTCTGTCATATCCAGAGTTTACCTCTCCTATATTGCTCCATTGTAGGGGGATTTTGCAGGCTCTTTATTGATCAGCTTAGTCTTATCTTCTCAACTTCTCTGTAACAGCAGCTAATTATATTCTATGTGTAATGTGGGTTGGGTTTTCTCTTACAATGCCTTTAAACCATCAGAGGCTCCATAAAGGCATACAGCATTATTCTGTATTATGGTTTTACAATATAATCATGTTACCTAGCAGAAAGGCTGCAAAAATCTAAGATTACACGTCTTCCTACTAGGTGGTGAATTGTGATTAGTGAACCCCATGGAAAAACTGGGTTGTTCCACTTAGTTTTGCTCTCAATTCATCAGCCTCAGAGTTAATCGCTTGCCTGCAGCCATGGCAGACTGAAATAGCACCATTTGTTCTAGCAAGTGGGCAGAGAGGCCATGGCTAACCTGCTGAGCTTCTCTCTGCCAACTGGCTGCTGTTTGGAGATGTGGCCTGAAGTGAAGATCTGCTTGTCTGTGCTTTGAATCTAATTATGTTTGTTGACCTTCTGACATTTTCTGTTGTGCATCAGATCTAAACCTGGGAGCAAAGTGCTATTTCGGTCCTCAGGAAAAAAGGGCTGCTTGGGTCCTACCTGTATCTTTGTATGTCCGGGAGTAATGACGAGAGTCTTATTTTGATAAGATCACAGAATTAGCTGAAAAGGGGCACTAAAAGCTTTTAGAAATATATCTTAAAGTAGATAGAGTAGGATTTGGCTCAATTAGTTTTGATGAGGTTTCCATAATGCAAAGCAACACAGACAGATGTTTCAGGATTGTTATCAGTTTATTTCATGAGGTGAAAGGAGAATATCCCACTTTCTCCATTTCTCCAGAACCTTAGATACATTGCTTTGTAGTCTTTTATTGAAAAAGCTAGTATGGTTACTCACCTGGCTTCTAAGAACCATCCTGGGTACATCAGCAACATATCAAACGACAAAGGTTAAAAGATAGTATCTGGACACCCAACTTCCCAGTAGCTTTTGTGCTTTTTATGACACTCCAAAGGTTTTAATCAGGGCTGAAATCCTGAGATATGCCTCTCTCTATCTCTGTGGCTTGGTTACTATTAGGTATGAGTGAAGTGACAATAGAATACTGCTATGGCATGCTGTTAAAAATTCAGTATAATCCTTTCAATTTAATATGGAACTTCTACTGGGGTAAATGGAAAAAAGGTTCAGACTCTTGATCTGCACAACATTTATGCCTTCTTTCTCTATAGCCTGAAAATACCGTCTTTGTTCCGCTTTCCATCACAGATGAATTGGGACCACTTCAAGCTATTTGTTGTTCTATATTTTAAAACTGTTACGAGTAAGAGATTATGTTATAACACATCCCATTTCAGTGATCTATGTTTGAGGGACAGATAAGGAACTCATGACTGTTAGTTGAAAAAATACTAATGTACAAATGTGAATAAATTCATGAATACATATGTGTAAGTACATTTACAAAGGCACATATATAGAAAATCAGAATTCCCATGTTTCATTCCTAATGGTACTGCTTTAAGGGACACTGCTTCTGCCACATGGTTAAAAGAACAGTTATTTCTGTAGTTTTTCCCTATCTCCCTGATCTTTTTTTTGGTCATATTTCCTGATTGGTCTACCTCATTTGAGTTGTTTCTTGTCAACAGTTTCCTTTTCTGTTAGCACAGCCCCTCTAATTTTTCCCATAGTGCAGCATGAAATAACAAAAGAATAGCTATTTTCAGTTGGGATTTATTTCTTGCAATATTGTGGAAGGAATGGTAATTAAACAACACTGACTCAGAAAACTGAGCACTGAGTACTCAGACAATGAGTCCATGCAGTGTCTGAACACTCCATAGCATTAAGGTATTTATCTTCAAGACAACTTCTTCCAGGAGGTGAGAGAGCAGTATCTGTTTCTACTGATGATGAATGGATGCACCAAACTATTAATTGACTTCCTAATTCACTCTTTCTTCCATGGAAGGAAGAGTCACAAGTCAAACTTAGGTCTCTTAGCTGTGGAACTTTTTACCATAAGATCAAATTCCTTTCAATAACTCATGTGTTTCATATTAACATTTAACATATCCTCTGTTTTCTGTTTGTGGATCCATCTGATACTGCTGGCAATACTGTTGGGATAATATATTTTAATAATGGTAAATAGGAGGAATCTCAACTTCTAAAGGTTCTACCTATTTAGGAGTTTTGGTGTTTGGCATTACAGAAATAGGAATCAGCTACTTTTCGCCAATTACTTTTCCCCAAAAATGCAAATTATATCTTTCATTCCCAGGGCTTTAGATTCACATTTTCTGTTAATTTTTTCAAATGGAATATGTTTAGAGGATGGCAATAGGATGAGAAAATATTGAGAAGATGGTTGGGAGGCTACTTGTTTAGACAGTCAATTTTTTGATAAGGTATGAATACACCGAACAGCTGTAAGAGGTTTGGGAAAACATATTAAAACTTATGGTGACCTTAATGATAATAAAAATATAGAAGTACTGATAATGTAGATTAATTTTTTAATGAATGCATGAGGAACCATCATATATATATATATATGTATATAATGAACTAGTGCTTTATGGGAACTATTTAGTCTAAGTTCTAAAAGGACATGTGTAAGAAGTGGTTCTTTGTGGTTTTCCTTAGTATGAGATTTCTTTAATAACAACAGCTAGCCTGCTAGTCTAAAAAGTCTGTGAATATGAAAAGATGAACAAGCTGCTTGCAAGCTTTTTGATTTATCAGACTATGGTTTTTTAAGTATTATTTATTATTTAAATATTAAGATGTCTCTGAACATTTTGTGGCCGGGACTTTCTGCAGTGAACTGGAAGAATCAAACCTAACCAAAGTAAAAAGTGTTAATTAAGTTCTACCTAATGTCATGTAATATGACTGCTACTACTCTCTCCTCAACCTTTCCCTCATCCAAGCTCAGTCATTGAGCATATTGCACGCTTCTTCTTCAAAAGTCCCACCTAAAGTCAGACAATGAGTTAATATATTTTATGGAAGAAAGGCACAAAGAAACTAAACAGTTTGCCAGAGACCTAAAAAGCAAAGTGGAGAAGTGAACAGCTCTGCCTACAAATCTCAGTCCCCGAGCAGGATATAAAACATGGATATTTGGATATTGTTTTTACACTGCTTCAAATTTTGAGTTATTCTGTTCACTGAACACCATAAGATTTCAAGGATGTTGGTTTCAGGTCCCGAAGACCCCGTGCCCTTCATTAGTCTAAGCTGCAATTTATCACTGTCTTACTAGAAAACAAACAAACCCAAATTCTGTGGTGAACTGACAGCCTGGAGCACTTCCTTTTTTCACTTGATTTCTCTTTTGTATCACAAATTACAAGCCTTTACAGCTAATGCTGAGCTTTCTGACACTGTTTTTCTGGAAGGACATGTCTACTTTCTTCCACTTGGCTTTGTAAGAAAATGGCAGTGCATGAGCGAGGTGTGCTTGGTCTCAAGCCAAGAGGATCAGGTGCAGGTGACAGCAGTGCCAGACGTACCATGTTGACACTGAACAGCTGATCTGCAGTGCAGGACTGCGAGCCCCCAAGCTCAGTACAATTGCAAGCCATCCTGCTGGTTGGTTATGGACATATTTAGCTGTGCCAGTGGAAGAAGCTTTCAAATGGGTCCTTGACCATGGATAGTGACTTGGAGGAGAGATACTAATGCTTGGAGAGGCTGTAACACAATCTCAGATTGTAAAGGTAATGTCACTCATGACACAAGGTTCACTTTGCAAAACCAGCTGTTGATTAGATGGAGTACACCTGTTTGCCACTACTCTTGGAGGACATTCTATATGGGAGAGGCATAAATGAGAACTGGAATAAAGTTTCTTTGGCAATGGCACGAGTTTCTACTCATTGTAAAATCAAACAGGACAAGTTGGTGCCACCACGTGGGTATGGTAGTGCTCTACAATACCATCCTATCTCTGTTTTCTTCCTAAAATATTAACAATTGTGTATCAGCAGAGATTTCTATGAATGTCGTAGGTCTGCAAAACTCTGGTGTCATGCGGCACTGAGATTTTTGTCTAAATAGACATTAATTTCATGCCAAAGGGGCACTGTGACTACCTGCTCTTCTGTCCTGTTGTGTCACTGATAAGGATGCTATTCTTTTTTGGAAGCTGTAGCTCAGGTGCAATTATTTGTTCAGGCAGCAACTGCTGTGAGTGAAAGCTGATGGACAGCAAAAAGATGCAGTTAAGTGAAGAAGACACCAGGAAAACAACAGACAGGTGAGCTGTGGTAGTGGTTCTGTGTTAAGTGCTTTTGTATTCATGACAACCTACTCATTTGCAAAGACAACAGAAAATCAATCAAAATAAAAAAAAACCCGAAGAAATGATAAATTAATCAATAAAGCCATGGGTTAATCAAATGGTACCCTCCTCAATTACTCTAATAGAAAAGGAACAATCGCTGGGTTTGGCTCCTGATTTAGAATGACAGTATTTGCAAACAAGCACTGATTCAGACATTAGTTAATTAAGTCAAGTGAGCTGTATGGAATAGGATTCCACTTTGTGGTTTTCTTTTTTATTTTTATTTTTTTTGTGTTGTTGTTGGTTTTTGTGTGGTTTTTTTTGTTTGATTTTTTTTTCAGCTAATGAGATAAATGGATTCAATTTCCCAGTTTCATACACCTTCCCCAAAGACTTTAAAAAATCATGCACATGAGTTTATACACAGCTATATATTTTAAAGGCAGGTCTAGGACTACAGGTCATAGAAGAGCTCTGCTCCACTGCATAGCCTTACACTTTTACACAATATAATCCCTGTCGTACAATCAAACTTCAGCTTCAAAACCAGTAATCTCTACTTTTCACGTTCTAGAAATCCCCTCCTCCATCTACTAGAAATAATTTCCTAGTTTTCGGATTAACTATGTCTAAACTACCTTGTATTTAGTTCTTTCAAAAGCTGAGTGTCTGTGGTTGTTGTCTTCACTTATGTCTCACACATAGTTGGGGATGCAATGGTGGGAATTTGTATCACAGAGAGAATCCACCTTGTCTGTCAAAAAACAGGCTTTGGTCACTTTTTGGTCTAAATCTTTCTGAATTTACATGTGATACTCAGAACAAATACAACTTTTTTCATCTACCATAGTATGTTCCCTTGTTCACTGTTCAACTATTACCACAAAAGCAGTGAGAGTACTCTTATTTCAACTGACTGAAGTTGGGAAGGAAGGGATTGTAAGAGGAAACTGCAGATTTAGCCTTGGGCCAGTAAAATAATTTAGAAAAGGATTTTTTGCTTAGGTACGTGGGTGATCATGCAATTACTTTGGCCTTCAGCCTATCAGAGAGGACAAAGCAATGGATTTGATTTTGTGGTTTGTGTATTCTGTGGGCCTAGGTTGATGCAGAGATGCTATTTGGGTACTGCAATAAACTGTGCTTTGATGTCCTTTGCACTCTGGGGATGCTTTCAATTAGGCAACGGCTGCTTTTACAAAGGAGTCATCACCAGTGATGCTGTATCAGAGTAATTGAAAGTGTTTCCTATTGTCTTTCCTTAAAGAATATAGGACTGGGAACCAGCAGCAACATTTGCCTTCCATCTTGTCCAGAAACTCTGCTCCCACAAAGTTTTTCATGAGTTTTTTTGTTTTACTTTTTTTTCTTTTCTGTGAGAGTGTACCTTGAGTCAAGATAATGAGCTTCATGCATTCAAATCAGTGCTTGAGTGTTAATTAGGTCACTTTTACCTGGAATGATTAATTGACCTATATTCAGTATTAGCAGCCCTAAGTTTTCCTCTATAGAGAGTCAGTGAAAATCACCTTCATCAATCTTCAAGACATTGATAATCTTAATTTTTTTCTCTATCATGGATTTTCAGAACAGATTAATAAATAATCTACTCTGAGGCTCTGATTGGGTAGTTTTTTAAGATGCCTCAAAAGAGAAAATAAGCCTTGATTTTTAGATTTTTCAAAGCAGATTAACAAAGATCAGCTTTCGGAGACTTATTAACTACTTTGAGCTGAACTAGAGGGCTTTCATTGATTGTAGTAGTCACTGGGTGACATTAAATATATTGCACATACAGAAGGTGGCCCAGTTACTCATGCAAGAAAAGAGCTTACAAAAATATGCAGTGCCGGAATCAAATATCTCCGATGTTTCACAATGTGATGGATAGCTTACAGAAAGAGAGTTCAGACTGAGAACTTCTATTCCCTTACTTTCCCGTTTCTGGGTTTCAGGGTTTTTTTCAGAAGTCTTGATGCAGGGGACAGGTAAACTAAGTATTAGTAACCTTCAGATTTGTTGTATTTGAACATCTAATGTGCCTAGTCAGACTCTGATGTTGGTCTCTGGAGTAGCCTGCAGGCCAGATACTTTCTTGTACTGACTGGGATGATTTTTTAAAAAATCTGATAAATTACAACCTCATGCCCTTTTCAATATGCAGACTCGAAACTGTCATGACTTGGAGCAAACAAAAGGAAGTCATCTTCACAAAATGTACCCTTAGGCTGTGGAGTTCCTTGCTGCAGATACTGTGCTAGAAGTTTACATGTATGTAAAACACAAGTGAACAAATCCATAGAAAAAAAAATCCTTTTGATGGGTATCCCCTTTGGTTTGGGAAAACCTTCAACAGGATTTCCTGGAGGCTGGATAAATACTCAAAGTATCATTGAATGCTTACCATGTTCTAATATGTTTCCTAAAATAGCTGGCATCGATCAGCATTGGAAGGGAACCTTGGATCAGCTAATCCCCTGTCATGTTGTCCTTGGCTTATGTGACCATGCTTCCTGTGTCTACATAGGCATGTGTGTTCATCTTCTACCTGCATCAATTTTTTGTGGGGGTTGAATTATCACCAAATTTGGCAGGGGGATAGAAATCTCAAATATAGCCAGGTTCTAGGTTTTTTGTAAAAACAAGAGGTTAAGGAGAGTTTTGCTGTGTTGTCTATAGGAAAGGCTTGCAGACAACAATCAAGCCCTGAAGTCCTTGCACTGGAATACCTGAGTCCATAAGAAAAAATAAAGGCTTGTTCCAGCTGGTGGGTTAGGACTGACAAACACAGGCAAGGCCAAGGTTGTACATCCTTTTCTTCTTCCTAGTTAGCACGTTGCTCTACAGTCCAGCTGAGTGAATGGAATCAGTCACTGCTTAGGCAGGAGGGACAGAAGCAGCCCTGTAATGAATTTGCTGTAAGGAGGCAAACTAGCTGCAGTCCTGGGACCTAAACACAGGCTTGGTGGTGTTCCATGTCCTCAACCAGTCCTTACCACTGCACTCTGTGTGAGTAGGACTTAAAGGCAACACAGGATTTCCGAGGTGGGAACAGTTACTTGACAATGTGCATATATTTTCTGGTTTAAATGAAAAGTAAAATCCACCTGTGCTAGCCCTTCTTTATCTCCCTTCACTTTCTAGTCCCACAGTTTCCATTCTAATAAGACCAAAAGGGCATCTAAAAGTAATAAAAGATTTTTTTTCTCTACTAGTGAGCTTTCATCTCCAGCATGTTGTTGCTCCTGATAGCTGACCGTGCCTTCTTATTTATTCATGAGAGTGATTCTAGCCTAAGATCCACACAGCTGATAGCGAGCAGCTCACTTGGGAGACATGACTGGACAAGAGCAACTAATTGGTACACAAGGTTGGGGAACATCTGCAGTGAAAACTCTTCTCTGGGGAGGTTAGAAATGGTGAGAGATGTCATCCGCTCAGCATCTCTGTGTAAGTGCGTGCAGATTGGCATTTAGTTAATAGGGGAACAAGGAAGAGAGCTCGGCTTTTTTTCAACACCAGTATAGATTAGCACCAACTAGTTATCATAAATTGACACTGAATTTGAGCCGCAAGAACTACATGCAGTTAGTTATTATGCAGAAGTGAGCATTACTGAACACAAAATGCTAATGACTGCATGGAGGAAAGGAGTGTATAGGCTCACCTGACCTTCGATGGTTATCATTGATGTGCTATGAAAGGATACCAGGCTGGACACTTGTTTAAACCCAGAATGACTGTTCTTAGTTTCTCATATAACATAATAGCTAATAATTTTGTTTAGAAAAATCTATTTTCCTTTCATACACTTGTGTGGTAAAGGACAGGGTGAACGAGACAGATTGGAAAATGTGCACAAAAAAATTCGCCAAAATATGGAAGGGTTCTGTTCTTGAATTGGAGATGGAGTTGTTTGATTTTGTTGATGCATTTCTAGCTTTTTGGCCTTTAAAAAAAGTTTCTGATAAAAATCAAATTCCAAAAAGAGAGCAGCAATTTCTCAGAGGTGGAAAATAACATCAAAGTAGAAATGGTTTTTAGAGCTGGCATTTCTGGGATGTTTAATGATAAATCAAACTTCTCAGAACAGAGAAAAGATGAGCTAATACACAAAAGTCAGAGATTTTTCTCTTGACTACCACATCTAATACTATCAACAATCCTCCATATTGCCTACAAAGAGCGGGTGGGAAAGTGTCAGTTAATGACCATATATACAAGTTTGGGAATTTCTCCCTTGCAAAAATTAAGATACTCCAGATAAAAGTTTTTGATCATATATATACTTATGAATAACTACTAAGTGAAGGTCAAATTCATTGGACAGAATCCTTGCAAAGACTCTCCTGTTTATTGCGTATGTTTACTTCACCGCTGTAGGAAGAAACCTTCTTCCACCTTCCCAATTTGGTGCTGTTCAAACACCTGAGGGAAAATGGATGCAAAATTTGGTGGTGCAGTCAGGAAGAAGAAATCTGAATTAAGAGATGTAGGATTTTATGGAACATTAGGCTGATGGATACCAGCAGAAGACTTGCAGTTGGACCTGGTACTGCACATAATCTGTGGACCAGCTGGGAGTCCCATTGAGCACTTCGGTTAATTCACAGATTTTGGAGGAACATGACTGCTCTGAACACATTCTTTTAATGTGGGGCATGAACTGGTCCTCATATCTGACAGAGGTGTCTGTGCAGGCTCACAGCACCTCTATGCAGGGAAAAACGCAGAGTAAAAGAATATTGCGTAGATCTTTGGTTTTAATCCAAGGATTAGCAGAGACTTACCTTCTGGACCTGTCTCAGGAAATCTGTTCCCACTCCTCACAGGTACATTCTGCTTGATAAAAAAAAAAATAAAATCTTTTAAAAGAGAAACCTAGTCATTAAAATGAGAATATGGAAAGCCCAGTTGTACATGTTAACTTTAAACAGAGATTTGAGGGAGGCAACTTTTTGCTTTTGCTATTAACAGTGGTTTTAAGATTTCCTGTCAGTATTGGGGTATAGCATATATTAAATTTAGCAACTGCTTCTGGTTTGTGTGGAGAACATACTGTTAAGAATCTCATTAGCAATATTTGTTGAATTCCTATTTATTCCCAGAATCAATACTTGTAACATACTAATTAAATCATCTGTTTAGGACAGCCCCACGCTGTACCAAAAGGAGCCTGTTCCCATCATGACACATGCAATACAGCATTTAGTTCCCATTATTATTAATGAACACTGCAGGCTTAATTCCCGATGTGAGTCTCTGAGCAGGCATGCACAGCCTCATCCGGCTGCTGAATGTTCTAAGCAGTGCTTTTTCCAGCACTCGGTGCATTAACCCTCCTGCTGCCTTTGCTTTAGGGCTCTGAATGGACTTCATCAGCAACTCCAAAACCACTGAAGAATTCTTCATTATTTTGGTGAACTTTGAAGGAGGGCCCAGGAGCTTTTACAAGGAAACCAAAGGGATAAGTTGGATATTGTGCACCTGTGGAACTGCATGAAAGAGTAAGAACATTCAGATTTCCCCAGGTTCCTGGAAGCTGAGTCATTTTAAGAGCAAAGTAGTGCTTCTGGCTATTGGTTGTCTTGCCCTTATGATAAAATAATAATGATTTTAATGATTCCCTGTTCTCAGTATTCTTTATTGTATCATGAAAAATTGTATAACTTTAATTTCTTTAACTGTGTGAGAATACAATTTCCTGTGCTGGAATTTGGCTGCTAAACTCAGTCTTTCCTCAAGGGCTTCTCACTGTTGGAAGAAGATGTGCACTGGTGTCTGCAAGTCCCAGCTTTCAGCTGCAGTTCCATTTCAAGACATGGATTTCTGCAGCACTTTTGTCAAATGCTGACCAGGAATTGCAATAAACAGGTTCAATTTTAGAGGTTATTAATTCATCAGCTCCAATTGCTCCCTTGCTGAAGTCCAGGAAGTGGAGTCAAGTCTCTGCTGTAATTGGCTGAGGTTGGGTGGGTGTAGAAACCGCTCTTGTCCTGGTACTTTCTTCTCACACTGCAATTCCTTGCTCTCTTTTCCCTTTGTCAAAGTGTGTGTGTGTGTTAGAATCATTTCTTTATGGAATTTTGCATTTCACAACTGAAAGTTACTGCAGAAGGGATGAGCGGCCTCTTGCTCCAGGACATCTGGTGGCTTCAAGGTTTCACTCATTATTGCAGCAATGTAAATTCCTCTGTCATGACTAGACCTTATTTGACAGTGGGACGATTTATGTTAGGGACAAAGTGCACGTGGTTGGCACTGTGCTCGTTAGTTCCTCTTCTCCACCACTCTGTTTCTCTCATATGCTCAGACAGCCCTTTCAGGGCTTCCCTCACTCTGGAACTTTCTCGAAGTAGCTGAGGCTCTGTATGTCTGGCAGATATGTTCCTTTGAGCTCAGGAGAAACCATGTACTGCTGTGGTGTGCTTAGCCCAGGCAGCAAGTCTGAGCTGTGTAGATGTGGAAGTGGGTGTCCAGAGAGCCAAGGAATGGCACTTCTGTGGTCACAATAGGTCTGAGAAGTACTGACTGGGATAACAGTGGTGCTGCATTGGGAGATGGGGACGTGGTGGGACTGGCTGGAGGAGGAGGAGGTGTGTGACTTGCAGGGTCTATGAAATAGTGAGTTTCCACTTAGACTAAGCATGGTGCAGGCAAGATTTCACCAGCGTTATCACAGGCATGCAGTTTCTGCTCTCCAGTTGGCCCAAATTAAATCAAGACTAACTTTAGATAACCTAGTATGGGCTGTCCTGATGTAACAATTGCAAAATCCATGAATTTTGAATGATGGGCCAACAAGGAAACTTCAAAGTCAGGATTCTTCATTCTGTCTTTGTGCTGATTGCTAGAAAATCTGGAAAAACAGAAACTCAGCTAGAAGGGATACAAATACTGGGGGGGTTGTTTGTTTTGGCTTGTGAAGTGCCTTTGTATGGGTGGGGGGATGTTTGTGTGTTTGTGCACTGTGGGTTCTGTGTGTGCAGTGCTGAACAGAATCAGTCCCAAAACCCATTGTGTGTTAAATGCCAAATCTACTGTTCTCTGAGGAGTTTGGTCACTGTCTTTGATTAACCAGCGTGACTGTCTGTCATCAGGTCACCAAAGGAGCTGTGGGCACCTGGTCATATTGTCTCCTGGGATTACTGGGATTTCTATGAAGTTCATCCTGAAGATCTCATTTCACTATGAAGAAGGTATATGAGGGAATGAGTGGATTTTTGGCACTTTTTCACCTTGCTTTTACTCATTGCTTTTTCTCATTCTATCCCTCCTTCTCTTCTTTCACATAATTCTTAATATGAAAAAAAAAATAAAATCCCCAAACCCAGCCCTGTCTGATGCAATTTGAGGCAAGGCTGGCACATTTTATTAAGCACTGCAAAACACTTAGTGGCACGAGGGTTTTCATGTGTAATCAGATACAGCAATTGGCTTGATTGCAATTGCTTCTGGGTCTGTTGCTCACAAGCACCTGATTAGATTTTAGCAGTGCTGCCAATTCTGGAGGAACTTTCAGCCTCATGACATGAATGGGCCTGAGGGAAATCATGTACCTCGTCCTTAGTGCCGCCACCTGGAGAAGGGAGAGATGGAATGGGCAAATGAGTTAGCAAGGACCTGCCCTCTAGAGAAGCTGTTGTTGAGTGGGAAAACCAGATGAATTTCCAGGTCCTCTGCCTGCCTCATTTAACACTGGGAGGTGCTTTCTTGTTCTTCCTTCAGTTTTCCAGTGGTATCAGACAACTTTAGTCAGACACTCCCTCCTTGACCGCAGAGCTCTGTGGACTGTTGTGTAGTGTCTCTGCTCTGCTGTCACACCCACATCCTGGAGAGGTGTATGAGCATTGCCAGGCGGGGAGGGACCCGATTCCTGGCTCTCTCCCTTCATGTGGGTTGGTAGCAGGCAGCAGTGCTCACCTGAATGAAGAAGTGAGTAGAGGTGGCAGCATGGTGGCATCAGACAGCAGGCATGGATGGTAAAGCTGAGCCCTTCATAACATCTCCTAATCATTCTGGGCCTTAGCATCCCAGTCCCATTGTCCCACCTGTAGATACTGTAGGTACTATCTTTACAGCCTCCTGGCTAGGGCTGTTTTGTCTACGGTCCTAAAATACAGGGAATATTTCACATCTCTTCCTCTGCCTCCCCAAAGTATGTCTCCAGTTGATTCTCAGCAGATTTGGAGCTCTCCAGCTGAGGTGAGAGAGGTGAGCACTTGAGAGGTTGCTGTGATGTTTCCAAACGTGGTGGAGTCAGGCACTACTGCAGCTGCACTGTTGAAGTGCCCAGGAATGGGGCTGTGGCAGGTGTGTGCCCCCACCTCCCAGGTCATTCTGGGGACTTCTGAGACACAGGGCCAGTGGTAGATGCAGTCATTTAAACTAGAGACTGGAAAAGGGTTTTTAAAAGGTGTTTTTCAGGAGTGAGGAAAATCCAATTTTTGTTGAATGCTTTTGCTCTGGAAAATCCCAATTCTGAACTATCAGACTGATGAATAGTGACAGCTTTGATCTAAACAAATGCTGATGTTCTTGGCATTTTTGAAATGTCAGTGCAAAGCTAAAATCCTCTTATTTGACTCTTCTTCACTAAAAAAAAATAGATCATCAAGTTGAGACAAAGTTTACCTGTGAAAAATATCACCTGTAATTAAAAGAAAAAAGCAAACTCTTTTCTTTCATAAAGGAAGAACTTTATCAAAAGAATTCAACTCACTATAGTGTGATAAATTCAGTATTCTTCACATCAGCCACCACCCCAAGTGTTGTTTGAGGGAGCACAACTTCAACATCAGACTTTTTGTTGCCCTAGTGGAGATATTTTAAGAAGACCAGATTTATACATGTGAAATGCTCTGAAAATCACCCACCTTCTGGCTGTTTCCAGTTTGATGTTCAGAAATGCCCTGTGGCTCTGGAAACTCTTGATGATTTCCAGCCACTCAGTCCCACTCCGGGAACTCATACCTGCCCCTGCCAGTGAAACTGATGAGAATTTTGCCTGAAGAAAGTTTGCAGAATTGGACTTGCTCCAATTTATTTTCCATCATGTCTAACAAAGCGCTTATTTACTTTTTTTTTGCTTTGCCCAGCTTGGACAATTAAACCCCTGAGTCATTTTGCTTTTATTTCAAATGAGTTGCATTCCCTGGTTCGCTGACTTGCCCAGAGTTTTATAGCACTTAGATACCAGAAGGGAAAAATGGCATTAAACCCCCTGAAGATGTTGAAATTCATATGTTTGAATTTACAGTGCTGCAGGGACTATCCATTAATATGATGAATTTCTGGATTTCTCTGTATATGTGCATGTTCTTATTAATATTTTTAGTAGCAGTGAGATATGTTAACAGTTGTTCAGCTCTTCAGAATAAAGCTGTATCATGCAGCAGAAGCAGAGGGTGGTCTCAGCCCAGGGGACCATGAAGTTGAGCAACACGGACAGTCCTGAACCTGGGACACCAGATGAAACCTGGCTGAGATGTGTTGTCAAAAATGTTTGTTGGGAAACAGCCCTAAGTCAATATTTAGCACGGAGGGCCTGTCTCAGGCAGGTGATATATACATCTCATTCACACCAACAGAAATAAGTGAATGAGAATTAAAAGTTTTTGTGGGCTGGGAGCACTTTTCCTTGGACTGGATTTAGTACTTGGTGACCACAAGCATGGCAAAGATTCATGCTTTCCCCACCAATTTGGCTGCATCTGAAGAGGGCTTTAACCTCTTTCTTTCCATGACTGGGAACATTTTCAACACAAAGTTTTGTTGCATTCAACCAGTAAGATTCTAGAACATTTAATCTGAGAATCAGACACTGGAAAGCAGAGTGACATAAAGGGACCTGGGGGTCCTGGTTGATGGCAAGTTGAATAAGAGTCAGCAGTGCCCTGGCAGCCAGGAGGGCCAACCGTGTCCTGGGGGGCATCAGGCAAAGCAATGCCAGCTGGGTGAGGGAGGGAATTGTCCCGTTCTGCTCTGCGCTGGTGTGGCCTCACCTTGAATATTGTGTGCAGTTTTGGGCATCGCAATGTAAGGAAGATATAAAGCTTTTAGAGAGCATCCAAAGGAGGGCAGCAAAGATGGTGAAGGGCGCTGAGGGGAAGCTGTGTGAGGAGCGGCTGAGGTCACTTGGTCTGTTCAGCCTGGAGGAGCAGTTACAACTTCCTTGTGAGGGGAATAGGAGAGGCAGACACTGATCTCTTCCCTTTGGTGATCAGTGACAGGACTAGAGGGAATGGCCTGAAGTTGTGTCAGGGGATGTTTAGGTTGGATATTAGAAAAAGGTTCTTCACCTGGAGGGTGTTTGGTGCTGGAACAGGCTCCCCAGGGAAGTGGTCACAGACTCTTGGGGATGGTCCTGTGCAGGGTCAGGAGTTGGACTTCGATGATCCTTGTGGGACTCTTCCAACTTAGCATATTCTGTGAAGAGTTTGCCAGAAACATGCACATGGATGTCAGAATACAAGGATGGATTAGGTGCTCACAGCTTTATAAATCAAAAGCATTTCCAAATAGCTCCAATTAGTTGACTTCTAAATATTTCCCACAGATGCTGAAGAGACCCTCTGAAATTCTACATCTGTGGTTACTGTACAGCACACGTGGCCTTCTGTTACTTTGCCTCCTTTCAAAAGTGCTTAGGGAGTAGCTAAACTGTGAAACTTGGGATGACTGTGAATAACTTTCAGCTTTCCTAGCTGGAAATAAGACTTAGAAATGGACCCTTTCTAGTAGGAAGCAAATGGCAATAAAATATTCCTCTATCTTTTTTTTTGTTTTTCCAAAATCCCATGTGTTTGTTGGTTTTGCTTACTCTGTTTGCAAGCCTGGATCTAGAAATCCTGTTTGAGGTTAGGCCCTTCCAATTCCTGTTACAGAAAGCAGAGACAGCTGTGGTAGGAATGATAGCCAGCTTTCCATGTCTGGAGAAATCATGTACTAATATAAATATTGCCATGTATTAATCTCCAGAGCACCTAAAGGCTCAGTACTGGGTTTGTTTCTTTTAGTTTCATCATTTATGTATTTAAATAAATATTCTGATTAAGGGGATGCAGTGCCTTGGGCCCAAATGTACAAACACTGAAATCATGTAGAAGATGCAGGGGCAGACAAGCATGGACTAGAAGCGACAGGCAAGGACCCTGTGAGTCAGTACCAAGTGTGAAAATAGGCAGGTGTCATGCCATGTCATAAGTTTATTCATTCATAGGAATTATCCCTCCTCTTTCTCTCCTTGATGTCTTTCAGTGTGACATGGAGTAGACTAAAGAGTCTGTAGGCAATTCTAATTTCTTGTGTCTAAAACTAATGCTGATGTCAGACATCCATCGACACATCCCTGCTGGATTTTGGAGACAGGCTATGAGCAATTTTTCCCTGTTATATATTGAGGACCACTTTTGGGGGGTACTTTTAGAGAGTTTTCCCAGTCAGTTTGATTCAGGTTGCAATTTTAAGGTCGTTCTTTCAGTATAACCTGTTATTGAAAAGGATAGACTTCAAACCCAAGCCAATAGCCTGTGGAATAAATAATCTTTGCACCCCCAAACCATGGAAACTCAAACTCTGGGGCAGCAAAGCGTGGCTACAGGCTGTCATGCCAGGTCAGGAAGCTCACTCAGTTTGCTGTGTGGCACAAGTGTAGCCTCTGTCACCAGTTTCCAGTAACGGAGCTGAAAGATAGGTCAACTCCCCATGCATCAATATTCTCATGCCAAAGGATTTTGCTCTTCCCCAGGAAGCACATTTTTTCTGCCTCTCAAGAAAAAGCCGCACTGTAGCCACAGAGTGTTCTTGACCTTTTGACAAATAACAAAGGGATGAGTCTTGGAGCACGGACTTGCTGTGTTACATCAGGGACTAAGCAAACAGTCTGTCTCAGAGGAGATGCTGCACATAGTATCTAAAGCCCAAGCAATACAGTCAACCCCAGTTCTGGCTAGGTTACAAAAAAGCGGATAGTTCTTCATTCCTTTGATTTTTAAAGAGCTTTGGCTCAAATTCTTTGCTGTGAGAACAGCATCGTAAGTATCTTGGTGAAAGCTGGTTTTACAAACTACTCCCTCTTCAGTGTGAGACACTTCATTAACTGCAAGGGAAAGACAGGAATGGTACAGGTCTGTGTTTCACTGATGGGATTGCAATTAGCAGCTTTAGCTTTCTGTAGGAAGAGAGCTTGGCAAGTTGGGATGTTTTCAGGGCTTGGTATTAGGAGGAAAAAAGCAAGAGAGAGAGATTAAAAAAGGAAGAAAAAGGAGAACTCCAGGTCACAAATATAATAGAACATAAAGTCAGCATTTTCCACCTAGTTGTTATACAAGTCTTGTCTGTGCCTGACAGACAGTCTGTGCTGCTCCACAACAGAAGTGACCCATATTACTTCTTTATTGTTTAAACAAAGAAAGTTGCCAATTAAAATATCTTGAGTTTATTTCAGCACTTGGCGCTCTGGGAGTCTCATTGATCGGAAGGGAAATCTGCTCTGCTGTGAAGAAATAGTCTTTTCATGTACATGCTATTTTCCCAGCTTTTGTTAGGAAATGTGTCAAATCACAGATATCAAACGTATAGCAGAGACTCAATAGACCATCTAATCCTATCCCTCCACTCCAGAGGCTGTTCCAGGGTGATGCTTTTCTACATTGTTCATAACAGCCTCTGCAAGAGTTATCACACTCTTCTAAGTTACCCAGTTCCTAATTCTCCTGATATCTAATTTAAATCTTCTTTACACCCCCTGTTTACACCCCCTGTTTTTGATCTGTCTCTAATGGACACAAAGGGATGTTATAGCACAGAGTTGGGCAGCTGTTGGGTGAACAGCCTCCTGTTCAAAACAGAGCTAACTCCAAAGTCAAAGTAAGAGGCTTTCTCCCCCTTGGTGACAACTGTTAACTTATTTGAATACCATTCTCCCCTGTCCTGTAAGCAGTTTGGCATCAACTGTTTGAATCTTTTTTCATAGATCACATTTGGTAGTTTGTGTAATTTCTGTGTTATTAGTCATAGTTGTATATCTGAGGGATGTTCTCATGGATATGTTAATGCATCCATACACAGCTAATTTTGATGACTAGATCAACAAAAGCAGAAGTCTTTCCTTGGCAAAATGACTCAGTAAAGTGAACTTAATTCTGCAAGCTGAGAGTAGCAGACTGAGTTGTGCAATGTGAAATGCAATGTAACATTAAAGGGCAATATGCTATCCAGCCACTATAACCAGTTATATTTTGTACTGTGATAGATGTAGCACGGTTATTGATATGGCAACAGAGCCTATACTTGGCTTTAACCATTTCAGCAGTCCCTGGTGAAGGTAAGGGTCTCTCCAATCTCCTTTCAGAGTGCATTGACCTACGTGTCTGGCTGGCATTGCTGTGACTTTGGCCACAAGTGTGATTTTAACCTGCTATCTCAGCTGGCTCTTCAGCATCCCTACACTCACTGTTAATGTGATTTTGAGGAAACAGGCTGTGAAAAGGAGCTGGTGGTTTTTGCAGGATTACCGAAAGGGTTGCACTTTGGAGCCTGGCTGTGAGCAACAGGGATCATTTCTATATGTCAGCTGACAGGGCTGTTCAGGTATCAATGGACAGGAGAATTGGTTCATAGTAATCTCGCTGAACATAGCTCTGAAAACTCAGAGCAAAGAAGCAAGGAAGCCAAACTGTGGTGCTAGTTTATTTATGCAGGAGTCATCTTATCTGTAAGGTCACCTTATCTGTAATCTTATCTGTTCCTTGCTCCAGTGTGGCCCAGGAACCATACTGCAGTGTAGCTACTTCTAAGAGATAATATTTTAACATTCACATGTTTGTAGTGTGGGGGAAATCCAGATATAGACCGGACTCCATTGAGTCAAGGGCTGTACAAGCACAGAGAAGGGAATTCAGTGATCACAAACTAAGCTCACATAAAGGATAATAGAATGATACAGTGGGACTTAGTGCAACGAAGATATAGATCTTGCAAAGCAATGAAAGCTACTTAATATTTACATAGTTTTGGGGAGCTGCTGTGGGCACAGGACTGTCCTAAGAAGGACTCAAGGAAGATTAGGCAGCTGCCATAAATTTAGCCAGTTCTGGTAGCTGCTTTGTAGAATAAATAAGCAGGAAAGAGTTGAACTTCTTGTTTTAATTTTAGCCAGCAGATGTTTGGTTGTTGTGTCATCAGAGCACCGGATGCTGGAAGAGGCGTTTATAAATGACCTGCTCTCCTGTATCGTTGCCTCTGGAGGTGCCACCAAGCTGGGCTGGAGGCACAGCAGCTGGTGTGTCTCGGTGGGGTACTCGGGGTAATGGCTGTCATTTGCTGGATGGGTGCAAGTCATGATGGTCTTCTGCTCAGTCACCACCTGGTCCCTGTCACATGCCATGGAGATTGATATAAATCAAACCCTTTCTGCCGTGGAGGCCTTGAGAAAACAAATTGATGTTTTAAAGCACAAGAAAGGAAGCATCAGAGATGCAGCCCTAACAGTCTGCCGGTGAGCCGTGGAGTTGTCTACTGCTTGAGCTGAATGCTGAAGGAAGACATGAACACAGGAGAACATCTCTGGGAGCATAATTGGAAGAGTAATCAAAGGCTAGGCCATATCAGAGGACACATCTTTGGTTATTGTATATAGTGGGGGTGAGCTCTGGTCTGAAATAACAGCTAGGGAAGGTACAGTGTCTGTCTCTGAAGACATGGAGGCCAGATGTCACTCAAAAAAGTAGCTTGTAGTGAACAGCCACTTACAGGTTTCCAGGAGACAGGAGACCTTTAAGCTCAGAGCCCCCTGTCATATGTCTCACTTTGAATTCGTGGACTTTGACAAGAAGATAGATCAAATGGTATCCTTGTTTTCCTTCATCCTTTTGTGCCGATGGCCTAGATTTGCTTCTTTTCTTCATTACCAAATGTAGCCTCAAAAAGTGTCTGCATTGTTAAGGTTAGTGTTTTGGAGTTGGTCTCAGTGGTGAGAAAACAGAAAACCAACAGAGTATTGGATATTCACACCCCTTGGCAAATTCAAGGCAGATATGGGTTCTTGTGCCCAGTAATAAGCAGGACACTCAGAACTTTGTCTTCAAATTAAAAATAAAACTCATAAGGAAGCATCCTCTATGGAATGCATTTTCCAGGAGTCTCATTTTTCTGTGTGATGGCTGCTACCTGAAAACAAAATACAAAGATTGCCTTATCCCATCCCTGGCAGGAGATTAGTCATAGAAGTAGTCAGTGGCTCTGCTATAGATATTTCTACAAACACTAACAAAAGGGACAGGTACAGATGGTTCAACAGGAACCAGATCTACATTCACTTTTATCCACTCTGCCAAAAACAAACAAACAAACACACAGACCCCTGCGGGGGGGGGGGGGGGGGGGGGGGGGGGGGGG
>JAWWLV010000183.1:14333630-14384757 GCA_035041135.1 Platyrinchus mystaceus | reverse complement strand
CCCCCCCCCCCCCCCCAAATAAAGAAGAAAAAAGAAATTTCTATATTGATCAATCTGGATTATTAAAGTTCCCCAGTATAAATCACTCATGGAGCATTAATTTTTTTGCCAGTCAAGGAAAATTAAGTGGCCTAATCACATTACATGTTCACCACTTCAGGAATTGCAGAGTTTTTCCTGTATTTAGTTGGAGGCTATTTCGTTTGGCTGGGCTCTTTTAATACTGCTTTGCCTATGTATGCAATTAAAAGAATTTTTTTTTTATTAACCAGTTTTTACATTATACTCAGCGGCCCTGTCACACAACTAAATGACCCGTTTAACAAGCATGATAAAATCCTCATTAGGGCCTATTATAGGATTTAGTGGAATCTTCCTGCTTCACTACAGCACAAGTCTAATCTAATTAACTCTGCCACTTAATTCTCTCCCTTCCTCTTCTTGCTGTTTATTGGGCTTTTTTGTGGAAAACAGATCCAAGGAACACAATTAACATAATTTATCCTGGAAAATCCCCAAACATTAGCAAGCTGCAAATGTAATTGGAAAAGGCCTCACAGAGTTCATGCATACTAGGCAATTACTCCAAAACTACAGCACTGCATATTATCGTGTTACTTCTTATTATACTTTCCCAAGATGAGCAAGGAGGCAATTCTAAGCAAGTGCTTTTAAAGCCTTAATTAAGGGTCATCTTTGGGTTTGAACAGCTTTCATATTTAATTGAGGAAAAATGTGTGCGTTCAAGAATGAAGCATTTTGCTAGGATGTGCAGTATGCAAAGGAACTGAATGTTGTGTTCTTGAACTCATTGCTATAAATGTACAGCAGCTCTCAGTTATACAGTCTTGTGCTGTACTTTGTAGCCAGATCTACCAATCACTAGAAAACAGAATTCATCCACAAGAGATAGCTAGTCATTGTATTTTTTTTCTTGACAGCAAGGCGTATAAACATGTTTCATGAAACACAGGAAGTGCTGAGAAATGGTCTGTTGGCCACTGAACATGAGAGGGACACTTGGGAAGACAGCATCTTGCTGCCCTGCTCTTTTCAAAGGGTGAAACCTTTAATTTGCAGCACTGTTAATAATCTTCCTAAGGGAGAAAAACTCCTAACACATCCCAAGACTAGTTACAGCCTAGTTACACTAAACCTGAGTTTACCAGCTTGTTCCAGAGATGCTCTGAGGAGTTACGGCCTGACTTTGCTATTCAGAACTGAAGATGTGGACAGTTGTTGGGATTCCTAGTTAGATACGTATAAGGTGAGGCTGCTGTCTGGGTGAAAAACTTCTGACACTTCTGTGTTACCATTACCTAGTATTTCAGATAGATGTAAAAGGTGACTAAGTTTCTAAAAGAAGTGAGAGTAACCTCCACTGGTATGACAACATAGTCCAAAATACATGTGGGAGAGTGGTCAAGAGGTGGGTGGTGGTGTAGAAATGTACAGGTCTTGTCTAGCTCTTCATTTTAATCTAATCTATAGTGTTTGTATGTTTGTAAGAATGAGGAAGAAGAAAAATTAACTTCTTATAGATGGACAAAAGGAGACAGGCACAAAGGATTGACGAAGTCATCACTTACTCAGAGGGAGTTGATTTTATGGATATTTGCAAATAAACCGTGTGTGGACCTCAACTTCCTCCTCCCGGAAGAAATTAACCAAAAGCCCTGTCTAAACTGAGCAGCAGGCAAGTGTGACAAGCAAATAATTGAAGCATAGGATGAAGGAAAATTCAGTCCACATCTCCCATCTTTCTTTGAACTGACAGAGGAGAATTTTTTAGCTTTGTATGGATTTGGTCTATTTTGAAGTCATCAAATCAGGGAAAGCTGCCTTTTGGGTGATGTACTTTCTTGCCACACTGAGTACAAGATGGAATTATCTCATTTGCATCATGAAGGAAGTTGGACAAGATGACATGGAATTTCCAGTATTTCATGGTTTTAATGTTTCTCATTACCTTGGGCCTTGGTTTTTGGAAGCTTTACTTCCAGGGAAGTTCAAATCTGATTTCCATGAATGTAGCAAGCTTTTGAAAAATTTGACATAGTCTGTTGCTGCTGCTCCTTCTGGAAACCCCAGTTTTGGTCCATCTTCTGTACCACAGCTTCCTCTAAAAGCAAGAATTCAGAAGGAATGTAACCTGGGAATAATCAGATAGTGAAACTGTAGCAGAAAGGACCAGAAGCCAAGGCTGAGCGATACAACAGCCTCCTTATCCAGGAGCAAGGGAGTTATTGTTTCTGAGCCAAATTCATTAATGAATCAATGCATTTTGAACAATAATAATTGTGCATGTGGTGAAGAAAGCCCTTAATTGGTTTGCAATGATCTGAGAGGGATAGTGTGCCCACACACAGCTGCTCTGGCATGTGTGGTTCAAATCAACAAGAATGTCTCAGGCATTTCTTTGATTTCCTTGGGACCTGGTTCCTAAAATGAGATTAGCTGCAGAAAAGATGCCCTTCATATTGCCTGGCTTTGTGGAATCTTTGCTGAAATGAAAAAGGATTGCTCCTATCACTTCTCACAAACCACCTCAGGACAGTGACCAAGGTTTGACAGTCTGGTACAGAAGAGGTTGGTACACCCTGGGCAGGTGACAGGCACTCTGCTGTGCCTGGAGTCAAGCTCTGTCCTCCCCACTGATCGACCTGCTGAGCATGGAGCACTGAATTTGCCCTGACTCGCTATTGTGTAGGCATGCACCAGAGTCAGAACAGGCATTTTGGGGCCAAAGAAAGACACAGCTCATGTGCTCAGCAGTAGGTAGGACTAGGTGACCTCCAGAGGTCCCATCCCACCAACATTTCTATGATCCTGGGTCTGTATTGTTTTGCCAAGTGTAGGCTCCATTACAATAAAGTTGATGTGTCAATTTATTGTCATTGGAACAGGTTTCAATAACTTGAAAGAAAAAATGCTTTGATATTTAAAACCACTAATGCATTTCATAAAAACAGGATGGGTTTTTTTGACTTCCAACTCTTTTGTTTTTCTGGTTAAGCAAAATAGTGCTATGATTTCAAATTACAGTAAGGTCACTGAAAACACAGCTGTGGTAAACCAATAGAATATGATAAACTGAGTACTTTTGTGCATTTATACTTGCTACATTTGCCTAATTAATAATTATGTAAATTAGACTTTTAAAAGATAAAAATAATAGATGCCTTGAGTGGTTTCCTAGGGGGTGATGTCATAGGAACTGCTGTTCATCTTATTTCTACTTTACTGGGGCTGGAAATATGAGAAAACTCACCTATCATTAGTGCTAAGGTTAATTTCAGCAATAAAGGAAATTGGCTCATATTTTGTTTGTTTGTTTTTTCCCCATATAAACACGATTCCCTGTGATAACTGTGTGAGACTATTAAACAAACAGCTTAATAAAGAAAAGGAATTGGAAGCTTCCCTTAACAGTGAAATGGATCTGCATTCACAATCACCCTGGGATGGACCATCACAGAGGAAAAACACGCCACAGTATGTGTAAGTATTAAACTATGACAGCTTCATGCTTACAATATGGTGCTGTTTGTTACCAGTAAGCAGGTGTGCTCACGATGTGATCATACCCTGGCTGATGCAAGGCCAAAAAATGTCCCAGTAATTCTTACTAGAGTCATCTTTGAAGTGAGGAAGGAGGATGTCCTGGTTTATTATGGGTATGACTCCAGAAAAAAATTCCAAACTACACCATATCCACAGCTGGGCTCAGCAGGAGTGGGCTTTGCTGTCTCTCTGAAGTGCCTGCATGGTAATTACAATCTGGGTTTCGAGTTGGAGGGGCATGTCTCTGAGGCAGTGTGATCCTAGTGCTTGGGCAGGGAATTTCTTGGCAAGGAATGACACCACTGTACCAAAACAGTAAGAAAAACCTGGAAGCTACATGTAATATAGTCTTATTATCCACCATTCACTGAGAAAAATTTTCTGACCAGCCCAGTCAAATTCCCACGCTGCAAGTATTGTGAGAGGCATCAGGTATGTGTGATAACCTGAACAACCTGGCTTAGTGGAAGGCATGCCTGCCCATGGCAGGGGGTTTGGAACTAGACTGATCTTTAAGGTCCATTCCAACTCAGACTATTCTATGATTCTACGTTATTATCAATAATTGTATTCAATTGACAGCTCTTTGGAAGGGGGTGGTTTATGGGCTTTCTGGGATTTCATCTGGAGTCAGCTTTTGATAGTTGCAGAGCAACTGGTACAGAAAACCACTGAAGCAACTGCAAAAAATGAATGAGGCAGCAAGTTCGCTGACAGTCCCATCCATGACATCCCTTTATGTGATATCAGCTGCAAAGCCCTGGAGAGAGTTGATGTTTGCTTCCCAGGCAGAATTTCATGTCTTGCTCCAAACCTTTCTCCTTGTGCTAGGAACATGGAGGCATTCAGGTTTCAAAACCAAGTAGAATGTAAGGAATTACTGCAAACTAGTTTGGCATTTGCTGGTAGACACACACAATGCGATGCGATCTGCCTCTGCTGGGAGCTTTGCATCAGACAGCTGTGCTGGAGTGAACACTCTGGACCCAGCAGGGCTGGCCTGGCCTGTGGTTTGTGGATCTAGATAAGTCAGCTTGGAGAGGTTCGCCATTAACACGGACACAAGGAAATGATGTCCACACTGGGAGTAACATTGCCTTCAGCTTGGAAGACTGAACAGATGGAAACACTTGGTGCTAATGTTGTCAGAGCATGTGCTCTAAGGGGGTAATTTACAGATTGTTTTATGCCTTTTATCCTTCTTGTCTGGATGTTTCTTAATTCAGAAGGTTAAAAAAATCCTGCTGTAACTATCTGCTCTGATATTTTCTGTTTGGTGGACCAGACTGCTTCACAGTATTGACTCTTGTTTCGTCCACAGCTTGACTAAAAAAACTATCCAGTCTTGATTCCAGGTCTCCTAGTGGTAGAGAATCATCACAACTGCAGGCAGTCATAGCTCTTAATTACCAGAACTGTTATGTGTTTCCTTCTTTTTATCTCACTGCAGTCACTATTTTTGGGATTGCTTCTGTACTAACCTACTGATTTGAAGAGCATGTTAGCCAAATATTGTTCCCCAGATAACCACTGAAAGAGAGACAGTAACTTTTGCCTTGACCATTCAGCTCTGAAGACTGACAACTTGTCTCTCAGGTGGGAAGACTAAAGGAGGGCAATTTAGCTGCATAAAGGGAATTAAGGGAAAAGATGGAAACAAATAGGTTGAAAGTAATGTCTGCCATTAAAAGGCAGAAGCCGATGGCCAGGTCTTAGCTTTTGCACATGTACTGATGGCCATCTGATGAAAATGGGTTGTGATTTGTTATTATACCTGGAGGGTAAATAAGTGTGCTCTTCATCATGCACACTAATTTTTGCAGTGCCAACTCAATCTGCAATTTTCTGTGGGGATAACTGGGACTCAGTAGGCTTTATACACTACACTGTTTTGGAGGACTCTGTGAGTATGTCTGAGGGAAGGCAGTTCAAGGCAAACCATTTCCCTGTAAAGAAAATGAGGACTGGTCTCATATGATCACATTTGCTTTCTTGGCCCTGCAGACTCAGCGTGGCAAGAAATTCCTCCACTGTGGAATCTCTTTCTGCTTTTTCTATTTCATTTTATGAAGAGAAAACTGAAATAATAAGGAATTCAATTTTAACTCATCACCCAATCATGGTCTGACTAATATTTTTGATTTAAGCCCTCAGAATGTTTCTGTTTTCATGATGGCTTTTTGGTTTACTGTTGGCCAGCGTTATAGCAGGGAATGACTCATATTCTCTGTACTGTGAAGGATAGGAAGGAGGGAATGTGCAAGGTTTTGTTCCCACTGGCAGACTGTGGAACACACAGTAATTTGAAATTCTGTCTCCCAGAGCAAGAGTAGGCTCAGGCACTAGAAAAAAAGGCCAGTCAATTTTTCTGTTTAAAAATTAGCTTTTAAAAAACAAATGTGTCAGTTTTCTGGGGAAAAAATAGTTTTTTTATAAAAATGTGAGTGTTGTAAAGACTGATTTGTTTTCTAAGTTAGCAATATATCTATGGTACCTCCAGGCAGCTGTACTTCATACTCATTTTTCTCCCAGGAGAAACGAGTTCAACTACATTTCCCATGATGTGAAGTGGTGGAACAACAAGAGTTTTGGAAAACTTGCAAAGAAAGGCTCAACTTGCCTTTTTAGTGACTTTAATCTCTATAACTCCTTTTGCCTTGTTGTTAAAATATGTGCAACCACTATGCCACTGGGGTACTCCATAAGACATGGCTAGCTAAAGCTTGCATTCTGTTTTGGAGATGAAAAGTTATGTTGCCTTGCCAGCAATAAGAACTAATTATAAGACTCCTCAGGTTCCAGTTCCTTTATTACAGCAATCAGTGTCTTTATTTTTCTTTGACAAGTGCCTTTGGAACAGCCTAAATATCCTGTTAGCTGCCTGAAGCACACCACATTTGGGAAGTGTGACTAGGTCAAAGAAAGGCACCTCTAATGGTTTTAAACAAGCTGCTTTGAGTACCACTAATGCTGTGACAGCAAGAACTTATTCCAGCCATTTGCTGCTTAGCATGGGAACAAGACCCACCAGCACTGGTCTGTCCCTTGGTGGCTCTTTGCTGTCCTAGGACAGGGCATAAATGTGCTGAGGCTGTGGCTGTCTGGTGGGGAGGCTGGTCTGGATGTTCTCTCTGCTTGAGAGAGCATCATACAAGAGACCTCCTCTTTGAGGTAGCCCATAATTGTGGCTACTCCATCTCTTCCACACTGCAGGATGTGGTTTTCCTTTCCCTCTCAGTTTCCTGCCCTACCTGACTACTGCTTTACTTTGCTGGAGCTCAGGATGAGCCTTTCCTAGGATACAGCTTGGGCTGCAAAAAGCCCATCAGATGACATGGACACTCAGACTGATCAGGAAAATGTCACTCACCTCTCTCTCTACAGCCCTGCAATATAGATGTATCCTTAGCGAACTTACAAATCAAATTGAATTTCTTTCTTCTGCTCAAGTAATAAGGAGATTTTGTTGTTAACTGGCAGGTGCCACTTTGAATTAAAGTGGTGAAGCTAAAATGGTTTGTATGTAGGTCAAGCATGGATTACTCTACTTACAAAAGTGATTTGGAAGGAACTCAGAAAGTTTTTCTGCATTTTGAGGTTTATGTAGGCATGGCCATAAGCTAAAATGAATCGAAATGCTGCCAGAAGCAGTGAATGAGGTGTCTAGAAACTGTTTCATAACTGCAAACAGTTTTTAGATTAAAAATAAAGGAGAGGCTTAAATGTCTCTCTGCTACTTGTATTCTTCTGCAATCCCTGTAAAACTTCTGTAGAATAGTGGGTTTCTGTGAATTTTAACTCCCTCAGAAAGAAACAAGCAGCAGCTTTTTAATCTATCCAAGCATGACAGAGATATAAGGAAGACAGTGACCATTTTGGTGGAGGAGTATCTTTTACAGAGGCAGCTCCTCGAATGAGAAGATGATGGGAAAAGTGGAAATTGTGTTTTTATTCACATAAAGGATGAATTTGTTCATAAAAAAGGAGAGTTTTCAAAATCACCCAAGAGATTCAGGAGTTTAAGTCTCACCAATCTCCTGTTGGATGGAGGTGCTGGATGCATGGGCACTTTTGAAGGTCTGAGGATGCGAGGGGCTTTGTATGCATGAAAGCTGAAAGCTTGTGTGGTTTTTTTTTGTTTGGTTGGTTTTTTTTTTTTTTATAGCTTTATGAGTTAGTCTAATAATTCTTTATATTGAATTAGTCTTCCTGAAAACTGTTCCTTGTTGAGGTACAGCATCATATTACTAAAACTTGCAACTATTTCCAGTATACTCTATGTGCTAGTTTCTCATCTTGAAACATTGTACCACTCTTTACCTGGAAGCACAGATGAGTATTGGGATGGATAATATGAAATGGTTGTATGTTTCTGGACCTGCAAATGTTTAAGGACGAGTGAGACAAACCTCTCATAGGTGATGAAGTATGTCTATTCTGTCCACTTAGTTGTTAAGAGGATGGAACAAATCCTTTTGAGCTCCTTTCAGCCATGAATTTCTAGGATCCTAGCCCTTCAGTTATGGGTTAAGTTCTGTAGCATCTGCCTCATGTGTTTTACTTTTTCCTTCTCCCTCTTGCTATGGGAAAGGTTAATATGAGAAGAGGTATGCTTCTTATGAGTTTCACCTTTCTTTTTATTTCTTCTATCACCCTATGTCTATTTTGGGGAATGCAGACTGAAAACACATACTTGGTACTCTCCAAAAAACTTTGAAATTGTTCTTAGTCTTGTGGGAGTCTGATCCAGCACATGCAGTCTGAGATAATTCTTGCTTCTTGCACAGAAGAGATTTACAGCAGAGACACAACTGTGGCAGGGGAAAGCCAGAGGACTCTCTTCCCAGCTAAGCATCTGTTCTTTCCATGGGATACTGTTCAAGACTTTTTGTGCTTAATAACTTCTGAAGCATTTGAAAGAATGGCAATAAAACTTTGTGGGATGTATGAAATGTGGGATTTGTAAAGCTAAGTCTGTGTGGGAGAAATAATGTTTTAAAACAATAGATTTGATTTTCTGAGTGCACGAGGCAGCAGGATCCCAGGCATGGTCAAATATGTATAGCTGAAGACATTAGAATCCAGCTGTCATTTCACTCTCATGTTAATAACAGGAAACTTTCTAATAAGTCATTCTGGATCCAACTTCAATGTATGAAGACAAAATTTAAAGAGCAAATATTGAAAGAAAAAGATTATATGTATGAAGATTTTTACCCTGAGTTATGTTAGTTTATTGCTTATGGCAAAAATACTTTTTGATTCTTAAATTTATAGCTAAGAGTATCAGAGAATTATTAGACTAGAATGGGTCATTTTTTTCTTTCTCAAACTTTTTGCTGTTCTCTCAAGCATTGCGGCCACTTTGCCTGTTTTGATTTCCAGATAGGAAATGTGCAACACATCTGATTTGCAAAGCTCTTGTAGCCATTGCAGAGCTGCAATTTCACTCCTAATTTATCAATTCACAATAGATAAAAAGGTTCATTTTCAATTTGAGGAGCTCTGTTTAGTATCAGATTAGTAAGAAACTTTGGGTTTTACTTATTAAGGCAGTGAAGGGAAGCTAACCTCAGAGAAGCAGATGTGAATGTTTGAAAAACCAAATTGTGTGAACAAGCAGTTGCCTAAATTGTAAGAGATGTCTGATGAAACTTTATTAAGTAAGAAAGGTTTTTTTGTGTCTGTGAATAGGGAACGAAACTTGAAACTCACAAGTTTTGATTCAGCCAAAATGCATTGGGCTGCAATCCAATGTCTTCTTCCAGTATTTGATGGCACTGAGCAGAACAGAGGAAGGGGTTTAATTAAAAAAGAATCAGGACAACTAAAATGAAGAAAAAAACCTCCCTCTGTGTTCACAGAGGCAGTGGCAAAAGCAGGTGATTAGGTTATTTTTGAGGGTGGTTTTGGATTACCAAAGGAAGATTAGCTCTTGTGAAAGCCTTGCTCTGATTTCTGTTTTTCAGTTTCTTCAAATCTTTCTTTACTGTTGATATGAAAAAGGTTTTGATTAGAGAACAAAAGAAGAAATGGGAAAATATAGAGAAGTCAGAAGACCATGTTTAAGTTTCTGCTGTTACCTAAAAAGTAATAATAAAAACCTCACTATCTGTAAGTAGGATCATTACTCACCCCTCAACTATGATGTAGATTTGCAAAGGAACTGTTTATTCAGTGCTTCCAGGTGAATAACTGATAGAGAAAGGCCCAGATTCTATAATAAGAAACATTTTTTTAAGCATCTATTATTCCATATCAGCCATGAAAAAAAAATGCACTTTACAAAAGAAACCACTTCCATTGATTCTGTTTTGCAGATGGAAAAAAGTGTGAAATTAATTGAATAGGGTACTTCAGGAAGAAGTGAAGCCAAATTTTTTGGGCCCTATGAAAATACAGAAATCATCAAAAAGTTCTCTTGTGCTTTGTTAGAGGCATTTATTCTCACTGGATCCCAGTGGTTTGGTTCTGTGAGTAAAGATTGAGAGTATCTTGCCCCTAAAAAAAGGTGGTATCTTGGCAGCCTGATGAGACAGGCTTGAAACCTGATGGTGGTAGCCCAGAACTGGATTGAAGGGGACATCTGAATCACAATGTGTCATATCCAATCCCATTTTCATGTGACATATTATACATTGGTTGGTTCAATCTTATAAAGCTTAGAAACAGTCTTACAACAAAACTTTGGAAATTAGAGGTTTTGTCAGTGGGCTAATTAATAGACACGTGGATTTTTAAGATCACTAGAGCACATTTTCCAGAATCCTGTTTAACTCAGGCTGCAGAATTATACCTGTTTTCTCCTCAAAAGTGCTGAAATAAATCAAAGCTCTTTTCTTTCTACTCAGAAACCCACTAGAGCTAGCAAGAGAATTGACCATTTAAATGTTATCTCAAAGGTAACATTTCTTCTGTAAGTTGTGGGCAATTGCTGAAGTGCTAGACAGGAAAAAACCCACACACTTTGGAGAATATATGAAGGGATCTCAACACTGAGTAGGAAGATTTTTCCACCAACAGAGGTGAGGAAATACCCCCATGTAGTTTTGTATTCTGTTGAATCAAGAGGATATTACCTATCTGAAAGTAGCTGCACATGACAACGTCCAGACATGGAGATGAAAGAGATATGTGGAAATCAAAGAAATGAGATTACTCAGAAGACATCTTTAGAAGAAGTAATAGGAGAGAGAATAGATGGACTAGACAAGAAGAAGAGTAAATAACTCACAGAAGTGGAGCTGCCTAGTTTCTGCCTGGAAACTTAGGGAAAGAAAGAAATTCAGTGAATCAAGTGTCTGTAACTTTGACATAAGGACATGAAGAAACGGAGGAATCATGACTTCCTTTGGTTTGTTAGTGCTTTAGCAGCCATAACAAAGTTTAAAGTGTTCTCTTTGCATCTGTTTGGAATTTTCCTCTCCTTGGGATCCTGGTGCTTGTCCAGTTACCCCTCTGTCTCATGTTACTGTTGTGTGATACTCATTAGGCTGTCCATGTATGATGTATGATGAAATGTCACTGTGTGGCTTTTCCACTGTATGCCCAAGAATGATGGTCAGGCACACCTGGGTGTTTCTCAGCTATGTTATAAAATATTAGTAAAATGACTTCACTCTGAATAGAAGCAATGGAACAGAATGACAACAAGCAGAGTCAAAGCAATTACTATTGCTTCTCCACCCTCTGTCATTCCAAGACAGTTACATTCTTTTTTTTTTTTTCTTTTCCAAGAAGAGTCTCATTTTAGACTTTGTCAAACATGAGCTGATTTGAGCATTGCATTGAAATGTCTGGTTGTTTGGATTGATGTGTGTATGGGAAGGAGACGGGCTGGGCACGTACCCTATGTTAAAGCTTGGGATGTTGATGTATAAAACCCCATCCATTTCTCTGATAAAAACTAAAGAGGCAGTGTTACTGGTGAAAAAGCACTCTGCAGTTGTTACAGGACCAAATAGTAGTGGCTGCTTTTGTTCTGCTGTTCATAATTAGACGTGATGCACCTGACCATCTCAGCTCTTATCTTTATAAGGAGCAGCTGCCAGCTCTCTGTCTCTGCTGAGTGGTCGTCAACAGTCATCCCTTTGCCCCTGGATGTCTCAGCTTTCCAGTCTTTACAGAGTGGCAGGACTAGTCCCACGCATCTCTGTGACGTTTAGTATACAAAGGAATAAAGCAGCACAAGGGTTTTTTTGCTGGAAGACTATGTCTCTTGAATGTTAGTATTTTCTTAGGTTCTGAATTCCTATCTAGAATTATAAGGCTGAGAGAAAAATGACCTCAGGTTATGCCAGGGGAGGTTTAGATCAGATATTAGGAAAAATTTTTTTTATGGAAAGGGTTGTCAAGCCCTATAACAGGCTGACCAGGGAAGTGATGGAGTTGCCATCCCTGCCAGTGTTCAAAAACCGTGTGGATATGGCACTTGAGGACAAGGTTTAATGGTGGTGGTGCTGCCTCCACAGTTGGACTTGGTGATCTTAGAGGTCTTTTCCAACCTTAATGATTCTATGAGTCTGTGATATAAGTCACCTTCCTGGAGCTGCCCTAGATGTAAGATCAAAATGCTCCAAATAGAGGCTTCTTCAGTTTCCATCAGAAGGAAATAATGGTTACTTGTCATCATCTGTAAATCGGTGCAGAGCTGGCTGTGGGAATTTAAATACACATGGATGTGATAAATATTAGCAATAATTACTTAGTTTTGTTGATACAGTTATTTTAACTAATTTTCTAATTAACCATGGCAAGATCATTAATTACCTACTGAATTTACGGAATGTATTTGGAGACACCTCATGGAAAACTCTGGTTGGATGGTCATTTACTTCACTTTTATTCCATGAGCTGCTTTAAGCATTTATAAGGTATCCCTAGGTTATGTTTCTGATACTGTCATTGCGGCTTGCCAGATGCCTTTCTCATGACTATCTTGCATTGTATTCTCTCCAGTAAAGTACCTGGATTCACTAAAGTTTCCCCATCTAAAGCAGAACTATTCCTGTAGCTGCTCACTAGTCACTGTAAAGAGACCCTTTTAAGAGTAATTTCCATGCTTTTTGCACTGCACAACCCAAGAGGAGGGAAAATCCCCATGTGGAAATAGAAAGGGTCTCGTGGGGTTTGTTGATGGACTGCTTCAGCCTTTCTCTGCTGCATGAAGCAGCAGAAACCCAATTTTGTGAGGTGAGTGGAGAGGATACAGACTGAAATTATCCAGATAGTTGTAACTATTTTGATTTTAGATATAAATTGTTCTATATCACCTAGTATGTCTTGCACACAGAAAATGGTTCCCCAGATGGCCCAAAACTTGAAAGGATAATCTTAAGTTTTACTTTCTCAACTGAGGTAAAACTCTCACTGATTCTGCTCCATTCCAAGCTTCAGCTGACCAAACTGAGCCATGAGTCACTGTCAGACAAACCATGAACAAATGATTACTCATGCATCTCCTGTCACAGCCTATATACCACCTCAAGACCAGGAGAGAGAGGGACAGAAGTATACTGAAAGGAGAATTCACATCAGAGGCAACTAGTGACATTGAGCCCTTATGTAACACTGTGCCAGAGTCAGAAGAGTGGAAAGAAATTTGAGTGAGTTACACAGGACTTTCAAACACAATTTGGAGGAAAAAAATCCTAATGCAGAAAGAATCATTGCCTTTCAGACAGGGCAGAGTGTTTCAGGAGAGCAAAACTTCATAGGGTGCATCATAATCAGTGTTTGGTATGAGAAGAAGCACAGAAACTACCACTGAGAGTAAAGGCAAACCAAGTCATAAAAATTAAACTGGTAGGAGAAGTTGTGGAAGCTGCAAGGAGGTCTCAAAGTCTGCAAGGCAGAGCAGTGGGGTGGCAATGCATGGGGAGTGCGAGGTCTGGGGGAATGTTGAGACAGCTAATCTGAGCTGTAGGAGGGGGAAATAGAGGACAAGCATGCTGTATTGCTAAATTCAAGCAAACAAATTTAGAGGATGCTTCACAGAGCACATAGATATGAAATGTACTTTTGGGCTGTGTACCAAAGGGAAAAGTGGAATGGTTCACATAGTTGAGCAGTTGCCTTCAGCTGTCTTGGCTTGAAAAGTTTCAGAATGGAGTTAAGAACTAGGGAAACTAGAAAGTCCTGATTTTGAAGGTCTGAGACGATGCCAGTACTTCTGACCTTGCTTTTACGAAGCATTCCCTGCTGAGCAAATTCTAGCCTGGATCTTCAAAGCGTAACAGTCATATAATTCCTGCTGCTCCTGATGGAGATATTCTGCTGCCTGTTCTGAAGGTAGTTCACTATCTCTATCCTGTGGTTTCCAGTGGCATTTAGATAAATTGTTTGGTACTGGGCTCTGCAATGGCCCAGAAGTTATAGAGGAAGCCTACGGCAACTGCACTTGGGTACCTTCACACACTAATCTGTGTATTTTCATTATGTGCTCAAAGTTAGGTGAAACTGAGTCTGGCTCTTTATATACTACCTAGAGAACAATCATTCTTTCTTTGAAAAAATTTTTCCCTTTTTGGTGTGTGACTTTTTCCTGGCAGTTTCCTGCCTGTGCATTATCTCTTAACACTTCTGAAGTGTTTTCCAAGGAGCAGCTTGCCTTGAGACATTTTTATCTGCTTGTTTGTTCTTTCTGGACAGCTCCTATTAAATTAAACCATATATTCATTCATACAGACAACATCCCAGCAACCAGGTCAATACATACTAGTCATAAATTATTACAGAATGGGTCCAAATCCATCACTGAGGCATCCATTGATTATCCATACAGCTACTCCCTGTAAGTGAACACTTTGTATGCAAGGTCACTGTAGAATCCAGCTATTTTTAAAAGGCCGTTAATAGCAACACGGAAGCAGGCTTTGATTGAACTGGAAGTGTAATTTTCAATTAAGAGCCTTCACTCAGTCTTCCTTCCATTAGGGTCTAATTAGATTTCAGGAAGACACGAAGTTTCAGATGCTTCAGCCGTACAGCCTCTCCATTAGCTGACACCATATGCTTTGCGGTTTCCATTGTGAAGTCCCGATTAATTTTCCAACGTTAATTTTAACTCTAGCTGAGATGCTTCACCAGGGACCTGATTAATGGACTAGCTGTAACCAGCCTATCCCTGCTTCTTTCTGTCATCAGTTATACAGTAATGAGGTTAGTGAACATCAGACTGATAAGTTTTTTTCTCTACTGCTGTGGGAAATGCATGTATTTCATTTGGACGATGTAAGGAAAGGAACAGTCCCACCAGTTTGTCACCTGGATTAGCTTCCTAGGTTACAGACCCTCTCTCCCAGCCTACTCCTTTCTGCATTGCTTTCTCCCTGTGATATCTACAGTATCCAGACAAACCATGGATCTGTAAAGACACCTTGGAAAGTAATTCTTTAGTAAGTTTTCCTTCCTTCTGTTCCACTCTTTTCCAAATGTTTTGCTTGATTCAGAGAATGAAGGTTTGGTAGGGCACATCTAGTGTGAAGCAACTAACTTCATCTATTCTGATACTCTTTCAACTGAAACAAATGCTTCTGGGACTGTGGTTGCTGATACAAATGGAAAAAGTTCTAGTCAGTACTCCCAACAAATGCTGTTGATTTATGTTAAGGTTGATCATAGCAAAAAAACCGGACATGGATGGTCAAAGAAGCATTAGCTGGAGAGCCATCTCATGTTGGTGATGAGATTTGCAAGAGACGAGCTCTTTAGAAGGGTTTTTGCAACAGAGACAAAATACAACAGCAGTGTAAATCAACTTTTGATGGGCACACACCAGCAAAATTAGGTCTTTAGATGATGGGGGTCTTTTACGCCTGTCAAACTATAGGATTTGCACCACTGTTAAGTGACTCTATTCATTAGGCTTTCACGTGTGCCAAGATACGTAAAAAAGACGTGACATAGGCAGATGGGTGATGGGATGCCCACCAAACTGCTAATCTTTGACAGATTTTGTAGGCAATTCTCTTCTGTACTTCAGCTGTAGAGCACATGTAATAGTTTTCTTGCAGGTCTACTTGTTTGGATTTCAGCCCAAATTGCAGTAGCTCTTCAGCATAAACCAGGATGATGTGCAGTAAATAAAGAATCAAGTTAAGCAACTTTTGGCTTGAAAATAGTCAAATCCACCACTGAATTATAAACTAGTACTGTGATGTTCGGTGTGTGAGGATCTTATCTATGGCCCACAGGAAGGAGGGCAGCAGGGCTGTAGCAGGCACTTCCATAGCTAGTGTTGCTGTGAAAGACCATAAGGTCACCTAGGTTGAGCATCAAGTCTATCTTTATGACATTCAGATACTGAACTTCTGCCTCAGACACACTTGGGGGATAAACACAGACCTTTTATATTTAGGGGATTCCTCCTAGTCCCCTTCTTATTTCTCTGTGTAGTCTTGGCTGCCAGGCTTTCCTTTAAAACAAAACATTGCAGTAATATCTTATTGACTAGGTTTTATAGGAAAAGAAAGAGTTGTAATAACTTTTTATTGACATTGTTCTTCCAGAGAGACATAGAAATAAATCACCAGCCTGCAGAAGTCAGAATTCTTTCATGCTTTCTGGGACTGCAGTCCCTGGGTTTCACAGCAGGATTCAACGTAGAATATCCTGAATTGAAAGCGACCTTCAAAGATGAACTGGATATGTGCTGTCAAAAAACTCCCTTACAAAATGTAATTAAAATGAACCCAAAGGATGGAAAGTTGTGACTGACAATAGGACAGACCAATAGTGCTTGGGAGCTGAGGTTCCCTCTATGGCAACCAAAAAGATAAGAAAGGGTTAAGTCAGCAATGAGATATTCCACACAGAGAACCTATGTGAAACTTCATAAAAAATTTTTTTTTCAGTTGAGTTTAGGTCTTTGCAATGTGAATCCTGGAGGGAATGAAGAAGCTGAGGGAGGGAAGAGTGGATGATACCTTTTGGGTTTAAATCAGATAAAGAGGATGATTAACAAGTGTAGGTTTTTGCTACAGTATTTTAAAAACTCTGTCAATACCCTCCCTCCCTCCTCCCTTTCCCTGTCTAGATGCAAAGGCTTAAAATTAGATAGCTGATTAAGGAGAGCTGCAGGGTGATCTAAATACATCAATCTTTCTTGTAATGAGGAACATGGTTACATTTCTGCAATGATGAACCTTGGGGTCAGAGGTGGCTGGATACTGAATGTTCTCTGTATTGATCTTCCTGTGCAGCCATTACTTCCCGGTGTTTCTGAATGGCTGAATTTGATCACAAGAGCTCTCTGGGAAAGGAGGCTGCTGGGGACTGAACTGGGAATTTTTTTTTAACTCAGATGGAAAGAGACTGAGCAGCTTTCTAGACTCAAACTTGTTTGCCAGAAAAATGGGCTGTCTTGTCCATTTCCCCCTTTACCTCTCACTAAGAAATGTGTAGCAAAACCACACTGAGAGGTTCACCTTGCCCTAGCAAGCCTTTACTTACAGTCTGTTACACTTAAAGCTATATCTTATGGTTCTTTTTAAAGACTAATGGCCCATTTCATGTGCCAAATGAAGAGCTTTTATTAGACAGAAAGAAGTGTCCTGTAGCAGAGAAGCATAAATTGACCAGAGTGAGAAAAAGCCTGAACCTCCTATAACAGCAAGAGGAGATAAAGTTCTACTAAACAATTTGATTTTTTTTAATTATATCAAATAATATTGTTGCATACGCCAAACAAATTGAACCTCTTCTGGTCTCTAGGCCCTTTCTCTTGTGAGCAGAAACCACTCCTGACTGAAGCTCTTTTTAGGCCCCTGACACAGTTCAGTCACATCTAGTAAATCATTTTAGGAAAGGCCTATAGACTTTCCTGTCCATATGTCCCTAAATGATGATTGAAAGGACAGGTAAATCCCAGATTATGGAGCTGCAATCCTTATACGTATCCACTTCAGCTTCTGCCTTAACATCACAGACTTTCTTTGCCTAGAGTTTGTAGTTCCTGAGAGAGCTTTCATGCCTCAAGCTGAGCAACCGCTTCTCACTTGTCAGAAAACTAATTTTCATCAGCTCATGTTCCTGATGGGAGCAGGAAGCTGTTCCAAAAGAGGTAGTCCCATGATCACCCAAATAATGTTTAAAGAAGGAGCTGTAGTCTTATGCCACCCATGGGCTCATCACAGACTTGCTTTGTTCTCAGAATTAGACCCAAAGTATTTATCTTGTCTGTTTTATCTTCTCTTCTGCTGTTTGTGGGGGGCAGCAGTTCCAGCAGATAACAACAGAGAGTTAGAAAAGAACATTCCACAGCCTTTTCTGAGGGCTGAAGTCTCCGTGAGACTCAAAAGTCATCTAAGAAGGGAAAAGTATGTCCGTGTAAGCTTGTTGCTACCATTTGGTTGCTCGATTTTTTTCCCCTGTGCTTGGAAGCTGCACAGGGGGGAGATCCAAGAAAAAGCTGCTCCTGGACATGAGTCTGACACAGCCAAACATCACAACTTGCCAGAAGACCGCAAGTGAGAAGACAGAAAAGAACATCTAAGCTAAGAAAGATCCCCTTTCGCATTCCCATCTCTTGGAGAATACTTATAGTCACTTCAAATTTAAGGTTGAAATCCATTTAAATCTCTGTTTTCTCCAAGAGAAAGGACATCTACTTTCTGATGCCTGTAGCAGTGCTTTCAGGCTTTAGGTGTCAGAACGCATTTCCCCTGTTTGCTTGCTTCCCACCGTTCCTGACTCTTGTGGTTTAATCAGTGTTTTAGGAAGGAAATAGGGAGAAATTCTGTGAGCTTAAAGGGCTCTGTAAAGAGTAGCATGGGGAAAAGAAAAGATACAAGACTGATTCAGTTTAGTAGTTAGTGAGTTGTGTTCTTTTCACTCTTCTGTCACCAAAGAAAAGAGGGGGATAAAAAAGAAGAGGAAAAGAAAAGCTAACAAAGAAGAAAGAGCACAGGTCTGTCAGTTCAGACTTAAAGCTCAAGTAAGGAATTTAGTATTCCGCACAATTGTTTCCTTCTTATTTCTTCTTTCTGCAGTTGCTTCTCCACTTGCTAATTCATCTTAATTATAGAATATTTGGACAGCTCAGAGCAAAGTTCTCTGTTGACAGTGCTTGAACAAAAGAAAGTATTCAGGCTCCTGAATAGGCACTGTGCTGAGGAAATCTAATTGGTTTACGACTGGCAACACTACAGATTACACAAGGAAGGGAGACTGGTAGTGTGCCTGGATTTTGCACAGGTTTCCTCTATTAGTCTGTTCTCTTACTGTTCTCTCCTATTCTCCTACTCTCCCTGTCTCCCTGCATGTTGCCTCTCCCACAAGGTGAAGTAACTGGGGTAAAAAGGAGCTTCGGGTATGTTGAGGATTTTAAGGGGATATTTAGACACCAATGGAGGGTGTCTTATTTCTGAACAAACCCATATGCAGCTCTGCTTGATCTTGGAAATGAGTATTAACATTAATATTAATAATAGTAATAGCTTAGTGTCTTGATTGCTACAGAAATAAGGTCTCAAGTAAGATTACTTTAATGACTGGATAGCTAAACAATTTTCACCTTGGATCCACAAAAACCACTGGGACAAATGGTGGGTCGGGCTCAGGTCACTATGAGTACACAGCTGAGAAGCAGCACAATCCAATGTCAAGGGAGCAATAGGGCTTCCCTGCATCTCAGTGGATATTGTGCCCCTTTGCTGGTGAAGATGCTCTCTGCATACAGCAGAGATGCCCTCTGCTTTGGTTTGGACATTTTCCTTGGAGTCACATGGTTACCCTACAGAGGAGTGGGAAATATTTGATTTTAAAGAAGTTATTATCTCCCAGGACAACCAAAGTGAAATTGCCACTCTTCTTAGAAATAAGCAGTGGTGCTTGAATGCCAGGCTATTCTAATGTATCTCAGTCCTGCTGGGAGTGACCTTCCAGAAACTTCTTTTCTCTGCAAGACATCCTACCCTCAAAGCCATCCCATTTTCTGCTGCCTACCTATGCAGACCAGAAAGGAAGTTTTATTTAGGTAGCTCTCTGTTTGCACTTAAAGCCAATTACTTTTCTTGTGCAGAGAGCACAGGGTGGTCTATTTCAGCATAAGAAGATGTATCTAGATGGTTTTGAATGGTAAAAACCAAATGACACAGTTTATTAGAGAGGAGAAAATTTCAGGGACAAGTGGTCTAAAACATAGCCTGCTGTTTTATGTGATAATATGGAAAAGTTTGTATTCTACTTTGTATACCCCTCTCCATCTCTTCCCCAGGAAGCTTGTATAAGGTGAAAAAGTTATGCCTTTTTCAGTCATGACAAACTCCAGAGTCAGCCATGAAATAGAGTCTGTTCACTCTTTGCAGTGCCCAATTGTTTTTTCCCGTTTCTCCAATGGCTTAGGCATCTGGTTACGCTCCTCTGCATTTATAACTACATTCTGAGCAGGCAGAGCAAGGCCCTCCTAGATCCTTCCTAAACACCAAGATAAAAAGTCCTTGATAAAAAGTGAACCAGAACAGAGTGTAGCCTGCTCACTGCTCTGTTACTTAGATAAGATGTTGTTAATGTTAATGCCTTTATCACTGCAATTAAAATTTTATTTTAACAAACACAAAATCAGAAGCACTCAAAGGTCTAAATCTCACTGAAAGTCTAAGGAAGTTGAGCAACTTTAGGATCCCCTTGAAATCCCAGCCTACAAAAGCAGAAAGCATTGCTATTAAATTGGGCAATGTCTTTGGGCACTGCCAAAAAAAAAAAAAAAGTAACTTCCAGTGGCTGGAAATGTGGCTGAAAAAACATTTTTAGGACATAAAACTTCCTCCAAGGAGTACCACCTTCTGAAGTACAAAATGCAGGGGGAAGTGACAGTGACACATCACCTCACCCAGATCCATCTTCAGGGCAGAACCAGGTTTACCCAAACCACTACTGGGAGATGTTAGTCTATTTCAGGCCTTGACAGCTTTTTCGTGATGTCTCACTTAAATCCTCCTTGTCTGTTTTTAAGCCAATACCTTCTTATATCTACAGTAGACATGCATTTCTTTATTTATGCCTCACTCTGCCTTTACCTTCAGTGCATGTGCAATGTGCTATTCTAATTCCTCTCTTTTTCAATCATTAGACTTGAATCACTTAATTTCTTTCAGTCTTTCCAAATTAAGTCAGACTTTCTGGATATCTGCTGACCCTTTTTGTTCTGCTGATAATTATTTTTAGTTAGTTGGATCATATCTTTCTCAAAGAACAGTTTCCAAACCTGGATGCAGCACTGCAACAGGGCAGAGAAGGAACATTTCACACTTATGTCCTACAGCAATCCTGTATTAAAATCCTGATGTTTGCTTTTTGTGTAACAACACAGCAGGACGCCAGAGCTCCTCAGAGCTCTTTAAAATGTTGAGAACCAGGAGTAAATACAATATGCAGTATTTTGTTTTATTAAACTGTATAAGTATTTTTTCACTGTATTTTTTTTTAATGCTGAGTGAATGAAAGAGCGGTGTACCCTTTTAGGTTATAGTGCTTATATTCCTATAAGAGCCTGTGAAACAGAGACAACTTGATGTCCAGTTCAAGCCTATTCTTATCTCTAGACTCAGCAGTAGTTCAAACACTATCAGCGAATAACTTTGTAGTAGAATTTTGTGTGTGTGCACAAAAAATATGTGTATATGTGTGTAAAATGCAAAGGAGTTCAATACTATATGAAATAAGATCAGTATAGATTAATAAGTATCAAAATAAAACCTAACAAAATATAATACTTGAAAATAGTATTCTGAGTTGGAAATGGACATTATCTTGTAAAGTAGTCTGAACTTTCTGTTGTGTGACCCTTTACACACTCAACTAAGCCACCATTTTCCTACCCGCAAGCTTGAGGGCCAGTAACATCCCACCAAGGGCTGCTGTGCAACAACACAAGTGCATGGGAACACTGTCATGCACATATACAAATATGCATATATAGAAATATATAAATGTATATAAAATTTTGCTATGTGCTGCAATGTTTTTATACATACTATTTTTTCCACTAATGTTTAGACATCATATAGCAGCAACTGGGCTGACTAGGAAAAAGTATGAGTAGGAGAATTACCATATAGAAGGTAATAGCCATTTTCCTGGTTTCAATTTTATGATAGCTAAGTATTATTTTCTTGCTAGTATTATCTCAATAACAAACAAGCAATAGTGTTGCTTTGTATATTACTGTTCTCATAAACTTTGGTTGCAGGATACCACAGTGCAGGTCACTGTTAGGGCAGACCAGTAAGGAAAGATTTTAATGATGTTTATAAAGTTCTGGTGGGATTGGATTCATACGTTCCTGGGATAAGAGCTGGCCATGACTGTATTTGGACCACATTGAGGTGAAAGACAGAATAGAGGTAAGGAAGAGAACAAGGAGAGGAAATACGCACAAAAGTAAAATACTTAAAATCAAGTTTTGCTGAGATGGGTGGGGAGCCCAATAAAGCCTGTTTTATCTGAACTACAGATGATCTATGAGAGATTGCTGAAAAAGGGAGGATGAGAGTGATCTTTGGAAAACCCTGGTGAATGCAGTGGCTCAGCAGCAGCTCCTTTTCACCAGATCACCTCAAGAACATTTTTCTACCTTGCCTTTTCTTTTCTTTGAAGTGAGACACTGTCAGGATTGCTTGTACTTTTTGTTTTCAGCTGTCACACAGTCCTGCTGCAGTCAGAATTGAATGCATCAGCCCTGTCATGAAGGTGCAGCAACTGAAATAACTGCAAATAGGAAAGGCTTTGAGTGCTTTGAGGCAAACAGCTCTGGCTGGATGGGCTCTCCTGAGAAACAGCATTCAGCTACAACAAGAAAGAATTAGGAAGGTACTGAGTAGGATGGGATATTTTCTCAGGAAAATGTGTCTTCCTTGTTTGGCTTGGTTTGTGGCAGTTGGGATTGAATGGGTAGACAGATGGATGGATAGATGGATAAATGGTGCTGCACTGTCCTTTCCTTAGTCCAGCCCTTTGACCTGGCTCAGTCAGCATCATAGTTGGGGGAACTACCTGCTGCAATGGCTGCATCATCAGCATGCACCACTGGGAGGGCTTACCCTGAGCCATAGCTCAAGGAATTTCTACAGTCCTGTTTTAGGTCTCCTGGAACATGTACCTCAAAATCTAGGTTGTAGGAGTAGAGGGAAAGCTGTTCCCTGCAATCCTGTTCATTCCATTATCTCTCTGGGGAAGCCCCTACAAAAGGAGCTCTCTTGGGTTAAGATGTCATTAATAATTTACAATGGAGAATTCTGTGTGCTGAGACCTCTTGGTACCAGAGTTTGGGCATGTTGCTATATCAAGGAAATGTTTAAATGCAGAAGTCAAACCCCTGCTGGCCAGACTTTCAGGGGAGTTGGCCACAATAGTTGAAGAGGCTTCTCCACCTTGAGCATCCCCCCTACTTTATGATAGACTGATTATTTTCTATTTTATCTTCCACATTTCTGGAGACTGGAAGCTCAGCAGAAACCTTGCAACTGCCCTTTCTCTTTGGAAACTCCCTCAGGGCCAAATACCAGCCCCAGCCATGCTTGGTAGGAGGGTAAAGTGCAGCGAGAAGGACATGCCTGTCCTGTCTTCCCTATCGGTCTGGGCTTCTGTATCAGTATTTTACAATGTTCCACCTATTGAAAGCAAAGCTCAGTGAGGTGTTTATTGAGGCTTTTTGTGGGGGAATGAAAAACTTTTTTTGAATGTCACTGCTGAAGGTGAGGAAATGGGAACAGGTGGCAAAACAACCTCCTCAATATATTTATTGCACGACTTGGCTGAGAAGGAGCATCCTCAGCTTTACAGCTCTTGGAGGAGCAGCAGCAGCTGCAGCTGACCTGCAGATGTTGGCATCTCAGAGGAATCCACTGGCCACCTGCTCCAAGTTCCTTTTGCCAGGAGTTGGCTTGAAACAGAGGTGCTGATGGCTCCAGTGGGATGGAGACTTTCTCCTGATGGACACCTGACCAAATCCAGCTCAGCAGGGAGTGACTAGAAATTACTCATGCCACTCTCCTGTCAGATGGGTGCAAAATTGTGAGAAACACTGCAGATTTCAATAGTTACACAGGGGTAACTACAGAGCAGCGAAGCAAGAAGGGATTCATCTGCCAGTCCACTTTTTCCTTTGGAGCAACAGTGCTCAGGCAGGTCTGTGTGAAGGAGACTGCTCTGCTCCTGTTGCTTCACTGTCATTCCTTTAAAGCTCTTCAGATGAGGCTCAAAAAGTGCTGTACATTATACAGATAAGTTGTGAGGAGATGTAAAAAGAGCTGAGATGTGCTTTGCTTCAACAGTTTTTGCCAGTTTGTAGGCTAGAATACAGCACAGGAGTTGTTCTGGTTCCCTCACCTTAATGTAATTTAAAAGACACAAAAATATCTAATAAACCATATGTGTAAGTGTGTGCCTGAAACAGCAATAAAAGAAAAGTTTTCCAGGACCTATTTGGTGAAATCAGGGCACTTGAGCTGTATTTGACAGATTATAAACCTATTACACATTTACTATTTTACTCCTGGAATGAGCCCAGCTCTGTGAACCTCAATGCTGTGCAGTGTGTCCCATTATGAACTGTGTGAAACTAGCAAAACAAAACCATCTTCAATCCTTTTTTTTCAATACCTTTGTGAATCTTCTTAACCATAAAATGCCTTGCATTTCCTGCATACTCTGGTAATACATACAAAATGAAGTGAAAGAGGATGCTGATTATTAAACTATACTCCTTAATAGATTTGATACCATCTAATGTCTAAGTCATGCTGCATTGCTGAGACATGAACAGCACTTCTTGATACAGCAGAGCCCTTTAAATTGAGGTGTTGATGAAGGAAAAGTCCCTCTATGGTAATACCTATTCAGTGTTTGACAGCATAATGCCCTATTATAATGGTAGGACACACATCTTCCTTCCCTCTATGGAACTGTGATTACCATCCTGGACTGAACTGAAATGGATTTCAATAATTTGGACATCGCTTGCTCCTGCTGTGTTTTTCTGCTTTTAAACTGGAGTTATTTGTTGCAAATCTCTCCTATTCTCACTGTCAAAATCCTCACATCAGCAGAGTGGCTAATTGACAATAGAGCTGATCTAAAAAATAATAATAGAAATGGTCATTGAGGAAGCCAGCAAATGTTTACCTTTTCACTTTAGTAACAAAATTTTAGCCACTTTAGAAAAAGAGAAGGTTGTAACATTTTTCTGAAATAAATCTGCAGGAGTGTGGGTAATGAGATGAATAATTGCCTTTAGAAATAAAACAGGTAGTGCCTTAGCACTCCATGCCAAAACTCAGATGGGGAAGGACTGCCAGGACTATGTGCTGCTTGCCGGAACTGTTAACTCTAGGAGAGGGCTCATGAGACTCAGGAAGCTTTTATGCAAGGGACAAAGACCTGGTGGGATGATCCACTCCCTGTTAGCGCTGGAGATCTCTTTGTCTCTCCCACTCCATGGCAAAGAATGAGCTATTCCAGACCTTGCTAGCCTAGCACGAGGTGCAGCATCTGGGCTAGTAACCCTGCAGAGTGCCAACCCAGCCATTTTATCTGGTTCTGCTCACTTCCAAATTCCCCAAGAAAACAGCTGTGTGGTTTCTGACCTGATGCTGCTGGGGGTGCTCCTAAGCTCTTGCCCCACTACCTTTTCCCCCTTCTTCATGGCACATTCTTGCTTCCTTGCTGCATCTGTCCTTCCCTTCCTCCTTTACTGTACCTGCTTGTGCCATTGCTGTTTTCCTTGGGGCAATGGATTGCTGACGTGTCTTTTGCTACAATAGCATGTTCTGGCTCAGCTTTGTGTTAGCAGGGGACCATGGGCAGTCTGACAGTCTGCCTCTTTGCTGCCACTGGCTCTGGGGTCTCTCTGGGTTGTACTCCATGCTGTGGTGCAAACTGGCCTTCAAGATAACAACAGAAAGTCTTGGGGTTTTGGTTAAAAAAATTGTGTGATCACCAGATGCTTCATTTTTATTTGCTTACCTCCCTCTCTTCCACTGACATTTTTATGACCATTTATATACTTTCTGGAGGGGCAAAAACCCTCTCAATAATATATTTTTCCTGTACTGTTTTTATTAGGCCAATATTGAATTAAGGTATATTTATTTTTATTAACAGTTAGTTTTACCGTTCTTTTCCAGAACACAAGAGACACCAGTAAGTAAAGGCTGTACATCAGCCCATGACTGTATGTGCAAGTGTCACTGCTGCACAGAGCTCCCTCTCTTGCTTTCCTCTGTGCTGTGTGTCACCTTCACACCACTTATACCAGCTCTCAATCACTCCCTCTGACGGAGGTCAAAGAGTACTTGCAAAGTCTTAAGTCTTGCTGGTGACAGTCCAAAGGGCTGCTGGAGCACTTGAGACAGGCTTCCTCTCCCTTTCTCAGCCCTCACAATGAAAGCTCCTTTTCCTGACCTTGACAAACTTAATATTTCTTTAGTCCTCTGTTAGCAATGGTGTCACCTGGCAAATTGTTGCAACGTGGTTAGACTGACTTTGTATGGGTTTATTTTTTCACAGACTTTCAGCATAACAAAATCTAAATGTAATTTGCTACATGATTGCCTCACCTTTACCAAATTTTCAGTGGGGGTATACTGGAATGGCTTCTAAATTCAGCCCCCGCACTGTTACTGGCTTCTGAATCCCAGCAAAGTATTCCATGGTAATGCCCGGGATTAGCAGTTTAAATGCTTGGTGACATACTTATCTAAAAATCTTGGGTAGCTCTTTTAGCTGCTCTTTGCTTCCACTCATCACTCATAAAATGGACATTATGCTCTTCCTTCTTCTTGAATAATCCACAAAGCTTTTCTGATTGTTCCCTATCTATGTGCTATGCAATTCTTATGTAATTTGTGGGTTCTTTGGGACTGGGAGTACCTGGAGTCTCCCATACAGTATCTTTGTACAAATAAAATGGCAAGCTGTCTCCCTTAATCTCTGGGCAACATCCATGATTTATCCTTTTGATTATGAAAGAAAGATTATAGGAACATTTAAAAAAGAATATTTTCTAAAAATGTGACTGTATTTTACATCAAGACAGTTTTCCTCTGCAGCCATGAAGTCCCCTCGAGAATGGAGAGTTTAAAGAGAACTGTGTGAGACATCCCACCCGATCTCCATGTCAGGCAGTACTGGTCCAGCTGAGTAGCCTGCTTATGCCAACCAGCTGAGTGTCTTTCTTTGCATTGTTCTGGAAAAGTGACCTCCAGCATTTTGAAAGACAACTGGTGTGATACTTCCTTCCCAACACTAGGCATCGTGGCTGTGTCATACATAACCTGCTCCAGGTAGTGTACTCCAGCACATCTAAGATTTAATTTGCCACTTACGTGGTAGATGGATCTGACAGTAAAAGTTGCGTCAGGGCTACCTTAAGATGACCCAATAGCCACACAACACAGCACCACAGGACATCCTGAGCACACCTGCATGGCATTTATCTCCAGCCATCTCCACCCCTATGAATCCCATCCCTTCTGAGAGGCGCACTGTCCCACCATCAAATGTTTTTTTCTCAGTAATTTGGGTGGTGCTTGTCTTGGCATGAAGACAGACATTCATTCCTTTCATCTGGGCAGGAAATCTATATTCTGTATTATTCTTGTGTTAATAATACAGAGGGCTAAATCAAAGGTGAATTGATTTCGTGAAGCTGAACAGACTTCTGGCGTTAGCACAGATACAGCCACAGTCAAAGAGCAGACCTTTCAATTTAGTTCTTCTGCTGTCAGTGTAAATAAAATTGCTCATGAAGCAAATTGCAGCCAGTTATTGTTTGCACTCAGAACCATTATGTTCTTTGGAAATGATCATTTATGTTAGACACTGGATTATGTTTTTATGAAAGTGTGTAAGGCAAATGCAAAGCACAATTTACCTTGAAGGTCAACTGAATATTACAATTGGCACTTACAGGTCATTATTGTGCAGCTAACATGATCCCAGGGAAAAGAGTGATATTTGTGAAATGACACAAAACCAGAGATTTTTGATTAGCTAATAGAAACCAAGAGAAAATCCAGAGGACCAGGATGGGCTACAGGTGAAGTTTCTGTATAATTGTCTGTTTTGTGTGGGCACATGGGTATGGAAAAATATCCCTGTAAGACATGACAACGAGAGGGAGAGATCTTCCTTTGGTGCCTCATGTCAAGAGAAAGACTTAACTCCAATGTATGCACCATTGAAAGTGGGGATTTGGTAGACAGAAAACGAAAATAACCCTGGGCAGAGAGGTGGCCTTGCCAACAGAGCAGAGGACCCATCTGAATATTTCTGTGAAGGTTTTTGTGAGTAAAGTTACTGTCATCTAAGGAAAATGATTAGCTACCCACACCGAGGCATAATCTGTTTTCCCTCTAGGGAGAAGAATGAGTTACAGCTGACTACAGTAATAAGGATAGTGTGAAATAGTATCATTCTGCTCAGGTACAGTCCTTGTACTGGTGCTTGTGGCTGCATAGAAGTCCAGTCACCAGAGTTCTTTCTTGTTTTGAGTACACAGAGCAGCATGAACTGGGTTACTGTGCCTCCAAATTTCTCTTGGAGACGATATGAGGTTGGCTGGGGTTCAGGCTGCCAGCCCATATTTTGCGTCCTAGTGGTGGGGTGTCCTTGCAGTGTGGGTGTCCTTGCAGGAAAGGCCCTGAGTTCCACAGCCTGCATGATCTCAATCACATAACATTGCTGCAGACACAGAGGGGAGATTTGGACTTTATCAGGCAAGTACCACAGAGGAAGACAGAGCCCCTGCATATGGTGGTGAGGTTGTCCTTGGAGCACACCCAGAGGTGCCAGGTTCCTCTTAGGTTCACCAGCTAGGTCAGCTAAACTTAACCCTCATTATCCCTTTCATGAGGCTGGCCAGTAAGAAAAATAGAGCAGAGCCTCATACTCTTGGGGTGACTTCCCAGGCAGCTGATGTTGGAATAAGGAAGCTGTCAAAAGAGAGGATCTGCTGTCAAGAGTGATTGATCATAGATTAGCATGCACACAGAAAATTCTGCTGAGAGCTGTCTCTCAGTGTGGGCACAGGGGCCAATGCCCTGGCAAAACTGGCTTGTGCAGACAGCACTCACTGGGTGTGTATCCTCTGCCATGACAGGCCAGGCTCCAGCAGGTTTACAGCATTTTTTGGAGATGCACAATGGCATTCTATTCAGCAAAAATGTCTCTTTTAGAAGTGCTCTGCTACTTTGGAGAAAAACTCCCACAGACTTGCCTCTATTGTCATTGGCTGGTTACAGACTGCCTTGTACAATCCTACAGTCAGCTGCTTTGTGCCTTTACAGAGAGCAAAGAAAGTCCTGAAGGCCCTGAAATGGTGACTACTAGTCCTGGTGTAGGCACCTCCAGAAAATGGGAAATGGTGGACCTGGCTATCAGAGGTAATCATGTGGAGGATGCCTTTTCTAGACTAATTGGATGAGATACTGTAATCATTTACAGTACAAGTCTAATGTTAGATGGAAATAGCGTAGACATGACCTGGCAGTATTGGTGGTCCCATGGTATTGGTTCATGGGAGAGAAAAGGGACTATTAGTAGAGCTTTGATGTATAAAGCCATCTTCTTTTACTTCCAAGCTTACAGCAAGAGGTAAGATGGGAATTGCTTTTAAACACTGCTGTATACAGAAATAATAAAAGAACCCCTGAGTACATTGTGAGCGAATGTCCTTTTCAATAGTGCTGTCCCTAATGAAGTACAGCTCTCCCACCTCTGTCAAAAGTTTCCTTTTTCTGTATGTTAACATTAGGCAATCAATCTTATCCCATCAGCTTCAGCAGTATGCAACTCATCCAGCTCTCTAGGGAAAGACTTCTCTTTTTTTTTTTTATTTCCTCTTTAATTAAGCTCTGTGACATGCTGCTTTACTTGCAAGGCTTGAAGATGTATGCATGTTGCTTCAATCAAACCATTGGAGAGAAGAGCATTAAAGATAGCCCGCTCTAACAGTAAGAGGTCCAGAGCCACAAGTAAACTAATTCACTGGCAATGGCATCAGCAACAAAAGGAGGTAATGATACGCAATTATTGGATTTGCAAATACTCTGCTGGCTTTGGAGCATCTAAACATACTATGCCAGGCTGCCAAAGGGTTCAAAATGATTTTTTACAAATGGCACTTAGAAGCAGCACACATGGTATGGCAGGTTCTTTGAATAGTATGAATGGCTCCATCAAGCAAGTAAGAGACAGGAAAAGCTAAATGTTTTCCATTCAGTTTTACTACTGTCTGCTTCATTGTTCCATCGTTACTATACTGTAGTCAGAGGTGATTTTAAGCAGTTGTTAACAGGTAAAGGTTAGACCATTCAAGTACACATCCATCAGGCAACTTCCTGATAGTAATCTAAGTCCCTATATATGTGAGCTGGTCCCTAACCACTGTCCTCATTGCTCAAAGTCATTGCCCAGCCCATTAGCTTGCTCTTGCTATTCAAGGGACTCTGTGCCCTATTACTGCCATCTTATGCCTGTCTGTTTAATAAAGGTGGCTGGTTGCCCTTTCTCAAACAGTTCATGTTATCCTTGAAATGCTTCTCCTTTCCATGCTCTGTTGAGCTGTCCAGGCATTGCCTAGGCATTCAGCTATTGACTGTATAAGCCATGTGTTTTTCCGTGCATCTAGGCCATCATTAGAAACACTGGTAGACACAACTAACCACTGAGACTTCACAGTATTATCTGTTTTTAGACCCTGAGACGTTGTTGGTGCAGGTAAGGCTATATAATAATAAATTGAAGGAGAGGTTAAATATGAGATGCAATGTTTTTGGCCTTCCTGACTACGTGCTCTGGGTTGTTTATTGATTCTCCTATGGCAGTGCTTAGAGACTCTCATGACATGTAAGATCCTGTACCTAAGCAAAGAAAGACACCATTACAGAGAAATTGTCATCTAAATAGGCAAGCAAATACACTTATGTGTGTCTGAGCCCAAGACCGGGGTCTTTGTTTGTTTCTCACTTAGATTACTTCTATTCTTAATATATCTGGGCTGGAGATTCTGTACTTTCCTCAGAAGGAAATGTGGGATCTCTTACCTAACTGCCTATTTTCATCCCACTAAGAACTCAGTGTCCTGAAGACCTTTATCCTTCCCTAAATTTGCTTGAAACTGGTGAAAAAAATTGAAACAATCTGCAGTGGAAGGGCTGAGTAGTGTGGAATTACTACCTTGATACCATTTCATTAGAAGACCAGGCTAAAAACCATGGAATAAATTGCTTTTTTAATGTTTTTCTGGTGAGGAATGTTAGTAAAGAGCAGTGCAGTAAAGTACTTTGAACGGTTTGAAACATAAAAAGCTGCTTGCCCTGAGAATTCTCCTGTTACTAGGCTGTTTATGAAAATCTTTTTGCACAAGAAAGTATCTGGTGGCTTCAGATTAGATTATACATACCTGTTAGGAATAAAGCAGAAGGGGATTCTGATAAAAAGACCAAAGGCATAACCCATAAATCAAGAAGTGAAACAAAAATGGAACCTGCTGCTGATGGAATTTCCATTGATTTATTTGAACAGCCCCAGTATGAATAATAACTTAATCTGTCTCAAGACTCTCTCCCCACAGCACACTGATTTACAGCAGCCATCCATCTCTTTTCATAATTAGCAGGCTCTGACAGTATTTATTCTTCTCTGCTCACCTTCATTAGCATTAAAATTTAGACTTTCTCCCTGCACTGGAGCAGCCAGCATTCTTGCTGCCTGGTGCACTGGGATTACTCAACAGCTTGATTTGTGGAGTTGTTCTCTTATATCCCACCTCCTTTGTGCTGTCAGGTAAAGTCTCCTACTTAGGGGAGGAAACTTTCCTAGGAATTCAGCAGAAATACACATAGCTGTGGTATTGAGTGGCAAAAAAAAAGAAGAAATGGTGCTATAATGCTGAAAGTCCAGACATGAAGCAACCAAGTGTCTGCCCCCTCAGTTGCTCAACAGAAACAAAGGGAGCCAAGCTGGCCAAATGATCAGTCAAGAAAGTAAATCAGGCTTCTTTGTTATAGGTGATTTTCTTCAATGTCAGGATCATTTCCAGTGTAAGCTTTAGAGAATCCATTTTGTCTAATACACTGCAGAAGCAGACAAAATGTTTTGAAGCATAAAAAGCATTAATGAAGATGAATCCTTTAAAATTGGAAATATTTTTTAAATAGCTTAATGTAAGATCAAAAGGTGATTTTCTGTGTCAGCATAATTACATTGATGACATGGCATTATATCACTGGATAATTTGATCCCAGAGATGATTTGGTAAAGAGAAAGCAAGACTGCTTGTCCAGAATGCTATATGGCCCTCTAGTTTCATAACTAACCTGATTATACACATATTGCTTATTAGTAGGGTAAATCAAAAGGTGGTGTTAGGCATTTAATTGGCATATAATAATGATGTGAAATTAATTAAATAATTATTGACATCTGTGTTTATGCGACTATTTTTGGTGATTAACGGAAATTTAAGTTGCTTATGGGAACATGTGAAATAACCTCTGAACAAGGTTATTAGAGACACAAATGGAACCTCACATTTGAACAAGTTATTTTGGGGTTCAGAACTACCTTTTCTGTCTATAGAGTGTCACTGGTTGAACATGGGCTTAACAGTAGATGGACAAACTGAGCTTCAGTTGCTCAAATATTCTAGGTGAAATATTTTGCTCATTCTTCTCTCCCTTGTAAGCATTGTTGGCAGGTGACAGGGTGAGCAAAGGAAGTGTCCTGGAGGATATGCACTAAGCCCATTCAGAAGTGCAAACTGCGTTCTTTTTTATAAGTCAGAAGGACCAAAGTCAAATACATCATTTATTGCAAATTCTTCTTTCTGCTTGAATGACTGTGTCCATTTTCTGGATATGGAGACAGAATAGAGAGGTGAAAATAAAGTGCCTGTCTCGCCCTGTGAGCACGTAGCTGACATGATGATGAAATTTCACTTTCTGTTCCCTGATTGTCCACCTTAATCACAGGCCCAAACATTCCAGCTTCATTGAGAAACTGATTGCTCATGAATGTCACCCAGCCCCTGAGTCTCCTACAGAATGTCTCATCACACATGCTTGTTTAGCTAAACAAATATTGCTGAGAGCAGCAAAATGAATGAAACCTTATTTGCACAGCTTTGTGACTTGTGACTGAAATTGCTGGTGACTAGGAAAATACATGTTCTTCCTGCTGAGTTTTTGTTTGTGAAGATACCCGTAGGTTCTTTTCTCTTGTGGTGGTGCAGGTTTTCATGAAACATGTGAGTGTTTAAGAGTTCTGCTCCTCTGCCAGATTTGGCTGAAGCCAAATAATACTTTCAGAATGTATTGCCTGGGGGAGACACAGAATCTGGGCCTTCAGACTGATAGCAGAAGTTCATAAACCCTGTTTTCCTAGATGAAATAGGTTAAAATGAGTCCTTATAGGCAAACCAAAGAGTATCAAAACATCAAGACTTATTTTGTTTGTCCCGTCTCAGATCATCACACCACAGCCTTTAGTTATCTTTCTTATTACAAACTAAATCATGTCCCTCTAAGAAGGGCACCTCTACAGCAGTTTGTTGGCAAGTTATTTACAGGTCTAAGTGTGTCTGCTGATTTTTCTAGTCCTTCAACATAAAAATGATTTCCAGTACCACTGGTCTTTAATTTTGTATCTGAGCTAGTTTAACACCATAGGTTTTATCTTAAACATCACTTAGATCCCTAACCTCATTTTTCTACAACACTTCTATCTTTAGTTGTGTTTACCAGGAGAATTAGAATAGAAGATTAACCCCCTTGCTGATTTTTGGTTGTAATGTGAGATCTTTGCTAATTGGCACAAAGTCTTGATAAGGCAACCCAGAGAAAGCTATTAAGGAGTGGTTTATAACAATGTTCAATGTCCTTTATAGTGTCACCTCTGAAAAAACTCTTCATTGAATTGTCCTGTCAGCCAGCAATAACCACTACCACTGATTTGTGGCAAAGCCAAGAGAAAGAAGGAGTACTTCCTCACCTTTTGTGTGTGTGAAGGGAATTTCGAAATGACTGTGACACATCTATGTGGTTTTGCCCAGCAGGAATTGCAGAAAAGGTGCATGTGTGAAGAAAGGCCCCTCCTTGAAGATTGGTTTTTGCAAACGTGGTGTTTACAAGAGCAGATAAGTAGAATGGGGACTGAGGGAGGATGGACCTTTGCAGTGGCACATAGACCTGACGAAAGGAGAAGTGATAAATGCTGCATGCAGAGGGACCCAGTGTGACAACCGCACACTGAAGGACCCAGTCACCCACTCTTCAGAAAGTCTTGGCAACATCTGGGTCTAAATGAATGGCATGTTTGCCTTCCCTTTGAATTCTCTGCCTTTTTTTTTTCTTTTCAACGTCAGTAATAAAGGAAGTTTAAGAGGGTTTTTTACAGAACTCTTCAAAAAATGAATCAGAGCCTGTGAAGACAGACTATGAGTGTGGTGCAGATTTCAAGGTGCAGAAAAAAACCATATGCTTCTCTTTAGCAGGCATGAAGAGGATGCTCTAGTCTGGTCTTGGGAAGATTTATTTTTTGTATTCCTTTGTATCAGACACACTAGCAGGAGGAATAAAAAGAAAAGGAGATTCAAGTGTAGAATTATGAATTCCGTTGTGAGGGGCCTTTAAGCAGTCTACATCTAGATCATCATTTCTGTGAGTGCACAACATCCACCAGCCACTTTTGGTACAATGATAATATGTTCCTGTAGTTGGACTATACCAGGCATGACTGCAACATTTTGTGTGTAGCTGTGTCCTTCCCAAGGCAGGCATGGAAGATGCTGAAGAGACCTGCTGGAGATAAAATCACTTCCAGAAAAGTCCTCTGTGCTCATACTCATGTGAACACTTGTTCAGCCTTACAGCTGTCCTCCCAAAACTTTCCAGGGGAAAGGGTCCACATAAGCTTTATTTTAGAGCTGTGCAAATTTCTGAATTACTAGCCAGACAGAAAGAAGTAGCACTGCCTTCTGCCTCCCAAAACACACAACATGAGACATTTCAATTCTAACAGGATTTAAAACCAAATCTGCCAGGAAAAAAAAAAGTTTTTTTTTATTCTGAAAGATATTTCAGTGTTTGGTCTTATTTTCTTTGGACTTACTTTGAGGATTTTTATTAAAAGAAATTTGGAAAAGCCGGTTTGCTTTGAAGTGGAGCATAGAAACTCAATGTGAAAAAAAAAAACCCACTGAAATGCTTTGGCATTTTGTAAATTGCAAACAGTGATAAGGCAAAAAATTACAAACCTGCAAATTCTTTCAGTCAACACAATGTGCATTTTTTCCATCAAAAACCGTGTTCCCCTGCTGTCTCCCTGCAGTGAAGAAGCTGTATCACTAGCCTTTGCTGACCTCTCCATAAAAACTGCTTGATTAATGGAAAGGGAAGATGAGACAAAAGCCTTCCCTACAGATAGCAGTTGTCTTCTGACAGTGATAGCATTCCTTCTCTTCTTTAGGCACAGAGACCTTTTACACTTTGGGGAAAAAAGAAATAAATTCATTTCAAAGAACTGCATTCAGGCTCATTTAGAGTTTAACAGCCAGTGCTGCATTAATGGCTGTCATTTTCTTCCTGTGCTCATACCTGCTGACATGGGCTTACAGCATCCTCATGTTCATAAAAGTTGTTCATCTACCTCAGCCTGCTCCAAAATACATCCCTGAGTCTAGAGAGAAACTAAGTGATTCTTGAACTGCTACTTGTCCCCTTGCAGTCAGGGATCTGTCATAAATGCAGTCTTACAAATCTGAAATTTAAAAAGTCATGTAGCAAAGGAGATTTTTGCTAGAAACAGGCTTGCTTCCAGCTGAGAACAACCTCATGGGAGCTTGAAGAATTCTGTGCATTTCAGAGGGTTCTGTCATTTCTTAATTATGTGAGGTCCAAACTTAGCTGCTACACTGATGAGTACAGTTTTCTTAAATTACCAATACTATACACTGCTTAGTCATGTCTAACCAGCAAGTAATTTCTTAAGCATTTTGAAATGAGAGGCCTAGAAAATTGTGAGAGTGTTGACAGAAATAATGACAGTGAACAGTCAGGAGAACAGACTGTCTTGGATTAACATCCAAGACAGCAACTGCAAATTAGAAGAAGGTAGCAAAGATATTGCTAGATTTCTTGGTCAGTCTGAAGTACCAAGAGTACTGAAAGATAGAAGCTTGTGCTGAGTAAATGTATGATAGAGCCTCAAGCCTGTGAATAAAGAAAATATTCACACCTCTGAAAACTTTTTTGATAGTTTCCAGTTGTTTTTTTTAACTCTACCCAAAGAATGGTTTAGGCAGACTTATTTTCCTTTTCAAGTAAGGATCACAGCAAAGAATGAATGAAAAGAAATGCAGTTTATGTGAAAGACAGATAGAAAACATTTCCAGTGAGGAATATCAGAGGAAAATGCAGAAAATAACACTCTTCTTCACTGCAAATGATTCAATGTAAAGCATTTGAAACCCTCCATCTGCACACTGCTGGAGGATGGAAGAGTCCTTGGAGGAAGTATTACCAGATATCCTCTTCTGTAGAGAACTACTTTTGATTTGAGGTAAGGAGGCAGGATATGGGGCTAGATAGACTGTTGGTTCATTATTGTGTAATTTTCTGTGTCGGCTGCTCTTCAGCATGTAGGGTAATTTACAAACACAGTGAGACAGGGAAAACACCTATTCTAATACCACACAATAGCAGTATAGATATTCTGAGTTAAAAAAGAAAAAGGAAAGAAAAAAAGAAAAGGAAAGCAATTCTATTTGTGTATTTACTCTTTAAAATAACAGGTTAGGGAATGGACTTGAAATGTAGCTATTAGTTTAATGATAAACTTTAATTGATTTGACTCATTTAGTTACCAAAGCTAAATACCCACATGTTCTACATTACACTGAAAAGAAATTTTATTGTTGCAAATGATTGCCTCACTTGCTTCTAAATCCAAGGCACAACCACATGGTCCTGAAATTGGTCTTCATACTTCTCTTATTCTTGGTTAATCCCAAGGTTGGATACAGACACTAGAAATGCTTGAAAGGTGAGGCCATCTCATCTTGCTGCATCTACATCAAGGTTACCTTCATGAAGCCATTGGACTCCTTTGGTTTCTAAGTGTTGCAGATGAGCACATAACATTTTACTGTAGCATGATTACCTTACTATTTTTCAAGGACATTACAAGGGGTGCAATGCAGACATGAATCCATTCAGAAAGATTGTGAGACTTATTGATGCAGCTACAGCACCCAAGAAAAGCAGAGCGGTTGCAACATGCAGGGAAAAATACAGTGCTATAATCAAAATATTCAGGGAGGAAGGCTGCAGGGTAATTTGCAGAGCAGGCTGTCCTTTCTGTACTTGCCTTTAAGGGGTGTCCTATTTACACCATGGGATAGGAGATGACATCTCACATGAGGCTCATCAGGTGGGATGTACAATCGGACAACAGCCTGGCTCTGGCTCCAGCCATGATGGATGAGGGACCAGAACGTTTGGTGTAAGCTCAGATGTGCAAAGTACAGGGGATGGATATAGCTTGGAATTTGTTTCTGGGGCAATCACTACCAGCATACCCACCCTTTGCTACCTCATAATAATGAGAGGTGAGAAATTCAGGTGCTATGGTCTCTATTCCAGCTTTCTTCTTGTATTTCCTAAAGTGTGAAGGAAGCCAGTTCAGGATGCACATGTATTTCCTCAGTATGCTCTGAGACCTACACACTCATGCCAGAAACATGAAAACTTGCTGTAGGTTTTTATTACCCAAATATTTCTTCAATGTTTTTTTTGTTTTGATTTCAGACTCGAAAAGTTTTGAAAAGTGCTGAGCTTCCATTAAATAGGAGAGTGGGTAGAGACAAGTGAAAACACTGAAAGAAGGAGGGGAAACCATTCATCATGTAAAACCTCTTCTGATATTTTATTCTGAATTATTTTACTTGTTTTATCTTGACAATCATAAAACTGTAAGACAGAAACCTGAAAACCCATTTGTCTCCCAAATAAATCCTGCTCTGCTACAGTGGCTGAATTAGTAGCTAATTAAGTGGTTATGATAGTCTTCCAAACACCTTTTTCTTTCTTCTTTTATACTGTGAACTTCAGCCCACATTGCAAAGATTAGAGCTCCTCTGACTTTCAATCAGAAATACAGTTACTATGCTTCAATTTAAACATTAAATATACAGAAGATCTTGATGCCTTTGCAGTCTCAGATGCTACTTCAGCTAATCCAGGCACTTTCCCTCAGCATTTCATGCCAAAGTTACTCAATAGTACTTTAGAAAGAGAATTGCTGGAGGGTTTTATGCACCAAGTGGACCAAAGTGAAGAAAGAGAGGAAAAATTAAGTCACCTTTTTGCATAGAGAGAAGTGAGCATGCTGACTTTGATTCCCGATGGAAGGGTCTTACATTTCAACATTTTGTAAGCTTTGCTCCTTGAGAAATGTTTGCTGTTTCTGCAACAAGTGGAGCTTTTTGCAGGGTCCGGCACAAGGTTTATTGTTGCCCACAGTCCCCTCTGGGGGTCTGCATGACTCTGAATTTCTGGCTCTGTTTCAAACCCTTTTTTCCCTTCAGGGATTTCTTTGGATCCATCGAGACTGAAGGCACTCCTCAGCACGGGAGGCAGGCATAGCTCAGCAAGCAGGACTGTTTTGGGGATGCCAAACCCAGCTCCAGGAACCACACACACCACGAGGCTCCTGGCAGTGAGCAGGAAATGAGGCAAACAGTATATTCTTGTTTTTAAAGGAAACGTGCTGTTGTCTCTGCTGCAAAGCATAAGGAAGGTTGTTTTTTAACTTTCTTTTTTTCTTTTAAAGCCATCAGCAACTGTTGTCCATAACCATGTGTTAAACAGTCTCTGCATATCATCTTTCTACCCCTCTCTCACATTTCCTGGTGAGTCTGCCCTGCTTGTCAAGCAGCTGACACTCCCCAGCCATCGCTGATGGCCAGAAACTCGTCATGAGCTTTTACAAATTGCCTCTTGAGAGCTTCACAGATCACAAAAACCTGTGTTAATTCAGAGGTGTTGGCATGCCTCTGAGGCACAAATAAATTCTTTGGTTTTTCCTTTTCTCACCAAAATTTTGGCCTGAATTATGAGAACACAGAGAAGGAAACTGTCCTATTACAGCAGAACCAATAATAAGAGCAATAGTTTGAAATCAGGGCACTTATGGTTGAGTACTTTTTCCTCTTTTTCTTCCAGCTCAAGTCAAATATTCTTCTAACATTGTGTTCAAATTATCTTGTTCCTCTTGTAGGCCAGAGAGTGGAGAAGGGAGAAAGAGAGTTAATATGAAAAAAAAAGAAATGTTGGAAGAGGCTGGGTTGTTGTCCCCTGTTGGTGCTTCTGCCCCCTGCATGCAGAAACTATCTTTAACTGTCCTATCCAGTTCCCTTTCTCCATATATTTATTTATCATCGTCTAATTGCAGCCACCCAATAAGTAAGAGAGACATTTATAGTGTTCCCCTCATACCAGTCCCCGTGTCACTGTTCAGACCCTTGTCACAGCTGTGCCTAGTCACTGTCCCTGGCAGTGTTCTAGGCCAGATTGGATGGGACCCTGAGCAACCTGGTCTAGTGGACTGTTTCCTGCCCCATAGCAGGGGGGTTGGATGATCTTGAGGTTAGATGATCTTTAAGGTTCCTTCCAACCTGAGCCATTTTATGATTCTATGAGTATATCAGCTGTGGAGAAAATTCCCGTACTGCAGAGTCATATCTTGCACACTGCAGCCATGTTAATGCCTAGTACTAAACAAGAGTTACTAAAGGCATTTCATACCTGTCAATTTACCTTCAACAACAACAGCAATATGGAGGCTGGGGATACTCTGAGTGTTCTGGAGTCCATATCTGATTGGCCATGCCCGCTAGAAGGCTTCATTGGCACAGTTTACAATTTTCCCAGTAAACCCTACTTACCTGTAGGTAAGAGAGAAAGAATGCCAGTTGAATTAGGGATGTTTACTCTGGCTGGTAGAGGCTTTGGGAAGCCATGCAATTGGTACTGTGCTCAAAGGCTGCTCATCTTGCCAGCCCGTCTCCAGCTACCTCTGCAGAAAGGCTTGATCTACTGTAGTACCTGTGTGATGTTTGCAGTCTTGTAGAAATGTATCATGCTCTGAAGCGTCTGAAATGGCTTCAAACACCTGTCTATGAGACTGAACTGAGCCTAGAAATCATACTTGTCAAATTTAAGCCAGCAATCTTTTGGTTTTTTATACACCTTTTATTTATTTGAAGATTGTTGTGTCTCTCCTCATTCGACTGAGAAAACTCTTGGATTTTTCTAACAGCTCATGTTTTCAAGTCCACTGACTCCTCTTGTGTTCTTATTTCCCCTTTCTTCATTCAGATCACATTTTTTTTTCTTTTAACAATGTTGTTCCAGACTGGACATGATGCACCACTCCTTGCTTTCATACCAGAAAGGGAGACTAACTCATTTTTTTCTGTTTTTCTTGTGACCTTCCCTTTATATATTTATCTCAGAATAAAGTTGTTCTTTCTGTATGACATTATTGAATTTAGCTTTGTGATCCAACCTAACTTGCAGAACCAGTTGTGGCTGCTCCTACAGAAGCCCAGATTTTTTTTTCATTGTCTTTGAGTTTTTTTTCTGCCTCTATTTCTCCACTAACTGTAAGAAAATTTTGACAGTGATCCATTCCTCCAAAGTGCTGGCAGCCCCTTCCAGCCTGATATCACTGCAAATTCAATAAGTAGCACAACTACTCCTTCAATCAGGTCATTAAAGTAGAATTGAATGGGACTGGGCTGATGTTTGACCCAAAGAGTTACTTTTCCAAAAAGTTTTATACTTTTCCATAGTTTGACCTAGACCACACCTCAACAGTTTTCTTATACAAGTATTATTTTGGGAAATCCAGAAATTAATCACTTGCATAGGAAGGTCAGTCACATAATGAAAGCCCAGAAAGGCCAGGCCAAGTGATGTGGAAGTGGTGCTGACAGCTCAGGCTCCTGACAAGATAACAGCTGCTTCCTCTGGCTCTGACTGGACTAGGGGCTCTTGGGACATCTCCTGTTTTTTAATACTGAAGCAACTTCATTGGTATCTGGAGGAAAATGGAGAAGGAGCAGCTCATTCTTATCATCGATGCCTCTACTTGTGGCACTGTCCTGCCTCTCCTGGCACTCACCAGGCCTGGAGAAATCTCGAAAGAGCCTTGGATAGAAGAAGAAGGTACATGAGATAGAGTTGCCTGGAATTTCAGTACTTGGCTGCTCAATGCCCTGTTTCACTGAGTCCTAATTTGCTGTTTCTAGGTGCAAACCTTCAGTGTCCTCACTGCCCTACTGATAGCACAGAGGCCTTTTGGAGTTTCACAAAAATTCTTCTAAAATCTTGCACTCAGACAAAAAAAAAACCCTAAACAAACACTTTTACACAAAACACACCAGGAAAGAACATTCCTGCTAAGTTACAAGACAGCCAGTAACATTTAACTGGATTCTCAGAGAGAAGGAAGAATGTGGGGCTGGGTTATACCCACCCTTATTCACAATAAACTAGTCTCAACCACTAACTAAAACGAGAAGCTTTTGTGGGGTTTAGGGCACAGTCAGCTGCCTCAAAACTACACACTGTTCTTCGCATATTGAGGGATATTTTTGGTGCTTGAAAAGCTGTGTTTTTCAGGAAAGACTCTAATCTAATAATAGGTGTTTGGGGGGTTTGGGGGATTTTTTTTTTTTTGTGGTTTTTTTTGTGTAGTTGGTTTTTTTGTTTGGTTTGTTTTGTTTTTTTTTTAGTATTTCGACTCAAAGTGACAACTGGCTTTCCAAAGTAAACTTAACTGCATGTTTTCTGCTGTTTTTTTCACCTTCCTACCAAACACTTCACAAGAGAAACTTCTTTTTGTACTCAAACAATATCATAATCAGTAATAATAATGTTCTTAGCATCAGTTGATTTGGACTAATTTTGGAAAAAAAAAAAATCAATCTCTTTGTTTTGCCTCATGGATTGTTCAGGAACTGCACTCCAGGCTTAGCAAGGCTCTTTCTGCTGGCTGCAGCAGAAATCACACAAATTGAATTGAACCTGCCCTTTGTTTACTTGCGTGGCAGGATCCCCTGCATCTCTGCTGTATTTCACACAGTAGGAAGTCAGCATGGACTTTCCAAGGTCAATGTTGCTGCTGAAGACCAGTGCGTCTCCTGCTGGGTAGGTGTCACAAGTTGAGTTTGTAGCAATGCAAACTTGTCAACTGCTGAGGAGGCTCCAGCAGTTTAAGTGCATTTGACCAGTGAAGACCCTCACTGCCTCGAATTCATTTACTTCTCTGCAGGGGGTAACACGGGAAAAAAGGATGAGACAGATGCTAGTGAAAGAATCTGAGAAATTGTCAGTTCTCTTATCAAAAAGGCAACAGGAGTGTAAAGTGTCTCCTGGAAGTACATATCGGTGGGCTTAATCTGCAGCCTTGGATCTCAGCTCAACAAGCTGCTACGGAAATTAGGATCTGACCTGAATTAATCTCCTATGCAGAGGAAACGGCTGTGTGAGGCACCCGGGGCTTGTGTTTCCACTCTGTAGTATCTATTGCTGGTGAATTTAATGGTAGGAGAAAAACAATTAAAGTTTATTAGACTTGAGTTTCAAAATAGACAAAAAAAAGTAACTTCAGCACTGATACACTGAGAATAGAGTTTGGAAATAAGGATACATGGAAACAGGTCCCTGGGAAGGGCTGTCACCAGGTGATGTGCATGAACATGAGGCACCATGTAAGCAGCTTGAAAGTGGTACGGCTGCATAAGAATGTCACTGTGCTGGAATCCAGAAGCCCTAGTTTGTGACTTTTTGGTGGCAATTACCTTCACCCAATCAGACTCTTAATTAATGCAGTTATTCTGGTAATGGGACAAATTTAGATGTCTCTCCATTGACCTCTACTGCACAACAGAGAAATGGAGAGGTGATCAGCCATGCTCATTATTGAATTTATATATATCAAAAGAGCTTTATGAAGGAGATCAGTATTTTACAGATGTGTAAACTGATGCAGGACTTAATAGGGAGCTTATCCAAGTTTTCCAGTGGAGCAGCGTCAAAGTCAAGGCTGGAATTGAGGTCCCTGTGTTTTGATGCAGCTTTATAAAAACAACTCTGTTCTGCAAAAATGAGAGAGCATAAGCACAACAGGTTCTTCCCAGATCACATTCTGCTGTAGGATGCCAGAAAGTCCCCTGGGTTCTGTTTTAAGGCTATCACAATATGGTTCAGTTCAGTATGGTAAAAATGAGTGGATTTTTTTTCCTGTTATTGTTACTATTTGCTTCACTGCACTTACATTTTCTGCATGTGTCCATTTTAGGTTGTTTTAGCAAACTATTTTATCATGTATTTAATTTTAAACATATGTTCTGAATGCCCAGGAACCATAAAAGCATTTAAAAAGCATGTTCAAAGTTAAGCAGATACTTTACTGAATAACAATGGACAACATGTGCACTAAATATTCAGTAAGTGTGTGACTGTTTTGCAGAGTAAGATGTACATAAATGAGAATAAATCTTTACATTTTAGTTTAATAAGTATACTTCCAGTGACTGCAGAGGATTATACCAGGAGCTGGCTTTAATCTTAAGCTATTCTTTGACATGTGCAGTCTCAGGCATGAAGCAGGAGGTTCACCCCCTCACTGCCTGGGTGTGGATCACCTGCGTTGGTCTGTGCAACTTTGCATCAGCCCTGGCTCTCTGGGGCTTGAGATTTGATATCTGGTCCAGTGAGTATGGCACATGTGATCCTGAAGTGGGGAAGGTCATGATGTTGCCCTGACACTGATGTCACAGGGACACATCATAGTCTTTTAAACCTCTTAAACTTTTAAAGAAAGCTTGTGATCCTCATACACCCTAGGTTTACTACTCTCATGTGGCATTAGCCACATATTGGCAAAGACATTGGATCTATATTTAACTACCAAAGCTGCCTCTGTGGGAAACGGAGGAGCTAAACAACTCCAACCAGCCATTGCATCTCAAATTTCAAATGGAGAAGGGACTAATTGCCTCCAGTTGTTATGGTTTTGGCTCGGGACTGTGTGGCCACCTGCAGTCTAGATGGGTGAATTTTGCTCTCCGGGTAAACACAGGCTCTGGAGAACCCTTTTTCTAAAGGTCTCATTTGAGGCTGTAGTCAATAAGCAGGTGAAATATGTGTCTCCTTAATGATGGTGAAAATTGAAGGTGTCCAGTAAAACAGTTGTAATTGTGTTTAATGCTGAGACAATGAACCTAGCTAAGATTCAATTTAGTCTTCCCCTTTGTTCCCCACTTCCAGAAACAAATGGTTAATTACCAGTTTCAAAGGCTCAGTGTAATTTGTCAGCTTGCAGAAATCACAGTGATCAGATCACCATACTGTCAGGAAGAAGTGTGATGCCTTTGTTTTTCCAGATGAAAATATTTATTCTTTTACAGAAAATGCTAAGCAATCTCCTGGCTTGAACTATCAATCCATAGCCTTTCCCCTCATGTTTAGCAGGGGTGGGAACTGACAGGATGTGCCCATCTGCTGAGTGCCATGAACACAGGCCTCCCACATTGCAGCCACAACCTCTGCGTTGATGTCTGTGTGATCCCTTCTGCTGTGCCACCACGAGGTACCTGGCAGGGCAAAGGCCAGCACCAGACCTGTCCCATCACCATGAGATAGGGCAGCCCCTCAGTAAGATCCCACATTTGAGCCTCACTTGAGTTAACTCGTAGCTAAATTTGCTCTCTAAACATTTCTGTTGCCAAAAGCCTTGAAACCTGCAAAGGCAAACCCACTCAACTCCCGCCTGGTCCATATTTGCTTGTCTTAGAGGAAGGATCAATATTCCCATGGGTGACTGGGCTGAGATGCTCCCTTTGCTTGAAGCAGTGACTCCTGCTTTACGGAAGTGGGGTATTTTAAAAAGTCATTGCAAACCCACTATTAGTTATTGCCTATGTTTAAAGTGTTCAGTGGATCCTGGGGGAACCTCACCCTGAAATTTTCACAGCTTTCACAGCAGAAGCTGTCAAGTAATGCACATATGGTTGACTAGTATATATTGTAGTCTCAATTAATTTGAGCACTGCAGTTAGGATTTCTTTGTTGCTTTATTTATTAGGGATTGCTGAAACAGACTGAATTTTCACAATCAGGTACAGGATATCAGTGTTGTGCTTTTGTTGCCTATGACATTCATCAAGATTTCCTGCAAACAGCAGTACCTGCTGGTTCTCTGAGCCAAAGACACTGTGAGCACAAAATTAACAGCACCTTGCTATGGAAATGCTGAGTGCTTTTTAGATAGACAGTAGTACTCATCTATTCTGTTTTACCATATGTTTTATTTCAAAACTCCAGGTGTTTTAAATATAAGATGAAAAACATAATGACTAAAAAAGAAGAAGTCTGAGGAGAAGTAATGGGGCATAGAAAAAACACAGTACAATTTTCATTTTGTAGCCTGCTCTTCTTTTCAGGCTCTGAGTTTTCTCAAGGAAGTAATCTGCTGACTGGGATTATTACCCAAGATAGCTTCCTCAAATTTAACAATCTTCTCACTGCAGGACAAAGAAAGGGAAGGTTGTATCCCAGTAACTGGGAAATGTGTGGCAGGGTCAGGGTAGATACTAATCTGCTGATCTAGCACTTTACTGCAAAAACCCCACATGTGCAAAAGGCATTTGCCTATTTTCTCTGTCCCTGGCCAAATCATGCTAATATGACAATTAAAATTGCACCTTCTCCCTTGCAGCTGAAAAAGAAATAAACCCAGAGCCACCCCCTTCCCTTTGCAAATATTCCTCTAACTTTCAGAAACGCTGATAAGCACCATCCAGGTCAACAAATTTAGGAAGACTCATGATTAGGATGCAGTGTCACTGAGCTGTGTTCTCAGAGTGAGTTTAACAAAACAGATTACAATTTAATAAGCAGAGTTTTTGCAAGTTGCTTGTAAAAGTGAACAATAGGGCTACTCAATGTTGCTGCTTTTTCTCATTCGTTTCATCTCTTAACTTGTCCTTCTAGTTATTTCCTGTTCAGCATAATATTTGAAGTTGGCATAATGGATTTTCTGTAACTGACCCATAAGCAAGTAAGCAAGGGATGTTTCTCTTAGGGATTATATTTGATTTATAATTCTTTTTCATCATTAAACCCCCTAAAAAGCCCCAAATTGCACCCATTTCTCTTAAACTTTTGGTACCTCCTTGTACTACAGAGTCTCCATTCTGGCTCATCTTCTCTCTGTAAAGTAGAATGCTTCCACAAGCCTTAACTGATTACCAAAATGAGAGCTGAAAAACAAAACAAGAGGTATCATTACAATCTTGAAGGCATAGTGCAGGAGTTGTCTGCAATCTAATGACTTTTGCAATTACACCTTGATTGAACCTGGTGATGAAGCTGCAGCTCCTTTCTTCAGTGCTATGTTGTGGGCATTTACCGATTACTAACAGGTACTCATCAACATGCCATGACCCAAACCTGACTGAGGATTATAGCTTGCACTATAAGAAAGGGGAAGCCAAGACTGGGGGAATGTTTGTGTAAATTCTAAGGTACTTTGATTTTCCTTGTAGTCCTTTTGGCAAGTGTCTTGCATTAGACTTGCAGTCAACCAGTACAGAGTGAGGAAAGTTATCCAACATTTTTCCTTAAACAAATATTGCTTTGGTAAGTGCCTAGAAGCCTTTGTCAGAAATAGGTCCTAAGGAAAAGCATTTTCTGCATTCCAGAGTAAACTCCCAAAGAGCTACTACCCAAAGAAACCAGTCAGAGAAACATCTCATTAAGATCCTCTTCACTTTGGAGGAAAACTGAGGCTTGGGAGCACAAATGTCACAGAGAAGATGCTGGACCAGAACTGAGAGGAGAACCCACTTTTTTTCTGTTTTAGATGAACTTCATGTTGTGTGTGAATTTGACAGGGAGGACTGATTTATGCTTCTTGACACACACCAGTTCCAGATCCTGGCTCCATTTCCTATCTGTGGCCTATGGCTGCCTTTGACCCTATTTTGGGTGTGTTATGATTTTTTTCTCCCGCAGCTGTAGATGATTCTGAGTCCTCAGAGCCCTGAATGGGCTGAGATGCTCATTGCTTTCTTGAGATCTGATAGCAGGTCCAGTCATACAAGATAGTGAAAAAATAACTCATGGCTACTAGAACTCCTTTGCTCCTCAGGCCTGAGTCTGGGCCTGCTGGACCAATTACTGTTTTTCATTTACTGTGATGCACTTTGGGGTAGGCATTAAACTGCTGCCATTTCTGCTCTCCTCTTTCTGCTGTCAGTGTTACTTTGTCAAACATGTGGAAACATCATGTTTTTAAAAATCAATAGCTTTTAGAGAAGTAATGAAGGAAACCTAAGTTACCAGTTTGGAGAGATGGAGGAAGGATTTAAAGGTGTGAAGACAGTAACTAACAAATCAGTCCTTCCCTCTGGTCTGCTGCCACTGAAGTCCAGATGGTACCTGAGCATCGCAGAGGCTGAAGCCAAAGACCCCCCAGTTCAGACAGACGGTTCATTATGGTGCAGAACGAGGACCAGCTGCACAGAGGAGGGTGTCTATTACCTTGTTGCTACAGCTGCTTCCCGCTGAAGTCTGCTACATGCCCATTGCTTTGGTAAAGGTTAACTCGTGCTGGGGAGTTTTAATTGTCTATTGTCTGCCCAGAAGGAACAATTATCTTAAACAGAGCAAGGCAAAAATCTTCTTTTTCTGGCTATTTTTTTTTTTTGTAGAGTATTTTTGAAAGAAACATACATCAGTCAAACTCATGAATGAACAAAAGAAAGATAACGGTGGTGATATGTTCATTGAGGAAGGAGACCTTGGGTCATGCAGATCCACCAGCAATGAATCTAAATAAAGTCAGGGAGAGTATCACTGACTACTGCAATTATTATTGCAGTGATTGATAATGTAGTTGTTCAGCTAATGTGGCGATGTGCGTGGTCTGAAGGTCAGCAGCACAGCTGGTGAGGTGGAAAACCATGCTGTTCTGATGGGATGGGCTGATGCTTCATGGTCTGATACACAGCTCTTGTAAATCAAGATTGATTTGGATTACAGTGCCCTGGTCCTATGCTGTCCTGTATGTGGTAGCTCTGCAGGATTGGTCAGAAGTTTGTCCAACTTCAGCCTTTTCAAATTGGGTTACTAACTTCTATTGATTCCTTCCTTTAGTTTTAAATGGAATTTAGGTTTCAGAAGAGAAATAGAATGGATTTATCTGTTTCTGTCAAAAAAATAGTAACATAAATCCTTTTGTAGGGATATGACTAGTTTTACTTACTTCTGAGGAATACAAAGAAATTTAATAAGTGATTTGGAGAGAAGAGTAGTGTAGTGAAATTTCTGGTAGTTCATTCACTCATGGGCAAAACAGAAAGAGGTGGGAGACCTGAGGTGAATGCTAGATAACCTGTAATGATGAAGAAAAGAGTACAGAATATTAAAACATAAATTGTGCTAAGGACACCTTTCAGTGCAGATTTATATATGTTTTATTCCAGACGTTCAAAACACTTAAGATTACAGATTAAGTCAGTGATTTAGAAGCACAGATTAATGAACATATGACATAATTGAAGAACAAGAAAGTGGTGAAGGAATATAAAGGAGCTCTATGCTTTTCTGTTCCCACCGCCATGACTCTCATATCCAGGTGTAACCCACTGTTGTAGTTCAAATTGAGAACAGCAAGAGAGACATGGGCATTTTTTTGCAACTGCTGAATGCAGGGCAGAGCAAGGCACTCAGAAAGAATGAAAAACTGGAAACTCTTTCCATAGTAACAACTGTAATTAGCATTTTCTTATTTATTATACATAATCAGCAACAGGGACACGAAGTAAGGTTTGTCCCTGAGTTATGATCTGAGTTGGTAAAATGTCTGGATGTGCCAAATGTAGTTTGTTTTTTCTTTTTTTTTGCTTCTCAAATTTCTTTTGCTTCTCAAATTTCCTTTCTGGATGTTTTGAGAACTCATATGTTTGGGACAAGCTTTCTTCTGGTACTAAATTATTCAGCTGAAATCACATAAAAATAGAAGATTGGATAATTTTAAAGGCAACTAGAAATCTGAATACCATCTTTATTTATTATCAAATAGGGAAAAAATGTGAAGCTGCTTTACTGCATTGTTCTATAAATATTGACTAAAGTATTGCTGTACAAGGAAGAGTGTAAGTTATTACTCAGTCCTCTAAAGACAGAAAGAAAGAATCTTTCATTCATTTCATTGTATTGCCAGAGTCTTAGAAGTCATTCATTCTACGAAGAAAAGACATCTTACAGGTAATTTACTGTATTTGTGTCTTCTGTCCCATGGGCTATAATGCAGGATAAAGTGTCAGCTTGTGCTTCCAGTTTTCATTTGTCTTAGATTATTCCATCCTCTTTCTCTGAGGTACTCTTCAATGTAATCATTATACTCCAGTTTGGCTCCCTGCAGAGAGCTTGAATCGTATCACTTGCAATTAAGGCTTTGGTTGGCTCCTTCACCTAAGGATCTTTTCTGTTCCTGGAAATAAACGGTAAAGCCAAGAGAATATTTGCCATTACAGTGGAGACAGTGTGCTGAGATCTGTTTGTACTCTCAGGAAGGAGAGGGTTGTGGTGGCGGGTCCTCATCATCGCAGGCCGTTGTTGTACATGGGGAAGGGCCAATGGAATAAAGACACCATTTCTGAATTTGAGATGCAGACAAGTCTTTTCCAGCAGAAAGTCAAAAAGTATGTCTTTGTAGACACTTCCTTTTATATGTAGGATTCATCAATTTGTCAGTGTCTTCTGTTAAACTGAACGCAATACCACATGGTAGGTGGTGACAAAGGTTGTGACAGTAAACCATCATGGAAACCACTGTCTCTTATGAACCAACAAGAAAACCTTAGTGAAAACACTAAAGTGGTGCCCAACATCCTCTTAAGGCTCTGCCACTCAATTGCTATACGTTGTACTGACATTCAGCTTTTCACATACTGGAAATACAAAGCTCATCAAGTATCAGTCCTCTATACCCTGGAACACAGGCACCTTTGGGAGAAACCTGGTGGCTATTTGAATCTATGATCACAGCTGTGGACGACCTCTGTGTTATTTTCAGTTAAAGCAGTGAGTACCTTTGGCCCAAGAGAGAAGAATCCCATTTGTGGACTGGGTTCACAAGTGAGTGTGTAATACTCAGCTGACTACTCAGCTGACTAGTCAGATGACTCACCTCAGTGAACCTGTCAGCAGGACAGATGTTGTAAACTCCCTCTAGGTTAAAAAAATCCACTAAAATGTCCCTCTCATGCTCTTTTTGTGGACAGATTTATTTCTCTTCTGAGGGCTCAAAAATATGCCAGGTGTTGGCCTGCAGACAAAGGTCCTTGTCTCTCAAAGGTGCTAATACAGAAATCAAATGTGTGATGTTTCTGGAGGGGTCTGTGGAAAGTGGGGGGCATCTCCTCCCTGGGCAGGCAGGGCCAATGCTTTGTTTCTCAGTAGTTAGAAGCATGACTGAGAAGGTGCTGTTCAAGGCAGCCCTTTGGTCACCAGGGAACTACCTTTTTGGCAGTGGTGGCCACAGACTGCCACAGGAAAGGTCCAGGCCCCTCCAGAAGGCTGTTGGGGTTTTTTTCTCTGAAGAGGGAAGAATCCATAGCACTGCATTATATGGATCAGGCTGTGGGATTGATTGCTCATGGCTCTCACTCTAACTCTCCCATGCCTCTGTTCACCATGTAAAAAAAGGAGCTAACAGTTGTGTTGTACCTGTTTTGTAATAAAAGCATCTCTAGCTGTAGGCACACAGCACAAGAGGATCCCACCACTGCCCAAAAATCCTTGCTGCTTCTCACACATTAGAGGGGAATTTATGGTTAACACATCTATGACCTTCCCCTCAAAAGAAACGTAAAGTTTTTCTATGTGCATGGAAAAAACAATCTTCTGCATTGAGAGAGTAGAGAAAGACAGACAGAAGGCAAAAGAAAAGCATCGGTGGGTTATGGGGTGAGCTCATAGCAATAATTCTGTTCTAAAGTAGGAACTGTCTGAGGGAGTTCAGTGCCTCCATTTCTTACCTCTCTGGAGCCTGGACCTGGCAGATGACTCTTGCAATGCCAGTTTGCAACCTTGTGTCCCTGCCACAGCCTGGTAGAGCTTGGGCATATGTCTCAGCACAGTCCTAACAATGCACACACCACTCTGTTAAGCCACACAGCTGTTTTAACATTCTCCTGAACTGTTCTCTTGGGCAGAGTTAAGGTTTTTTGGATCTCTTAAAGAGTAAGGTTACAATACTTTATAAATGTAATGTGTATATATATAAATATGTTTATAATATTTTTTCTTGCTGGAATATTTCTCCTGAAATAGTTTGTTTGGAATGTATGGGATAATTTCTCTACCTTTGGACAAATGTAATTTTTTATCTTCTTTCTGTGAATACAATGCTATTCTATTCTATTCTATTCTATTCTATTCTATTCTATTCTATTCTATTCTATTCTATTCTATTCTATTCTATT
>JAWWLV010000183.1:14295873-14314416 GCA_035041135.1 Platyrinchus mystaceus | reverse complement strand
TCTGGGCCCCTCAGTTCAGGAAGGATATTGAGGGGCTGGAGCAGGTCCAGAGAAGAGCAACCAGGCTGGTGAAGGGAGTGAAGCACAAATCCTAAAAGGAGAGGCTGAGGGAGCTTCAGTTGTTTAGCCTGGAGAAGAGGAGTCTCAGGGGAGACCTCATTACTCTCTACAACTACCTGAAAGGAGGCTGTAGCCAGGTGGGGGTCAGTCTCTTCTCCCAGACAACCAGTAGAGGGACAAGAAGGCATGGTCTCAAGCTCTGCCAGGGGAGGTTTAAGTTGGATATTAGGAAGAGAGTAATCAGACATTGGAATGGGCTGCCCAGGGAAGAGATGCATTCACAGTCTCTGGAGGTTTCTAAGATGAGACTGGATGTGGCACTCATTGCAATGGTCTAGTAACCATGGTGATGTTGGTGTGCATGGTGATGATGATCTCAGAGTCTTTTCCAACCCAGGTGATTCTATGATTCTATGAAAACATCAAATCTCTCATATTTATAATAGCCTTTTCCTGACCCTTTGGACTTTCCTCTATCCCCTCTTCCCCTTTGTGGGAATATTTTCTGTGCTTACAAGGACACCTGCAAGTTTAGGCACGGACAGAGTAGTACTTTTTGCTGCTCACAAATTTTTTTCCTGCCCTTAAAATGATCATCTCCCTGGACTCCTGGTCATTTCTGTTCAAACTATTTCCACTTGGAATGATCCACGGATGTTCTGTAAGTACAGAGGGATGCTGCCCCATGTCCTGGGCTCTGACTGACGTGTTCTGACACACACACAGTTATTGTGGTCTGTCCCTCTTTGCAGAGATTTTTTTTTCTTAGGCATGTATATAAAGGGAGAGACAAAATTCTGTCCTGTTTATGGTGAAAACATTTTTTCATGTATGAGAAATAGTGCAAATCCTTGTTTTCCCGTTCTGCTACCACAGAAGTTTTCACGATTATTTACGCCCTGCACTTGGTTTACCAGGCATCAAACAACATACATGTTTTGTTCTTCCATCAGTCTCCAAAGGATGAATTATGACTGAGAAAAGACTCTTCTACTCTCACAAACTTTTCCACTCCCTCTTATCATTTTACAGGAAGCATTGATGTTATTTTTGGGAAGTATTGACTCTTTTACAGAATAGAGGGCTCATTAAATCAAAATAATAGCAACATTTTCAGCTGCTTCATTGTTATCATGGCTATTGCTGCAAGCCACTGCTGGAAGCTGGGAAAAAAGAAGGGAGAAATAAAGCCAATAAAGAATAGGTACCCCAACATATCTGGGCTGGAGATAAAGTGCAACAAATCTTTTTTATGGCTTTTAAGTAGTTGGTAGTCTACTACTGAGTTCATAATCATTCTAAAGAGACAGCAGTACCACTGAGAAGGACAGGGAAGCTAAAATTTATAGAAAGAATTATGGACTGGAAATGACAGAGTAACACAAAAAAGGAAATGCTGTGTTGAGTTTGTGTTAATAAAAGTATAATGTATTACAAGCAGAAAGGGGGACTTTATTCCACTTCCATCACAAACTTACCCACAGCCAGTTTGGGGGTGAAATGTGTTGGGTTTTGTGTATGGGGTTTTTGTTTTGTTCTGTTTGTTTGTTTTTTTGTTTGTTTAAACAGAGAGGTCAAATTGTAACAAGTGAGAGGGAAATCAAGGAAAACAGTAAAAGAGATGGAAAATAAGTTGTGGAATGCAGAGTTACTGGTGCTCAGGAAAAATGGAGCTGAAGGGTGAGCAAATACAAAGCACAGCAGGGAGCTCTTCTGTGTTTTCTGGGAACTCTGCAAGAAATTGTGGAAATGGGAGGATTTCTCAGTAGTCTGGAAAACTGTTCTGCGAAAGAAGCAGCATGAGCAGGAAACTGGAAATTTTTTACTGTACAAATTTATGATTTTGGAACATGCAGCAGGGAGTAAATGCAGTAATCCATTTAATTTGTTTGTTGTCCTGAAGTAGTAAAAATCTGTGTTTCTAACTATTATTCCTGGTATTTGGAATACTAACAATAACCCCTTTACAGGTCACCTCAGAGCCTCCAAAGTAACCAAATCCCAAAACAAGGGGAAAAAATCAGGGTTTCAGACAAAGACTGACTTTTGGGTCCCCACCCAATATCTTAGAGAGGTTTATCCAGGAGCATCTTGAAAACCTGCAAAATGTCTCAAGATGAACACTTAAAGTTATGTCAGATGGCTTTTGAAATTCTTGGTCAAGGCAATCTGCTTTACAGAACAAAGAATTTGCAGATGTAATTTTTTGTTCCTGACTGTCATGGTTTAACCCCATCAAACAACAAAGCCATATACACCTGTTTGCTCACTCCCCCACCTGAGGGTTTGGGGAGATCATCAAAGGGTAAAAGCTCCAAAGCTCATGGGTTGATATAAAGACAGTTAAATAGTGAAAGCAAAAGGTGTGAATACAATATACACCTATTGATTAGATAGAGACAAATGCCATCACTCCAAATGTCTCCTCTTCCTCCTTCTTCCTCACACTTTATATACTGAGCATGTTGTTATATGATCTGGAAAATCCCTCTAGTCAGTTTGGGTCACCTGTCCTGGCTGTGACTCCCCCTAACTTCCTTTGCCAGTGTGGCAGTTACAAAAGCCAGAACAGGTCTTGGCTCTGCTCAGCAATAGCAAAAACATCTCTGTATTATCAACCCTGTGTTCAGCATAAATGCAAAACACAGCCCCATACTAACTGCTGAGAAGAAAGCTAACTCTATTCCAACTAAAATGAACACACTGGCCAGGGCCACAAATGGGTAAATAGGAGGATAACAAAAATGATGGAAAAGGATATATGTAGATGACACAAGTTAAAATGTTGCCTTTATTAGAAATATATTCACCTTTTCAAGAGAGTTCCACAAATGTAAGATCTCTGTAGATATAGACATGTAGTGAGCATGGCAGGCATTCAGGAAAAATCAGAAGGGTAGCAACCCATTTTAATAAACTCTTTCCAGAGCTTTTTTTTTTTTTTTTTTTTTTTTTTTTTTTTTTTTTTTTTTTTTTTTTTTTTAGTTTTTCTCTTTCTTCTGATTTTATACCTTGGCAAATCAGTGGCAGTGGTTGGCTGAAAGATGCACTGGGGGAATAAAAGTTTCAAGAGGACATTCAGTGACCAAGGCAGCATAGAGAATTTGACAGGAACATGACTGACAGTTATTATTTCCCAGGAACTCTTTTTGAGATTGAACACAAGTGTTACTGCTGGACCTGCATAAAATTTAAAATGTCCAGCCTATGAGAAAGCTCTGGATTCTCAGCACTTTTATTGTCATCCAGAAATGAGGGGACGGGGGGCAGGGGGAACTAAAAACCTACTTGGATTTTACTTTGTTTTTGACTGACACTCTGTAAAAGGTCAGTAGATGAATTCCTTTAAGCAAGCTCAGGGTGAGAGAAGTCTATTAGAGCTGTATTTTTCCAGGCTTGACCTACCCACCCTTTAGTAGTCACGGAGTGACCGTCTGAGTTTTTCCAACTGCAGAGACAACTCAGTCTCTGCAGTTCACACAGGGACCCTGTGAACCTTCAGTAACCTTGCTTGTCCTCCACACTGGACCTTGAGCAAGAATACTGGTATGGGGTTTCCTTTTGGCTGGGTTTGACACCTGTAGTATCAAGGTGACAAGTAAACTCATTGCCTGTGGTCCTTGGGGGTTAGCCAGCAGTCAGGATGTTGTGACACCTGTCAAATGGATTTTCACTTTCTGGATGACTAAAAAGCAAAACCTCTCTTATCCATTTTCAGTTGTATTGGGGATTTCTCAGGTTTCAAGGTCATGAAAAGAGTGATGTTTATCCCTTGCAAGGTTTCAGGATAGTTTTGACTGCTTTTGCACTTTGCACAGATCTGATGCCCTCTCCTTCCTTTTCTCCCTAGAGATTAATTGGGATTATTCATGCATCAGTTGGAAATGCCTGTTGAAAATGTCACCAACATGACATGTTGAAATGTAGGACTGGGTAAAACCTTTTTGGTTGCCCAGCCTAGATAAAGACAGGCACCATATTCTTAAACACACAAGTGGAGCATAACAATAGTAAATATTGTGGCAAGGCCAGTAGAAACATAAGAAGATTCCCATATTTCCTTTGGAGAACTTTTATAGGACACTGGAAAACTCAAGTTACTACATAGGTCATAGTATATAGGTGCTAGTGTGTAAACTCTATCCTGCCTTGCAAAAGACATTAAATGGCTGCTCATTGGGATTGGTTGCATGAGAAAAGAAAAAGGTGAGCAACACTGTTCCTTTAGTTATGAGAACTGAGAAGGTAGTTAAAAATGGTCCTCTTTGTAGCACTCTACAACAGTTTTGAAGGCTTCATTTTTTGTAAACAGTACTGTGTATTATTCTGTGCCTACACATTATTTTCTCCTATAAATGACTCAGGAACACAGCTTTACTGCTTATTTTGTAATAAGGAGCTTTGTTCTTCTAGCCTCTGCAAATAGAGCAAAAGAGACATCTCTCCACAAATATCTCTGGTTTCTACTGTTTGCAAAATACTGTTTTTCCAGCAAGTGAAATTATATATGGTTAATCAATAATGCAGTTTAGAAATTTCTAGGTGACTTGCCTGCAGAGCCCACTTACATGGTTTTATTTTGACTTAGGAGTTTAATAACCTTCAAGAATTTCTTTGTAATACGAAGCCTCTTGTATTGGCTGCACTCAGCCAGTAGCCAGGATACTTATGGTGGTGTTTTAAAAATGGATTCAAGCATGTTCCTGTGATCAGTTCCTATAGCTGACCTGATTTAATGTCTTTGGAGTGGATGAAGAAGAGTCTTGTTGGCTGCATTCCCACAGCAATATGAAGTTCTTTGTCAAACAGTGCTGACCCTTGAAGGATTTGGGAGGCATGTAATCATGGAGCAGATTCTCATCAGCTGCAACACGCACTGCCATTTACAAGAAACAAGGTGTATTAATGCATAGACAAAGTTGTATAGAGTAACCTTCAAAGATGATAATTAAGATCTTTTGTTCTCATCATAAGTCAATGTTTTAGGCTCTAATAGAGCAGTTACTTTGAAATCTGACCTTCTCAAGAGGTGAAGAGGCTGTGACTCTGAAACCTCCTTAGTTCCTATAACAACTGAGGTATTCCTGAGCTGTGCCTGGCCCCTCTGTGTACCTGCCTCTACTCCCATCCCATACTGGTACTAAACATGCCTGCCAGACTCACCTCAGGCAGTACAGGATTGACAGCCAGAGGAAGAGAGACTGTGGAGGGTCACTAAACCTCCACAACCCTCGAGAAGTGGTAGAGACAGGTGGAGAACCGTAGGACTGTATTACCTTCTACCACAGATAAGCTCTTGGTAGTCCAATGACCCAGAGACCCTCAAGGTAGATGAAGCCCAGGGTATCCAGCATTGCACAGCTGTTGTTGAGTATCCCAGATGGTCTTCTTCCTTCATGCTTTCTTCTTCTAGCTCTTAATAATCTGCCACTGTAGACAGCTGCCTACTCTGCCTCTATGTAAAACACGCTGTGGTGTACAAATTAGTTATAAATCAGCCGTTCCAATCCAATGACTGCTACCCTGGTAGGCCCAAATGGTGCTATGAGTTGTGAGAGCATGGAGGGTCAAGATCCTAGTCTTAAGTGTAATGCCTGAAAAAAGAACAATAAATACAAGAGGCAGCAACAGCATGACCAAAGCAGGGAAGTATAAATCATGCTGTGGAATGAAGTGCAGTGATTCACCTGCTATGCTGGGTGCTGCTGCACTGCAGACAGTCTGACAGCACAGCAGAAAAGAAATGCAACACACTAGAAATAAATATTCACCTACAACAGACACAATGCTATTCATTCTGTGTTAATATAATTCTTCTTGAAATTCAGCAGAAACCCACGGCATACAAATCATCCCAGCATCAATACAAGGTAAATGTGTGTGATTAAGGAAGGAAGGAGGCACACCAGCACAGTTCCAACCCATAGAAGTTAACTATTATTGGGTTTCCTCTGCATGAGGACATGGATCCTCTTTAATAGTCCACATATGCTTGCTTCTTTTTCATTCAACATTAGGCCTTCTTTCTACATTAGTGGTCATTTAAAAAATTGCCAGTTCCATTTTACAATATTGTCACCAGCATGATCAGTATCAAGGTACAGCAAAGACAAAGAAGATATAAAAACTGGCATAGACAAACTTAGAAAGTGTTGCAGGTGAGTTCTAACAAAGTTGAAAGTAAAGAGCCGAGGTAACTTGAGAGATGGCCACTGAAAGGTAAAGATCCCTGGATCTGACTCTCAGAGTCGAAAACAGGCAAGATTGAGCAGGTCAGTTGATACTGGGAGCAATGTCTTCTGCTTTCTGTAGCACACATCATTGGGTGGGATGGGTTCTCAGCACACCTCAGGAGCTGCTTGCCAGTTCCCAGAATCCGGCTCCTAATTAGTAGAAATGGAGGAAAGCAGCATTGTAAAGGCAGTGGTGACCACCTGCTGCCAAACTGAGGCCTTTCTCAAGAGGACATCCACCATTTGCTATGAGTTTCCATGACCTGTGGGCTGCTCAGGGAGAGAGCCACGGAGGAAGAAAGCCACAGCAAGGGTAAGAAGTTATCCTACTGCTTAGAGCAAGGAAGTCAGGACTTTTGGCCATTACCACTGGCTCTGGAAAGAAGTGTGTTCAGGGCCAAGCAGTATAGTGTACACAACCAAATAGGAAGGCTCCTAGGTTTTGTTTGTTAATCAGCAAAAACTAAGGGAGGTATATGTCCTTCCATTTCGGGAAGGGTTTTATAAAACTATTGCTTATTTTCTGTAAGAATCTGAGTTAATCTCTGTGTCATACAATAACTTGTGTAGCCACATAATAAACACAGAAAGTGCTATTTAACCACCAGGAGGATTGTGAAGGCTGATTAATACATTGTAAAACTCTATGAGATTATTTAGAGGAAGTAACTGTCACCTTCCCAGTATGTAGCAGAGGAGTTTTCTGTTGCCAGCTAAAACAGGAAGGGATTTGTCTCCTTTCACCTCCCTGTTCCTCCTTCCCTGTACCTGGTCTCAGTAAATGCTTTCTTGCTCTTGGTTTTCTCTGATAGAAAAGGGACTTACTAGACCTGAAGGCCAACAAGAACTTATCTTCCATTTCCCAAATTACTCTCCAATCACTGCCTCTCACAAGGGCACAGCAGCAGAAAAAGAATTCATTGGGTTTTCCAGGTCTCAAAGACAGGATGCTACATTTAACTTATAATTTGTACAGTGTTCTTTTCTACTCTGTATGGCTAGTAGAAAAGAACAATCTTCTAATAACCAATATTATCTGTAAAAAACCCCCCAAACTCTAAAAGAATTGTGATACAGCAGCAACATGAGCATACTATGACAATTTCAGGGGGAATTTACATCACAACCTTTTCTCCTTCAGCCCTTTCTTTGGTCCTTGAGTTCCTCTACTATTTTTCCTTAAAAGAGCCTCTGCCCTTGATTTTGTGTAGATTTGCTGAGATGTGGCTACCTAAAGATTAATTTTCAGGGAGAAATGCCCTTGGAAGTGTTCAGGTTGCCTAACTGTGTGAATTCATGCATGCAAATGTGTGCAGGTATTCTTGAAGAGCAATGACATCTCTGGGTTCCAGTTACAGCCACAGAAGCACTCTGCTAACTCGCAATCCCTGCCCCAAGGATTTTATTGCCCATCCACATAGTAAGAGAAGTAGTAAAGGAAACACAACACAACACTGATAAAAAGCAGAGGTCCTGGCATATTGAGAACAGAAACAGTTTTGTCCAATATTTCATGGACACCAGAGGTAAATTGAAACGAGAGAGGCAGAAAGAGGCAGGTCACCAGTGCTGTAGAGATTTGCAGGTAATGTGTTGCTGCAGATGAGACAGTGATGGAGCCAGAGAGAAAACCACACAGATGAGTCGAGCTTCTCCAGAGCATATGTGAACTGAAGCCTCTTCAGCAAATAAAAACACAGGAGTGACAAAGATATATTTGAAAACCCAGTTGAGTAATCCACCCTGCTGTGAGTCGGGCATCTCTGACTCAATAGAGGCTTGCTGCAGGGGGGAAGCCTTGCTTTTTGGGTTTGGGACTTTTTGGAGCTGGGTGTATGAAGGCAGCCATGCTGACCTGGGGCCAGGGCAGGGCATGCGGCTTGCCCTCTCACGTATGACTTCATTTGGAGAGATGCCTTGGATGAAATGATTCTGTGAGAGGTCTCCTGAAGCTCAATCCAGGCAAATGTTTTCTGTGCAGCAGAAAGATTCCTGCAGTGTTTTGTCAGTGCTCAGCTAATGAGGGAGATAGTGTGTTTTATCTTTGTTACCACGGAAAGTTAACCGCAATCCAAGCAGTGATTTATAGGTAATGAGTCCTGTCACACTTACAATTCGTGCCTCACATGAAAGTCATCAGCATACCTACCACTGATCAGAAATCCAGGTATATTTCTCTATGTTGTATTCACAGTCTAATGATCTGCCAAGGCAAAGACTGAATTTAAAGCTGATTGCTATCAACATTTACATCTGGGAATGCATCTGAATGCCAAAGAACATTTAGGAAATCGGCTGCAGATGATTGCAGCAGAGGATACTTCCATAAAGTGAAGTAGAAAGGAACTTTAGGGGCTCAGGGGTCACTTGGAAAGAGTGAGGAGAAGAGGAGCAGAAAATAGAAAGTATCTTTTATGGACACTATGACTGGTGGTGAACAACAGTCTGCTGTGGCTCCCACTTGCCTACAGCAGGATGGGGTAAGTATTGCACACATGCAGTTGGTTTAGAGATATTTTTGTCAAGAGATGGAGTAAAATATCCATGGCCTCACAAGAAAGCTTACTGTTGTCTACAGAGGGTCAGAGGGACATAAACACTCAAGGCGAGATATTCCCATGGACTAGGCACACTGGCTCCAGCCCCAACATGGGCTCCCCTAGGCTTGGCTGTGGCAATAGGAGTGTGGGAAGGGTGAAGAATCCCCTCTGTGTGGGGCAAGCAAAGGGAAATGTGCCCATGGCAAGGTCCTGTTGGCTCTAGTGGCAAGGCAGGAGGTGGCCGTGTGGAGCTTTTACATGTGTACATGTAGTTTCTAGTCTGCACTGCTCTGCAGATACTGTTTGGAGAGCAATCCTTCCTAGGAGTAAGCACTCTGCTGGTAAATCTGGTATTTGAAATCCCATGAATTAGCTCACGTTTATTTATTTAGTGCCCTATCAGCACCTATCAAGGTCACTGAGACTAATGTCATTTGAATAGAAGCAAAAACAAGTTTTGCTATACTTTTTTTTTTTTTACTCTGTAAGAGAGAGGACAGGTTATGAATTTATTAGCAGAGCTGTGCTAACAATTACTTTCCTTTTGTACCTGGGGGAAAAAGACAAAGCAAAGCAGGACAAGAGATATGTCACTTTCCCCTACATTTTTGCTGGACATATGTTGTGAACAGCATATATTTTTCACACTTCATATGAAAAGTTGTCCCACATCTTAATTTATTTTTCACCCTCATGAACAATATATTTAACAAAGAAAAACACGTGTATTTCCAAAATACAGCACACTTTACACAAAACAAATAAATAAAAAAGTATAGTATTACAGGAAGAAAATGTAACAGAAGAAAGTGAATTTTCCTTATTTTTCTGTTTTTGTGATTATTTAATTCTATGCTATTTAATGTTATGCTCTTTTAAAAAGTCCCTTTAAATTTTAAAGTAATAAAATTTAATTATAAAAATGTTTTCCCTCACTTGTCTTCTGCAATATATACTGGTGATGTTCTCAACAGTTAACTAAACATATATGCAATATGCAGTAAACAGACTAAAATATTCTCAAAAAAAGTTGTATAACTTGAAAGGCAAAGAGTCAAAATTTCTTCACTAGGATTTGCTGAAAAATATCCCATCTAAACTATTTTTGACAGAAAATTGGATTGTAAACATTTTTTGTGTGTTGTGAATGCAAGGTTTCTACACTAATCTGTAGACATATTTGCAGAAAAAGGAAACCAAAGGTAAGCAAAACTCAGAATTTTTTTTAATAAAATATTAAAATGTCTCAGAGAGACTGGCAATGATTTCTTTAATGACATTTTCCACGGAAAAATTAAATTTCTCTCTGATTCATCATACTCACAATGTTATACATAGCATACAATTTGCGTAATAGAAAATACCATCTCTCCTTCAGCAAAGAAAATGCATTCATACAGAATAATATTCAATTAAAGGCCTGCAAGCTCTCTGATTTAAAACTGATGTAGCTACTGCATTCTAAAAAATTAAGGTCCTTTTTTTCAGCAGAAATAATGTTCTTTAATGTTATTTTCCAAGTGTTTTAAAGCCTATTTTAAATGATACATGCCCAACCCTATTTTGTTTAAAGGTGATGAAAAGCTCACTTAAAGAAATAGGCACTGATTTATTGTGGGGATCATTAGCTGTTTGCAGAGGTTAGGATTGCAGCGTGGTAGCTTTACTAAGAATTCAAGATCTTTTTTTTATTTTTCTATGGTTTGTTAGTAAACATTTACAGTATTTTCAATGCGCTTTTTATTTTCCATGGGAAAATGTAGACTTTATTTTTTCAGGCTAAAAGAAATAAGTGTCAGAAAACGAGGATGAAATGCTGTTTCAGATTGCCTTGAGGTCAGTTAGTGCTTGTCTGAGATGCCACAATGCCAATGTGAATTTTTTATCAGGTACCTCAAGTTTCTGCTGCCTGCCACTGGAGGAGCGTGGTTGATGGCCGTGGGGGCATGGGCCACACAGGCTGCTGTTCTCTGGCGGCACAAACAGACACAACTTAGAGTCAAGCTGAGCCAAAATGTTGCAGATGACATTTCTTTCTGAAATGTTTGCTGCAGAAAAAAATTCACCATTTCAGCTTCTTACTTTAAGGCTGAAAGACACTGATGGCATTGCACTTTTCTTTTTCCTTCATCTTTCATGAGGCAAAGGAGGTAATGGAGGTGATGGAAAAGAGGATATAGCTGGGACTGTGAGAAATTGGGGTTTACAAAGTGCAATTGCCTAAGCTGTAGTTTAGCTAATTGCATGGACTAGATCTAACTCATTAAAGGTATTTCAAGGTTGGCAGAGACCAATTCCGATCAGCCTTTGATTTTTTAAATATGACATTTGAAAGATGATGAAGGGTGTGAGGAAACTGTTTAGATTCTTTGGGAATTCACAGTTCGTACTGCCCCGAAGAAAGCCACAAATTATTTATCTAAGTGCTCAGCACTTTGCAGTATCATCTGCTCTAGAGGGTATTTTATCGGGCAGTATGTGATCATTTAAGCTTGCAAGTTGGAAGAAAATGTATTGAATTCAAAAATATCAAAGGAAACCAGATGAGTCAGAAGGCTGTAATGTGAAATACTTTAGCCTAATTGACTGATGTCTCACTTTTGGGCTGTTTTTGCTATTTATTTGTTATTGTTGTTTTTGTCTCTTTATTGAGGAAATTAGTTAAAAGAAATCAATCAGCATTTATTTTTCAGTCAGAAGCAATACTTTTAAAAAAACCCAAACCAACCAACCAACCAACCAAAAAACAACAGAAAAATAGCATTTTTTATTGATCAAACAAGAAAATAATGCCTGAAAGAAAGGTGGAGAAATTTCTAAAATATTTTTGACATTTTCTAGCCTGCAAAATGATAATTATATGGAAACTGGTCTCTCTTTTGAGCCTTGTTTGCAATACGTCTCCCCAGAGTGTGTCCTGGGGGCAGATCTGAGAGGAACAGGACAGCTGGGCTGGTACTGGGGCATGGAATTAAGTTTGCTGAAGTTTCTGTGTCTATTTTGGTAATGCTGTCTGGATGTTGATCTGGAAAACCAAGTGGATGAGGGAACCACCTCCCTCTTTGGTAGCCTGTGTAGCATATTGAAATGCTTACAGTGATGAAAAAGTATAGCTGATGGTTCGATTTTGAGAGATTTAAGAACTACACACCAGAGAGAACTTAAAAAGCAAGACTACAAAATGGCAATGCTTTTTTTCTGGTAGATGCTTGCCATACTAGGAGACATTGTATTTTATAGGAAAAAGAAGGAAGAATGTGGTGTGGTGGGTCATGAAATTTGATTGAAAAGTCAAAATGAGACTGATAAATGTGACAGGAGCTGAAGAAAATCTGGAGCACAAAATAATTTGCAGCACACTGGGATCCCAGGAGGGCAGAAGGCCAGAGGGGATATTAAAGCAGCATGATGTCAATTATAAATTGTTTTTATTGTGGGATAAGCATCCTTCCAAAAGCAGCATTAATGGGCACCTCTAAAATACTGAAGAAGGTGATAACATGCAAATGGGATATTTTAGTTTCAGTTGGTATACTGGGTGGAGGGAAATAATAACAGTAATGATGATTGAAGTAATAACTGTAATTACAATAAATATGACCCTGTATCATTCTCACTATTTTTGTTTATGCTTCTCAGAAAGTTTTGAGACTAAGCAAAAAAAGGAAGATTGCCAGACTTTGATTAAAAGGACTATTACACTGCATTTTCAGCAAACTGCTTCACAAATCAGAAGCTTTGAAAACAGCTTGAGTTTGCTGCAGAACATGCTGTACTTGAGGCCTCTGATGTCCCCTGCACTACAAATTTGCATTGTACTCAACAGATTAACACCATTATTAGTCTGAGCATTTAGGTGATAAGATGCAGTCAGTTTTGCTTCATGCCAAGTTTCAGTCAGCCCCTCATAGTTTCAGTAAATAGCTTCTTAATGTGATGTTAAATCCCTGCTTTTCTGCAAATCTCACCTCTCTGGAACATGTCCAGCTTGGCAGCCCTGAATGAGCACACAAAACCCAGCAGCATGCAAGCAACACAGGCAATCACTGCTCTACATTTGAACCTTTTCTTCGTGGGCTGAGTTAGCCTTGGACAAAAAGACTTGTTCCAGCTCCGCAGTGCTAGGAAGTTCAGTGGTTCTTCTGGAGCTGCAAACTCTTTCCTTGCCACTGCTGGTGGGGCCAGCTTGTGCAATGAGTATTGCCTCTCATTGTCCAGGGGTTGAGATCTGGGCTCTACTTTCACATGCTCTCTGACTGTCATCTGAGTGGTTGGTTAAACTGTGTTTCCCCTCTTGCAGTGCTGTCTCACTGTCTTAGTCCTCCAGACATCCACACTGCTTCTCTGGTAGCTCTTATATGGGTTCTGTGCCCCAGCCGGGGATCCAACTGTGAATTAAGGCTGGGGTGACCTCATGTCATGTCCTTTCTCTTCAGCACAGGCAGAACAACATTGCCCTGAAGAGCCCAGAAATCCCTCGAAGTGAAGGTAGGCAAGATGGGCCCCACCTGTGCTCCCACCAAAGACTCCGTCTCTCTGTGACTCCTCCTCTCAGCAGCAGGATGGAGATGAAGATTTCCCTTAGCTGTCATGTCAGACAAGAGCATGGGCTCTGGGGTCACATTACCACCAGGTATACTTCATTAACATCAGCTTCACCTTCCACCTCTTCTCACTTAGAGCCTGTCACTTGGACCATGCAGCAAATAGACCTTTTGCTCTCCTATCACTCAAACACTATATTCCTGTCAGAATAAAATCCCAATGCTGAACATCTTAGTAACTTTCAAGAAAATTCCTGCTCAATTTCACTCTCACTGAATCAGTTTTGAGCAAGTGGTGATCACTCATTACACTTCATTTTCTAGAAATTATTAGAGAGGAAGTGCTAATGAAATATATTAAAAATGCAGAATGTGTGTGGAGGATCAATTTAATGTTAAAAAAAGCCATTATAGATAGTGACCTAGTAAATACCAGGCATGGAAAGGCTCAAGCATGCATACTAAACATAGATCATGAGGTTAACAGATAACATTAAGTAACACCATCTTTTTCAATCTTCACAAACAGGGCGTGCACATCTTTTGGTAATTTATCATCCTTCTTGGTCTAATGTCATACTTTGCCCATGAATGCTTTGAGGGGTAAGACAAATTGCTTATTAATATACTTTTATAGGAAGGAGATGAGGGCAAATCAGGTTTGGGATATCATTCTGCTCTGCTGGTTTTGTGCTTTTTTGATTTCAGGGCACACTGAAGTTAAAAAATTGCAATGGAAGCAAACAATCCTTCCAGATGAGGAGGGTTAATTTATGAATCTGTATTGATGGAACCTCTTCAGCAAGGATCTGGCAGAGATCTATGCATTTATATAACTTTATCCAACAAGCAAAGCGCAGCTCTTCATATCTTTGCATGATTCAGGCCATTTACTCAGAATCAGTGGCATGTCTGAGGTCTGTCTCCACCCCATGTTTGTTGCACAGGAAAAGTGCAGTTACGCAGCCTTTTGTGCCCCATCACACAATTATGCAACATGAAATTAGCTGCAAAGGAGAGAGGAACTGCTTTGATAAATTTTTCCGTTGCCTAAATTTTTTTAACAAAACCAAACCTTCAAAGCTCATAACTTCTTTACCAGGAGGTAGGTTCTACAAAGCATGAAACAAAGGGGCACCCAGCAAAAATACTGACTAAAATGCATTCCCCAGCTATACTGATCGTGGCTGATCAAACATTTCAGCTCATTTTCGAAACAGATTCTGAGAGCTGAACAAGAACTGTCTCTAACCTCCTTATGGTTAATGTCTGCCTGTTTAGAAATTTGTGATATGTGTACGTTTCTCCACAATTAACCAGGATGCTTAAAATATATATATAATAAGCTTTGCAAGAGGTCTAAAAGAAATAAAGAATATACTTCTCATATTATTTATTCACTTTTTGCTGAAGTAAGCATCAGTCTTCTATCAAAAAATCATGAAATGTTCTGTTTTTATTTTGTGGACAGGGATTGTAAATGTCCGTCAGCAAATGATTTCACAGCCTTGCCACTGATTCCCAGTATGTACATAAAAAGAACTTAGAATTCCATTAAATTTCATCAGAACTTTGCTGTACATGAAGGCTGAATTATGAGTTTCCTTACAGAGACTGTAAAGCAGAAAACTGAAGGCTTATTCTCTCACGTGCTTAGTAGAGATGGGCTGGGACCCAAAGTGCCCTGCAAACAATATATGAAATTGAGTATGTTGTAAGGAATCAGCTAGTGCTGAATTGAAGAAAAAAAAATTAAAATAAATAAATACGGTATTTTTGTTTTGCCTTTAATGGGCAATGTCTGTAGGAGCTTGCTCTCTGTGGCAAATTCCCTTACACCTTCCATTATAACACACAGAATCATGGAATCATAGAATGGTTTTTGTTGGAAGGGGCCCTAAAGATCATCTAGTTCCAAATCTCACACCACAGACAGGGAACCTTCCTTTAGACCAGGTTGCTCAGAGGTCCAGTCAACCCAGCCTTGAATACTTCCAGGAATGGGGCATTCAAAACCTCCCTGAGCAACCCATTCCAGTGCCTCACTACCCTCTGAGTAAAGAATTTCTTCCTAACATCTAATCTAAATATCTTTTAGTTTAAAACTGTTACCCCTTGTCCCATAACTATCTGCCCATGTAAAAAGTCACTCTCCCTTTTTTTTTATAAGCCCCCTTTAACAGCATCACCAAGTATGTATATTTTTGGCCGAAAATTAGGAGTGCTCCTTTTTTCCATACAAACAGCCCACCTCAGTCTGAATTTAATTTACAGCATTTTTAAAGAAAGAACCAAGCACTTTCCAAGAAAGCTGTCCTGACTACAGGAGGCATCTGCCACTGACAAACTGCTCGTGCAGGCAATGTGTCATAAGGTCTCACCCGGCTGGCATGGGGCAGGAAGCTGCTGGTGGATCAGCCGTGTACCCCATCTGGTTTTGACATCACCCTCTGGTGCTGGGGCTCTGCTCAGTGCCTTGAGAAGGTGGGCATGATGCCAGGTGGTCCCTTGGGAGTGGCAGCAGTGGCACCACGGAAAAGTGGTGCAGTCCTGCAGCTGGCTTTGCGCAGAGCTGGTGGCTATTGCTACCATACAGGGAGAGCCTGAGATACTTGGGGAACTGCTGATGGTGCAGGAGGCCTCCTGGAAAGGCACCTGTCCATGTCCTAACCCAGCCAGGATGTCTCATTTTTCTGATTTATCCTCCTATACTACTGTGATCTTTTGACTTTGGGGTTGAATTTTGTTCTTTCTTTGGAATAATCCTTTCTTCCTGTGGAAAAATTCTCTGCATATTTCCACTATGGGGAGAGCCAGACTCTTTCCAGGCGTTTGGGGCTGAAAGGAAAGAACAAAACACAGAATCAAGGTGAGAAGAGTTGGACCTTTGACAGATCTATCTCAAATCATGGTAAGCCTGAAGCAGAAAAGGGAATTCACCAAGACACGAGAGCATCCAGTAGAATAGTCAAGCAACAGGGGTAAAATGAACCTACAGAATAGCATAGTTCAGCTGTGGAACAGTAATTGCATCCACTACAGATTTTACCAATTAGTAATGGGTCAACCCCTTCAAACAGTTGGACACATTCATCCGTCCAAGGCTGGATACAGAGATAGGCACACAGTCTCTGGCTCAGGAAATTTCCACCACACAGACTGCAAAACCCAGGGCTACATGGCAGGGATGGGATTGTTTGCTTTATCCAGTGATTTCATACCATTATCTCTTTCATACCAAAGCACTTTATCCAGTGCTTTCATACAGCTCTGAGCCAACTTCTCCCCCAAAAGGCATGCATGCAGGATGAACAGCTTGTCTCTGCTCATGTGCACAGCTCACAGGGTTCCCAAGCACAGGTTAACAAGCATACGCAGGAGATGATTTGCATTACTTCTTAATCTAGACTTGTCCTCATATTACCTAGGATCTGAGCAATTTTATTCTAAAATCAACAGTACCTCATGTTATGGAATTGTTAGAAAGAAAGGAAACAAACAAAAAAATCCAAGATGAAAACCTTCCCTATTAGTGATGTCCTTCTTTTATTCAGAACTACAAGACACCAAGGGAATCAGTCAGTATGACTCCCCAGCATCCTTTGCAGAAATCATGAGGAGACAAACTGCACAACATAACTCAAATCTGCTTTCCTGCACCTGGACTTGCTTTCACTTGCCTTGGAATGAACAAGTGCTAAATATGACTGGCAAAGACAACTTTAAATCAGAGCCAGGAGCAAAAGATGTGGGCAGGTATCTGTTGCCTGGGAAAAAACCAAACAAACAAGCAAAAAAAATCCCAAAGCAACAACAAAAAGAGGGCCAAGAATCTACTCTAGGTACTAAAGATGCAATCATAAATTTGCAATAAACCGTCTTGGACTAAGCTGAGGAAAGTCAAAAGTTGTAACCTGTGTGCTGAGTATTTATGTTTCTGGAAAACATGAATCTTTTTTTCCTATAGAGCATCCCCTTGTTGCAATTTTTCCCTGTGTCCTGTAGAGTGCAGAGTGGTGTTTTGAAATCGAGGATCTATTAGTCTGGAAAGAGGGTGAAGACTAAGCCTGCTTGAAATTCTCTTTGGTAAAAGCAAGGAGGGCAGGCTGCTCTGAGTTATGAAGGTGGCCTTTTAAAAATGGAAATAAACAGACAGAGAGAGCAGATGACTTTAATGAACAACTACCTGTGTCTTTTTGGATCTCAAATTCTATTACCAAATGGAGACTGAAAAACAAGGGCAGTTCTGTCAGCAACAACCAGCCACCCCTCTGCACCTGAGCTTTCCCCAAACACACGTGCCTGTCACTGCAGAGAAAGCCTGAAATGACAAGAGACATTTACCTGCAGAGGCATTTACCTCAGCCTAGCAACAGCCTCGTTAAGGCTATTAAAACCTTTGAGAGATTCAACCTAAGCTGAAGGGGTCTGGGGGGGTCAAGTCTGGATGCCTGACTGCACCCATCTTTGGCTTTGGTTTTGGCTGTGGGTTCCAGGAATCTCCAGATATCCTAAATGCCCCAGTTTGGGGAAATGGAATGTTTCATGTGAAGTACTAAACACAATCTCCTTTTCTGGTGTCTTGAACAGCACCATTGCACCTAATTCTCCTGATACAAACTGTAGCAGTTGAAGGGACAGATAAAGTGTCCCTGGGTGTCCTAGGTGAGCAGCTTTTGGCCATGTGGTGGGGTACTGGCAGAGGCATCAACCATTATTCTGTGCTGCTGTTTGTGAGCACTGGAATAGGCTCCCCAGGGAAGTGCTCATGGCACTACGCTTGATGGAGTTTAACAAGCCTTTGGACAGCACCTCAGGGATGTGGTGTGATTCTTGGGGTGGTCCTGAGCAGGGTCAGGAGTTGGAGTTTGATGATCATTGTGGGTCCTTTCCAACTCAGCACATTGTGCGATTCTGTGTGATTTCTTGTATTGTAGTACTACTCAAGGAGCCATGCAGAGTATAGGTGTAACCACAGTAGCCTGCAAACAAGGATAGTATTAGATTGTGACAGGCTGCAACAATATGGAGCCCTTTTTGCCAAGTCAAAACAAGCTGACATTCTTCATTTTCACTGGTGGTCTACCCCCCACGGTTTGGGGGCGCACCAGTAGTTCTGGATTTGATCCCATGATTGGAGCCATTTCTGACGGCTGAAGGGATGGG
>JAWWLV010000183.1:14236725-14295773 GCA_035041135.1 Platyrinchus mystaceus | reverse complement strand
GCAGTGACTCAGAGAAAATGCAAAAAGCCATTTTTGACCACATGTTTCACTTTAACCTTAAATTCCTCACTGCTACAATTTTCTACCGAACCAGTACCATCCTGCACCCAGAAAGTGCTCATCTCAACTCACAGCATCCTCAAAATATCCTTTGCTGCTGTGAACAAGTGAACAAAGGAAAACCTAAAGGAGGGATCCAGAATAAGGGTTTTTTTAACCATCTGAGGAGTTCACAAGGTGTTGCACTAGAAGTGGAATGGTGACGAACTGCAGCAGGATCCTGTATGCCAGTGCTGACTCATGCAGGCAGCACTCATGTTCCCCCACTATCATCTCCAAATGCTGCAGCATAGAGTACATAGGAAAATAAAGCCCATAAATAACCAAGGAGGATGGGGAAAAGGGCAGCCTGGATCCTACTGTGTAGCAATTCTATAACAGATCTGAAATGCCTGTCAATGGAGATGAAGTTAATTCACACTCGTCAGCCAGCTGCAGGAGGCTCGGGGACCTCTTGCTTCCTCCCGGCCATGCATGCAGAGCTGTACCTGTCACAGATACTGGATGAGACAGATCTTATATTATTCTTATAGCTTTAGGGCAACTGGAGGGAGAAGGAAGGGAGAAAATCGAATCAAACACAGAAAAAGAACACAAACAAAAACTTCCCAAATGTCTTCTACTTGACAGGGACCACCAGTGGCATTGTCTGTTCTGGGAGCCATTCTCAATTATTTATTAACACTTTGAACACAGCAGATAGCTGAGCATATTGTGATTTGGGGGGTTCTCTGTGTGTTTGTGACTGAAGTTTTTGCAAATCAGGGCAGAGATCAGAAGAGAGACTCTGTTCTTGCAGCGAAGACATGTGCCTTTGCAATTCTTCATGTGGCACAATAGGGGCAAATTCCTCTTCCCTCTCTCCCCCATGCAGTGACTGTCTCTGAAGCCCATATCAGACTTACTCTTTTGACTGCTGGAGAGAAAACTACACATCCTTATAGCAGTGTCCTCCCTTTTCAGCAAGTCAGACCTCTTGGATGATATCAGAAACCGAATCCCATGTTGGGATGTGGCAAGGTCATGCCTATGCCTTCCAGAGAGTTCCCTCTTAGCTGAGAGCAGTCAATACTTTGATCTTGGTGGGTGCAGACACTTTTCTTTCTCTCTTTGCATTTTAGGTCCTTCAGAAAAAGCTGCCTTTCTAATTTCTAGCCTGACAAACCATTAGTAGTGGCAAATAATGAACCTGAGCTCTATTGATAGTAGTGTGGGCAGTCCTGTTACACAATTGGTGTAAATAATTGACAGAACTCAGAATCACTGCTGCCCACTGCTTTCCACTTACTGATTGTAAATGACTCGCACTGGTAAGTAATTGTAACTGGTAATTCATTAGATGACTTGCACTGTTAAGTCACCTTTGGTTTTGTGTCCTTTTTAATCCCTTGAGCATCTGACAATGACTTGATGCTTCTGTATGCTCAGTGAGCTCATGATATCTTGTGCTGCTTTCCATCACAAATCCTTTGGCCTCCACTTCTTTTGCCTTCAAAAGCTTCTCCTATCTCTGATGATAGTTAAAAAACTCAGCAGAAGCAATGGAAGGTTGTCTGCAGATCCTGATCTGTCATTAAGACTTACTAGAGGAGTTGTGCCCAGCACTCTTCCAAAAATACCTTCCTCTGTCCATCCCCTTTCTCTTCCACCCCCTCTATAATTCTTGTGGATGAAATGTTAAGTATCTGTGTGTGCATCATTGACTTTAGCAATCATTTCATTGTAGGATGTTTGATAGAAGAAATATATTGTTATGACAGCCTGTAGCTGGGTGGATCTGTTATCTAATTGTTCTCTTTCTTTCCTGTGTTTTATACATGAGAGATAGAGGAGTGTGTAAAAGAAGGATTTGGCTACACTGGCAGTGTAGCCAAAGATTGTAAGCAGTGCAGTAAGGAATCTTTTTTCATCATGAGAGTGCATTTTGGGACAGTGACAAAAAGCTAGGTTTCGAGAACTATAGTTCAGTGAGATGAAACATTTTCCCAGTACCAAGGTCATTCTTGAAAGATGGACTTAGTTATTCGTATTGCTTAGATCTTACAATAAGAAGCAGAGTAACATTCAGATAACAGTCCTTGGAAGTCCCAGTACCACTGGAAGGCAATTGATCTTTGGCTTCCAGCTGCTGAAGCCACCTTAAAAATACGATTCTTTCATTTGTTTGAGGAAACGTTGTCCTCTATTTAATGCAGTGTTGCTTGTTGCAAAGGTTACAGCATCAGCTTTATAAACTATCTTACGTGTTTTTGCTGCTGGAGTCTGCACATTGGACTGTTCTGGTCAAAGTTCCTTGTCTATATTCCCTTTGCTGTCAAAGGAGAGATGTGAGTTCTGTCAGGAAGACAATTTATCTCCCTCTATCTTACAAACACCTTAAGTTGGGTGAAATGCCAAGGAGAGCTTACCTTTCTGTTCACTGAACTCAGAGGCAGTCTCAGTAGTGTGGTTGTCCTTCATGTTGACTCTTAGATGTAGATACAGTGATTCCTTGCGTTTGGGCTGCTAAAGCTTACAAAGCAACTCTAGTGATTTCAGTGGGACAAAATGCATTGCAGAGCATGGGGCTTCAGTACCTAAACACTTTTTGAAAATGGTGCTTAGGTTCTGTATTCCTTTCTTATGTTTGAAAATACTGCTTAAAATGCACTTAAAACCAAAAGGCAAAATGTCACACATTCCTAAAAAAAGAGATTTTATGTAAAGCATAAAAAGGTAGATTTACAAATGCAGGAGTATTAAATCACTTTTAGAATTAATAGTGGGTTTTTAATTTGGGAAGTCTCAGCTTGGAGACATCCACATCACCACAGGAAGGAAAGTTGATACCATGCAGTGAGGTCAGAGAGCTCCATGTGAAAAAAATTATTAAATAGTAATTTTGATCAATCCCCACAAATCTTTCATAGTTGAAATGAATTTGGAACCAAGGGACATCTTAATTGATGATTCCCTGAGATATTGGGATGGTGGTGAACATCTAGGTAGTTTTTAGAACCCATAAATTATCAAGACAGTGATATATCAGTAATGGAATGAATAATGTAGAGATCAACATGCCTTATTTAAATTTAGCTTAACCTTTTCTTCCATGGGAGAGCAAAAGAAGAATAATTGCCTCAATTAAATTTTAATCTTGGATATGTTGATCTGTAGCTTGGTTTGCCACAGACTAGGTTTCCCTTTCCCACCTAGATGAGGCAAGGTATCTAAGCTTAAAGTCTCCATACTAATATTGACTCTAATATGTTCAGAAATGTTGCAAGATAGACATTTTTATGTAGCAGCATACACATCAGCTAACCCCAGGAGATTAGTTTTGTATTCTTATTTTCCAAAGACATTGTGTGTGTAGAATGGAGATTATTTATTTTTTTTCAATACAGCACATCAACACCCCCCTCAAAAAAAGAAAAAAAAAATTCAAAAGGAGATGGGGAGAGAAAGTCCCTTCACCTGAAAGGCATTTTCATTCAGGTCTCTGCTGTACATGGTAAAGTGATAATAGATGACTTAACTTTAATTAAAACAGAAATTATTATAAATAATGTAAACATTGCAATTGACTGGAAGTAAGGGGTGTTTCATGAGGTCACCTGAATTGACAAAAAGCGTATTCCCTGGTGGTCAGCTGAGCTATCTGTGAGCATTAAAATTCCTTGCTTGTTATTTCGTACAAGTGTAAAACCGAAATTAGGTCTCACAGTTTGCATATTGTTATTTCAGTATTTTTTTTCTTTTTTAATGCTAAGTAGCCCATATCCAGTGGACAACTCAGAGACCACTTTGAACCAACAGAGCCAAATGACCAAAGCTTTATGTGCTGTGACTGATGTTGCACACTCAGTATTGTCAGCAATGAGGTCCCTGAACAAGAAATATTTTTGGGCTGAGAGTCTCTGCTTTGCCAGATCCTATTCTACCGTATTAGCAGGGATAAAATGCAACTCTTTTATTGAACTACAGAGGGGAAAAAGCTAGGAAAGATCTGTGTGAGGTCCATCCAAGAGTGGATGTACCATGACAATAGAAAGATAAGAAGACTGTTCTGAGATGACAGAGGTGGAGACGGGTGACAAGTCACTTGATTGTGCTGTGCTCTGGCTGAGTCAGTGGAAAAGGAAAGAATTCCCTCAGGCATATAGGTTTGAAAAGAGGTGGAGGACAACTACAAGTTCTCCAGAGCACCAAAGGAGTTATTTTGCCCATCAGGAGAATTGAAGCATGGCTCACCAAAGACTTCTGCATACAAAAATGCTTGATTGAAAAGTTTGCATATGCTGCTGTTTAGGTGTCAGTCTGTGTTTGGAAAATAAGGATGCCTCTGGATGCAGTATTGTTGCCTGGAGAAAAAGGTGCACAGCAGCAAACATTTCAAACAGAGATTTTGAAATGCAAGTGTTGGGCATAGCATGACACAAGGAATCTGTGTCAGTTCCAAAACTGCAGCCTAAAATGACACCTCAATAATTTTGCACAGAAAACAAAACCTTGCTCAAACATGAATGGAAATAATAATGTGGTGTCAACAGAGACACTTGACATGTACATCTTCATAAACTTTGTCAAAATACAGTACTACACCTTCAGCTCTAATTGTTCTTCTAACGCAGAATAACTTTTCCTTTCAGGGATCTCATTGCCTTAGCCAGCCTTTAAGAGTTACAGCCTCCTTTGAGGAAGCCATAGTTTATTAGCACCAGTAGCACAGGTAAGGCAAGTCATAGGATAGATAGGTAAAAGTATGTAGACTGGGCAGAGATGAGCCTTTATGGTATCATACTTCATTAATATCTGAGTTTGGCTGGGACAGCAAGGATGACCAGATAGTTGCTTATAAAGCCTTGGCTGAAGATATAACTAGGAAAAAACTGTAAAGTTTTCTTTTCTTATACCTCTGACTTAAACACGTGGTCATCCTGTATTATGATTTGGTTAACAAAATTATCAGAAAGATATCTCTGCCTCAATTTAGGTGCAAATGAGACCATATGCCAAAGTCAATAGTACAGATTTTTATTTAAATGTAAAATGTGAAGTAGAAATAGAAAGAAATGGGAAAAAGAGAGAGGAGGGGGAGAGAAAGAGAGTGACAGAGAGACAGATAAGTAGAAAAAATATCACCATTCCATGGATTCCTACAGTGTCCCATTGATCCTCTTCTTGTGGTCTTCTTGGTTGTGAGAGTCCCAGTCTTATTTAAGTGATGGCTGCAGTCTGGGTCTGTGGTGGGAAAGCCCTTGAAACACAGAGTCCTTAGGGGTTTTATTACGCTTAGACTAAGGGCCGGGAGTTTTACACTGAATGATGTAATACTGGATCACGATCACGGGACACTTCAGGTGTCTTCTAAGAAGATACAGCTGCCTTTTATGTCAGCTCAGTTGAGTCAATTATGGCCCATTACGGTCCATCAGTGGCGATGAACACCTTCAGGCTACGTAGTGTGGACCTTTATCTTGTATCAAGTTCCCATCACAGTCCGAATTAATAGGCATATTTGGCTAGGAGTGGGCTTTGGTAAGCAGTTTCTTCTGTGCACAGTTTGTTACAGTGGACAAAATATTTCAGTGAATTTAACAATGTTTGAGACATTAACCATTTCAGTCTCCCTCATCCTGCCACCCAAAGAACATTCTGTCACTTTTCAAAGGTGTTGGGTAATTCTTTTCAAAGGCAGATAAAGTTAAAATACTGTAGGGGAAAGAGGGAAGCATGAGAAGGAGGGAAGCAGACTTAAGTGGATATTATAAATGAAGCATTATTATGTAAGGCTAGTAATAGATTTTCACTATAATTAAGATGGATTACTCTAATAATCCTTAAGGGCTTGATTCAGAACTGCATTACAAACCATTTACGTGGAGCTTCTGTACTCTCTGCCTCTGTGAGGAAATTGCAGGTGATTAAATAAGAAATGGGAAATTTGGGGTTTTTCTATTTCTTCAAGCAGCATCCTCAGGTTCAGAGAGATGTGTGGCTGCCTCAGATTTATGTGCTGAGGAGGGCGCCTGAGCCTTGATAGCACTCTTGGAAAGTAATTACTTTTTGCAGATTTTACACCTGAACATGTATACAGGGCATGGCAATTTAGCTAGGGGAAAAAAAACCCACAAAACCTTTTGTGCACAGAAGAGCTGCTGTTTGGATTAATGAACTGCAGAACTAACTTTCTTCCCTCCACAGATGTCAGATGTACCTTAAAAATATATTCACTTCCCTTGCAAACACACAAGTATTGGAAGATACTGTGCCTAACAAGTGAGATCTGGGAAATCAGAAGGCAATGTCTCCATTTTCACAAGAACATCCTAATGTGAGACTGAGAAAATGATAAAAAATGCTAAAACTTAAAAGAAATATTTAAGGTTATGGTGTTTCAGTGTAAGGTTATAAACTTTTGCACTTTTGTCTTAGTTGTGTCTGAGTTCACAGGTATTAAAAAAATAAGAATAATTTGGGTTTTTTATGAGTGGGAGATGGTGGGGATATCACAACATCAGTTCCAAGTGTTTGGAATCAGAATAATTTCTCAGCCTAAGAAGAAAGGTCTTCCTGGTGAATATGCAGGCCTTGTGAATGTGAAAGATAACGTTTACTTCCCTGCCAGGAAATGCATGCAGGTTATTCCCACAGAGAAGCTGGTGTGAGGTTTGCTCTATGCTGCTAAGGCCCAAACACCTCCTGCAACATCCCTTCTGTGAGGAATCTGAGGAGAAAACCGTGTTCTTGGAGAAGCTGATGAGTGCCTGCTCATTGATCTAGGGCAGCAAAGACCATCTATGGGACCATCAGTTCTGTAGGGGTTGATGAATCCTCAGTCTGGGATTTGGCAGATTCCAAAATGCCCACAGTGTGGACTGGAACTAGGCAAATCAGGACTATGTGGGAAGCTATGACTGTACAGTGATCCCCCAAGGGATGTTTTCCCAGCAAAGCCCAGGATGGAAACCTGACCACAAATGCAAGAATGTCTATGGCCCTGTTTCCTTTTGGTCTTCTTGTTTCTTACAGGTAGTGCTGCATTACAAGTCTTTATTGACCTCCTTTGTGCTTCACCGTCTCATTTGTTGGAGAGGTTGTGTGGGGAGAAGAATCAGAACATTGTTTATCAGTCTTGAGATTTCTGTTCCTGGAATATTCACTGCTGCATTCAATCATAATTGATGAAATGATGAAAGCATCATTTAGTAGAATCTGACCAAGTCTGACAAAACAGAATTGATCATTCTCAAACAGGTATATTTATTACTTTTGCCATTTACCTTATCACTATATTTCCTTCCTAGTTGGCCAGAGCATGCTACAGAGGTATTTAGATTCCTAACTACTGAGGTCAAACCCAACCCTGCTCACCGACTCCCCCAGCTCACTGCACTGCAGACCCATGGCCGCTCTGAGCATCTGAGCAGCTGTGGGCAGTAAAAGCCGACAGGGTTTGTCTTCAGCAGTGGAGGTAGCAGGAGTAAGAACAGAGGAAGTTCATATGACAGTTACATTGAATATTATTCAAGTATTTATTAATAAGTGATTTCCTAATGGTAAACCTCAATCAGCTTGCCTTTCATTAGTTTTTCTGTTCTCCTTTTGAACTCAGTTAAATGGTTTTCATCTCTAACACCCTAAGTTTCACAGCCTGATAACACACTTATAGAGGAGCTACACACTTGTTTTAAGCTTACCTTCTTCTAGTTCAATTTAAATCTCCTTAATTCCTGTACTGGAATATATATGCCTTCCTCTGATACATCTATTCATCATCCACAAAAGTGAAGTATTAGACTTCTTAAACTGTATAATTCAGCTGATCATTAGTATCAAAAATTCCTGATGGGCCTCTCCTCCCTGAATTTGTCTAATTTCTTTTTGAATCTATTTACATTTTCACCTCAAAGAGATTCACACTGCAAATATGTACTGACTGAGAAAGCTCTTTCTTTTGTTTGTTCTGAAGCTGCTGCCTGATTGTTTCCTTGGTTGTCATGTGCTGGGAAATACCAAATGCATTATTTGCTATTTGTCTTGTCTGTGCCACTTATGATTTTATAGACCTCTGCCCCATTCTCCTGAGTCATCTTCTCCCAGGCTGAAGAGTCACAGATTATTAATTTTGCTTCCTGAAGAAGCTGTTTTAAACCATGGAGTGTCTGTGTATCTCTACTCCTCCTCTCTGTTCTTTCTCTGTTACCCTTCCAACGGGTGACTGAAAGTGCATGTAGCATCCAAAAGATGAACAGAGAACTAACGCATTCACATCATTAAGTTACTGTCTCACAGGGCACAAAACAAGTGTAAATGAGTTTGGGGTCAACACTGACAGCACTCGAGGTGCACTGATTTCACAGTGTCACTCAATTTTATATGTATGTTTCATACATATATGTATGCTTTCCTTTTCTTTTTGCTAGCTCTTTCCATTGTGTTTTCTTATTTTTAAAATAAAAATATTTATACTATCCAATTGTATTTCTCAGAAACCTGAAGCTTTTAACTTCTGTTTCAATTTGCTGTGGCCAAGGAAGTTCAAGAAGGCACAAGGGATTTAAATGCTCAGCTTGAAGGGACTTCAGTCTTTGGAAAATCAATTCTTGATGATTTTGTAAATTGAAAATGGGATCAGATACATTTCCTTACCATGACTGAGCTCCATCCAAGTCCAGTAATAATTATTGAAAGTTAGCACATACCATTTCCTTTGATGCCTCCACAGTTTTCAGTTTCTTTTCCATCAGAAGAATATTTGCATCAGAAAATCAGGATAAATTCTATCTGACATGCAGAGTCTCTTTTCATTCTTATCTGTGTTGTCTTTAAGGAGAGAAACTCAAGTGTACATTCCCTTCACCTTGGGGTGACACTTAAAACTTTGACACATATTGTTCAGTGTCCACACCTTGCCATTATTCTCCCCCAGATCCACAGAGGATGCCCCAGTGAGAGGAATCTATGATTTACTCAGTGAATTATCATGACAAACTTGTAGTCTTATGAATAATACATAAGAAGGAACAGGGATATCTGTTGCCATTTCTGTGGATGCTACTAATGACCTGCAAAACCCGTCCTCTGGGAATGCTGTTCTAAAAGAGCACAGGGCTAAGGTTGCAGAGCATCTTGCTTGGCATGTAGAATTGCTGTTTACAATGCAGATTGAATTTGCCAGCTCACATGCACACAAAGAAGGAAAAAAAAAAAAAGATGGGAAGACGAAGCAGATCTCTTATTGCTGAGAAGCACAAACAGCCTTTGCGCTGGGAGGTGGAAGGAAAAATGATGGTCCTGTAGTATGCTTCTTGGAAAAAAATAATTTAGGGGACATTAGAGAAATAAGTACAGTATGAAATGGAAGTGGCACTTTTTTGCCCTAAAGGGGATGACTCTTATTTAGCAATGCTGCTGAATAAAATATGAAACACACAGAGTTTTGTTTTGAACTTATGTATTTTTATTAAAATGTTTAGGGTTTACAGCTTAATAAATTGCCCAAAGAAAAAAAATAATCTGGAGATGGTGTTGTTTCCATCCAATCTGGATTTATTTAATACATAGCATGCAAAGTGAGTTTTCAGAAAATGAGTTTTAATTTAAAAAGCCTTCTGGGCTGTCAGTTATTCTGTCCCAAGCAATCCGCAGCTGATATACTGCTTTCTGATAAGTTCTCCTCCTGCTATTTTCAGTGAAAACTGGCTGGATTTCAAATCTATCTGGAGCTTGTGTCAAACAAAGAAATAAGTTTGATCATTAAAGCTTAGTTACTCTTTGTGCTTATTGAATACAAAATTTTCAAACATGAGTACTACACAGCCTCTTGGTCAGTACTCTGGTTAAGCTGGATATGGGTGAAACCAATACACAGTGAATGGAAAAAATATGTCTCATACAAAAATGGATTCTTCACTTAAACCCACTTTATATTGCCTATTGGTCTAAACAAAGCTAAAGGAAACAAAATTCTTGCAACCCACCCCAACATCAAAAGAATGGTAAGAAAGGTCCTTGGCAAGCCTGACTGTAGATCATGATGGTAAGGCAGCAAAGTAAAAATGAATTTTCAATAGGCAATGATAAGTTTTGTTTCATTTCCAAAGCCGTGAAGTGTCTGTCCAGGACAGGCTTTCCTGTACTCAGAAAAGAGAAAGACAACCTGCTGTGGGTAGATTTTTTTGGTAGAAGAGAAACATCATTATGCTGGAAAAAACCCTTGCAACACTAACATGCTTAAGCAGCCATTTTAACATCTCAGTTACACAGAGACATTTATGTTACTCCAGAACAGGTGGGCACAAAATAAGCTTGGACCTCCTTCTGCTGCAACTTCTTTTCTAATGTCTTCCAGCCTCCTCCCATACTCTTGGCCACCTGTAGGTTTCAGGACAAGAATCCCAGTGGCTTTGCCACAGCCTCCCTTTCACAGCAGTTTCCATTTTTCTTCTGTTCCCCTTGTGTGCCATTTAGCTTGAGCAGTTGACCAGGTTTCATTCTAGCTGTTTGATGTGACAGCACTGATCAGATGTCCTGCATATGTGTGTGTATGTATGAATATAGTATAAAAATACTTGCTTAAAAATTAAGAAAGTATTCCTGAATTGTCAAAATATAAGTGCTCAGAAGTCATTAGTTAATCCCTTTCCCTTTCATTCCCCCTACAAATGTAAAGAGGTTAGCTTTAGTATGAAAGGATGTTTCAAGTTGGAGAGGGCCTCAATAGGTCACCCATTCAACTTCCTGCTAAAAGCAGGATCTGCTGTCATGTCATAAAACTTTTTTCTCATGCAGCAAATTTCATTGTGCTTGTTTCTGAGTCTACAGGAAAAATTTAAGAAAAAAAGAGGAGCCTTGATGCTTTCTCTGGTATCCCAGGACTGCCAGCCACACGCTGCTCCAAAACATGTCTGCAGACTCCTGGCTGTTGTCTGCTGGGCTGGCACCACAGATGCTGTGTGTTAAGATTGAACCTTTCAATGCCACTGAAAGACACCATGAAAAGTAGTACTCATCCAGCCCTTCTGTGTTCAGAAAGATTTTATTTTGTGAGAATTTGAACTTCCTGTGGAACAAACATGAAGAAAAACCATCAAACAATTCCAGCATTTCTCCAGATTGTTTGGTAAGGAAGAGAGCAAAATTGCTGAACCTTTGATGTCAAGCAGCCTACTGAAGCCTAAGAGCATAATTAGCCCAAGCAAAATCATTTGAGACAGACAAAACTTCTTAATATGTGTGGGCAAGTTCATGATAAAATTAAATCAAAATAATAAATGGACTCATCCAGATATCCACATCTCTGCCTTTTACCCAACACCAGCTGCTGAGAACAACTTAATTCTATTTGCAGTCTAATCATCAGTATGTTTACTGAGGGAGGGGAGTGTTTTTAAGTATCTAGAGAGTAAATTTATCAAAGACACACATAAGTTCAAAACTAGAATCTGCTCACACCCAGGCTGAACAGGGTCAGATGCATTAAAGGTATTAGAAGGATTAAATGTGCTAGCAGACAGAGAGCCTAGTAGAGTTTTATTAAGATTTAGAGAGATGAATATTATTAAGCCTGATGATCATACATGTCATTTTGGGAGAGAGGGGAGTAGAAATGGAAGCAAACATCATTAACAGCAACTAGAAAAACAGTTTCATCTGCATACATAAATATTTCAGACCTTGCTCTTCCTCTGGATAGATCATTAGAGAAATGGTAGAGAAAAAAAAATAATAAAAGAGAGCATTCACCCTGCAGGCATTCAACTGAAAAAATGAATAAAAAGTTAACGAATGTAGGGAGAAACAAGAGTGAAGGGCCTGGCTACGAGCACTTTAAAAGCAGAGTAACATTTACGACATTTGTACCAACAAGACTAGAATCTGGGCCTGCCATAAAAAGGCTGAGGTTTTAGAGTAGCAACATGTAGATGAGGGTTTTTTTACTGCCTTGTGAAGTTGGATGACTGGAAATGTGCTTGCAGTTATATCTGGGCCTCTGACTTCAATGGGTGACTAGGAGCATGTCTCTGAGGATATGACTTTCATAGGTAATTTCCCAGAGGCCTCCTCATTGTGGCTTTTGCCTTTGAGAAGCACCAAACAGCTATTTGAAGCAAATGGAGATGCAATGTGGAAAGTTCAGGCTTGGTACCAACACATGAGAAAAAACATGCTGATGAGATTTACATGGGGTATGTCATGCCATAATGTATCATCACTTGTTCCCAAATCCGCTCTCCCCTCAAGGTACCATCCTGTTGAGCTTCTTTCCAGAACTAGTAATGGAGAAGTCTTGAATTAGTCTCCTTGATGTGTCAGTTTAAAGGCACTGCTTTGTAACTGTTTCAAAGCTTGAAAAGGAGGGTCGTCTTTGCTATAGTGAAATGCAAATCAGCTTTCCCAGGTATATATCCACAGCAACACTGCTTTTGAAAGTGGCAATAAACTGCTTCCTAAGAAGAACCACCTTCTCTTTTCCCTGTCATGGATGAATATCACTTCAGCGTGATGCTGGTCTATCTCTAGAGTCAAAGCTGGCAGGTAATTCATCATCCTGCTCCAAGTTGACTCATTAGAAACCCAGGAAGCTAGATATTAACTAACCCCTTTAGTATGTTTCCCTTTATTCTCATTTCAGAGAGTTTCCTGTCCCTCTGTTTTGTCCTTTGTTGCTAAATTGCAATTATCATGGAACTTTGATCTCTTCACCTGTAGATGACCCACTCATCCATCACCACAGACATTTTTTTAAAACTAAAAATTCAAGACGTTCTACAGGTTTAAAAACCTTTAAAGCCAGCTTCTGCCTGCAAAACAACCATGCAGACTGCATCAAATGAGGGGAAAGGAGGAAGGGCTTTACCAACTCAAAGCAGTAAAAGATCATTCATGACATTAAAATCAGATTTTATTTCAAGAAGAAATGTATACTTGCGATTCTTTTTTTATAATTTTCCTTTACTTTTCAAGATTTTGTTTTCATGTTTCTTTCTGATAAGTAGCAGTGACTTGATGGTCAGAAATGAGGGTTCTACAGAAAATGCCAAAAAATCACAAGTAACCTCTACCATGGGTTGTTAGAATCTCTAATTCTAAATTGGACATGCTGCTGGACTTTGTCCTGATTATCTGGAGCATTTGTAATCTATCTAGGGATTTCAGATGGATTTACTGTGTGTAAACTGAATAGCTAGATAGCATGAATACAGTATGTCTGTTCAGCATTTCTGAACAGTGTGATACTTATTACAGATCCAGGGTACAGCAGATTTGCAAAGATATTATGAGCCTGCCTAGATTTTTCTGAATGTGGATGAGATCTGTTAAAACTCTTGTCCTGGCTGGATATACAGAAATCCCAGGAAAAAAAAAGTAAAAAATATCCAATATTTACTTGGGCTCACATCTACACTGGAAAAACAGAACTTATTTCAAGTAATGGCTGTTTTTCCCTTAATATAAGATTCAACAATTCTATTTCAAGACCATATTCATTTTTTGAAACTCATTTTTACCTGCAGTGAGTTGTGTTTGGATCTACGTCTTACAAAAGACTTCGTTTTAAAAAGAAAGATAACATAAAAACCAATGATGAATTCTTCTCTCTTCCAAATGAATGGAGGGCACATTTCTATCATTATGAGAGATTTTTTAATTTATTTTTCCTTCATGTTTTTTACTTTTGAACTAAAACTTCATTTTTGCACCAGCAATACCCAATGGTATCTCTTTAGAATTTTAATCGAACATGTGGGTTGATTTCATTCACATTTTGCCATCCCAAGGGGCAAAAGGGAGGCATATCAGAAATTACCATATTTATGACACATTGCCAATGAATGTGAGATGCCGTCCTCTGTCAGTTCTCTTCAGCTCTATGCTCTGCCTTGGCCATTTCTAAGGTATTCCATAGGATTAAGCCTGTGCTGCTGTAGTGCCAGCACCAGTCAGATTCATAGAATTACAGAATCACAGAACATACTGAGTTGGAAGAGATACACTGTGGTGTTCCCTGAGGTATCTCAGGCATTTGGAAACTCAGAATTTCCAATTGAAAATATTTTGTGCCTGGATATGTTATACAGAACATTCGTATCTCATGAGGAGAGTGGGGAAATCCTACAAAAAGAACACAAAATGGTTCATACAATTGTATGGGAACCTGTACCCAAAGTCGTGCATTGATTACTGACATGGGAAATCCAGCCCTGATGCACCTTGAAAATTCCCAGGGGTTCTAGTGAAGGATTATTTGACCCAAGGAACATTCAGACAGTTCTAATTATCAGACAGAAGCCTCAGCACTGATACTGGTAGGAGTTTCCTGAAGCAGCATGCTTGGGAGGGAGCACTTCTAAAGTAAACCTCCACAGAGTGTTAATAAGGTTTAATAAGGGCTCCAGAATTTTCTAAGCATCACACCCTCCCTTTAAAGCTCCTAAAACTGAAGAGTTTATAGTATTTCTAGAGATAGGATACCTTCGTGAAGGCTGCACTGTCATGGCTGCTGACCTCTGTCTACACACAGGTCATTGTTGTACTGGTCTCCCTGGCTTTGGATGCCTCTCCTGCATTAGTTATCATTGATACTCATCTGACTGGGCAGTTACCAGTCCAAACTTGGTTTTTTATCCTTAGTTGCCATCATGTCCTTTAACCATCCCACTGCACAGTCACATATCTGAGTTGCACAGAAGCACAGTGTTGGGGGCAGGACTGTGCAGCCAGAGATGGGGGACAAGATCTGTCCGGATTTGCTGTTCTTCTCATTAAACTGTTGAGTTTGGAGCCAGCCTAGCACTCCTGTCTCCACAATCTGGGATGTTGATACTGTCTTCAGGCCTGGAAAGAAATGTGAAGGCAGAAGGGGACTTGCGGAGGTTGGTTTGGGTCCATGAGTTGCCTGTAAACATTGATCAACTTAGACAAAAGCCCACCGGGCTTCTGTGGTGATGGTGTCTGAGAGAATCACTTACCAGAGGGGACAACAAAAATTTCACACTTTGTTTGGAAATGTAATTCATAACTATCAGCCTTTTGGCAATGCCAACAGGTACAAGGATGAGGCAGGTTTTTCAGTTGTTTGTTTTAAGGCAGATATTGTAAGGTACCCACCATCAGCCCTACTTTTGCTAAGTAGGCCGCTTTTGCTAAGCTGCACCTTCTGCACAATAATATCACATTGTGCTTCATGACTTTGGACAGACTCATGTTGTAGGGCTGTAATAAGGTGTGAAATAAAGATTTAGTAGCACAGCATTGCAAATGCAGTCTAGCAAAGGAGTTCATTACAGTTCCATTAAGATTGCACAGTTAACACTAAAAACAGCCAAAAAACACAAAAAACTTAAGGTATTAAGATTCCTGTGGCAGCATTAAGTCACTCACATTGTAAAACCAACATGTTCTGTTTCCTGCTCTGGACCAGATTGTATATGAGATAACTTTTATCACAGTTGTTTGATGATGGTCATGGGATCCAAAGGTCCCAGGAACCACCAGCCCACAGGATTAGGAGTTCTGCCTAAGCAGAAGAGCCTTTGCTCACGTTGATGAACCCCATCCATCTTGCACAGTCCCCCAGTGCCCAGTACAGCTGGGTGGTGCCAAGAAGGCCAAATCAGGTCAAATATTTCAATTTGTATCAGAAATTAATTTAGAAACAGGAAAGAGCTGCCTGTGCATCTCTGAGGGCAAACTCTTTGCTCCCATCAGCTCTGGCTACCCTATTCATTTCTAAGTGTTTTCAGTCTTGGCTTCCAGTAGAATTGGAGAGGAATTGTTTTCAAGGAGCTGGTGATTTTGTTTTCCACATAAACATCATGATTGCCTGAAGCTGGTGTGGGTTTTTAATATTTAGTCCCCCTTGAAATATTTTAGAAAAAACGTTTCAAAACAGTGAAAGAGTTTCATTTGTGCATTTTCTGATCTAAGAAACATTTTCAGAACCAAAATGCTGAAATGTAATCAGTTTTAGATGTCAATTTAGAGATACGAATCCATTCATAAATTTCTTCCCTGGATTTCCATATATAAATCTTTTGAAATGTCAAATTTTCATCCAACACTGGAATGGGAAACATTTTCCCTTTTGCAACAGATTTCATAGACTGCGAAAGATGTTTGCAGACCATCAGGTTTTTCCAGATGAAAAAAATCTACGTAATAGTTCGAGAAATAGCTGGAAATTTGGCTGTGATATGCTATGCATCGCTCCTGTTCTGTTTAATTTTCCAGCCTGTGTTTCTGTCTGTCTGTCCTTGCTATGCCATAAATCTGAAAGAGGAGGTCATTTATGTGTTCAAATAAATGTCTAAACATAATTATCACATTTAAGCAATTTATTCACTTATGTTTCAAAGTTTTCAATATTAATCTGTCTTCTTTGTCCTTACATAAGATCTCTCACAGGAGTAATCAGAAAACTTATCTTTAAATACAGGAGACTAAAAGCATTTGCAGCAATGTTTCTCATTTGGGGAAAACACAGACTGCCTAAGAGAATTTAGCTGATTTCTGATTCTGTCACAGATCTTCCTTTTGTCTTCGGGCAAGTTCTTTGACCTCTGCTCTCCACTTTTTGGAAAGAGACACATGGCTTTTGTGTTGGCTTTTGAGGTTTTAGATCTGTTGCCCATGAACAGGGTAGATGTTATGGCTTCAGTTTCTGATATTAAGGGGCTAGGGGTGCCTCTAAGTCCCATGTGGATAAAAGCCACAATCATAACTATTGCCTGTCAAGATAATTGACAAGAAAAATGTGTGCAATCTTCACTCTCTGAAGTGAAGGCTGCCAAACCAAGGCTATAGAGACTTAATGTATTCAAACATTGCAGTGCTGTGTGTAAGTGGATATGATTTAAGGTAATGCATTTTAATGGAGCATTATGCACTTGCCAGAGTGATTTTCTGTATCGTTATAGTTCTGGTTTTAAATGACAGTACATCAAGACACATCTTGAATTAACTTGACCAAAAGCTTTTTGTGATAAATAGCTGATGCAGCTGGTATAGGATACAACTGACCCAGACTCTGCAGGGACAGTGTGTCTGCCTTGAATTTTGGAGATTACTTTGGGCTGGTGAAGATGATGGCTTGAGCCATGAGTAATATTTTGGGCTGCACGTTGTTTCTCACTGCACTAGTGCACAAGAAGAGAGAATGTATCCACCTTTCCAGTTCCACTGGTGGTGCTTTGAGGTGTATTGGGGAGTGAGGAAGCTCTGTAAGCAGGGGCAGGGGAAGGGAGTTGCCCTCTCTTATACTAGTTGCCCCAGAAATGTCATAAAAATGAAATACAGACTTCTGGGAAGTGCATCCTTAAGTCACTGCCAACATCATGACTTTTCTGAGCCACAGCAGATAAATTTGGCAGAGAATTGACTGAGAGGCTGAGAAATCTCTCTCCTGGCAGTTCTGGGTGCTCAGCCTGGACTTCCCTAAAACAGCCCCATTTTAGGGGAAACTTCCCTTGCAGCAGGGCTCATCCAGAGTGTTCCTTTTAGTTACATTAAATGGGAACACTTTTCGGGGTGGCATCAGGGCTTGGACATTGGCTTTCTGGCCTCTAAAGTCTAGAGAAATCTGCTTTTGTAGAGAGCATGATAAACCCCAGCAAAAACAAATTAAGTCTTCACAGCTTGCATCCAAATTCAATGGAATATTAATTATGACCAAAAGTACAAATGTAACAAATAGGTCCTTTGGATAAAAATGGTTTATCTGTCCAAGCAACATTAAGAATTATCAGTTTATCAGAAGCTCAACATAAAAGACATAATTATATCAGTGAATCATTTAATAATTAGGGCACAAGTTAATTGACATTATTCACTAGCTGAATAAAATCTCCACAAGGCAAACAACAGGACCCAGTGGGGTAGAGGTAATTTTAACACAGTTCTTCAATTAATAAATGAAATTTATAAACTCAACATCATTACAGTGGTTGACAAGAGTGTTTATGTAATTGTGGAGGGGAATAAGAGCTTTGACAAACTAGGGGTAGTAAAGTAGCAAAATTTAATGATTTCCCCAAGTACTCATACTATGAGGAAAACTATAGTCTGAAAAAAAAAAAAAAGAAAAATGAAGGATAGAATAAACAATTGGAATGGAATAGAAATAATGGTATCACTGAATTATTCTGAGCAAATCTGTGGAGAAATTAATGCCAGGTGTTTATGGGCTTTCATAGGGACAAAAAGATTTTATTTGTGATCATAGCAGAGGTGAAACAGTAAACAAAATATCTTTATACAAGTTTTTAGAAGCTTTTTTTCCTAACTGCCGCCATTGCAACACATTGTCTGGATGGGGAGTTTAGACATTGAACCACTCCTCCAACTGATAGTGGTGGGAACTACACATAACACCTCTTGCTACAATTTAAGCCCATTACCTCTAATCCTTTTCACAATGAATGAAGAGAGCGATTTTCTCCCTTCTTCCTTGTAGCAGACTGCTTAGATACATGCCTGCCTTCAGCTATCTCTTCCTCAGGCAAATCACACTCTTTTTCTTTCAACTTTCCTGGCAGAAGCTTTCAAGATTTCAGCACTTTCTAGGCTCTCAACATCTTCACCACCTGAAATACAGTGATAAGACTCAAGTTCTGGCATCACAGAAAGTCTTTTCTGAGTTCTGAGAATGGTTATCTCAAACAGCCTGCAAGAAACCTTCCTAGTCTATATAGAATGAGATCTGCATTATTTGCAAGGTCTGAAACTGCTTTATTTGTTTTCCTACTACCACTGTTCTCCTCCCTAAAATATTACCTAACAAACATGTTTTTCCTCTCTATTTCCACTGCAGATAATCCCCATCAGGCAGGGCACCTTACACCCACTTTACTGAATTGCATGCTATTTCCTTTTTCAAATCATGTCTCCATCTTGGTCCTCCAGCACATTTGCAGTCTCTCTTTATTCAACACTAGCCACAGCTGTATTTTTATTATATCAAAAAACTCTTATGTTGAATAATTTCTAGGCAGCATCTTGTGAGATCACTCTTAATAGACACTTCCAGTTTAGCTACAGATAGCTGTTCCCTCTGTATGTTTTCTCCAGTCTATTTTTCATTCAGAGTACAATACTTTCAGCAAGACTACTGTTCTCTAGCCTATTTATCCATACTGTGCTCAAGCTTTTCCTTGAGTGAGCCAAGGGAATCTAACCCACAGCTCCACATACTTGTTGCAGTATCATCACTGTTCTCACATCTCATTCAAGAGCAAGAAAACCATCTCGCTCAAATTGCTCTTTAAATCTTCAGTCATATCAAAAAATGACCATAACTTCCAATACCAGCCTGTGTAGATACCCTGGCTGTTAATTAGTCACTGGTGTTAACATCACGGTTATTAAAGCTAACACTCAAGAAGTAAGTTCTACCTGAGGAGTGGGTGATTTAACAGCTCCAAGCCAGCTGGTTGCTGTGGTTCATTAACTTCCAGTTCTCACAGCCGTTACCTCTGCAAAGGGTCTGCTGAGGGCTTTTATAAGATAACTTATTTTCTGAAACAGGTTGGCCCAACCTGGTTTTTAGTACTATGTTTTAAATGTTAAGGCCAATATTAGATTATTAAAATTATATCTATGTTTCACATTTATCTCTCTCACGTAAAATATCAGGACCCAGTCTCTATAACTTCTATTGCTAGAGTCTCTTTCCTTCTTCTTCTTTCTATTTATTTACACAAGACAGAAGAAAATTAGCAGATCTTCCAGTAACAGTCCAATTAGTAATGATAGATTCTGTTAACTGCACTCACAAGGTTTTCACATCGTTTCAGAATATGAATGCACCTGGAACAGGGTAGAGGTGTGTACTCATCCAAGCACCATCCCAGGCAGGTCGTTTCAAAAGCAGGTGTCCCTTTCATCTGCTTTGTCTCTCTCTGTTATCCCTCACCCTGTATTTTTACAGCATCTTATGTGATGAGTCACCAGTTAGTCTTGTGGTAGAAGCACAAATCATAAATAGTAGAAGAATGAGGCAAAGTAGAGTTGCCTGTGATTTAGCAAAGGTGGTATGACAAAACTCCAGGTTACTGGTGGACATACAAGTCTTACCTTTCCAAATTAGTGTTGGTGTGATTTCACCAGATCTAGATCCTACTGTTTGGGTTCAGTCCCCAAAACCTGACACTTGGCTGAACATCAGAAGCAGCCTGGCCATACTCTTCAACCAGCAAAAATGACAAATTAGCATGATTCCACATGAGTCTCTGGGATTGCCTGCATTGCACATTGAGTACAGACATGGGGGTGATCTCATTCTCATATTAAGTACTGAGAGATAAACCAAGTAAATCTAAATAATTTCCTTTTCTGCCTGTCCAGAATGGGTGTGTAGCCAGTGGAAAGCAAATAAACTGTATACTCCTATAATCTTTTCTGAATAACCAGTTCAGCTGAGACTACCTGGCTGTGTCATTACCTAATGTCACCTAAAACCAAAGGCAATGGGGATCCAGGGAATTAGATGTGACACAGAAGTGATCAGGAGGAACACCACTTCCCAATGTATTTTCATTACTGAGGACTCAGAGAACTATGTAAGCTTATGTGGGTCTGATGTGCAGTAGGGAAATAATTGGCAGAGCACAGAGAGAACTTGCAGCTTTCTCATGCTCCTTTCCTTCCTCTTCCTCTGCAATTCAGTCATCCATGTCAGTTCTGAAAATTTTAGGAAAAACTTCTTCCTACAGAGATTGTGGTCCCTGTTTTGCACGTCTACAGGCTACACCTCAGCTGTTGTACATTTATTCCAGAGCTGAACTCCCAAACCTTCCTTTGCTGGCAAAGATTCGTCAAGTGCCCATGTGTAGGTGGGAAAATTAACAAAGTAATTAACAGACAATCAGAAATAGGTTGAAGGAGCACAGAAATCAACCACCTTGGAAAAGCACAGAGATTCAGGCTCATACATTAACAGTCCCTTGGGGACTGTTTTGTCAGTGTTGGCACAGAGCAGGGTGAGCCAGTTGAAGGCATCCTGTGCAACACATGTGGATTTACTCCTCTGAAGCAGAACAAATATAAAAAGAAGCTGTATTTTCTGTATCCATTGTGCAGAAGATTAAAATCTCCCTGAGAACCAAATACCTACACACTCTTTCAGAGAAGAGCATCCACAACCTACTAAGCCTTCATCCAGCCATGTGTGATTTTTCCAGGAGGGGGAACGTATCAACTCCTTGTCTGTCTGAAAGATAATCAGTGTTTTCCCTAAAGACTTTCTCATCTGTCATTCAGGTTTTGTGTTTAGAGGATGGTAATTAAGTGCTATTAATATGAAAAACTCACTGATCGGATGGCTGCTTGTGCATGAGTTGCACAGGCATTAATCTAGTCTAGTTTTGTCCATGAGCATGATAGTTGTGTATATAATGATGGTAATGAGGGTAGAAATATTAAAGTGAGCAGGTATGTCTTGAGTAATATATATCTGTTTATAAATATATATTATAATTTGTTAAAAATGTTTCAGATATTACTTTTTTGGTGGAATTCTGAATTAGTTTTCATTTCACAGAGATAAGCAGGTAACTTAATTTTTTTTACTCTGTTTTCAATACTTTTCTCAATTTTTTCACATCCTTTTTCTACTTCAGATTTAAAAATATTTTAATTTTTGGGGGTTTGTTTGTTTGTTTTTGTTTTGGGTTTGTTTGTTTGTGGTTTTTTGTTTTGTTTTGTTTTCCAAGGTTCTCCTTTTTTCCCCAGCTATTTATACAGGAAAATAAATTTTTATATATATATATATATATATACACATATAAAATTTATATTAATACTTGAAAATTATTATGATTAAAAGGAGGCAATACAGTACAAAATTACAAAATTACAGGGAAATACAAAAATGCAAACAATACATACAAATTATTTTTTGAAGGAAGGTAAAAACCAGAAAAATAAGGTAAGAAATGTCTTGAGTTAGAAGAGCCAATTAAAAATCCCAAATTACTAGGAAAAATATGACTAGTTCTATAAATTCTGGATGTGACTTCTCCTTTATATACTTGGAAGTTAGAAGAACCCCAAACTATTTCCTATGGCATTGGAAGGTATATTTTTCAGGAGTGGAACTTAGTAGTCTCCAACTGTGTATTACTCTGCCTATTACTCTGCCCTGATTTAAGATCAGAAGATATTATCACCAACTTGAAAATGCAAGATTACATAGGAATCAAACTAAAATGTTATCTGGTGGTACAATACCACCTGATCTGCAAAAGTATCAAACCCAGAGGCCTCCCCACCTCCTCCTCCCCTCTCCCAAATACTTTAATCACTGCTTTAAGTAATTAAAATCCATTATCACTTTCCATCTCTCAAAAGTCCTTGCTCTGAATCAATAACCTGTGATTACTCCCCAGACTTAAAATTTTGCAGGTGCTTCTGTGCTTTACTGAACTGAAGTCATAATGAGCATTTGATGTCTAGGACTATTTCTGCAGTAAATAACAATATGTGATATGCTAAAAGAACATTCATATGTATCTTACTTGGGTAGAAGACAAAGCAAGCTCAGGGGACAGAAATATTAATGCAGTAATATCTTGGGTAGTGGCAGAGTAAAGTAAAGTAGTGAAAAATACCGGCACAGCTAATGCCTCTTTGTGCAATTATTCCCACTTTTATAAGTTTGCCCCAGTGTGAAAGTTTTCTCCTTTAAAATGGGCTGGCAAAGATAATCCATTAATTCAACAGCACTGGAAAGTTAACATTTTTTCCCTTCATTAGCAAGTTCAAAATTGCATTTTATTTCCATTTTGATGAGATTTTTATGAGTTAGAAGAGATGAAGTTGAACCCCAGGAGCTTAATGGACCCAGAAAGATCGCAGATACAGGATTGAATTCAATGAACCATGAGGAGTTTAGTAAATTAATTAAATTTAAGAAAATAATGATTTTTTTTTGTCTGCTGGATTAAAAATGCTAGAATGCAATGAAAAGTTAATTTAATGCTAAAACTTTTTCCCTTAAATTTATTTTGCATTGATATTAAATAACTTCTTCAAAGCTTAAAATGCAGAGAAAAAAAGAGGGGAGAAGACTCCAAGAAAAATTAAACTATTATTTAAATAGTTTCTGATTCCCTAGTGTATCCTGAAATAATTTCAGTGTGAGGACTGTCCTTCAGCGGTATGAATAGCTTAATCAGAGGTGCTGATAGCATTTCCAGACCCACATTTTCCCTGTAGTCCTTTTTTGCTTGGTCTTGTCGCAGGAACAGCTCAGCTGTTGAGAAGTGGCTGCTGATCTTGTGGAGTTCGCAGCCCAGTATGTTCACATGTGTCTGTGGTGCAGAGCCCTAAGTAGCTCATAGAGTTATAGGACCATCTAGGGTCAGAAACCTTGGTTTCCCTTTTCAAGAGAAAAGGCTGAAGGATTTAAATTCGCCTGTTAAGTTCTTTGTGTCCCACCAGTAGGCTGGCTTGTAATGTTTACTACAAGTTTGTTCTCTGCTTGGTTCCACCCAGAGTTAGCCCTTGGTAGCATTTCTTACCCCATATTTCAGACAGATGAAAAAATCCAGTCTCAAGCACTGTCTCCTAGCACTCTTTGGAGACAAAAACAAAGAGAAGGAAGCTCCCCAAAATAAATATCAAACTGCTGAATGAAGCTTACTGCCACCCTATACTCCTCGACCCAACCATATGTGTGAACCTAACAGATCAGTGAATATGTTGGAACAAGAACAACTTTAATTTTCAGAAGCTTAGTGATTTTCTTTCTATCTTTCCTTCTCACACATAATGTCAGACATTGCAGAGGCAGCTTTTCCCATTTCAGCAATTAGTGATGGGTGGGGTGGGAGGTGTATTGGTGTCACTGTGGAAACAGGCACAAGAAAACCTGCCAGAAAGAAAAGTAAAAAACCATAATTTTGAAAAAAACAGAATAAAGTCACTTTACCTTCCTGCTTTTCTTCCTCAAGGGAATCCTGTTGCAAGGAATGACATTTCAGATGTCTGTCATTATTGATGATATGACAGACTCAGATGCAGTCATTGGAGGAATATGATTTTATTCTGCATTCAAAAACAATGTGTAAATTTCCTTTAAGAGAGCAATTGGCTTTGTCCTGTGATTAATGACCTGCCACTCAACAGCAGCTAACCAATCTCCAAGGCATGGCATCCAACAGAAAATTAATCAGTTATTGAGAACGGGTGTGACCAAAACCAGAGAAGAAACCTCCTAAAACCTATCAGAACAGTTATGAGTTGAAATCAATCATATGGTATCTTCAACTCTCATTGACAGTGTGCAAACAGCATTGCTGTTCAGTGGAGCTCAAGTAGGAGGATGGGCTCCAAGGTCATTTGATTTTGCTGAAATCCTACAGAAACCACCTAGGAATTACAGTATTAGTCCATGAATACCAGGTATCACTGAAATCATAATGCTCCAGAGCTGTAAGTTCATATGCCATGAACTGCTGCTGCTGACTGGAGGTGTGCTGAGGCTTCTGGAGTAGGAAAAATGATTGCTCAGTTTAAAATGCATGCAAGAGGTGTGGTAGAAGATGACAGTTTATAAAAAATAAACGACACACTATGTATGTAGGAAAGGGGCATTACTTGGTTCCTTGGATTTGGGATTCAGGATATCTGTGTGCATTGCTGGCAACGTACACACCATATCAAGCTTAGTTCCTGCTATTCTGCAGGAGCAGCAGATACAAATTTGAACTTGTCTCTAGTTCAAAGCAAATGAGAGATTTAGGATTTCAGTTAGTAGGATTCTGTATCATTTATATATATATATATGTATATATATACACAAATAAAAATAACACTTGTTAAGCTCCTCATGGAATAGCAGTAAATGAGTAAAAGTCATTGGATTTCTACCTGTAGCCAGTGGGAGGGGGCAAATCAGAGAGCAGAATGTGTTGGCTGTTACAATTTAGTTGTTCTTGGCATTAAACAAATAAAAAATATTTTACTTGGTTTTGTTTTGTTTGTCTGTTTGTTTCATAACACAAGGAGCACTTTGAGAGTTGATGTTTTCTCTCTAGAAATGACTTGCAGACCTTTTGGAGCAGAAACGCTTCTCTTGACCCTTGGGCCAAGACTGGATCTGTACTGGGGAACAATTTTACCCCCTTTTTGAACAGCAGATTTCTGTGTGGGCAGGAGCATATGTGCCTGTGATCTCAGTCTACTGAAGAGGAAGGACATGGCCCAGTACAATCAACAGTTCAGAGACTGTGCTGAGAAGGTGAAAAACTCCCTCTTTCTAACTGCTGCCAATGAACTGTCCTCTGTCAGATGCTGATTGGTTTGCCTCAGATTCACTGTTGTGAACAGAATGCGTTAAGACTGTTGTGTCATTGCCTCTTACCATTAGGAATTTAAACTTCGTGCCCTCCCCAGCCAAATTTTATTTTACATGTGACTGCTCTTTTGAGCAAGAGATGAGCTGCAAAAGTTACAGCTAAGACTGTGCTTGGAACAGACAGTTTTTGCGGTTTTTCACCTCGATCTGTTGTACCGCATTTTGCCAAGCTCACTGATATGGTTGTCTCAGCTGCATGATGATGGGTTGCAGCAAAGCTCAGGTTGGAGCTGCACAAGTGTAAGGTTCTTGCAGATTCCCCTGAGTAAAAGTTAGGGGTTTTTTTAGTTCACTGTTCTTTACCTAATGTTTTTTGTAATAAAATTTATTTCAGTACAACATCCCAAAGGAGGCAGAGCTTCATTCCAGAGCCTGGGATCTGACACCCCCTTGCAGAAGCAACAGGATTCCTTCTGTTCTCTTCTCTTGTCATTTCTAACAAACGTGTGGCTTGTGAGCTCTGATATGAGGAAGAAACTAAAGAACTTAAGGATACAGGTAACTTGTTAATTCTTGTGGAAATTATAAGAACACTGATGCAAAAAAATATAACCTCAGAAACCTGCATCTTTTCAAGGCTTATCAAATAATAAGAGTTCAGAAAATAAAGTTTCAATGGGGGTGTTGGGAATTATAGACTATTCTCCGTAGAGAATATTAAAACAAATTGTGTAATACCTTATATGGAATTAGTACTTTAATGGCTGCAAAGAGCTTTGAAGCACCGTGTGGTATGTTTCTGGACTCAATTTATGAATTCCCTTTGATAGTGGGAACTCACCACATGGATCCCTGTTCATTTACCTCCTAAATGAGCCAAAACTAGAGAGGAAGGAGGCATTTTAACCTTGCTAGAGCAGGATTAGTACAAGGCTAGCAGTGAGGGTGATAACTTTGGTAGCCTCCATTAAAATGAAGCCTCCTTGAAAACAAAATACCTCAACTCAAGAGAAACCATTCTTTCAAGTCTGGATTCTTGGGGGATGAATGAGAAACTAAACAATGAATCAGATACTGAGAGGTTTTAGCCACTTACTAAGATAAGGCTTGTCAGGGAAAGTTCTCGCTATAGGGACTGGAGGTTAAAAGTGCTCTCCAACCAGCTGTGCCAGAGGAGGTTTGAGAGGGAGGGTCAGTTTAGAGAGCTATTCCTTACCACTATTCAGAATGGAGCACATTCCTTGATCACTTATAGCAAGCTAATGTAATATTCAGAAAATACTCATGGCATGCTTTGTGATGGTCAGGAAAGTGAAGAAGTGAATTGCATAAAACCACACATAATTCTGGCAAGACCTCTGTTTTTTATGCTTTTATTAATGCATGCCATTCAAATAGGCCAGCTCAGAACCAGTATGAATTGAGTCTTGAAAAGGATTGCTTTTTGTGATTGGGGAATTGAACTGAGGCAACTTGACCGTCAGGTCCATTTTGCACAAAGGAGTAACAAATTTCAGAAAATACAACAAAGACACCAAGGAAAGACCCAGAATTGCTTGCTGTTAAAAGCTCTTTGGATCAACTGAATGCCACACAGCTGTGAGTTCCTTGGTTGTGGAGCAGTACAGAAGCTATAACACATTGCTAAGAATCTAAGCACAGTAAGTCCTCATATTACATACTCCTGCAAAGGTAGTCATCTCACAAAATGAACAGAAATGCTCCTTTTCTATAGTAATGCTGGCCTGGCTTCCTCAGTCTTTGCAGATTAAGCAGGTCTGTCTGCCTGGTGTGTAAGGACTCCCAAAGGAGGAGGTGCAATATTGCCACAAGACATTTCCTTCTAGTCAGCTAATAGCCACGTGGTAAACGGCATTCATCCCAATTCGTGTTTAACTCAAAAGTGGGCTGGGGTATGCGTTTCACATACTACTTCAATTTACCCTCTCCTGCCTTCTGAACATTTACTAGCAATTCTAATGTACTGCAGTCATGGTAGTTGTACTCTTTCTCAGTCTGTTTTTATTTTCCAGGGGAAGAATAGGAAAACAGCTTTTTTTTGAAGCTATCTATTAATTTTCAGATGCACCACTATTTTCCTGGAAAGTGAGAAGTAATGGATAGAAACTCCAACAGGCTATCAGCAGACTGATGCTGAGAATAAAATGGGATGGATAATGCTTTGATGGAGTCCTGAAAGCATCTCTAACTATTGTTAGCTTAGCAGTATACCTGCAGATTACTCAGATCTCTCTGAATATGTTACAGTACCTACCGTAACCCCTACCACTGCATCAGGCTTCCTTACCATGGAGCAAGATTTTGCAGTGAAGAAACAAGTCAGTGTCTCACTGGAGTCACTCAGTTTGACAATTCTGTAGCCAATTGGATTTGGTTTAAAGTCTTCAAGTGTAGAAAGCAATGGAGCACTTTTGTAGTGCTGGTGGCCCTTGGAATGAGGGGAGGAACACGAAAGTCTCTGTAAGACAACACAAATCACACAAGACATGAACACTAGGGATTAGTTATGACCAGAGCTTGAGAACTTGCTCTCATTTTCTTGTTATGGAAATTCTTCTTACTGTGTTATTCACTCACAAGCAGGCAGCTGCCATCTCTTCTGCCCTTCTTGGGAAGGCAAACAGCCACATTTTCTGCAAAGGAGAGAGATTCACAAGACAGATGCCCTGTGTGTGTTTGTGGCTCCTGTGCCTGAGGTCTGTCCTGAGACTGAGCGGAAGGTGGCGGGCACAGAGAAGCCCTTGTGATAGGGAGCCAGATGTAAGTCAGTAGTGATTTAATCGCCCATACAGGGACAGAGAGGGTCCTTCTAGTCTCTCCCTTGCTCTATCCTACAGCAGTGGCACTGCTGTCCAGCCCTTTTGGTGCATGCAGTAGCCAGTTCTGGGATAAGAACCCACTCTTTAGAGTGAATCAGCAGGACAAGTCTGTCCCTCTCCCCATTCTCCTTGCCGGCCTGCAGACCCACGGCTGTGTCAGGGAACCACACAGCACTGGAAACTCATGTCCTGGGACAAGGGACCTGTCTGTCCTTGGGCAGTGAGAGACTAGGCCCTGAGGAGAGGGAAATGAGCTGTTACATTACATGCAGCACACTTGCGACTGCTCTTTATATTCCATACCCCAGTGCTTTATCCAAAGTAATTTAAATGTCTCAAGCTCTGGTGCCCCCATCACTTTTCCTGGCACAAGATTTTGCAGGCTAACTCATCTCAGCATTTGCATTTTTCCACATGAAATTAAGAAGAAATTTCCTCTCCCTTTCAATCCCTTAATTTCATGGAGTCCTTTGCTACATACTCCGTTTTCTTTCCAGTGCCTCCTGCCTCTCACTCTGCTCCTCTCCTTCTCCTTTGTATCTCCCAAACAGGACATGGCACCCAGAATGTTCAAAATGCTGAAGGAAAGACAGAGTGGGTTACTTAATTAAACTTAGGTCTTGGTGACATATAAATGGTTATGGCACAAATCCAGGATAGAAGGCCACAAACTGCCCTGCCCCAGATTTCCTGCATCTCACTATTCACTTGCCTGTTCCTTACCACCTTTATCATCCATGAAGTATTTCAGAAGTGAATTGAGGACCCCATTCACACCATTTAACACTTTGTGTAGGGCCAAGAACCTCTCTTCTCTTTTTATCTAGAAAGATATCCTAGATATCACAATTTTTGTGCACACAGTAAATGTTTTTTGGGTCTGATTCAGTCATTAGAGAAGCTACTGTTTAAATAGGATTTGGATGAGTGTTTTAAAGCAAAAGTCAACATGTCCACGTAGTTTTGGCAGGCACCTTTTTAAAAGACTAAAGGAAACAAGCACAGCAATCCCTAGAAATTATGGAAATGTTGTTGGGCAACAGGGACTATTGATTTCAATACTGCTTTATGGAAATGAGAAAGGCCTATACGCAACCTGAGACAACCAAACAAATTAGTGTTATTTACAAACCATAATGGTATCCAAATGTTAGGGGTTTTTTTATTAGGATCTCTTGAAACAGAAAGTGCAGTGGGTTTAGGACTATGAACATTTTAGGCATGCTATAACCTATGGGTTTAATAACAATAAGTCGTTTTCTCTGGCTGATTTAAAACCTACTTGTCCCATAAATGTATGGTGGATGGTTTTAATTAACACCTCAACAAAAGCAATTTTTCAGATGGGGGATTGAAGCGTGGGCTGCATTTAAAATTATATCCAGCAAAAGGAAGTAATTTTTACACTTGCTCTTCTAGAACATAATTTGTCACTGGAACTCATTGACACTGGACATCACCCACAAGAAGAATGTGGTAGGAAGGACAGCAGCACTTTGACAACTTATACACCCTCCATTGCACATCTATAGGGTGGAAAAAGATGCTAGGATATTAATCCTCATGCTTTAGAGCATAACACCTCTCATTAATTAAGGCTTGGACAGAAGTTGCCCCTATATTATTCTAGTTTTAATTTATAGGGCTTCAAGAAACTTCCTTTGAAGCTGCCAGTGTTTCAGGGACAGGAATCCAGATCACAAGGAGCCCTTCTCTAAGCCAGATGTCCATTTGCACTTGGGGGAATCTCCATTTCCTTTGGGAAAAATAAAAAGAAATTAGGACTTTTGTGGTACTCTATATGATGGAATCTAGCCTAATCTATGACCAGTGTTGTGGCATCCACTGAACATGCACATCTTACTGAAAGATATAGTCTTGAAGGATGGGTGTTTGAATTAAGTTACTTGTCTCTGAAATGACTCCAGGAAAGGATATACCACATAGAGGTCTGGAAAAAAACGTCTGAAATGAGTTCCTTTCTATACTCAAGAACCAGATTAAAGATTTCCTCTGATATATTTGCCTGTCCCCCTCCCCAAGCTAGTTATAAACTTTTTATTTGCTTCTCCTTGTGAAAGTGTGTTGCAAAACATGACCAATTTTTTGAATTTCCATCTAGTTTATTGCCTTTTTTTTGCCTATGACTGATGTTCTGAATCATAAACAGCTATTTTCTTTGCAGTCTTAATTTCCTGAAAGAATCTGTAATGAGCAAGTATTTTTTCTTAGCCTTCACATTTCTTGGTCAAACAAGCAAAATTTCACAAAATATGTAGACTTTATAGATCTCAGAAACCTGTGTTTTAGACGTGTTTCTGCATCGTTTTGAACATGCTCAGAGAACATAGTGACCCTTCTATTTCAGTTATCTCCGTATTGTCACTGGCTATTAAAATCTGACTCAAACTGAATCATATTTGAAAGTCATAAGAGAAAGGTATCTAATTACTTGCAATGAGAAAACACTTGTTAAACACCTTGTTTTGGCTGCTAGACCCTCCTGGGGTGCTTAGTGAAACCATGTATGTCAGGATGAAGAGAGAAGTGAAGCAAATGCAAACCATCTGTCTGGAGACTTTATAAATGATTGCTTTCTCTTGATAAATCAAACAAACAAAATCATCTTCTTTATCAGCATCTTAAAAAAAAAAAAAAAGGATTTTGCTCATAACAGTCTCTACAGCTAGAGGTTTGAATACTGTTGGGATGCACTAATGATACCCAGAAACAGGATAGACACAAATGGGATATCTTCAAGAAACAAGGGAAAGGAAGTGTTGCTCATATTTGTAGATATTCTCCTTCCTGACGTCTGTTTTATCTATTATCTTAATGCAGACAACTGTATCATCTGGGCAAGGAAAGGCAATTTGTGAGTATAGGAAATGCTGAAGGCAAAGCAGGTGTGAAGAAACCTGCACAGTCCTGAGAGTTTGTTTGAAATTTCTGGTACTCCAGAACAGGATGTAGAGCAAAGGATGATAAATGGAAGGATTTATTGTCATGTTAAAATACACATTGAACAGGAAATTCTAATTATATTTCAAAACAACAACAAAGGAGTCTATTGTCAGAATTTCTGTCTTTTTTAACTTGCTTATTGCCAGCTTCCCATAATGGAGCAGTTCAGTGTTACGCGGGAGAGTTCAGTTCACTTCTGCGGTTTGGTCAATTTACTTTTCATTTTCTTATTAAGGAGATAATATCAACATTTCCTTTGTCTTTGCCATTTAGATGATAATTCTTTGAGTGCATTATATATCTTATTATTTCTCTGCTTAGAGCTGGGCACGAGGGAAATCTGACTTTGGATAGGACGTGTATTTTTTCCTTTATTGGTTTCTTACACAAGCTCTGCTTTGAAACTTCCCAAAGATTTTTGACATCTCTTTCTGCTAAAAACATAGTGTTATCACATTGTTTTTATATTAACTTAACAAAAATTAACACTTATTAGTGAAAACATAGCTTCCTTTCTCTATATATTTGTACAACCCAATTTAAAATATACTTCTTTTAAATTACAGCTGTATCATGCCAAGAAAGACAATGTGATTTCTCTCCACATGGAATAATCAGACCCATTTGCTTTGTATAGTTTCACCCTTTTAGAGGGACAAAGTAGATGCAGATGTGCCAAAATCAAAATGGAGTTACTGTTTCAAGGCACATCCAACAAGCAGGCAGAAGTAAAGGAAAACTCTATTCAGTGGAAATTGGAAAGAGAATTTATACAGCAATGCACAGGATATACATATTTCAATTTGCAAAAATAACTCTGCAGGAGTCATAACGACCACCAGTCATCAAGACCATGGGTATATGAGCCATATCTCCATTTCACTCTAGCGTGAACAGCGATTCAACTTGTATCCAATTGCAAGTTGTTGTTTTTAGATATTGCCAATAGAGAACAATGTGGGTATATATTGTATGTGTGTGTCAATAAAATCTATTTAGAATATGGTTTTCTTTCCTTACTGCCACCTACTGGGAAATAACTACACATATGAAGTTTAACAGCTGTCCCTATGATCAAAAAGTGATTTTCATAAGGTTTTGAAGAAATGCACAGAGAAAACATTGATTCATGTTCAGCCTTGTAGCAAGCATACAGGGAGCCTGGATTGATAAGGGCCTAAGACTGGTAAATCATAATGTAAATAAAAGCACTATTTTTCATGCAGTTTATTTACAATGGCTTTAGTATGCTACATTTCCAGGGAAATATATGTTCTTGTCAGGAAACTTCAGGGAAAGTAAATGACTTTGAATCACATGAATAGGTTTAAATGCCATGGCTGAAATTTAGTAAACTATTTTGCACTATCTCTTCTTCTTCATTAAAAGTGGAACATTTTTCTCTGTCTCTTAACGTACTTAATAATAAGGCTGGATTACCCAGTGGGACACTGGGTAGGAGCAGCATCCTTTAGCTTTTCTGAAAAATCTCACACTTTAGCAGTAATTCCTCATCAAGAGTCAGAATCTGACTCTGAATCAATATATAATGGAGTCTGGATCCATGAATATTCTTGCTGGTTTCTATTAATCTGTGTATTACTTAGTTTGGGACCCAACTATCAATGCAGAGTCTGAGCAATTTTAAAAAAAAAAATAAAACCTTGAATATACAAGCTGCTTATGAAGTCTCCAACTTTCTCTCAGCTAGGGGTCCAAATTTCGCTTTTGAGAGGAAAATATCAGAAAGAATTTGGGAATGACAAAGGCATTTGCTTTACAATCCAAAGGGATGAATGTTAGGGTTTCACAGGGATAGTGTGTTTATATATTCCTGATTTCTGTGTCACACGGAAGTGACAGGGTTATAGGATTGTGTGGGAGATGTGACTATAAGTGCATTCCTGGCTTTTCATGGCACTTCAGACATGTGCAACTTGATGCAACCTGCAGAAGTCACCCTATTCTTCTGACTGCAAGACAGTAGGATAAACTACACTTAGGTCATCATCTGACAGGTATTTATTAAATACTTTTCAATAAAGGAATCTCACAGCTTTTCTAAGAAAAAGTGAACGGCTTCCCTAATGTCCACATCATAGGGTCTTTTCTGCTTTTGGAAATATTTCCTGAATTTTGATGCAACACAATTATCTCATTTGTCCTTGCATTTCACACACGAGTTTTTGGAGTTAGGATCTCATAAGTTACCAGACCTTGATAACCATGGGACCTTGATCAGTTCCAGAATGTATAGTACAAATTTTTATTTTTTTTTTTTCCCAGTTGTACTGCCTATTTATGGATCAAGTTGTCAAAATCCACAGTTACCATTGGAGTCTGGTGATGAACAAATATTGGAAGCAGATGTCCATGGGAGACACCTCCCTATGTCTTAAAGATAAGAGAATAGATAGCAGCTGGGAAATGAGATAAAATGAACAAGGCAATGCTTTATGGAGTTTAGGCAATTTTGAACTTTTCTTTGTGTTTTTTTTTTTTTTTTTTTTTTTTTTGTAGGTTCAAATCATAAAAGAGGTACAAATATTGGGGAAGTAAAACTAAGAACAGGGTAGTCTTTTAGATTTCAGATCAGGAAAACCTCTCACATGCTTGCCAACTGAACTGTACGGATTAGCTGAATCTAGGAAATTTGGAAATCTTTATTCTTTGATAAAACCTTTCTACCTGGGGAGGAAAGGCTCTTATACTCCTTGCCACAAGATTATCTCAGATACACTAAAGATCTGAAGCTAGTAAATGAGATAAAGAAACCAAATCAGACGTGAAACATTCTTAGATCATTGTGAAGACATATTGTGCTTGTACCAGACAATTCATGATTGCCAATTAACTTTATGTGGAAGGTACTAGGATTTTATGAAGATCAATGACATAATAAAATCTGTACTGTAACTTAGGATGGGTGGATGGTTTCTGAGTCTTGAATAGACTCGAATGCTAACTGAGTCTGACTAGCTGTACAATTACTCACCAAACATTGTCACCTACAATTTTCAGCAAGGAATCATTGTGGGTTCAGTGACATGAAAATTTTCCTTTAACTGATATTACTTGCACACTCTGTTTTATTTTCCAGGCTGTTTTATTTTCCTAAAACTTGTGGGGAGCACAGACAGAGGTGTTCCTTGTCACTTGTAAGAAATGGAAAAGGGGCAGAGAGACAGGAAGAGAGCAATCAGGGAGAGTAAAGAAAAAGTGAAGGGTGTAAAGAAAAGTAGAGGAGCAACGATCTTCCTTTTGTTTACTTCTGGAAACAATATCTTTCTCAAAGTGTGTTTAAATTGGCCAAGAAGTGAAAAGTTCTTTGGGAACAGGACACTCATTAACAGAGATGCACAACTACATACCACCACCACCCCTCCCCCCCCAATATAGCCACACAAGTCTTTTTCCCTAGGAGGCTTTCCTGATAAGAAAGAGCCAAAAGGAAAGTACAGAAAGAGATATTCCTGAATTATCATCATTCTCAGCAGCCAATAGCTTCACAATTCTTTGAAGTTGAAGCCATATTTGTTAAATATTTAGTCTTTCTCTCAGAGGAATCCTTTCCTATGAGAACCTACTTCCACCTAAGGACTAATAAATATTTCACTACACAGGAACCCAAGAAATGTGTATATATTCCTTAGCTAGAGCTCGAAAAAGAGACAATATTTTCAGGTGAGTGATTGGAAGCACTAGTCTCTCTCTGTCTTAGTTGAAAGTCATTGACCTCAGTTGTAAATGATAAAAATTAATGACTTTTTGTACTGGCTCTAGGTGAAGCAGACACTAGAGAGTTCAAGTAATCTTTCACAGAGTGATGATTTTTCAGGATCAGGCACAAATTAAGATATAAAATGCAGGTTTAAACCAATCTTTCTTTAGGTGATCAAAAGTGTGGACATTCAAGATGGTGTGAGCCAAGGCTCACTTAGCTTTGATCCCATTTTAGCTGTGAACTAAAGGGCTCTGAACTCCATGCTGAGGGTTCTGAATGTGAAAATGAGGTGAAAATGAGGATGTCTAGTTTGAGAACATGAAAGTGAAGGGACACACATGAGGAAAGTGATGTAGGGAAGTGAAAAGGAAAATGGTGTTTGCCAAAGGGTAAGAACTTTTTATTCTGATTGGTATGAGTCTAGTTACAATGAGGTGTTGACTTATGCCTGAGATGTCTTGATTATTCCAAAACAAACAAGCAAAGAAAGTTAGTCATTTGAGGGGGGGGGAAGAATTACTATTTCCAATGCATATAACAAAGCTATGCAATTCATTGCTTCAAGATATACTAACATAGCTTTCCAGTGCAAATGAAAAACATATAAGTTCTTTATATAGGTTTCAAAATTATATAAATTGATGCATAGAGTTGAAAAATAAGTAGAAAAGTTTATGAATCGTGACGTAAGCCTTGCATTTAATGGGTAGGAGTTATATAAGGTAATGCATAATTGTCAACTGGGAATTCCCTTACATTTTCCTTCTGAGAATTTGGTACCACATTTTGTGCCAGGGACAGGATACTGTACTAAATCATCCATAATTTTCTCCAGCAAGATGATTTCTATGTTTCCAGTAGTGTCTATCAATGAACAAAAAGCATGTCTCTCTAAATCTTGCATGAAGTGAGAACTGGTTGCTTGCTGAAGTACAATGTAGCTGCAGCACAAAATAGTTCCATTTCCAAAATGCACAATATTTAATAAGCAGTGTGATGCAGAATGCAATAACTATTAATAAAGCCACTCCACTGAATTGATTTTAGCACGATTAAACTTTTCTTTACCTTATTTCACAGTCCATTTAAAATGTTCTATTTTTCTTTTAATGGCAAAGGAAAATCTGAGCTTTAATAAAACACAGCAGCATAAATTCAAGGCAGCATATGGCACAGGTGAACAGAAAGCTTTATCAGGAAAAAGGCAACAGCACCAAAATCAGAAATCCAAGCTGTGACACCATGTAATTGATTTAGGTAGAAGAGCATCTGTATGCAGCGAGCAATGAAAAACTGCCAGCAGTGGGCCAAGTCACAATTTTTCAAGGTTTTAGAGAATATAATCATGCAAATAAATGCATCTTACTGGGAGGTAGGAAGAGAAGAGAGTTTGCAAGAGGTTTTCAGCAGCTGGAGCAGTAGCTGATATGTTCAGCTTTGGTCTCTTTCTTTTTGGGTAAAGCCCAGATCAGTTCAATATTCTTCTTCCTTCACTCACCACGGAAAGTCTCATGTTTCAGCAGAAATACCCCACTAAATGCAGGCCAAGTTTTACAGTGTTGCTCTGGGTGGGGTGTTACCCATTTGCTGAAAACACTGCCAGGGCCAGGACTGCACAGTTGTGTTTTTCAGGGCAGTGATACAGACCTTGTTTCTTACAGAAAACCATATTGGCAGAGAAGGGTCAGTGGATGACAACTGTCTGTGGGTGAAGAGCAGATTTTTAACCTAAGGTTCAGTTCAGAAGACCAGCTTCTTCCTCACAGGAGCCTTCTTCCTCCCTCCTGAGAGCTGAAGAGTTATAGCACTTGCCAAATAAGTGAGAGCTGTGGGCATGAGTTTCCTCAGCATGAGCTGAGGAAACACTTGAGCTTTTGAATGAGATAGGAACTTCTCTGCTAGACTTTTGCAAAACAGTGTAAGCTGTCAGAGCATGTTGTGCCTGTGGTCCAAGGCCATCTGTGTGTGATGCAGTTAATGCCTCTGCCATTGATACTTGTGATGATGTGTCAACTGTAGACTTCTGCTCCAATGACTGTTGGAAATTACATAGGCAGTGATGTCTAAAAGCTTAAATATTAGAGAATTAATAGTCCTCAGACTGTAGTACAAGGTGAAAGTGTGTGATACACAGGCTTAATTTTCTCTGAAGAGGGGTGGTTTTGTAGGTGTTAGATATGACCTGTTTAGGAAATGAAAATTATCAGGTATAGGGCACAATAGCTTTGATAAATGATAGATGGACTGAAGCTGAGGACAAAAGTACATGATGGAAGGCATTTACTGTGCTGCAATGTATCAAGTCCTTGTCTATCAGCAGACCCAGTGTGACTGACTGAGCACACATTCATGCTTGGCTGTAAACTGTAACGTATTAACTTAAACCACCATGGTTTATGTTCCATTTTCCTTTCTAATGGGGGCAGGTTAGGAGTGTTCACAAGGTCACTCCTGGTGCCTCAACGTCTTCACTGACAGATGGCAACTTGATGAGCTGTAGTAATGCCATCATTTCCACTCATGTGCCTGTATCCCGAGGAGTCCTGAGCATTTGCAGCTCAATAAAATCCAGGATCTTACTGTGCCTCAAGAGAAACAATTATAAAGGACACCACCTTCCACCCCATGGGACCACAGTGAGCATGCTGCAGAAGTTGCCTGAGTTTTTCAGTGCATCAGAATCCCTTTTGCAATTCATTGCCATTGATGTTTTCAAACCTGTCTGTCTGACAGCCCCTGTTACAGCAGACAGACTGTCTGGGAGGTGACAGCTTTATCTGTATCCCTTTCACACCTCTTTAGGGATAATTTTTGATGTGAGGTAGGGTTTGATCAACTGCCTCGTCTCTTATATGCTCAGCTAAACAAGCTATTTGATTTTTTTTTTATACTGTGATGGGTAAATATGTCACTCATGTTGTTGAACATGCTGGCAACAGGAGATGTAAATATGTCATAGCTGATGGTTACAAGCCTCAGTGATTATAGTGGGCTTGAATTAAGGGTTATTTTTGTACTCCCTTTGCAGACACTGGCAGTCAGTTCAGCTGCCTTTGAAATCCAAGCAAAAGCTTTGGGACCACACGAAATGAGCCACTTTACATAAATGTAAATCACACTGGTATTTTTCACATTCATACATGTTTTTTTGCGCATGGGAGTAAATAGGGTCAGAGAGAAGCAAGTAAGAATAGCTCTTTCATATGATTCTTGAATCAGCCAAGAGAAGTTATGGAAATTTACCTAGAAGTTCTTGTCTCCCCTACTATCATTTGAGCAACTCAAGTAGTCCTGCAGGAGTCAACAACAGAACATGGCTTTCTCAAGAGTCGTGTTTAATGAAGAAACACTTTTTATGCTCCTGTCCTCTCTTCACAGGGGGTGTGTGTGTGACAGCATGTAGACATGTGTGTAGAGAGCATGGTCACAGCCCTCACCATTAAATGTAAGAGGGAGAAGGGCAAAGTAGGGCTGCTGTGTTGAAAGGAATCAGATTTTCTTCTAGGCATAGGCTTCATGAACCCCATGGCTGATCTAGAAGTCTTTGGGTCCTTCTGCCTGTTAAGTGCTATAGGTTACAAATCCCACATTTTACCTTCCTCCACCTCTCCATCACCATCCTATGATATGAGCACTGTACACCAAGTCCTTCATGTCCAGATCTGTTCCTTGCTACATACAACATAGTCCCAACTGAACTGTATGACTGTAAAACCATTGCTAACCAGCATCTGTCTTTATCTGACTCCAGTACAAGTTTTATTTTATTTCAAGATCAAAACTGGGAAGTTAGACTGAATCTTTAGTCCTTCTTCCACTTAAGTGATTCTAAGAACTGCTCCTACAGAGTTTTCTGCTTTGCTTTATTTTACGTATTTTTCCCTTTTCCCCTTTTCTTTTGATTTTTTTTTTTAAAACATGGTTTTTGTACTAAAGCAGTGGTTGAAAATCCACATGCGAGCGAATGTCAAGAATCAAGATTTACAGCCTGTGAATGTTCCTTCCAAATGTCTTCTGCTGTAAGAAATGGAAAAACAACTCTCTCTTTTCAAGCTGATCACCAGCCTTTGTTCTGGCCAGACAGTTTCCTTGCTGATAGGGTTATGTTTTCTGGCCATGTAAACTTCTCATGCTTGTGTTTTTGACAAGTTGTCAGGACTAACCATCTGGAGTGATATCTTGGCATATTTTTATTCACACTTAAAACACCAACCAGAGACAAACAATATAATAATCTTGTAAAGTGATGTTTTAGAATCATATCAGCAGGGAAATGAATGTGCTAAGAATGCTGTTAAACATGTTTCTGAAATGGTAGAATAATTGAAGGTGTTTATTGGGGATTTGTCATGAAAACAAAAACTGACTTAAGACAGTGCTACTCTGAGAAAAAGAAAAGATTTCAAACTTCATTAACACAACATTTTTAGACCTAACATTAGCTCTTTTCTAAAATTAAGAAACTGGGATGGCCTTCTCTGTGACCATGAAATATTCCTGAGAAAGCCAAATACAGATTTCTTCTAAATGAGTACAAAAGTACCCTGTAATGGATTCTGAATTCAGGAAGATGCAAGTGCTTTTCTCAGAGAGAAGGTATTTTCCCCACACTTCTCTCCACAAGAAAAGCAATATTGTGGGGTGGTTTTTTTTTGTTTGTTTTGTTTGGGATTTTTATTTGTTTTGGGGTTTTTTTGTGTTTTTGTCTTAAATACTAGTTACCACCACCCTGGGGCTACTGTCCTCAAAATTAAATCATAGCTTCTGGTGCCTTTGGGGACTGACTGTTACTTGGAAATGCTCAATAAGCAATGGCAGCAAGGAATACCCATTTTTATCTGAAACTGTCCAAAGACCTGTGATTTGTCTATTAGTAAGTTTTAATTAACAGATGCTACTGCAGTAACTAATTGGCCATTGCACTATCAAGACCCATGACAGTGAATTCTTGTCTTCAGTGAAGAATAGTAAATTTTTCACAGTGGGGACTCATTGTTCTCAATTCATGTTTGTATAGCATCTATCACAACAAGGTCTTGATTTCACTTTGTGGTCCATTACTATAGCATAAAAATTACTGTAGAAATTAGAGCACTAGAATTATTTGCCACCATAATTTTCTGTGAATGTCTGTTAATTTTACCAAATAAACTTTACAGTATGTATCAAATAAATAAAAAATTAATCATATTTTTTCCATAGCTTTTTGAAATTGTCCCTTAAAATATATTTGTTTAACATCTAACAGTCAGGCTCTGTTTAGCCTGTGAAAGGCCCTCAGAGAAAGGGCCTGAGCAGCTGAGATATGCCAAAGGTGCTGTGGGAATTGCTTCTCTTCATGATTAATTCCCCTCCCAAAGGCTGAATGAACGGGTACCTGTTCAGAAGAGGTCTGTTAAGAGCTGGGGATGTTCAGTTTCTTGTAGGAGTAATCCAAAAATTCACACAGTTGGCCTGAAAATGAGTGTCAAAAAGAGGAGTCGTGTGATCAGACCAGGGCAGAAGTCTGCAGTCTTGGAGATTTCCACCTGCATCCTTGAAGGGCAGTGAGTCCTGGGGACTGGGAGGAACTCCTAAGACTGGCATGTGTGTTTGACCAGACACCCAAGTTCCTCACAGCATCTTCTGCAGATTTACTGAATGGAGACACCCTATAGCTCCTGCTGTGCTCGTACTGAGTGTGCCTTCCCTCAAACTCTTCGCTGGATCAGAATAAAGGATCCTGCAGCTTTTTAGGATTTTAGATTGCAAACCACAGAAGCAATTAATTGAATATATCTCAGACAAATGTTTGTAGCAGAGATCTCTCAGTATCTGTAGCCCTGTTGGCTATTTTGTTTATGCAATGTGCATCTTATTTTAAGTCTTCTTATTTTTATGGCACATTTTTCATCCTCTGTAGCCACACTTATTCCATATATTACAAGCTTTTGTGTTGTGCTTTACTAGTAGATCTGAACTTTTAAATTGTTGAAACTAAAGCCCTCTTGCCATACTTTATATTTCCAATTTCTTGTATTTGTTTTCATTAATCATGGCTTTCTTCACAGGTGGTTTCCTTTATTACCTTGTTATTGATGCTAGAAAAACACGGGCTATTTTCCCCTCTCGTACATTTACTTTCCCCATTTGAATTATGCCTGTTGCATTTATAAATGGCCATGCCTGCAAGGCATTTGGACACTTAGATGAGAAATGCTGATGCTGAAGCCAGAGCTTTGAGACACTTGTGTCCATTTGCAGTTAATTTAGGCAGCATCCACAGCTCATGGATTTCTACCTATCTGCATCCAAATCTCTGGGTAGTTGTGTTCTGCTTCTTGTACTGCAAATAGAAAAAAAAGAAAAAGAAAAAAAGAGAGAATAATATACAGGATTATAACAAGAAAACAACTGAAGGGTTAAAACGGTCTAGATGTAGCACTTTTTTCTCCATATGCTAAAAGAAGGATGTCTGTTCAACTTTGGGAGAAGCTTTTGATAAATGGACATAAAATAAGGTATGTATATAGAAAGCAAAAGTGGCATTATTCTTTGTCTTTTTTACTGGTGTAAATCACTGCAGAGTAATGAGTAATGTTTAAAAACATAATTTTTTTTGCATACCCACCCCCCCCACCAAGGGTGTAATAATGAAACTCATTGCCTTGTCTTCCAGATTTCAGACACACGAGGCCTTTAAAGGCACCTATTTATTTATTGCACTAATGAGAATTATAACACTAATAAAGTATATAACAAAACAGCTTTGTCCTCTTGATGTTGAGCAAAAGGTTTAGAAAAATGCAAGAGGATGTTGCTGGATCTTACTGTACTTTAACAGAGTTCATCTAGAAGGATTCTTCTCATCATCTTTGGTGATAGGGGAAAAAGAGAACACATGATCACAAGAGAGAAAGAAATAAAGGGTTGTGCTTGCATCAACAGAACTCACAGCCAGAACTCCAGACCATGGTTTCTGCAAACTGCCTAAGTCCTTCAACTAAACTTGCTGGGAGCTCACAAGACAGGGCTAAAACACAGAATTTTTTCATTAATAATACTCTTGTACTGCCTTAAATATCTAAGAGCCAAAACATAAATGAAGATAAGACACAGTCAAAACTCAGATCCTCTATACTGAGCTCTCCTTATAGCTCACGTGACAAATTAATGACCTGCATGTCCTTCATCTTCCACTCCCAGATGCCTGCTCTGTTTGTTTTGATCTCCTATGGACATTGTTCCACCCCTCCTGTTACAGTTGAATTCTGGGTTTGATCTGTCAAAAATGAAACAAATTCTACTTTTCCTTAAGTAAGTTTGGATCAGTGTCTCTGTGAAGAGAATGACAATTTAATTGGAGTCTTTGGCTTGGTAAAGAGAGAAAAGAGAAAAACACAGCTTCTAATAAACCTGGACTTTCTTAGCTCATGGCTGTTGTGGGAGTGTATATAGGGCCCCTTGCTGTCACTGCCTCCTTCCTTTTTCCTCTCCAGTCTAATTTGAGGAAAGCAGATATTTTTCTCTCGGCGCAGGAAATAGCACATTTTTCACCTTGCAGCAGCATACAAACCAAACCCATTAAAACATCCAAAGACCATTCAAAGGCAGCATGGCAGGACCATAAAAATGAGTCCACCTCTGCCCCGGAAATGGCCCAATTTTATTTTCCCCCTGCCATGTTGCCATAACAAATAGGAACACCTTTGACCACATCTGTGGACCTGTGGGAAGGGCATCCCTTATTTCTCCACCCAGGTTCAGCACAAAAATTGAGCTCAGCCTCTGTGCAGTCCCTTTCAGCCTCCTTGTCCATTATTAATCCAGAGATTTACTATTGCTTGGGTTGTATTTTTACTGCATGAGCTACTCAAGGTCAGCTCTCACCTCAGCTTGCAGAGTCTGTAGTAAAGCACCTGGGTAAAGCACCTGCCTTGTCTGCTAGAGGTAAAAATCTGATGAACAAATGTATTTACTCCTCTCCTAATTCCTACTGTATTTATTGCAAACAATTTCATGAATGCTGGAGGATATAAAACTGACTTGAGAGCAATCAGAAACTGGAGTTTGGTACATTCAAATTTTAATTCCTAACCATATTTTCTTCATATTTCTTCAGTCAGAAAAGCAGAGGTGTTAACACATCATTAAAGTGCAATCTCATGTGCAAGGCACAGAGTAACACAATGCTTTACTGAGGTGTACCACTCAGGAAATTGTCTACAGGTATTGAAAGAAATGTATTCAACATGAATAACACAAATGCCATCTCAAATGAATAGTTAAAAACTTTGCATGGGCATTTTGCTGGCATTCTAGTCTGCACTGAAGTGAGCTGGGCTGTATCCTGTCATTGCTCCAGGGTGACCTAAAGGCACTCTGTCCTTTTCCTCTCCTGGCTTTTTGCTACTTCCATTTGTATGCATGCTGGGATGTGATGGGACTCTGATTAGGCTCTGCTGTAATAGAAATAGCAGGCTGATTTAAAAAAATATTTTCACTTGAGGAACCTTGTAATGCTCATGACTTTGGAGAAAAGTTTAAAAGTCCTTGGGCCCAAAATCTAACATTCAGAAGTCAAATCAAGAAAAATTCTCCACACTTCCCTTTTGAAGACAGTCCTGGGATTCGGGAAGCCTTGATTTTCAGTTTTACTGAAACTGCAGTCCAAGAAACTGAAATGAAAATCATTTATAGTTTAGCTTAAAGAAAGACTGGTCTATACATGTAAGATAAGTCCAGACATCTCTATACTCTTCTGCAAAGCGTAGACAGCCAAGAGGTTAACTTTGCACTGCCTGCTCTGTCTTGGATAAACTTCACATCTACTGGACAAGCAAGTGAAAACCCACTTGGGAAGGGTGCCAGTCCATCAGCCAACAACCAGGCTGACATGGTCAGCCTTACCAGAGTTGCCAATGTGCAAAGTGGGATTTTTGCAACACCAGTCTCCCTGGTGGGGCTGTATTTGGCTGGAGATTCAGCTGCCTGGATGCCTTGGGTGTGCTGATGATTTATGCCAGTGGCATATCTCAGCTTTTTAAAGTGATAATCCCTTTAGGCTATCTCTTATCATTTCAAAGAGCACAGGACTATTCCACAATTCTAGAGCTGGTGTGAGAAATCTCAGCACAGGGACGGATCTCTGTTGTTGGCAGTGGCAAGAGCTGGGTCTTCCACAGGCAATCCGCACGAGCCCTGCTGCAAACAGCTGCCTCTACCCTGCCCTTCCCTTGGCCAAGCAAAGGCTGGCTGCAAACAGACATTAGGTTCTGTTTTATGGTTCTCCAGCCAGCCTAGGAAGACCTGACACAACACAGTTGTCAGCCAGATTGTCCCTGACAAGTATCATATGCTTTCCCACACCCGTTAACCGCCTGCTTTTCTCACCAGCCCGGCTGTCATTCAGCCCAAAGAGCAGGTGCATTAGCATCTCTATATAACAGCCTAAGAGGTAATAAATAGTCAGATTTGCCAGGTATAAGTGTCATTCAGCAAAGCCAGGGATAGACATCCTTGTCTTTCCACAGCCGGCTCTGCCCCCTCTCCTTCCCACGCCTGTCCCCAGTGTGTCATACAATGGCTATTGAGCACTTCTTTTAAATAATTTCCCTGCAGTTGGAAGGTGCCCCAGTGCTCACATTACTCACACTTGTCAAAACTGAGCAAAGATAGTAAAACATCCCTCTGGTGTCCTGAGGCTTTGGGCTGCCTTTCCACATGCTGTACTTGGCTTAAAGCACTCTCTGACTCTGGATTTCAGGATGAAGAGCATGATTGCATGCCTGAGTGAGGAATACTGTCCAGATAGGATTCCTAGGCCCTGTTCCTGCTCCTCTAATCTGTGAGGGACTTGTAGGATAGATCAAATTAGCTTTTTGACTGCCACATAGTCTTGCACCAGTTAACACCAGCCTGTGATACCGACTTTTCATTATTGACCTAGTTTACCCTGGTGCTCACTTGGAATCTACTCTCTAGTGTGATATCCTTACATGGGATAACTTTCCATTTCTTTATTTTACCAAAGTACAAGTATTAAGACATTTGGAGCCTTAGATGTCTACATAGAAGCCAAAGGCAATTGTTGGGTGTCTGTGTTGAATTAAATGCCTAAATAGTTTGGGGGCATCTAATATGTAAGATTCTTCAGGTAAAAACATGTTCCTAAACTGCATAATTACACAGCATCTGGTCCAAAATAACCTGATCACAAAGTGAGAGGCATGGGTTATTTTTATTGTCTGCCAATCACACTGTGTAATTAATAAATGCCTCTTCTCTCACAAGGCTATAAAGTAGCTATTTCTGAGTCTAATCCTGAGTTGGTACAAGCAATTTAAGGGCAAAGTGCTATTATTGCTAAACATTAACGTAGAGATTACCTTTCCAAAAAGTAATCTCACCTCTGCCCCCAGAGTAAGGGATCTCAGTAAAGTACTGCACATCACTCATCAAACTGGCCAACCCCATACAGAGGTGTTTTGTTTACCCTGATGCCCTTATTCCCTTGCTGTTTTTATTTTGAAATGACTCTCATACAGCTCAGCCTTATCTGAGGTGATGTCTGAATTTCACTTAATGTACTGCTGAAGCAGAGGTTCAGTCTCACTCCTTTAGGTCATCCAGATATCTTTTTCAGAGTAACAATACCTCTTGGGGGAGCGCAAATCAGGTCCCCACAGATACTGGGCAGAAACATGAAAGCCCTGTATGACAGTCTGGCCCTGCTCTGAGTCAAACACCCCTTTTAGCTACAGGGAAGGATCTCACTCAAGTGGGAAATGCCTCAGCAAGGAACGCTGTACTAAGAGACCATCATCATGGCTAGGCGACCGAACATAGATCAATCTCTTTGTGTGTAAATTGGTGCAAGAAATTAACACTTCACTACTACCTGTGTTTCTCCTGTTGAGGCATAATCTACATGACACAAAGTCTGCAGGGACTCTGCCACTGTCCCACATCAGGACAGTGATGTTTACAGCTCTAGCAATTTCAGTGAATATTGCTGCTTCATTGTCTCATAATGACAGACCCAGTCCTTTGGCTCTGCAGTCCTACCACAGTGCCAAGAAAAAGACATGAGATTTTTTACTAGCTGGACTGACCAGCTGCTTTCTGTTAATCCTCCTGTAATCCTGGGAAAAGCACTAGTTAAATCCAAAGTAATGCCATTATTTGTGGTAATTTTGTTAAAAGTCATAGCAACTATCTCTGTAATGTAAAGTATCATTTTCACTAAATTAGATATTTGAGGTGGAAGAGCTCAGTACTCACAGCAATTAACAGTCAGTGAGATATTCCCTGAGCTGGGCAAACATCCCTGCTACTGGCTGCCATCAGAGGATGGTGTAACACATTCTGTAGAGAGCTTTGGCTCAGGTGATGGTATTGGCATATACATTGAAGACGTCCAGGTTAATGCAGTGGGAGGTTGACATGTTGGTGGTGTTGGGCTGAAACACTGCCACTGTTGAGTTCCTTTTGAAAGGTGAGACTGACAGGGTGTCTGTGGAGCTGGGATTGCTCTGAGCCATTGGCAGCAGCTCACATCACCGGTAAAATTGCTCAGGCAGGAGAGGTCTTCTGGCAGGGCTAATGTGGATTGGTGCCTGCAGGCACACTTGCTTCCCTTGCATTGCTCCAGTGTGTGTATCATGGGGGGTCCAAAGGCTGGTGTTTCTGGTTTCCCCAAGGACTAATTGGTATATGGTTTCTACAACAAGAGTTTGAAGTGCTGTAGATAAAGCAGACAGGCCATGTTTTATTCCCATTCATTTGTAGATATTCCAGCAACCAGCTTTTCACTATATGAGTCCACAGCACTGGTTGATGCTAAGCAGGGAAAACTAAGCCCACAGTTCACCTTCAGCATTAGGGATAAGAATGAGAAGAGAAAACCAAGTTGGAAAAAATGAGACTAGAATTTCTTCCTAATGCATTTAGATGAATATTCATCAGCAAGGAAGAAAACATAGGAATGGGTCGTATAAGAGATGGAAACAGAAGTTCATCAGCATCTGCCCCTTTTTTCTATGCGTAAAGCTTGTATGAGGTTGGTAAAAGTGTCTGTCACTGAGAGTGGGGCTTTGCATGTAGGTTGCTGGGAAATTCCCTGTTCATTTCTGAAAGCTCCAGGTGTTACACCATGGAATACAATTCCATCCCCTTTCCTCTACCTCTCTGATAGTCATTTCTTCCCCTACACACTGCAGTCAATTTTGCAGCCTCCTTGTGTGTTACCATAACCCCCTCTTTCTCCTACCTGTGTATTTTCATAAACATCCTGTTTCTGACGTAATGAGGATAAGGGTTGACTTGAACAAATATTCCCAGGAAGAGTCCTAGGAACATCTGTGTGCACATGTCTAGATGCAATAGGTCAAGAAGGGAAATGAGTTGAAGAAGACAAGGAAAAAAGGCAAAGAGATCAGACCATGCTTGATTGCCATCCTTAGTTCATAAACTAGCTATGCAGAGGTGAGTTTGGCCTTTCATTATGCTCTTGGTATCGTGTTTCACTTCTGTTGCCTGAAACAGTGTATTTTAGTAATCAACGAATATGATTTCTAGGCACTGCCACAGAAGAAATGGTATTAACAGAAAGGGTGAGACTTGAGATCAGATCAGCTTAAAATTCCTAGTGCCTAACACTGAGTATAAAAACCCCCTTGCTGCCACGAAAGATTTATTTGGGTGGGTAATCCACCTGTGGCACTCCACTGATGGCTGCCTTGTTCCAGCTGTGTACCTCAAGCTAAGAAGCTGTAAATTATTTACCGAGGCAGCACATTAAATTCAAGCAGCAGCACCTTAGTACTCAGTGAGTCATACATAAAACATGCTTCTTTCTGTGAGGGTATGGTGTGTTGGTGGAAAGCAGACTGAGTAGTCAGATGAGGAGTTTGGGATGGCAGGGATAGGAATCTTCAAGAGATCTGAATAAGAGGAGGGGTTAGAGTGATTCAAAGTCAAGATTGTCAGGTGCCATGTGAGGTAATATGATGGTAGAAAAACACAGAAAGTGTAAGAAAAGAAGCAGCATCTCTTTTAAGATTTGGCAGGAAGTATTGGAGGTGATTTGGAAAGAATGGCTTACTTTATTGCTCTCTCCCAGGTATGTTTCTATGCATACAGAGTATGACTGTAAAAGTTCTTGCCTTTCTGAAAAAACAGCTGGATTATTAAGTAGCCCTGGAGTGAAATGTGCTTCCAGATCCACAGCTCCCTGCCATGCCTGCCTCTCCCTGAAGGCTCTGGTTTCAAGTGTGCTGAGCTCTAAGGCACCTTTGCTCTAAAGGCAATCATCTCTCACAGCAGTTCCCAGCTGTGCTGAGAAAGACCTGAAGACCTTTCTCATCCCCTAATGAAATCCCCTCAGGGCCAGTAACATGAAGATTTTAGTCTTTTTGGTCTGATGAAGCCCTAAGGAGTTGCTGGCTTTTTAAAATCCTGTAGCCTGGAGGAAGTCACTAAATCTTCAGCTGAGTTTGAAGACAGAAGCAACTCATGAAATTATCTATTGACATAACAAGTGAAATAGCCTTTCATTTCCGTAAGGTTTCTCATGGTCCTCAGTTTTCATAATCCTCAGGTTTTCATTTAAAAAATATTTTAATGAAAGATTTTTCTAGACAAATCTGTCTTGGTGCTGGGCAGATGCTGGAACAAAGAATGGAAGACACTTCAAAAGACAACAAAACATTTCTGTTGGATATCTAGTAGGCTGTGGATCAGCATGAAAGGTCTGGTTTAACTGTGCAGGAGATGGCAATTTATCTGTGCCACTAATGGGTTGCCTTGTGGCTAGTGCAATGTTGCCCTAGGGTTTATCTTTCTGTCCCTTTGGTCAGGGAGGATTGCCTATAACAAGGAGCTAAAACCCCACAGCAGGGTGTAAGCATATAAGAGTGGGGAATTTGCTCTGTGATCTCCAAGTGCAGGTACCACTGACTGGGGCAGCCAGGCCCCTTCCCACGGTTGCTCAGAATGATTTCCAAATTGTCCACGTGACAGTAGTTGAGGAAGGCAGTTCCCTGCAGTGTACACATGTTGTGTTTAGTGGTGTGACAGTAATCCAAAGAGCTTTCTAAGTGTCTGGAGGCGTCCCACAGATGTTACAGGCTGGGGAAAGATTTCACAGAGATTAAAAGAATAGATAAACACCTCTAATGGCAAAAAGAATACAGAGGAGACTTCTACCAAGCTCTGCATGTCCAGAGCAGTTTAGAGGTATATTTTCTGTGAGACAATTCTTATTCAGGTTTTGGGGGCCCATTTTTCTTTGCCATCCAAACAAGCTCTTGCAGGAATACTTGAGCATAAGTAGTTAATTAAATCTGACTCTGTGTTCACAGACAGAATTAGAAGGATATCACTTCAGAATCTTAATCTGCAGTTGAGGTTTATGTGCCCTGCCCTCGCATGATTTTCAACAAGTTCTCTGGGATGTAATGAGGTTGATTGCTGGTGCCTTTGCCCATTTAATAAATTAGTGGTAATGACAAATATCTATGCATACTTCATTAAGTGATATGGAAATTACTTGACTCTGAAGCTGGGATTCCTGGAGCATGGAAGCTTTGCTGGATGGGTGGACATGGGGGTTAGTTACTCAGTTTATTATATGTGCAGCACAGAATTTTTCCTCTTGCCTCTTGGAGCTCTTAACCTTGTGAGTATTCACAGGAAACTTTCCCCAGCAATAAAGCAGAAAAAGAAAGGGGTAAAATTCCAATAAAAATAGCTGTTGCATTGGAAGGGAGTTAGATAATGTCGCAGAATCACAGAATACGCTGACTTGGAAGGGACCCACAAGGATCATTGCATCCAACCATTAGTCGTGCACAGGACCATCCCCAGGTGTCCCACCATGTGCCTGAGAGTATTGTTCGATCACTTGTTTAACTCTGTCATGCTTTGTGCTGTGACCACTTCCCTAGGGAGCCTGTTCCAGTATCCAGCCACCCTCAGGGTGAAAAACCTTTTTCTAAGATCCAACCTAAACCTCCCATTACACAACTTCAGGTCATTCCCTCAGTTCCTATCACTGGTCACCACAGAGGAAAGATCAGTGCTTGCACCTCCTCTTCCCCTCATGAGGAAGTTGTAACTGCAATGAGGTCTCCCCTCAGTCTCCTCTAGCTGAACAGACCAAGTGCCCTCAGCCACTCCTCATTTGGCTTCCCTTCAATGCCTTTCACCATCTTTGCTGCCCTCCTTTGGACACTCTCCAATAGCTTAATATCTTTCTCATATTGCAGTGCCCAAAACTGCACACAATATTCAAGGTGAGGCCACACCAGTGCAGAGCAGAGTGGGACAATCCCCTCCCTCGACTGGCTGGCATTGCTTTGCCTGATGCCCTCCCTGACTTCCAGGGAGACAACGGCTCCTCCCAGTTTTGTATTGTCTGCAAACTTGCTCAGTATCCCTTCCACTCCTGTATCCAAGTCATTTATGAAGATGTTGAAGAGCACAGGGCCTACGATGGAGCCCTGTGGAACCCCACTAGTGACAGGTCATCAGTCTGATGTCACCCCGTTCACTGTTACCCCTCTGTGTTTGACCTGTGAGCCAATTGCTCACCTACTACATGATCTATTTATCCAGCTGTATGCTGAACATTTTGTCCAGAAGGGTCCTGTGAGAGACATTATCAAAATATTTACTGAAATCCAAAAAGATTACATCAACTGGCTTCCCTTGACCATCTAGGTGGGTTACCTTGTCATAGAAGTAAATCACGTTGGATGAGGACTTTGCTCTCATGAAGCCGTGCTGGCTCTGACTGGTGACAACATTGTCTTTCTGATGTTTTTCAATACTTCCTGGATTAATCTTCTCCATAACTTTACCAGGCACTGAAGTGAGACTGACAGGCCTGTAGTTTTTGGGGTCCTCCTACTTGAAAATCGGGACAACATTTGCCAGCTTTCAGTCAGCTGGAATCCTTCTGGATTCCCAAGACTGCTCAAAAGTCATTAGGAGAGATTTTGCATGACATCAGCCAGCTCTTTGAGGATTCTGGGATGAATTCCATCAGGCCCCATAGATATGTAGGGACTGAGCTTAAGCAGCAGATCCTGCAAAATTTCAGGGTCAACTGGGATGGTTTTCACCCCCCTAGTATCAAAGGAAACACAGAAACCTGTTCAGGGACACTTACTTCTCCTTGTTTTAAGAATGCAATCTGTTATCTCTGGTACAAGCATTTGGTAGGGTGATGGCTGGAGACTTATTTAATCTAGCAACTGCCTAGGAAAATCTCAGAGGATCTGTAAGACCTTCATTATTCAAATCCAGCATGAAGGTACAGTTCTGACTTTTTCTGAAAGGGAACAGAGGAAAACAAGGGAAGAATAATGAGGATTTTGAATTTTCTTTTATTGATAATTTTGCACCAGGTTCATCTGGACAGTTCAGTACATTTGGAGCTCTCAGATTTATGAGGAGCAAACTTCAGATATTTTTCTCTAGAGTAGCAAGTATCCCAAATTTCTGCAAGTGAAGATGTTGCATTCAACTAAACACAGTGTTCTGTGACCACCTGAGCAAAACAGGGATTACCATTTGTGACTGCTGGATGTCTTAATTTTTTCCCCAAATTTCCTAGGTAAAAAATCACAGGAAAAAAAGGAGTGAGAATTTAAACATTCCTGTTTACTCCTCTACACTAGCAGCTTTTCCTTCCTATAATTTTGTGCAGTGAACTTACCTATACTTTAAGTCCACTGTATCTCATCTTCAGATCTGAGTCCAAGTTATCTCCAGGAGACTGTTTAATACTTGATTGGACACAGAGGTATAGGTAGCCAGTCTTCTCCACAAGTTTTTCTTTTGCTGTTAAAGAAATATCAATGTATTTCTTAAAGAAGTACTCTCCTGCAGTATTTGATATTACTAGGATTATTCCAGACTCAAATAGTTGGGACCCTAAGCTAAGGTTGGCAGTGGGTTATGTTCAGAATGAGTGCTTTTTGACTGCAGAAATGCAGAGCTAGCAGAGTCCATAAAAGACCACTGACTGCAAAATACCTTGATATTCTCCATACTTGAGTTTCATCCCTTTTTGATGTTCTATGAGTTCTTGAGTTCTCTGTCCTGTAATAAAAGTTGTGTCCTGACTCACCTGACCAATATCATAACATCTGGAAATAGGTCCTGTACCTAGGGTGTATCAAACAGACAGGTGTTAAATCCATCTCTACTGCTGCATTATCCATCCTACACCAATTGATATCTGGCAGTAACTTGTGACAGTCAGTCTAATGACATCCCACTCATTGATAGTCTTTGCACTTTAGCAAAAGAGGAATGTGAGATAAATGTGGCACCAAGGTTTTTTAATTAAAGTCAAATTATTAGTATTGCTGTATTGCTTTTTCCTTACTGTTTAGTGATATGGGCACTTAGCTGTCTTTTCATCTCTTCTTCATTTTGGAGATCAAGTGCACATAGGGAAGTTCTGAAATATTTTGAAGAGGGCAGAGAGGGGCTCCTGCAGCTGCATTGCTTTCTTTCTCCTGATATAAAAATACTCAGCCTCTTTGCCCTGTTGTAATCTTAATGTTGTCCAGTCTAGGTCTCCTGTTGTACTTTTATGAGCCAGAAGAATTATAGTTTAGTTTGATAGACCATTATTTCTAATGGTTCCTTCCATTTTCAAAGAAATATATATGCTCTGTAAATGCAGCTGCTGACTGAATGGCCTGGTATTAAAAAACAAGTTGGTCCTTTGCTAATAGGAAACAGATTCTTTAGAAACTATGAAACCAACCTGTTTGTTTCTTCTCGTTGTCCTTAACATAGGAAATTAGTCATGAAATACAGAAAAGCGATGGAAGGATAGTAAGTGTTTTGCCTTGAAGAATGTCCTTATTTCTTAATCTCCAGAAAGTCTGAGATCAGGCCAGGAGGACAATGTAGAAGCTGAATCTTCAATCTGCTCCTTTTATATCCTATTAATGCCACTCTGCTTTCAACCACACCAGCCGTCAGCAGTGTCTTTTTTAAGACCTGGTTAGCAAACACATGAAAAGGAAGAGCTGCCCACAGCTGCAACACTGATGGGTTTCACATGGACAAATGTGTCATTTCTCCTGCCTAGCTGAGAAATTAAAATGGTTCTTTGCCCCTGTTCTCAATTTTATGGTGTGTTGCTTCATTGTAAAAAAATCAATTAAATTGCAGCTGATGGAGTCTGGCCCAGAGAGTTGCCTCTATTTGTGTCACACCTGGCAGGTACTGGCAGCTGTGCCAGAATGCAGGAGGGCTGTGGAGCTCAGCCAACACACAAATGGGATATTCTGCTACAGGAACCCAGTCTACCGTATGGAGCAGCTCTGCTTTCTCTGGGGAATCCTTAAGACTGTGGCTCTGCTCTATCCTAATTAGCCTAGAGGAGGGATTGTCTGGCATTATTATCTCCAAGAATGAGTGACCATAACCTTGTTGTGGCTGCTATTCTGCTCAGAGGACAGAAATAGTATCAACATTGGCAGCTAAAACGGAGAACACCAAGTGTCCTGCACATTTTAGCATTCAGTTGCTCTCTAAGACGGAGAAATACGAGGTAGAAAGGAGTGTAGCATTTTGTATCTGCTTTCTCATTGTGTCTATGACATGAATTAAATTCTTGTATTATTTGATTTTCATAGTAGCTGTCCGATACTGTGTTCTTCCTTCTTATAAGCTTATATTATTGCTTAGAGAATACGAAATAAAAAAGACTTAGAGTGGTGGTGTGGTTTGTTTTAAACAAACCACCCTGGGAGTCATTTCCTTCTATTAAAAATTCTTCCAGCACTTTTACAAGGAAGTTTTTTTAGGAATACTTCACTGCCCCATTTCATTTTTCTCCAGGGGTTATTGCAAATCCTGGAAATCCTTTGAAATATGGGCTAGGCTATTGCATGAATAAAAGAGACATGTTAGGAAGAAGACAATATCTGAAACATAAAATTTAGTCTTTCCTACTGTTGCACTACCTATTACCCTGTCTTTATCTCAACACAGGAGTTTTCTCCCTTTTACTGTTTTGATCCTCTACCCCATCCCACTGGGGCAGAGTGAGTGGCTGTCTGGGGCTGAGTTTCTGGCTGGTGTTAAAGGATGACAATGCAGCATGACATAGAAACAGGAACCAAGTGAATGCTTGTGCCTGTTGTGAAGTGGTTGACATATTTCTGTGGGTTTTTTTTCTGTTGTTGTACAGTCTTCTCATTAGTTTGTGCCCCCAAACACATTCAGTAGTGCACTTTGGTCAGGCAGGTTTTTTTAAATTGGATAGAGTCCACCCTTATTCTGCAGAAGTGATTAATAACTTTTTTTTTTTTTAGAGCAACATTTGTTTGCTTGCCATCAATCTTTTTAGGTTTTAGAAGCCATATATTGCCACATGTTTTCAACATGAGCACTATATTTAAAGATTAATGTTAGAAGCCCAGCTTTTCAATACCATCATTTTCTGAACCTAACTCAGGGGAGATGATGGTTAGTTCAAGTGTTAACTGTTCTCTAGAACCATTCCTCAAGTATGTTGTGTGCTGCTGTTACAGCCTCTTGCGTCTTCCCCAAGATTGCTGGTCAACAAACAAATCCAGCCTTTATCTAAAGAAGCTTTTAATGTCACCCTTGACATGTATCTCTGACAACCCTGCCATTACAGATTCATAATTCATTTGCCTCAGTAAACTTGAGGCTAAGCCTTCCAAAACTTTCGCTTCCTTTTCATTTTGGGGACAGATGTGCAATGTGGGGAAGAAGACAGTTATCAGACATAAAAAGAGAAGGAAAACCCTAGCCTTCAATTCCTCCTCTAATAGGTATTTTTATTATTTAGCCTGAACCTTACTCTTGTGAACCAGCCTGTCTCTTTTTGATAATGTAGGACACTGTTTCTGATTTGCCTTTGGTTTGATTTAAACAGTAGTTAATCACACCAAGTAAAAAAGTTGCTTTGTTTTGTTTTGTGGGGTTTTTTTAAAGAATTGTTAATGAATGCTAATAAATAATCTTATATTGAGTGTCTGATCAACCCGAGGTGAGGATTTTGTTTCTTCTTATGTTCCATGATGGGGACATGAGTATTTAAAGCAATTTAAATGGCTAACGTGGAAAGGCAGGTTAGCATTTACTAAATAAGTACAACTTTCAGCAGTCTGCTTTTCTCTATGTTTACATATTTTGAGTCACAAGTTAACCATACCTGCAATGCAAATGTGAAGCTAGCCTAGGATTAATAATAAGGTACTGTTTTTAAGTTTAATAATACAGTTGATATTTGTGGGACCACAGCATATAGGTCAGCAGACTGAAAGAGTGCTGAACTGAAAGAGTGAACTGGAGAAGTAGGACCAGAAACTAGGAGAGAGAAATGGGATGGGGTAGGATTGCCCTGTGCTCTTCTGTAGAGTTAGAATCTTGTGAAACAACAACAGGGAGAAAGTTACCATGCAGGGTAAATTAGACTCACCACAGAGCCCAGCATATACATTGACCTGTCTGCTTTGAAGCTTGCTGTACTTTTGAGCTGAAACTTCTTCCTACCAGATATTTGGTATTTCTGAATATGAAGAAAGGCAGAGGATTTACATCTGGCCTCAAACACAGACACAGAGATCTGAAGGGATGTTACAACAGTATTAGCTCTGCTGCTGCTTCTGAGCTTGTTTTTTTTCCCCTCATTAGGAGCAGGAGTGGAGACAAAGCACCTACAGTAAACAGAAATAAATCAGAAAGGGATGTAATAGGTCACATTTCAGCTATTGCAAAAAATGCTTTTGTCATTTTGAGTGGTTGCAGAAAAGCTGACATCATAAGATATCTTTTTTTCTTACTACTAATAATTTAATTAGTCTCAAGTAGTTTGGGTAAACATTGATTTCTAAATTTAAAAACTGCACATATTGTTTTAAATATTGATCCTTCACTTTTTCCAGGTGGGAGGTAAAAAAAGATTTGCTGCAGAGGCTCTGAAACATTCTTAATGATTTTCTTTCCAACTTAGCCAGTAACAAAATCCATATTTATATACTATGCAAGCAAAGTTAAGAAAAAAAAAAAAGCCATGGAAGAAATGCTCTAGCCTCTGTATTACACTGATTGTAGTTAACCACTGCTTGCTGCTGCAGTTGCTTTGAGATTTCTATTTTAATTCCCAGGGGGAAAACAGAAGTTAGTGAGACTATGGATTAGAAAGTACATTGAGAATCATGCTGCTGACAAGAGAAGTGACATTTTTACTGCTATTATTAGCCATAGCATCAAAAGAATATGTCCAAAATCTGAGCTAATGGGATTCCTTTGTGACAGCCACTAGGTATGCACCTGGTGGGAGAAAATTCCTTTCCAAGTGAGTTTGCAATAAAAATAGCCAAGATGAACAGAGTAAATTTATTTTTAGGTATGATGAACTAAAGCAAAGAACGACTGAACTGATGGAGGTGGGGCTTTCCCGCTTCACAGAAAACACAGTTTTGTGTTTTTACTGTGCATCCTGATAAGTTGTTTCAACCGTAAGGGGTTCCCTTTCTCACCTGGAAATGACATAGGTGGGTGTAATTCTGCACAGTCCAGCACCTGGCATCTCAGTCTAACTGCACAGTGCTGCAAGTGCAGCTTAATAAGAAAGGGCGCTTTTACCATCAGGGAGAGAATCTAAGATGTTGTAAGCTTCCTGATCAGAATTATTTTATGAGGCTGCTCTTTTTTCCTTGTGATAATTTTGTTTAAAAAGTCCACCAATCAGTCCCAGGCCTTCAGACATCAGACAACGCACCCAAAGTAGAAATGCAGACCAGTCTATTTGTAGCAACCAGGTAATTTTCTGCAGAGGCAGAAAAAAGTCGGTGTCTTTTGAATGCAGTGAACTGACACTATCTGAGATAATTTTCGTAGCAGTGATCTGCAGGTCTGCTATAACTGAGGTGAGCTGGGATGACTCAGATACTTGTGATCATGTGAAAACATCCTTAAATATCTGACACCTGTGAGTGCACAGCTGTTCCATAACCTACCTCTTTCTATTTACAAAAACATGGAAGTTGGCCCAAAGGAAAAATGAGGTCTGATAGAAGGCTACCACTTCAGAGAAATTTATTCAACTCACATGTTGTCTTAAAAAGTCTCCAGGAATGGACAAAAACTTCAAGGAGTTGTCCTTGACTTGCATAAAGTCTGCAGGTTACAGGATGAGAATCTGGCATTTGCAGAATAGTCCTGAATTCTCTTGGGTCTTTTGGTTCCATGTGCAGAAAAAATTTCCAAACTCTTTTCAATGAGCTCTAAAACCAAAGTATTTTTTCAGCTTCTTTTTTTTTTCTTTTTTCTTTTTTTTTTCCTAGTGCTGTACTATTATTCCAAGAGAATGAATGGCATTTGCTTTAGAAGCAGTTTGGTGCATAACGTTCTAAAGTCCCAGAACTGTGGAGAAAACTTACACTGCAGCATTTTTGATTGGAGCCAGAAGGCTATGCCAGCAGAATTAATTAAGGGTGTTAATTTCCTGTATTAGCCCTTGGCTTCTGTGGCTTCTCTTCACCTGTACTAACTGTTATTTGTGCAACTTTCTTTAGCTTTGCTTTAAAAGCTATTTAAGCCATAAGCATCTCAGGAACCTGCTGCAGAATATAGATATACTTTGTGGAATTGTTATCCTGTCTCCCAGTAAGAGAGCTTTGTGCTGTTAATTACAGCCTGAAGCTATTGAATGCTACTGCTGTGTTAAAGTAAGTGGAAGGAATGTTCTATGTCTCTGAACATAGGCCAGTGAACATGATGGGTTCTTTATAATCTTAGTAATTCTTTTTTTTTGGGTGATAATTTCACAATTCTTAAGAAACATTTTGTCGTATTAAGTGATGTGGTTGAAAGTCCTGCTTAATTATTGATGCACTGAGAGCACCAGTATGGATCTAACCTACTATCAGATGGTGACTTTTTTTCTGCACAGTGAGAGTTTAAGCTTCAGGAATGGTGCGTTGATTAATTGATGCAGAGTTCATTGCCAACATTCTCTTGCATATTTTATGAGGCAAGGAAATGATAGGAAAGATGGGTAATTTTCCTCTTGGAAGTTCCACCTTTTAACAAAGACTGAGGCTAAAGGCAAGCTCTCTTATCCCTGAAAGGTTTTGTGTAAAGACCAGTTATTTTACTCTACTATGTGTGACATTTAGCATTAAGAGAATGAATCCGTCCTTTTCAAAGAATATGTCCGACCATTTTCCTAACTTTGTGAAAGGTCTGATGACTGACTATCTTGATCCCACTCTCCTCTGTGCTGGCATATAGAAAGAACTGCTGATATTCATCCAAAGCTTTTCATGGCATACCTGCTTGCTGCACAAAGTCATACTAAAGATGATCTGACCTCACTATAAGTAAGGCTTGAGAAATAAATAGGTGGGTGTCCAAAGTGTTCATCTGCCAATTTGGTGCACAGGAAGATAATTTCAGGGCTTTGGAAGACAGTCTTTCTCTGGGCCAGTGGAGTTTAAAGACAGTGAAGAAAACTGGAAAAGCTTTGAGAAACTGAGGAGCTTCTCCCACAAGGTATGCCCTGTCTTGGTGCTTACATTACCCTTTTCCTACTGAGAGCAAAGAATTTGAAGACAAAACACAGTGTAATGGATTGTTTAGCTGGGGCTATCCCCCAAAACTGAGCATTAAAACATTCATTGTGAATTTCTGTGAACCTCAGTTTTCCATTTCCGTTTCCTTTCCGTGCATGTGGGCAATGGATCTGGCCACTTGATGGTTGTGCTATTGTTTCTTTCCATAGGACAATTTAAAAATTATATTGCTCTAGAGGCTACAGTAAACAAAGGCATTTCCTTCAGAGGAGTCCCTCAGAGGTCAGAGGCACCATGGGCTAGATGGCTGTCAGCCACCTCATCTAAGACTTTCTTAAGCTGATACTGCATCATGCAGCAATAGCAGTCCTTGCCTTTAGTTTTGGCATGGTGTCCCATGATCTGTAGTTTGGATGGCATCATGAAGCCCAGCAGTTGACAACAGTGTATTTTTTCTTTGTCTGACAGTCTGAACATTTTCATATTGATACCTCCTCTGAGAAAAATGCACTGAAGATGAGGAGATTATTTATTCTCATGTACTCTTAATGGTGGAAGGGCAGCACAAATCTTCTCTGTTACAACCTATCTGTCTTGAACCAGGTAACAAAGCCTAT
>JAWWLV010000183.1:14213329-14235971 GCA_035041135.1 Platyrinchus mystaceus | reverse complement strand
ATGCTGGGATCTGAAGCTTAAGAGTAGATGCGGTTGAATGGGTAGGGAAGGGAAATGCAGTCAGGTTTGGACTAGATGATCATTGTAGGTCCCTTTCAACTGAAATACTCTATTCTACACCACAGGTAACAAGCAATAGATTCATGCATTCTACATCTTGTTCCTCATGTCACCTCCTTTATAACCAGGCAGTGAGGAGACTGACCTACTTTGGAAGCCAACATGACAAACTCTTGCTTGAGCACTATTACATACGTATCTACAAAAATTTAAACAAGAAAAATGAGCACTTCAAAGTGTTTGATTATATTTAAATTCAATCTCTGCATAAAGGAGATTGATTTAAAGTCCGCCCTTTTGAAGGAAAACAAACAAATACCCTCACAGAATTACTGCAGAAATCTGGGTGTCTGAGATTCCCAATAAATTAAATTATATTTTCATTTGAAAAACCTGAGATTTGTTCTGGGACTGTCCCCTATCAAGAGTTTGGCTTGACTTGAAGCAGAAATTTTCCAGTGCCATAACCTTGAAACCATGTCAGACACTTTAATGGGTCTCAAATGGATGGGTAAGAACAAGCCACCAGTGTATAAATCATCCTTAACCACTTGTTGCAGGAGTGGAACCTTTCTATGTATGGAGCAGGCAAGGGTAACAGAGTAATCCCGAGACTGGGATGTGAGAACATCACTTTTGCTAGAATCACCTCAGTTTCTGAAGGACATTTCCTGTGGCCATACGTAGCTTAGGTAGTGAATTGTGCTATTTTTTTCAAACTAACTGGCCTAATGCTCTGCTACAGCTTGGCACATCACATGGTCAGAGCTCCAAATGACTGTTTGCAGCTGACAGTGGCCTTGCTCTCCCTGTCACTCATGCAACAGCAACAAGTGAATATTGACCTTTCTAGAATGGGCTTAGTGCTGGAACATGAAACTCTCTTCAGCATGTGTCACCAGCTATGTTTACCTTCATCTGTCTCTCAAGCTGCTGTGTCAGAGCTGAGATGCACGAAAAGAAACCCCAGTAGTCTGAATATCATGATCCTTAAAGCATTGTCTTAATCAGCTTACTTTAAACTATGGAAGAGAAAAGGGAGGAAAAAAGGAAAGATAATGTAGAATTAACTTTTATCAACTTGTTTTGGTATTAAGAAGCTATACTGACTTGTACTTGTACTGGTTAACCCAGGTCCTTTTTTTTTTGTTGTTACTTTTAAGTCATCCTGAAAATGTCTAAAATAGATAGGTTTTCCTTTTGTCCTGAGTATGGTATTAATCTAAATAAATTATATTTTTAAACTGTCACCAATATAAGTGCATATGAATCTGGATTAAAAATATTATGAATATATTTCAAAGAATGGAGTTCAAGTTGTTATTGGAATATGTATGGTGAAGTATCATATGTCAATATTATCTGTAACAAAATGTGTGAAATATAAAGGCAATAGGATGTTTATGTAAAGCACTTTTACTGATTATACCCATTCTTTTTCATGATTCAATTTTTCTAACTGTGTCTTTTTCATGTCATTTTTTTTTCTTATGTTAGGATGACACTATTTACAACCTTAGCTAACTGTAAATTAACAGTGTCATTTGTGGGGGAATTTAGATAAGCTTTTCAAAGTTGAAGGTTTAGATGATCATTTGCATTTCAGAAACTGGGCTGCGTATCGGGTGTGGTTACCTTTTTTTAAAGAGATGTCAGCAAAGAAGGCATTATGGGGAGAAGGATTAAATTGTTAAATGTGAAGATGAATGTTTATTGCCTACTTTCTTGTGTTTTAAACATATGATAATGAAATATTGTGGGAGGTTAAAATAGAGAGCTTCATTCAACATTTATTATGAAGATTCATTATGGTCAAACCTCATTTTAGTTAAAATTATTTCCAATTTGCAGAAGTTACAGCGTTCCCCCTATTAAAAAACAATAAAATCTCCTAACCTTTGAAAGTTTTAAAAGGCCAATTCTGCTTGTACATGTGCTACAAATTGTATCACCTTTTTCAATTTTTTAAAAACTATTATGATTAATTTTATTATTTCTGTGTGTTTCCATCACCTACCTTGCTGTGGGTGAAAACATATTTTTTCCAGACAATATATGCAGGATTAAAACACTGCAGAAGAAGTTGTATTGCTCCTCATTAACTGCTTTCCCTTAATTTTAAGGAAATATGTATAAAATTAATGCCAGAGACAAGCGTTAGTGACTGAAAGACTACCAGACTTTTGCTGAAATAGGAGACTATCACAAAGAAAGGGACCCATTTCTTTCATCACTAGTTGGCAAGATTGGTGTGCAGTGACAAACATAGATTCAAACATTTGTTTGCAGAAAATTAGGTTATAGACCTCCTGTCAATAGCAATAGCCAAGTGCATTTTATCTTCAAATAAGTAGCACTTTTTAAAATTCAAATATTCTACTGAAAAATTAGAAACCAAAGCATGATAGTGATGTTAAACTAAATCAATAATTAAAGAGGTGATGGGAAACCATCACTTTTTATGATCACTTTTATCACTAAGCCTGCCTTCCTACTTAAAACTGGTGAAATCAAAGCTGGAGTAAAAAAATTTAGTAAAGAAAAAAGCTAGGGCCTGGACTGTGTCTTCTGCCCCTTTGTTTGTTAATTACAGCAGTAAATTCACCTATTGAGCCGCCATGCTTACGTCTGGTTTATGCGTTTGAAGTGACAGCTCTGAGCTGTCTGTGGGATGAAGGGGCACAGGTCTCTGGGGTGGAACATTCTCATATTGCTCTTTGGAATGAGCACCCAAGTGCCATGTTTACAACTTATGGATTGAAACTGGGGAGTGAACTAACAGACATGCAGCAGTAATGACAGAGATCCTGAGGCCCGGCAGAGGAACAGAGAGCTGACCAAATTGCTGGTATTAATGGTCTTTGAGAGCAAAAGGGAACACAAACAAATTACCACTAATTTTTGAAAAGGATCTCGTGAATTCATCCAGTGGGAGGGGTTGTTGGCATCTCTTGGTGTGTGTGCATTGCTACAGTGTATGGAGACCTTTTGAACTGCAGAGTTCAGTTTATGGTTTTTGAAATTCACTGACTGCATGTTCTTAGGTAAGTGGCTTCACCTCTGAGCCTTGGGCTGTCTGCTAAAATACATTGTAGGACTAAAGCTGTGAATGTAATTCTGCAACCAGAATGTGCTTTGAAATCCACAGAGGATAACTGCACGAGTAACAGAAAGTGCTGCGAGGTGTAGGAAACTCAGCTCCTCTCTTTGCTGTAGCTTTCTCCAGGTGAGCTTGATCCTGGGCTGCAATAGGTCTGTAGGTATTTTTTATTTGGTTGGTTGGTTGGTTGGTTGGGGTTTTTTTAGTCTGCTTTTCTACCTGAGACCTAGAATTTGTTAGATTAGCCAGCTGGTTTCACCTTTCCTTTTCTGCATTCTTTTAAGGAACCTGAGTGTCTTTGGGGCACTGTGACACGTTGAGTTAAAAATTACTATAATTACCATGATCCCTGTGGAATTTGAAGTGTGCAAAGTTTATGCCTCAAGGGGCTTGAATCCTTGGAGAGCCTATTTTCTGGGACAGCAAGAGCTGTGAAATATACAACTCTTGATTTGCACTCAAGATCAGAGTCTGATTTGTATGGTTAAATAAAAAAGTGCTGATTTATACAATTTGTTCCTGGGTCATAATTATGGTTTAGAATTAATTGAATAGCCTGGAGGTTTCAGTACTGTACATGGTAATGATTACTAAAAATTGATTCTCTCCTATATTTCTTTATTAACTTATCTGAAAATGACATGTCATGAAGAACAGCTTTAAATATTGCTGTGCTGAGCAACTTTGCAAATTGCTATTCAGCTGTTCATGGTGATGTTGGTTTTTTTTTCCTTCATTGACTTTTTAGGTGATTTATTATTCTAGAAGTGCCTGAGATATATGTTTAATAAGAAACACAGTGGGGGGTATGCCCATGTTTCTGACACAAAACATTGCTCTCAGCCTTCAGGAACAAAATATACATGTCTTCCATATAGACAATCTGGATCACACCCTCCAGACATGAGGATCTTGCACCCCAATTGGTTTCTGTGCCACTCAGCATGCAGCTGAGATATAACAACCCACCTTTGGCCACTTTGCAGATGGATTTTTCAGGATATTTGGTCTCTGCATGGAGTGAATTCAATACATAGCTATAGAAATTGTTACTTTTTAACCTTTGTTAATTTGTATCATTCATTATTATTACCTCAGTGGGCTTCTCTGGCCAGGTTCCTAAATATGGGCTCTATATTTGTCTGATTCAATCACCCAACTGGCAGTTCTGTAAATGATATCTCCTGTCTGCTCATCCAAGTGAGCATTGGGAAAATATGGGAGGGCTTGACTCCTGTTCATGAAGGATTTGAAAACCTCCAAAAGAGGTAGAATCACTCTGAGGTTGAGGCAATTACATGGAAATTCTCTGGTAGAAGAAAAAAAAATAGCTGTGAGGGTGAGACCAGTTCCTCTGAAATCATAAAGCAAACAGTAAAGATGGAAGTATTGTTACTACTATCCTTTTGTTACTATTATCATTTATGTATAAGTTTTGTTGCTGACATTATAGATATTTTTTCTCATGCTCTGAAAAATATATTCTTAAAAGGTTTCACTTCAAGTTTGTCCAAATGTTTAATTTAGATAACAGTTGACCATGGCAAAAAAGATAGTATTATTGTATTATAAACCTATCTTCCATATTATTATTTTAAATATCTCTATAACTTTTGGAGGGATGAAAAATGAGACATTTAACCTTACATAGGCAAAAGTTCTCCAGTGAAACTTCCCAATCAAGTTATTACTATAAAATTTTACATTTCATCAGATCAGCACTTTCCAGCCACTATTGTTTTACTGAGAGGTTTTCATCCAGTTCTTCATTTGCATTGAATATTGTGAGTCTAATTCCTAAGAAAAAATGAAAACATTTGAATTGTACATGTTCTAAATTTCAGAAAAAGATAAGAAATGAGGGAAATAGTCTGTTTTTTTTTCTTATGCACTGGAATAACAATTATAGTTCATCATTTTTTTCTGAGTTTCTCTGGTTTAACAATGAAAGAAACACCCTGTTTGTGACCTCAGTGGGACTTGCTTTGGCTGCCTCTCAAAGGTGATGAACTTGCTGCCTTCTTCACCTCCAAAAGCCACTGAGACTTGGCACTTGCTGGTGTCTGTCGGTCAAGACTTGCTGTGCTCAGGTCTGTCATAGCCAAAAGGGCAGATAAGAGGCTGGCACGGTACTCCCCCTCCTTATCAGCTGCCAAAATGCTGCACAACTGATAATGGCCATTTGTCAGTTTTTCTTAGAGTGGGAAGAACTGAGCCTGGTGTAGGATATTCTCCTCTGTGACAGTAAAGCCCTTACAGCTATGCCCATAATATCCATGGTATCTCATGGCACCACTGAGGTCTGGCATTTTCATCCCTTGACACCTCTATATTTTCACAAATTCCAGCTCCAGTCAGGGGACCTGATTTTACTTTACATCCCGATGACAGCCTCACTGTCTGTGTGTTGCTCACCATATGGCACTTGCAGAGTGGTGCTTCCTTGGCTTGGTGACTTGGATCTGCTTGTGAATGGCCCTCTTTTATTTCATAATAGAAAAGAAATGAGCTGGGACAAAGGTAAAGATGCTGCCCATCCCTATTGCAAGCATTGACTTTCACCAAAGTAATTTGCAATTGCTTTGGAGAGAAAGGGCCAAATGTGAAGGATTATGGATGTAAAGAGAACATGGATGTCTTCACCAGTGGCTGCAGAAACCTGGCAACATTTTTCTGACTGCTTAGGACAGAGGGAGGGACAAAGCATAGTGTACATTGTTGTAAACCCCGATCTCCCTTCTGCATTCTCAGCCTAGCAAAATGCCTTGATGGAGATGTGAGAAACCTTCCTCCTCTTTTACACCAGAAAAGGAGGAACGTGGCAGAATACACTTTTTTGCATAGCTGAAATGAGACTCAATTCCTCTTGGGATGTTGACAGAAAATTAGCTCAGTTTGTCTTTCTGACATGAAGTGAATCTTCACACCAATTACTTACGCTTCCCCATATCAATGCTACCTCTTCTCTTTCTTCTTTCTAACCCCTGTTAACTGCTGCAGATTTCCTGGCTCCCGAGATCCTCAGGAAAGGCATAGCAATAGAATATTGTTTTTCCTCTCTTATTGTTTCCTCTGTTTTGTTGTATATAAATGCACAGGGATGTCTGACTGTTTATTGATATAAATGCTCTGGGCAATGTTAGCATTCAAGCTATCAAACTTTTAAGGACCTGATTCTGCAGAATGTCTTCTAAGAGATATTGAGAGATTTCTGTGTTTCTTGATGCACTTGGATGGGTGTGGAGGACATTCATCCCTTCAGGCAGAGCTGAGGATCAGGCCCTAATTGCTGTTAAATTTAGGACAAACAGCCACCAGTGTTTAGCAAGGATATGTGTTTGTTGGAGAAGAAGAAGCTCCATGCTGTGTTGATTGATGCTGATTTCCATTCCATTATTTCAGGATGTGCACTACATGGTACCGAGAGGCCAATTATCAGAGGTTGTTTAAAAGACACATCTCTGAGTACTCGGATTCATCATTAATTCAGGGGGTTATGCTTCTGCCTTTCCTGAGTTCTCTATTCCACTCACAACAAAAGCAGGTTTTTTACATATATTTCCAAGTTTCCACCTCTGAATACTGTGCTTGGCTGCCCGTGGAACTTAGTTCTGCTCTTTGTGAAGAATCACACTGTGTTTGAGAGAGTTTTGTCCTATGCAGCATCATTGGTCCCAGCATATTAAATGAGGCCAAAGAGGTAGCAGCAAAACAACAGCTCATCCCAGTAGTTTATACAGTAGGTAATGCTCCCAGAGAAAGCAGAGTGAGTACAGATATATGGCAAAGTTCAAAAGAGACTGATGACTACAGAATTATTAAAAAAAACCTTACCAGTAGCAAACCATCCAACTAAACAAGCTGGAGAAAGAGGAAGGCCGGTGGTCACAAGGGAGGCAACAAAAGGTTTGCGATGCAAAGATGTAAACCCTTGGCACAATTCCATTCATGCCATTCCACCAATTTCCTTCAGCTGGCATAGAAGAGATACTGGCCATCTGATTTAATCATACACTTTCAAAATACTGTGTGGAACCAAACCCTACTTTTAATCCCTGTGAACATCTTGCAGCAAGAAATTTAGTAAGATTGTGGGGTAATACCTGGTTGGTGTTGCTCCAAACTCTATTCTTTCTAGTGGAAGACACCTGGACCAACCTTTTGCCAGACACAAGTCATATCAGCTAGGGAGGCCAGAGGTATCATGAATCAGATGTCCAAACAACCAGGGTCCCCACACTGACAGCTAGGTTTGCCACCTGGAGGAGTGTGAGGAGAGAGACTGTTGGCAGGGCAATGCCATTGGCATCATCCTGTGCCAAACAGATGGGATCAGTAAGACTTGCTCTTCCACCCTCTGTCCAGACCCTGCTGCATTCCCCAGGCTCATCAAGACCTTATTAAAACTTACATTTATCCAGGTCTCTGCACATGCAAACTAATTAATAGTCACAATACCATGGTAAGGAAGATGAAAGCAATATTATTATCCTAATTTTACACATGGGAGCACAGAAGCAGAGGGGAATGCTGAGCTAGTACTAAATGTGTCAAGCTCCCACACTCACAGAGTCTGCCCCTGCTGTACTCTTTATTACATGATATGGACATACATATAATGAGCTATCCATGGGGTTTTCAAGATGCTGACTTTGCTGTATGCTTTGGTTGCAGTCCACAAATGTGGAAATGTTCACTTAGTCTGAGAATAACTCCATCTTTTCCAATTTCAGCCTATCCTTAGTGCATCTTCTTTCATTTAATTTCATTCAGGTGACATCATTATGCTCTTAAATGCAATCCTATCATTATGTGGCCAAAATCCATTCAGACTCCTTCTGAAAAAGTCTCTGGTTCTGATCTGAATCTACAAGGAAGACTTTTGCTCAGTTACAGCAATTCCCTCTAAAGGTACTTCCAATATGATTGAGAGGAATTTTAAAGCCTATTTAATAAAATATTACTAGAAAGAAATTAATTCTGTTCTATTCTGTAGGATTTCATAAAGCAAACTTAAAAAATAACACATTTTCTAATAACTTTTTGTATTAACAGAACTTGCTCTGCTCTATGTCAGTCTGTCTTTCCAGCTGTCACTGTCACTGAATAGAATTTGCCCTATGCTTCTGTTACAGTCAGTAGACAGAATTAGACATTTCCAGAGCAAAAATAACTCCACACAAATATGTCAGGTGAATTACAATTAAAGAGTCCTATTTTCATCTGTCAACAGAGGAACATGAGTTCAGCTAGATCTGTCTACCTTACAGATGTAGAAAATTAGATTAGATGAAACCTACCCTCTCTTCTCCTTTTCTCTTTGTACTACCCCGTGTAATGTACTACTCCTGTGTAATGTCAGGGATTGACCCAGTCAGAATCAATCCTTCTATGGACTCTGCACCATGTGCTCTAGATCCTCCTGAAAACCACATCACACACATTAGATCTAGGCCTTACCCTTCCTCTTTTAAAAGATCTGCTTCCATGCAGGAATATTCCCAAGATCAGTTTTCTACTTCCTTTTCTGTATTGCTATGTTTATAAATTGCTGAGGTATCCTCAGGGCTCACACTTCCAGCAGTGCAGGGATGTGATCCTTGTGATAGCACCGCTGTGAAGTTCTTAGTAGCTAATGGTCACATCCTACAGAGAGATTGCAGGCTCACCTGGCTTTCTGGTGGCACTTTATGAGTCTCCAGTAATTGCCTCATTGCCAAATAAGTAAGAAATCTCTAAGCGTTGAGAATGCAGAGGGCATTGCTGTGTTGGGTCTCCAGGGCTTTATAATACAGTTTTATTACCTTGCTAAATATAACTGCTTACTACTTATTTGCCCAAGAGAATTAACATATTATTTAGGGGCTATTTTCTTTTTTTTTTTTTGCTTTGCCAGACAGACTGTATGTGTGTCTGTGAGTGTATGTTTATGTTTGTACAGTATATTGAGCAATTTTGGTGGCTATTTGCCAAAACAGATAATAATGTTGTAGTTTTAGTGTCTGTTTATTTCTCTGATCTCTTCTCCAAACTTGTCTCTCTCCTCCCTATTGATTTAGTACAGCCAGTGAAGTTTTACAGCCTGCATTTAAGGAGGCTGCTGTTTGAAATCCATGAGGGGCTGCTAATCAGAATTAACTGCAAGCATCAGGTGCAGTTGGTGACTCTGTCGTGGCCTATTGGCTTAAGAGAGCATGAAGGGCTAATTTCATGGCTGATAAAGCTTTCTGTCAAGGAGGCTTCCCAAACAAATGAACATTGACTTTTCTTTACAATGGAAATAAAAATGGTCTTTTATCACAACTGCCCGCTTGAGCAAGGTAAGAAGTCACATCCCTGTGGGCTATTGCTGGCTACTTGGGAGCTTGCTAAGTTACCCAGACAAGATTTCCAAATGAATTTTGGAACCTGATTCCTCTTAGGTCACTTTCCCCCTTTGAGTTCCTGGATTTTTTTGGTATTAGGTGATAAAAAAACAGTGGCAGATCTTCTGCAGGCTTTGCTACATTTCCTTAGGCATCTGCTAAGAAATAGGAAATGGGTGTCTAAATATCTTAAGAATCTAGATCTTTATTGCTTCTCTTTTGGTTTGCCAATTTAGTGTCTCCTCCCTGTTTCATCTGACTGATCTGTTGATACTGCCTACACTCTTCTGTTTCCCTGCTCTGCCAGGGATATGGGGTTTGATTTCTGCTTGAAGGGAACACCCATTTCCTGCATAGTATTGATTATCTCAAAGCACATGGCTCGAGGGCCTTTGTATGAGAGGGAATGAGGCCAACGTAATGTCATTCACCTGTCCTTATTCACCTTCACATCCTTCAGGTGTCATTCATTAAGAGTTTTCACCAAGGGAAGCTCCTTTTTCTATTTTATTTTTCTGTTAGATTACATTTATTCTTTTTCTACTTCTGTTTCTTAGAAGTATGATGTAGCAAATAGTTAACTGTGCAGTTGAAGACTGATACTTTCAAGAAAATCATTTACTTGGATAAAATTAAAAAAGCCCTCACATACTTCATGGAACATGGTCCATGAAGCTTTCAAAAATAGTATCATTTTTCTTTCATTCTTTCATGTTTTGGTGAAATGTGATTTCAGCCAGAAATGCAGGCATTTTTCAAGGACACAGTCCCTATCTTTAATACTAAAATCACTGAGTTTCCCTTTAAGTTTACCAGAGAGAAAATTCCCCTCCAAATCTGATCCTGATCTCTGCTAATCTTAAATTCATCATTCTTTTATGAGTGTTTTTTAATGATTCTCTTAGGTCTGGTTTGCTCTACAAAGGTTACACTGGGAGAGAGATGTTGGCTAAGGTTCCTAGTGTGGGTCTGATTTATTTTGGTAACAAGACTTTTGCATTTATAAATTCCCTGTTTAAAGGACAGACGCTTTCCCATCAAAATGTTTATCTTGCCAGTGTAACTTCATTTACACAGAGGGGTTTGTCAAAAGAATGATGTCTATACATATTACAATTTTCCTTTCCTGCAACTCGTCAGTACACCTTAATGCTATTACATGGGCTTGGCTTTCAAATTAGGCTGTTGAACAACTCAACCAGGCAGCAGTAAAATGGTTTAAATCTTTCACTATAAATCCACAAAGTTTACTCTGGTCTTGTACTTATGACAGTCTCCCTGGTAGATCCAGCTGCACACCAGCTTATTCAGGGACGGCAATCAAAGGCTGGATGTGATGCAGACAGATGTATATCACTGGTATTAGAAACTGGTGTGCTGTGCCTTCACCCTGCCAACCTCTGAGTCACCTGGCACCGGCTGGAGCTTGTACCTAATTGTCTACATGTTATTTTTTTGCCATCCCTCTTGAATGGTAAGCTCAGATTAAGACTTTTATCCATTGCTGTCTGCATACTGGTGGTGGTGTTTTCATACCTGTTCCTCTACACAGACAGAAAAATTCATGTTACAGAGACAGACAGTTCCCTCAGGACCAGATGCAGACTTTGCCAAGACCTTTGGGATGATGTGGAAGAATAAGCAACAGTGCATTTAAAAATCACATATTTGACAGCTTTTTGATTATTATTATATATATTTAGGAAAAATGGTGCTGACGCAAGCTTGCATTTCTACTGCATTACATGATATTGTTAATGGGGGATAAAGTCATAGGTAGTAATTATAGTTTGTGCTATCAAACAGGGCTGACTTCAGGCAGAATTATGACCTGAGGTTTTCATTGTTCCCTCCATGGCCTATCTAAAGACCTTATTTGCATGTTTCTTGCACTACAGTACAACTGTTTTCTTTGTGATGCACATTTGCTTTCCAGTTAAATCAACAAACTTCCCACTTAGGCAAAAGACATTCTTTTGTTCATGGGCTGTTTACTGCCTCCCTTGCTTTATGTTATGCCTGAGAATTGAAGCCTACCCTGCAGCCAGGCAGATCAACACAGCTCCAGTGAAATAAATGAGTCTTTGGAGGACAATCAATAGTAATAACGTGCCTGGATAACTACAGTGACACCTCTAAGAATGTCAGATAGAGATACTGGTCCTTTGCAGACATAATCTGCAGAATGGACAAGTTTAATACAGAGTTTGGCATTTCCATTTTAACCACTGAGTTCAAGCGTATTTACACATTTCCCTTCTTTTCATCACCTTTATGACATTATTTTTTTTCTTTAATCCTTTGCAAAATCGTAAAACCAGTTGAAAACTAAAATGCTTCATGGTGAGAAGACAGATATGATTACAAATGAGAATACACCATCCTCCAAGGAAGTCCTGTTTTCCCCTTTCATCATGATTAAAGAACACTACATATGAGAATATTTATGTCAGAGTTTATGTCACTGTATATTGTTTATGAATAAGTAGTATACACTCTGTCCTTTTGGCTTCTTCACTTTCTCCTCTGTTATGTTTCCTGTAATATGTTATTGCAAGGCAACTCTTAGGGCTTGCTTTGAAAGAAGAATAACATATTGTTTTGGTAAAAAACCAAACTAAAACAAAAAAAACAACAAAAAAACTACCTTTGACTTTTAGAAAGATGATAGGGAAAGTAAATTGAAAGATTAATTAGTTCTAATAGATAATTTTTATTTTAAAGTGTGTTCTTCCAAAATGTACTCTCTCAGATTGGAGGCTGTACAATTCACACAGTATAACTTTACAGGTTTTGTTTTCTGACTTGAATACCATTTTGTGAGTGCTGCCATCATTCATATTTCTGGTTATTTGTTCTGGAAGCAAAGCTGGAATCTGCAGAGACAATGTGGGACTTGCATCAACTTGTTTCCTTCCTAGGCTAATGAATATGTGTTAGAGAGGGATGGAAGAGTGATAGTTTGTATGGCACCCAGGCCATACACTTGCCTGGGATGGATATCAGACTCTAGGGTTCAAATTCAAGTCACAACAGATTTAGACCAGTTGGGCTGAAGGACAGACAGACACTGGTTCCCAGGACAGACAACAGAGAAAAGTTGATGTACCCTGACAGGCACTAAAGAGGAGGGTCTGGTACAGCACCAAGTGGAAGCTGTGATTTGGCTGCCTTAGAAATTAGTGATTCATTCATCGCTTCCTCTAATGCAAGTGCCTGAAAGTGCTGTAAAAGGTGGTGATGTGGTGTGAATAGAGTCCTTGCTCCTGGCAGCTGGTGCTAACCTGACAACATTGACTGCACAACCCTCACGGACAAAGGAATGAGTTATTGCACCTACTCATCATCCAATTTCAGACTTCAGACCGTCTTAAGTACCCATATGCTTAAGCACCTTGATGAATTGGGGTTTTAGGCAGCAGTTTAAACTTGAGAGTAGGTTCACTGGTGTTTTCTGCGCTGAAAGACAGAGCTGAGCTGTACTGCTCACATGAATACACACAAATCAAATGAGTTCCTTACTCTTCTTTGGACCATAAACTTCTGCATGGTGAAGAGTCCAAGAGCCATGAGCTACTCAGCAGGGTCTTTTCAGGATATGCCAAGGGAGAACTACAAGGCAAATGCAAATTCAAGTGTGGGCTGCTCAGCTTTTCGCCAAGTCCCGTTCAAACAGGCAGCAAATGCTGTGTCCAGTGCTCTTAGAAGGCCGATGAGTCCATCTAAAGTGCTCTCACTGATTTTCATGCATCACTACAGCATTTTGTGCAACAAACAAGAAAATGATAAAGCGGTATTTGGATTTCTTGACAATTGTAACCTGCCATATGCAAAACTTAAAAACATACTTTTGTGGCCTATATGTGCTGTCTCCTCTTCTTGGAAATCGCGGCCGTTTCAATGTTTTGAGACTTTCCCATTTTCCACTTTGTGGATTTACCCCTTTTTGCAATGAAATTGTGTTTTAGCTGACTGGCAGCTTCTGCAATTTGCCTATGCAATGTGGAGGTCTGCAGAAGAGAGTGACAATCCTCTGAAATGCCTCAAGGTCCTCTCTCTCAAAGGGACAAATGCAAAGCAATACAAGTCCAGCCTTTTCTCAGCAACATCTGTAGACTGCAAATATGCTCAGTCCAATCTATTTCCAAGTGCTCCTCTGAGAATTCCTAACGTTTACATTGTTCATGTGTCAGTTAGATGCAATTTGATAAAAAGAAACAGTCTGGTAATACCTACAGGGTTATTTCCAGCACACAGCAGTGACCAGCCAGGTGCACACTGAAAAGAATTTTTTATTTTCTTTGTTCTCACTGCTGGTCTACCCTGACTGAGACACAGTTGAATTGTTTAAATGCAAAAGCCCAAGTTTTGCTTTTAAAAAAATTTAGCAAAGCCTAGAATGAATTACTGGCCAATTTGTCATCCTGGCGTAGAAAGCATTTTCCATCTCTCCTCCTGAAGCTGTACCACTTAGTATAAATAATGAAATATTCAGTGAGCCACAGAAAATGACTGGCTTTGTAGCCTGGGGGGCTCCACAGAGTATGAGAAGTCCAGGTGAGTAGCTTTATCATAGGTATATTTGCTATACTGGATATGATCTGAGAAAATTGCCATAAAGCATTTTGGCTTTGATCCAGTCAGCCTTTTGTAACAGAAAGAAAGAAATACTGTGGAAAATTTCTCATCAGCTCTATTTTAGATGTGCAATACAAGTGACAGTTTGTAAGGAAACAGGAATCAGAAGAAAAAGCACTGTGTGTGCTACCACCTTGCACATTTTAGCTCTCACTGAGCTGGGCATTGCTAAGGGAAAAAAAATTAGAAATTTAGTCTGAACTGTAACAGACTCGAGATTTTCTGAACTGAAAGAGGGTCCAGAACACTCCCAAGTCTGTAAACTATTATATGCCAGAGCAACTTACACCACTAGTAGCCAGAAAGGGAAACTGCCTATAAATGAAAACTGAGGCAGACTAGCTTGATGCTACTCTCCTGAACTTCAGCAAGTACAAATTGGAAAATCATACATAGGATGAAAACAATTCATTCAAAATATATATTTTGTATAAATAGTATATAAAGACTACTTTTATTACTTTTTATAGCTAATTAATTTTTTGAAAGAACAAAATGTTTGAAAAAAAATATAATATACCAGAATTACTGTTCCTAAGAATGCACAAATTACATTGTCATCACAGCCTTTAGAGATGTTCAGCAGAACAATATGTAGCCTTGTATCTTCAATTGTAAGAAATCTTAAATTAATGTGTGATCAGAGATTCTGGAATAAAAGAGTAGTTGAAGAATTTTCTTAGTCTGGGTTTAATGAGAGACACATCATATCTCTTCAGTTAAGGCATTTGTACTTTCTTTGCAATTGTCATTACAGCTAATTAACAGCAAATGTTCACATTCACTAGCTATACTTAAGAGGTGATGATACCAAAGAGTGGAGAGGAAGAGGGATGTAAATTTTTAATAAACCCTATTTGCCTTAAGTCCACATGGGAACCATGAATAATTGACGGTAATGGTAGTTAACCCTGAGCCCATCAAAAGGATCTTTACATGTTATCCATTCCCCAGCCTCCTCCATAACAGCTCTCCCTGACACAGAAGGTGGCTTTTTGAGCTGGCTAATGCATAGCTGGTAGAAGTTGTCCTGTTTGTCTGTAGTCTCTGCCAGAGGATACTTGACTAGGGTAGATCACCAGATCTATTTAGATAGATCTATTTAGGTAGAACAATTTAACAACTTTGTTCAATGTTTTCTGAACATCATGGGGTGTCCTGGAACTATCAGGAAGCTCCCAGAGTTTGATAGCAGAACTAAGTCAGATTTGCCTGTTTACTGCAGAGTTGTGGACCCATGATAACCTTCTGGTTTAGGAAAGTCAGAGGCTGGGACACTGCCTGTGTTGGATTGTTTTCTTAACTGAAAGTGGAAAGGACAGTGTGCTGTGGGGCTGAGGAACTGTATATTTTGACTGGCTCAGGAAAATGCTTGTTTACTCTGTCTAATTTTGATACCAAAGGTATCTGTTATAAAGGCTCCATCTTGGTTCTAAAACTCCACAAAGCTGTTTGACTATATCCTTCTCCTGACACTCTTCAGTAACACAAGAGATCTGGAGGAGTTCCTCTCTTCATCTCCAAAGCAATCCTTATCTGATGGGCTTGACTCTTTGGTTAGCCTCCCAAACAGAAGTGTAGGGATGGAGAATCCCTATAGTCCATCCTCCTTGGTTTGTCCAGCTGCAGCTGGATTTTAGTGCATTTCTGAAAAAGCTTGTGCGCTGTCTAAACCTTATGCAAGTTAAGAGCAAACTAAGAGCTGTTGGGTACACAATGAATTGGCTGGATCTGTTGGAGGTCAGAAAGAACCAGATATTTGACTCCACTTCTCCACCAAGGTGTCTTAGTTCCTGGTCACTAATGAAATAAGGCACAGATTGTGGACAGGTGGACAGTGAGGAGCATGCTGGCATTTTTGGGGCATGCACAGCCACTGCATTTTCTGCTCCTTTTGCATAAACCCCAAATTGTGCCTGTTTTGTGCATTGTATTCCAACAACGTGAGATTTGGGGCTCGTTAAGAGCCTCGGGTGAAACATTTTTCTCTGAAACACTTGGTGTAGTCTGGCTTCACGGAGCACTTCTGCTCAGTATCGCAGCAGAGTGGCTGACCCTCACAGCATCAGTCAGCCAAACGTGGAGCTGTTGAAACAGAAGCACAGGTTCACCCAGTGAAGTATCTTCTGTCCTTATCCCCACCTTAGTGGGGGGCAGTGACCACAGTCAAATGGTAGGCAAAGCTCACTGCTAGTATTTGCTCTTCTCTCTGGGGAGAGGGGGAATAGACCTAAGACCTTCACTGCTCTGTTTGTTCATAGGAAATTTGGATGCATGGCTATGTTCTTCGATCAGCCAACCTCATTCAATTTTAACCCTCTTCTGGCCTTTGAAAACCCCTCAAAAGAGCAATTTATAACTCAAGTGTCTGTGTTATACCTCTGCTCTCTGTCTGTGCACCTTTTGCTCTCTGGAAAACTGACAGAGCTGTGGTTGCTGACGTGTATTGACCCCAGTGGCAGCTGTAGCCCAGCACTCCGCTGGAGTTTGGTGCCTTGAAGTGAAGACATGAACAGAGAGGCCTGATTTGAAGGAGTCAGTGGAATAAATCTCCTTCGTGCATCCCACAAACCAGATAAGCAGCGTCCCAGTGAGATGGGCATGAGAAGACAGTGAAAATGTGACAAGCTGAATTAAATAGCACACTTGCTCTCTACTCCAACAGCCAGCCGTCTTGTACAAACAAGATTTTTTTCTTTCTGCTGCCTGGTGTTGAGAAGGGTTTTTTTCCAGCAAGTTACTAAGACAGAGCACAACAATTATTTTCCTTTCTGTGTGTGTTTTTCCCCTTGCAGGGCTTCTTGCCAAACAGGGAAGGGAAGGAAACCCATATACACACATAGTATAGCCAGTCAGGAAAATGGATGTGGATTCAAGAGTATGTGTTCAACCCAGAGTCCTGGATGCAAAAGTTCAAGTTTCCAGGGCTAATCAGAGAGAAACACATTTTTGTGAGAGATGCTGGTCTGGAAACTCTTGCTGGATGGCTCCATTTCATATCTCTTCTTATGTTACAGTGCTGTTCATTGTTGGGACCTCCCCCATGGGCAGGTAGGGATGGGTGTGGGGCTTCTCCGGTGCCTCCAAGAAGCTGATTACTTCCTTTTCTGTTTCTGAAAAAATAATTCTGCTTCCCAGAACAGAGTTGAGGGGTTACAGGAAGGCTAGCAGGGATGGGTGGATGGTAGAAAAACACCCCTGAGACCCATACTGCCTGCTAGCATTAGTCTCATTTAAACAGTTTGTTTCTGCTTTGAATTTGGGTCTGCATCAGTGGAGCTACTGGAGAAGAAAGTTGTCACTGATGAACACAAATCCTGCTGTATTTGAAAAAGAAGCATTTACTGGCTTAGGTGGTAGGTGGGGCCTCCAGCGGGAACAAAGTCCCCCTCACAGTTTACAGTCCCCTCCTTGGCATAGTCTGCAGAAAAAGAAAACTTTCCACCTCTCTTATAGACCCATCCTTGGAAGGATCTGTTGTGCTTTGGGCTGTGCAAACTGACAGCGAGTCAGGACAGGAGCTACTGAGGGGAAGGACAAAAGGGTTTCCTTTTTCTCCTGCACACCAGCATGCCTGTTGCAGCATCAATCCTCCAACACCAGCACAAGGGAGACTTTCACCTTGCAGCTACACCAATGTCTGAGAGAAACCTCTGTGTCTGGAGAAGTTTACTTGTCGGTAGAAAAACCAGCAGGTAGGAGAGAAAAGAAACTTGAAGGAAATACTATGTCTAACCTGGCATCCTCTGCAGCTCAGTGATGATAAACTTTTCTTCTGCTCCATCTGAATATCACTGTAATTGGCAGTTGCTTTCTCGTGACTGTTTTTTGATTTCCCAGGTGTGCCAGGAGGTACTCCCCCTCTTTCTTGAGGACTGGGTTTCATCTCAGCTTTATTTGGTGTGAGGCAACTGATCTTTAGCACATAGTGATTGCATAGCCTGCAGCAGTTTTGGTTGTAATGTAGGGGCTGCAGTACTGTGCTGAGCTAGGTGGATCAGCTTTCCTGCTCAGGGCTTCAATGAAGACAGGCTGATAAGGCACCAAGGGACACATCCACACAAGTGGGAGGGATGTAGGATGGAGCTGGGCAGAAGAAAAGGGATCAGATGCTTTCTGTTCTTGAAACTGATGTGTTAGAAAAAGGGAGTATTTTCCCCTGTGGTGGTGTTAGAGCAAATGCTAAACCAAAAGGCTGGACCAATTGGAGAGAAGATTTGCTTTGGACTGATCTGCTGAGCAAGAGTTAGAGGTTGCCTTGGAGGCACGGCCCAGGGAATGTTCAAAGCTTTTGGTAATTTCTGGCACTAGAAGGAAAATCTATGTGACAAATAAATAAACTCAGGGGAAAATGTTAGTTGCCAGGAAGAGTCCAACAACATGCAAGGGCTGTCTAATTTCAATGGTCATGGCCATTAGACTAAAGCATACACTTACTTTCAAGGACTCATCAAAGACTTTTTTCAAGAACTCTGGCACACCCCTGCCACTGCTCAGCCACCTTGGTTTTAAGTTGGATGTTTTCTTCTGCCACCTCCATCTCTTTGGTGGACATAGCTGGGAGAAGTGGAGTTAACACTACTCCCTTTGCAGAAAAATCATGCTGACATTCATCTTTTTTGATGAAATGCTAACTCTGTCTCCAGAGTGTCTGGAGCCATGTGGAGAGCAGGCTACAGCCTATGGCAAGATGCCTGAGTTAGCTTTAAACTAACTGGATTGTGGGCTGCAAAAAGCTCAAACAAATTACAAATTCTAGGTAAGGATTTATAAGGCCTTTTTTCATTATCCCTTCTTAAGTGGATTAGACCATGCTGGCAGAAAGAGAACAGTCATGGAATGAGTGTAAACCCATGCCACATCTGAATACATTTGTCAAGTTATTATACACAGAGCAATAAGAGGCAGCAGGATTCCAGTAATAGTCAACTTAATGTGTTGTTAGTTTCAAGTGATTGTACATCTCTTCCCTGAAGAAGAATTATTTGCTACACAAGCATATTACATTTAGGAATAAATAAAAACACACTCTAAATCATAGCAGTAATGTGGCCTCATTGTCTGTCTCCTGGGGCAGGACAGATCCAGTGAACTGATTCTGGATGAATGGGACACTATATGTAGTCCAGGAGCATCTGTAAACCTTTCATAATGCATTACACATAGTTAAAAAAAGATCTACGCCTATCATGGGTACCTTTTCTCCAAAAAAGACAGTGAATTTCTGGCCAACTTTCTATTACAGACTCCATTTTCTCTTTCCCATTTCAGGAGATAAACTTAAAAAAAAAAAAAAAATCACCACGGCCTTCTGTCTAAAGGAAAAGGCTCATGTTCAGCAGAAGATTGCATACCAAAACCTGAACTGGTTTGAGACTACTATTTTTGAACTGTGAATCCTAGGAATAAAATTAAGAAGAGCACAAACAAGAAGAAAGGTACTCACGACTCTGAATGTTTTGGGAACATCTTCCCCAGCTTTATGTCTGATCTGCAAAGCAACTTGCCCTAGAAACTCCATGTGAAGTGATAATGAGATGAACTATGTTCACTAGGAAAGGAATCAGCTTTGCTAGTCAGTACATGGAGTTTACTGTCCTAGCAGTGAAAGGAGCATTTGTCAAGTTGCTCTCCAATGATCTGGATCCCCTAAAGGACCCCTCATAGAGTATGAGAGATGTGTAACCATCTCAAATAACAATTTAAACCCTTCTTTTCTGTTAAAAATAGAAAAAATATTCTGTCCCTTTTCCTTATGAAAATTGCCTTAAAAATATTATCCTATTGCTGGGACTGACAAGCCTGTGAGTTAAAATAAATAGGTAAAATCACAGCTTGCCTGAAACCTCATCAGCTGTGCTGCTGTCTGATGCCTCCCCAGCTACCACACAACAGCTCCTAAGTCAATTAGGCTCCTGGCAGAGCTGTGTGTGCAGCTGATGGGAGCTGCCACATTTTTGGAAACTTGGGCTCTTTTTTGTACATTAACTTTCACTCTGAATTTCTTGGGGCTCTGATGGATGTTTGCAGAAATAAACACATTCGCTTTAATGCTGTTATCTATAAGGAAAGATTTATTTGTGTCTGTTTCCCTCACCCTTTAAATTGTTGACATCTACATTAAGTGTCTGAGTGTATTTATATTTACCATTAAAAATGAAAACACAACCCTCATCTTATTTTACAAGAATGTTTCGTGCTCTTTCCTTAATGATTTAGTTCCACTGGTTTAGACACTTTCCTTTGTTTTTCATAATTAGCCCTGCAAATTAGGAGCATAACAGTTTGTGCAAAGGCTTATTAATTATTGGCAATAATTATCAGCAGCAGAACTGCAGATGCTTTTAGTCTAACTTTGTATAGGATGGGAGGAGGGAAGGATTGGCTAATTTTCTCCCTCTCCCTCTCCCAGTCTGACATACTCTGTAATATGAAACACTTATCAACAGCTTAGTTTTCACCAGAAACCTCAGTGTGCTCTCCTTTACTATAACTTCCAACTAATCTCTAATCAGTTACAAGCAGTTACCTCCTCTTTGCAACCTTGTGCTTTGCTTCTTTTCACAAATTTCCATTTTGCTATGGCAATTTGGCCCCTCCACAAACATTGTTCTCTTGCACTCCTTTCTTATTGTTCCCTCTCTATCATGTAAATGGATAAAATCCAGTTTGCCTTGTCTGAGACCCAGAACTCCAGCAAGGAACCTGTGTTTTGATGGCACATCAGTGTCACTGATAGACCTCTCAAGCAAGAAAGTCAGAGGAGCCTGTACTGTCCACAAGGGGAGAAATCACTCCTTCACCTGTGTTGGGCGCTCTCCAGGGCTGCTGTGTGTAGATATACTCTGTTTTATAAAAACAGTGTGAGGAGGGCAAGGATGAGCTTTATAGGACATGACATTCTGGGAGATGAAGCATGAGGTCCTCAGTAATAAAGTGAAGAGTCATTTTACATCAAGCAAAAAAAGCCACATTTGCAGAAAAATGTACTTCAGACTCCCCTTGGGATAAATGTAGTTAAAGATAATATATGCCAAGAAGTGAGGTAAAGACCATCCAGAGGAAGCCATTTGTCATGCAGAACAATGACACCCTATTTTAATTGGTCTCACAAAACCTAGTAACTAGGCCATGTATTTTGACATCCATCTACTGACACCTTCTTAATCAGTCAGCTGTTTGAATGTGTGCAGATATCATTCTCAAACAATGGGAACTCCATGGCCTTTTTACAATGTGGACCTGAAGCTGTTATTTTAAGAGGGAAAGCCACTTTCCCCTGGTGTGAAGGGTGTGGGAAACAGGTTGCTGAAGAGCTGCCAGCTCTGTAACACACGCTGAGTGCACAGAGGACAGTGCTTCAGTGTGAGGACAGGAGTGCAAGGAGGGAAACGGAAAATACTTCATATTTTCTGAAGACCCTGATTCCCAGCCCTTTACAAACACACACACTTTTTTTCCCCTGAAAAGCAGTGATCAGCCTATGATCAGTGAATTCTTGTGATGTGGTTCGGGAGATGAAGTGACATGCACAGGCTTGAGGCTGCTGGAGCACTTGGCACCAGCCGTGCTTATACAGTTTTTTGGTGTCATCCTCTGTCTGACTGGGGAGAAGAAAAGCTGTGGGGTTGTTTTGGTTAGTTGGTTGGTTGGTTTTTTTCTTTTACAAGGGACTAACACTATTTGTGTTATTTAAAAACTTCATGTTTCATTACAAATAGTCCCTTGAGAACAAAATGTATCGTTTGGCTGTTACATCCCATTCACAGTGCCTTCTCTGTATTAATGTCTTCTTTAGAAACCTTGCTAGGAAAGTGAAGTACATGAAGTAGTAATAGCCATTTGATATCCCTTTGGAGATTCATCCAGAAATAAGTGTTAGGACTTTTATGTCTGATGATCACTAAAATCTACAACTGTGCTGGTGCCTCAGTGCCTGCTGGCAAAAGAAATGACATTCCATGTTTGGATCAGAAAACCGGGGAACTGAGAACAGCAGCAAGGGGAATGAAAGGTTTGGAAAATCTTCAGAATTCCCTCTGGGAGCAAATGGTGAGAAAGCTCTTCTGACTCATTGTACCAACCTGAAGTACCTGGCATAAGAGTAGGCAATGCAAACAACATGTTGACTAAGTTCTTGTTTAAAGGTGGTGTTACATTATGTGCCTCACTTTAAGTAAATATAGACATTGAGTAGATATTTGAGACAGAGATATTTAAAGAACATCCAAGGATGTTTTCTGTCAAGATTAGAGAGCCCCACTTTATCATTTAACGTAGATTTTGAAATCTGTGCTTTCGCTTCAGTAGAAAAAGTCCTAATCTGAGAGTAATGTATATGTTTAATTATCTTCAAAATCAAGGTTTCAGAAAAAAATACATGGTAATTGCAATGGACAAGACAGCTTCCTGGTACTGCAGGGAAGGTTCACACCATTTTTTCATACACTGAATCATATTTCCTCCTACTCCAGTTAGG
>JAWWLV010000183.1:14200968-14213229 GCA_035041135.1 Platyrinchus mystaceus | reverse complement strand
CAGCTTCCTGGTACTGCAGGGAAGGTTCACACCATTTTTTCATACACTGAATCATATTTCCTCCTACTCCAGTTAGGAAGTTAGCCTTCCCTATCACTGGCTGTTATTTCCAGCTTCACTGCTCTCTTGGACAGAGAAGATTTTTTTAATTTTATTTTTCAGCCTAAGTATAGGCCCAACTGTTGCATCTCACTAAGATCATATTCAGAGGCTTGAAATTGCCAAGCTCTCTTTTTGCTTCTCTCCCTAAATCTCTTTCCTCCTTACAGGTGATACGTTTGTTGTTGTCAAAGCATATAGTCCCATTCCTAAAAACTTGACAGATTTATTAAAAATCCTTGTACCTGCAATTTCCAAATGGTGGGGTGAAGACAGTTTGACTTCTTCAGTTTTATCTCATTTAGTTCCAAATGTTCCTTTTGTCTCAGATACAGTCATACTTTCTCTGCTCTCTTGTACTCACCCTGCATTGGTTCCCACAGCTGATACCACTGCCCTTATTGAACATGGAGGCAAAGTATGCAGGGACCACGCTGAGATTCTCTTTCATACTCTATCCTTGCTGCTTAGTGGCCCAATCTGTTGCCTGTCACCTGAAGGAGTATCTGAGCCTTAGGATTATTGGTCACATTTATTTTTCAACATATGTCTGGAATCCAGTTTACCTTAATGACACAATTCTCGCTAGTCTGTCTCTTCCTCTAATAACATTATAGAAATTGCTATTCATATCCAACTCTGAAGCTGGAGGGGGAAGCATCTATAACAAACTCCCAACACTTCTCAATAGAATCTCTTATTAACCTTCCTATAAGCAATTTCACACAAATGTAGTCTATTTTATCCATCCTACTCCTTCTCATTCATTCTGCTGCATCAAGCAAGACCACTCACCCATCTTTACCTTATAATGGTTTCCAAAACCATTATAACTATGGTCATTTTTGTTATGTTTATGTTATTTCATTTATTTCTTGTTTGACATATAACATCAGTTGTTCTAGGACCCCTGCTTTATTGCCCATTTACCATGCCTTGGTTTAACATATGAAGTTTCGCTGATAATCCTCAGAGTCTTGACTTGAGCAAGCAAGACCATTTTAACAACTACGTTGCCATCCTGACAACTGGGGAGGCTCAGTGTGTGTTTGTCTAATAACATGTCTCTGTTACTATGTGCTGATGGAGCCAATGTAGATCACTGTGCAGTGAAGACCTTTGTTGTAGTACAGTGCCAGTCTCAGCAGTATTAGGCTTCCTTTCTCTTTGTTGTTCATTTGCCTATTAACTTCTATTCCCTTCATTTCTATTTTCTTGTATATTTGATTTTCCTTTCACTCTCCAGTAAATGCAGGGGTGGACTCAACACACATGACTTTCTTCCCATTGTCTAGTTTGAAGCTTATCTACTTCATCTGATCTGCCTTGTCCCCGTGATGCCTTGGCAGAGGTCAGTAACCTCCTGACTTGCACAGAGAATATTACAGGCAGTTGTGCACAATACAGGAAACAAACCATGGAATTGTGAGGTGGTGAACAGAAAGCAAATGAAAAGATATACTTATTCCCCAGACTGCACCATTAAAATGTTGAACTTGGAATGTATTCAGTGGAGACCAAGAAGAGATTTAATGAATTCTAGGAAGAAAAATCTGCAAATGCTTTGTGCACAAAGAAACAACCTGAGGCACAGGACGATCCTTTGAGCCTTTGATTTCAGGGAGCACCACCCCAGGGATGTGTTGCCCTGTCCTCTTTAAGCTTCAAATACAGCCACTATCCAGGATAGAACCTTGAACTAGGTAGAACCCATGTAATTCAGATAATCTTGGATCACTTAGGGAGATTTTACCCTTTTGTGCATCCCCAGTTTGTAGACATTTTTCTGGTTATATGGATTTAATGAAGAATGTTGTTTTGACTCTCCTGATTATCAACTTTTTTTTTTTTTTTTTTTAAATGAGGTGAATGGAATTGAAAATACTCATCTTGCTCTTGCTGAATATGTTGACTATGTATTCTGGAGCCAAATCTCTAGTGCTGGCATTGCACAACAGTATAAAGTAATATTTGAAACAGAGAGAGGCTGCATCTCCCATCTGGCCAGGTTCATTTGTTTGGCTAGTCTAATGCATTCTGCAAAGGGAGGAGAGAGACTGCTTCTGCCCTCTGAAAAGCAGAAAGTATTATGAAAAATAATGAAATACAGTACAGTCTTAATTATCCAGATGCCATAGGGAAAGCTGAATAAGTCTGGATAACAGAGGTTTCAGAAACTCAAGGGATTTGTCATTATAATTAATAGATATCAGGGGACATGGCCATGTTTTGGATAATAGAAAGTTTTGGACAACTGAGAGGCAGATGACCCAAGGTTATATGGTAATACCAAAGTCGTGCTGTAGCTTCCATAGCTCTCATCTTAAAAGTCTTTCCTAGTATCTGGTTACCATCAGAAAATACACTCTGCTTGAAAGAGAGAGAGAAGGAGACAGTATCCACCATGGCTACGACATACAGTAAAATAGGACCAAGAATCTTGAAGTTACTGAGGAGGGGAACAACAACTAGTGATGTTTGTATTTTTTCTTTTTCCAGAAGTGATTAATGTAGTCAAAGTGAAACTACACACCAACCTACAAAAAGGATAAGCTCCTGCTTGCTTTAATTCCATAGGATTTTCCCCTTTTCACAGCATCCATTCATGCAGCATGTTTTTGTCCCATCACAAGCTACCCTTGCACATGCCATTTTAGGCACTTTTCACAAACCACCGTGGGGTAACAGTTGGCAGAAGATGATATTTAAATAGAAACATTTTAATAGTAATTAGAATAATTTATTCCCATACCATTTGCCAAGCTAAAATAGGCTCTGGTCTAAACATAAGGCATGCAATTGGACAAATGTTTAGTAAAAACTAACACTGGCTGATCACAGGGCAAGATTACATTTGGCTTCTCAGTCTGCAAATGTGGCTTTTCCAGAGATATCTGATACGTTTTTCTGCATCCTCAATGGAATTTTGTTTATTGGTTTGTGAAAAAGTTCTCATAAGGAAAAACAGTTGTTTTCCATACTTGGGATCTGGATAAAAATCTTGACTGGTTTTAAATCTTAAGACAGTAAGAACTGATAAGGGTTTGGTATATGAAGCTGTCCAGAGACAGCTCTTTCTGACAAGTCCAGCAGTCAGTCTACAAATCAATATAATAAAGTTAATTTGAAAACATTTTTTCCAATTACTGTATTTGGAATATATTCATATAGGTAAAATCTCCATTTTTAAACAAAAATCACAAATTATCATTCTTTCCCCCTCAAAATACATACCTTCAAAATGCTATTACTGACAGACAAATTCTGATCATAGCTGTTTCATTGTTATACTTCATGGATGAATATTCAATCCACTGATAAATAATGCAGTGTTTTAATCTATTAGTTTCCAAATCCCACTGAAGAAAATGCCTCCCCTTGTTTTGGTCTGGACGTTACAGCTGTACATCCATTGCAGCTTTGCCCCCTTTGCCACAGTACAGCTACTCTTGTGCAAGGTGACCACAGAATATTAGCACACTGTTTAAATCAGCTTTGCTGTTCTCACTCAACATGAAGAAGAACTGGTCTCTGCTTTTTCCTTTCCCCCTACCACGGCTTAGATTTGTGTGGCTATTCCTGAACTTCATGGGGAAACAAGTTCAGGCTAAAACTGACTCTTCTTTTCCTCCCCACTGCTAAGTATCTTTTTTTGTGTTTATCATTAACTATTTCATCGATAATGACTCATTATCTCTATTAGCAAAAAAGTTAGGACAAAACCATGGAAAATACAAGGATGACCTGTTGGCAGGTGTCACTGTACAAACACAAGATTGAGAATACTTTGCTTTTTGTGAGTAAGGTGCAGAAAGGATCAATTACTAGAACTATATACATCCGTGCTTGAAATTAAAATATGATGAAAGTTCAAGGATGTATAATGCAGAGCCAGTTTTTGAACATCCAGGCTTCACAAGGCAGTTGGTTCAGGGCCCAGGGCATTTTATGTGATATATTCACTTTTCAAGTGATCCATGCTGAATTTAAATGGTCATAACTCATACATCTCTCTTTTAATTTACTGCAGCAGAGCAACTGGGTACTTCCTACCAAGAACCAATTCAGGTGATGAACACACAAAAGGTGGTGGTTTTTTTGTTTGTTTGTTTGTTTTTTTTTTCATCTTTCTATCAACAATATATGGCTTGCATCAATGACTTTATGACACATGAACTGTGGTCTCACACCAGTAGGCAGCTCTGTGCGGTGTCTGGCACCAGGAGCAGCTCCGGGCTCCCCTGACAAACAGGACAAAACCCAGAGCTCCAATTACACAGTGGAAACTGTGTTGTGTGACACTGCTTTCCTAAGGGTAACAAATGGATGCTTTAAGAAAACAAAAACCCAAAAAACCCAAAAAAACAAAAAACCCAAAACCCCTCAGCAAATGCATCCTAGGAAAATTTCTTATTGCATTATGAAACATAAAGACTATCTGGGTTGCCAGCCAAGGAACAGTCATGATTCATTGGGGTTCAAGAGGAAAAAAATCCAACCAGCGGACAGACAAAAGAATTACTTCAAACATGAAAGGAAAATTTTTTTTAATAAATACACAGGAAATTCAACTATAGGTGTTAACGACCAGGTAGGAGGTTTCTTGCCTTCTCTTCCTATTTTCTGGATAACCAAATATAACACATCAGGATAAAACATATTCTGCAGGTCTTGACCAGTTTCTCCAATCTGGCAACATTTTTTTTCAGTGAAAATTTCAGAATTTGACCTGATATTTTGTTATTACATCTGTCCTCTTGCTTACATATACATGAAAGGATCTTCATGATTCTTGCAACACGTATTTAGTTGACATTGTGATCCTATGATGGCATCAGAGAACAAAGGACCTGAGGGAGAGGACAGATGTGCAACAGCCTGCTAAATACCATAGGAATGATCAGAGCAGTGGGGAGTGGTGATGGTGTGGGTAGGTAGGTCAGCTGAAGGCTGAAATGGGAGAATGGGTGGATGTGGGAGGAGGTGACCAAGAGATCATCAAGGAGACTGAGAGGGCAGGATGAGAGAACCGTGGAAGAAGCGATAATGAGATTAGAGAATCAGAGAGTTCAGCTGAAAACTAGCTTGGCAGGGTAGGTGTGAGAGAAAGTTCAAGGAGGTCAATGCACTCTTGCTGGAGAAAGTGGTGATGCACTGCAGGAAGGCCACTCACAAGTGGCCTCAGAAACAGACACTAAGATCGTGAGCTTAATTGCTAAACTATTTGAGCAATTGTAAAGCAAACAGCAATTAAACCTGCCGCATCTGCACATGTGTATGTGCACCTGGATACCAAATCACTTTTATCCAGGGCCAGGATAGTTTGCTTCAGTGGTAACATCTGAGAGGTAAAAAAAGAGCAGTGATCTGGCACCCTGTTGAGAAAAGAGGTAGCTGATGCAATGCTTTTAGGGGACATACTTTCAACTAAAACATAAACATTTTAATTAAGTTATTTTCCATAAATCCATAGATTTATTTTCATAAATCTATGGTAAATAGATTTCTACTTTCTAGAAATCCATTTCTAATATATATGCATGAGAAAAAGTATTAGAAGCCAAAAGTTAAATCCTGTGGTATATAAACATACATGCATGCATATTGTTTTTGGAAATAAATTTGTTGTAGAAGTGGCTCATTAAGCTTCTGTAGGTTTTAATTAAAACAAAAAGTAGGAAAACTGGATGCAATACACAATACTGAAGTGACAAGAAAAGGGTCAGGCAGGGTGTCAGCCTTGAAATTCAGATTAAGGCAATTACTCAAACCAAAGGCACAAAAAAGAAAGCCAGATGTAGTGAGCACTCAAACAAATACGATCTTCAGAGGAGAGCAAGCAGAGTGAAAAGCTGCCATTCACCCGCAGCGTGATGTCCTAAGGCTGAAATATAACAGCTGGGGAACGACTGCAAAATTTCAACTGAAGTGCAGATCAGTATGGTGTTGTTTCCGTGCATGGCACGTGGAATGGGCTCAGTGCTCTCGGAGAGAAAGTGGGGACAAGGCAGGTTCTTTTCTTCACAGAGGCTGTGTCCATGCTAGGATGGTCAAAGCTGCAGAAATGCAATGGAAACTCAAAAAATAGATTGATTCTATATCTTGTGACACACTCCTCCTGTCTTGCTATATGGTAACCTTTATCTATTTCACAGGTGTTAATTCTAGTCTCTCTCAGCTCCTGTAATCTTTTTCCCCTTGCTAAATGCATTTCTACTTCTCTTAGGTGCCAATCTCCGTTTCCCTTCAAGTACCTGATTGATTAAAACATTTAGGTTAACCTGAGGGCATAATTTCTAACCAATGGTCACAGTTTAACTCTTTCTGCATCTTTGTTGGGACTGATGAAGGAACTGCATACCTAATAGCTTGCATGCTTTTCTACCCCTAAAGGGTGACAGATACAGACAATGCCACTTCAAATGCAACAGCTGCATTTTTGCCCCATTAAAGTAAATTTCCTTGGGAAATTCACCAAGATTTTGACCTGAACATAGAAGAAGAAGAAGATAAAATGTGGAAGATGAATATGTCAAAGTCACGCACTTTCCAGCCTGCACTGAATTCCCCATGTGGCCATTCTATCTCTTTGACCAAGGGAATTACCAAAGCCAATAAAAATATCTCCTCCACTCCAGAAATGAATGTGACCCTAGAAGCACCTGCAGTTCCCCTGGGTAGGAATGATAAAGCTTTCTACTGGTAGCCTTTTTGTCAGCTTCCAGGCATGAGCACAACTGCCTGTATTTGCAGTGATGAGCAGCACAGATCTAGATTCAAGGGGAATGACAGTGAAATCTGTGAATCAGTCACTGCCCCCGTTCATCCTGCTGGGACATCCTGACCCATCCAGCTTGCTTTCTCACACTGGTCAAAACAAGGGCTGTCTCCACAGCTGATCACTTAATGCAGGCAAGTGTTTTGGTTTTACTTCTCATATAGCACTTGAACCCACAAATTTATATCTGTGCAATGTACCATTTTGAAAACACAGTGATCTACCTGGCCACAAAATGCCTTATTACCCCTGAAAAGCAGAAGGTCAGTTTACAGCTTGTGAAAGGCCACAGGCTGAGACCGGGACCCTAATGTAAGCTGCCAGGTGGGAGGAAGCAGCTCCTGAGTATCCCCACAGAAATGTATCTGAGCCTGAACCCTGGAGATGGAGTCCCTAGGGTCTGGGAGGGAAATTTCCCCAAATGTTTCTAAATTTGGCTTCTGATTCAGATCAGTACTTTGATGATTTAATTTGGTATCAATGAGTAAGTAGTTTAATGGATACTAAGAATCCTTCTCGGCCCTCCCATTGATAAGTTTTTAGACACAAGAGCACATGGCTGTTGTGCTCTCTGAACAGCATTTATCCAAAAATGGAGATGGACATCTAAGGAAACTGTACGGACTCTGCTGTTGTCTGATTGAGGTTAAGTGAATCTGTGCTGTCGCTGTGAGGTACTGAACCTTGTCTGTTATTGTACTGTTCCTGAACACTGCAAGTCTGGATTCCCAAAAGGTCCAGGATCAGTCCCTTCAGTGTGCTCAGAAAATGATTTTCAGTCGAGACATTAGCAGTCACAGGTTATTTGCAATTCTCTTAAATGTGAGGACTTTAAACAGATCCCCTTCCTTTTGTTCTCTCTGAGTCTTAGAGCTTTTTAGTGCAGATTTGCTACAGTTGTTCCTTTTGTTTACTCAACTGTGTAATACCCTCAAAGAGTTTTCTTCTCAGTACCACAGGCAGGAAAAGTCCTGGTGTACCTGCTGGAGAGAGCAGCACTGCTTTTCTGTGCTAAATCAGGGCAAAGTCAAACACTTCTTCATAACTCAAATTTGAGCTTACATGGGGATTGTAAAGGCAGAAATACCCCTACCACTAAAAAACTCAAAGCACTGAGGTGATAGCATTCCTCACAAGGTGCATGCCTGTTTCCTTCCAGAGGGTTTTATTGCCTCAGCAACACTGAGATGGATGGAGAGGGCACACTAAACCAGCAATGTGTAGTAGTCTGATAAAAGAAACGCTAAGGTCAGTCTTCCATAATTCCTGCTTTTCCCAGTGTGGCTAACTGTCTGCATGAGAGCTGAAAAACTGATGGAGAGAAACTATGTGCTGCCTGCTGAAAAATACTTATTTTTCACTCTTCCTCCAAATACCAGCTTCTGGGGAAGGCAGTCCCAGAGCAGAAAACTGACACGGTCTCTGAGACTAAAATTTGGGCTAGGTTTTGCCTTCTGCTCTTCTTTTGACTGATGAAGTCATCTGATGTTCAGGGTTGGGAACCAGGAAAACTGGATTCCTCTCTGTTGTGTCGTCAGGCATGCTTCCTAGGAAAAAAGTATTGGAGTTGTCTAGAGTAGCAACCCTCTCTCTGCCTTTGCAACACCCAGCACCTGATTGCTCCACTCACCTGGGAAGCTTGGGATTCTGCTATAACATATTCTGCTATAACATGGCTGAAGTCTGCTTTCTCCAAATCATGTGGTAAACTCCTATTTATTTGTAGGTTGCAAATATCCTTAGCTCCACATACAAACTGACAGCCATCTTGTTAGATAGGAGAACACTGCCATTTTAAGTCTCACTTTCTAGGAAAGTTTTAGCAAAATCATTATCAGACTCACTCAGTGCTTTTTTTTTTTTTTTTTACTTAGGAAGAATTGTAATTCACCCTACAGCTTTAGAAAGCAAGGCCATGGAGTTCAAGCTGTGACATGTGTGCTCTAAATAAGAAGGAAACCAAACCTGAGAAGCAAATGTAAGTGAGCCAGAATCAAAAACTCCAGATCAAAACACTTTTGGGGAAGTTCAACAGGCCGTTATGGGGATGTAGATCTAAATCTTGCAGGTGACTTTTGTGGTTTTTTTCTGATAAGCTGAACCAAATCCCTACATCTAAAAGTTTCACATCTTTCAAATGCCCTAAGCTTGGAGTGGTTCTGAATTCCTTTGTGGGTGCTGAGCTCCATCCAAAGATACATGAATATGCTGCTCATCTACAATCACATTTGCCTGCACTGACTTAACTCAGGGCTGTGTTCTGGATAAGTCCCCTGATGTGCTTATATGAAAAGATGCAGAACACTGCCTTGAGCTCAAATAGTTAACTGTGTTATAAGACTGATTCCCTGTTAAGCTTTTGAACAAGCTAAAACTTACATCACTGGCTTGAGGATGGTGGGGAGAGAAGCTGTGAAAAACATGTTGTTCCAGCTACAGCTGAGATCCAAAGATGTATTTCTGACTTAGTCCATCAAACAATGAGCAAAGGATTGAACCAGAGAAATTCCACAAGAACCAATGGCTTTAAATCTGGACTTAACAACAGGCAATAACAATCTTCATGGCTTTGGAAAGAAGAATGCAAGTTTCAGGAAGGAAGGATTAAAACGGCCAAGAAGGCAGACACAGCACACATGGTTTGAACAACAGCTGTTGTTGAAGCATCTCAATCAACCTTTTCTTTAACACAGAGTGTCCTCATGTTACCATCCAGCAAAGAATACTTGAAAGAAAACTTTTTTTAGAAATATTCAACTTTATTAAAGAAAGGGGCTCCAGTGGAAACTGATGATAAATATATTCTTTTCTTCTAAATTTTCTCAATAAAGGCCATTTTTTTTCCTTCTAAAAAAAATAAATCAGAAAATTCTTTTACATTTTCAGTCATCTGGCAAAAAATTCTCAATAGTTTTCAGAGATGCTGGCACTTCTACTGTCATCTCAACCTCTTTTTTACCTTTGTTATAAAATTGTGTCTTGGCTGGTGATTTCTAGCTGGAGATCCCCATCAAGCACAAGGGCAGGAAAAAAATTACCAGTCTCAAGAGCAGAAAAAAAATAATTAAGTGACAGCAATACATTCAGTAATTACCTGCAATCACTTTTCTCTCTGTTTTTCTCTCTAGTAGCCAGGCCATGCTTTATTAATTTAATTACAGCTCTCTAACCTCCTCAGGTGGCTGCCATGACTGAGTCTGAGTGGTGAAAGGAGTAGCATGGCAAAGAGTTTCCTCCAGCCATTAATTTTAGTGATTCAAAGCATGGCATCTTATTAAATAACATCTTAATTGCCAGTGGCTCCAGTGCTTTTGTAGATCAGAGGTTAATTTTTATTTTCTCTCCTTTGCAGCAGAGTGTTTCTCCCTGCAGTCACTATGCAGTGGTGAACCTGGCTGGAGGGAAATGATGTCTCAGACTTTTGGGGAATGTCTCCTCTCTTTTTAATTTCAGTGGCCTGGTAATTATAAAACTCTACTCCCATCCACATTTTTAATTTTCATTAAAAATAGACAAGGGTAATCAATCCTCAAGCTTGTATTTGGGGACCTTTTATAAACTGCCTGAACCAAACTGCTCTAAAATCCCACTGCTTTTATTAACACCAGAGAAACCAAGAGTCCAACCAGAAAGGTACTGAGGCATTCTGAGTCCTCAGCACTCTACGGGAATTGGCCTTTTAGGGAGAATCGTAAAATGCACCCTTTTCACTCTGTCTTACTCAACCAAAACAACTGATGTCATCTCATCCATCAGGATACTGAAAATTATATAAGCCCATCATTTGCCATCAGTAAAAACAGATTGAGTCTGGCTATGCAGCCTGAATTTAGTTCAATATTTAATGACTCATATGTTGCATTTTATTTCATCTGCAGTAGTTTTCTGCCTCCTTATTTATTACAATCAACTTTATTCCCTGTAGTAGCACTTTGCAGTCAGACTGTATTCCCAGCTGCTTTGAGGGGTTAAAGAAACCAGCTACAGAGCTATGATGAAGAGAACAGAGAAAATGAGAGAGTGAAGGAAAGACAAGATGGATGGTGACTGAAGGAATGGCAGAAGCTGTGCTTGTCTATCTGTTTTAGATAATGGAGTAGAGGATTTTTCAAGGTCTTTTTCCATCCTATTTGTGATGTTTATACTGTCCATACCAAACCTGTATGTGAATCTTTGTGACATTTTGCCTTACTTCATCTCTCTGAGGTGCAACAGTACTCATCCCTGTTGTATGGTGGGGGGCTGTGTATTACTCCCCATCTGCCTGAGGTACTTCAGCTGGAAATGTGTCCTTTTTCACAGCTAGCAGAAGAAATTAGATGCTTCCAGTGAGTGAGTCAAATTTTAGGTGTGGTCAGAGCCATGGAGAGAGGTCAGAGATCTGCTAACAGTTTATATACTTAACTCCAAAAGGCAGTTCCTCAAAACCTGATGTGTTACTCCTGAGCTTGGAGCATGTCCTCCAAGAGAGATTGTTCAGGCATAAAGCACTGCCAGATGGTACAGAAACACACCACTTGCACAACCAGGCTAGCCAGCTACTTCTGGTGGACAAAGTGACATATCTGGTGAGTAGAGCAGAAGGTATATCTAAGGCAATCCAGAATCAGAACATTGGAATAGCTGGGGGATGCATTGGTTTAGAAATCAAAGAGAGAGAATCACCAGTGTATAGGCTGAGATCAGAAAACCAGAAAAAGAAACCACAAGTGTAGTTGGTGTTACAAACACAAATATATCAGGGACAAAACCAGGCCATGGTGACCACAGAATCAAATACTTTAGGACACTGGAATTTTTTAGAAAGATGTACACAGTGTGATGATATAAAATTCCCTTATTTGCTGTGGAATAGACAATCGTTCTCACCCATTTAAAAAGCTGATTGTCTCAGCTTCTTCAGTTGCTAATTACTTTCCCTAATTATTAAGGAACAACTTTCAAGTAGGTTAATATTAATGTTCTTGTTATATAATTGATTATAGCCAAATATTTTTTACTTGGAGGTAGGATTGAGTAGTTAAAAATTGAGCTGAAATTTAAATTTTTCCCTCTTAGTCTTTTCTGTCATTCTTAGAAAACTTTTACAACCTGACTGTCAAATCTCTCCTGACATTTTGATAGAATTTTCATGCTCTTTCTTCCATTTCTTCTCAAACATTTATTTAAAAGGATCCAGATGAGGTTACTGGCAGGGACAGCCAAGTGATAATGGCATCTCTATTCATGTATGTGCATTTATATATGAAGGGAGACACAAGATAAAGCTGAAGCTAAGTAGACTATAATGTAGTTAGAAGCACAGAGTCATAGAATATGCTGAGTTGGAAGGGACTCAGGATCACTGAATGCAAATCCTGGCCCCAGGCAGGACACCCCAAGAA
>JAWWLV010000183.1:14172786-14187900 GCA_035041135.1 Platyrinchus mystaceus | reverse complement strand
TGTGGATCAAAGCAGAGTGCTGGATCAGCATAACTGGCCTTTGCCCACATTGCTCATGGGGCACTGCCTACCCAGGTTAAGATAAAGTCCTTCTGGTGTTTTGACACAGCCATCTGTCTCCTCATGTCCCCTCAGTGGACAGACTACATAAGGGACAGTAAAGCAATGGCACTGGGCCCAGTGCACCATCAAGGTTAGGGTTGGTCCAGTGACAATAAAAGAACAGCAATTATAACCACCAAACTGCTCCTCATTACTCAATAAGTGGTTCCCATGAGTTTTATTGAGTGTTGGATGTCATCTTGTTGTTCAAGCCAAAACTTCCTCCTTACCTTTTTGGTCTAGAGAGTGCAAACCTCACATGTGGAACAAGCTTCCTAATATTTGTGGTGCAATCTGATGATGAATTGAATAGGCTAGGCCAACTTCAACCACATTTTTACTTTTGTAGAGAGAATATTGCTTGATGACATAATGTTGGTAAAGATAATTAAATGAGACTCTTTCAATTCTGCAAGAGGTATTAGGTATTTTTGTCCTTTTTTTTCTTTTTTTTTCTTTTTTTTTTTAATTATTTGTTTTTGAAACCTCATATGAATTTTATTCAGTTTTTCATAGAGAACAAGAGATCTCTAGAGAGGAGAACCCGAGCATGTTTGGTGTATATTTCAGAGACAGAGAGTTTGTGTGTAAAACTACTGACGAGACAATCAAAACATCCCATGAACTCAAAAGCACTTATACAAAACCAGATGAAAATCAAAGTAACAAGTTTTTAGGAACGTGCAGGATACTAATGAATATTATAGGTCAAAAAGCTAAGAGCACAGTCTCCCTGTGTTTGACAGGGTGTGCCTGTCAGACTTACAGGCACCGGTTATGGCAGCTGAGGGAATACTCCAAAGAGATAGCAGCATGATTTTCCAGGTTCCCAATACTGACTTTTGCATAAATATTGTAGTTATTGGGATCTCAATAGTGTAAAATTACTAAAATTTTCATTTTCAGATAGATTAATCAAATTCTAATGCAGAACAAGTGATGAAAGCTGCAAAATTCAATGGTAACAACCCCTGTGCCAGCAGAAATACGTGAGTGACATGGGGTGCTACTGATGTGCAGTGCTGGAGGTCAAACCATGCTATGACATCCTGCACTACATGAGAAGATGAGGCATGGCACACAAAAATTGTTATCTTTCACAAGCACTACAATTTATGGAAAACATTTTTTAGAGAAAAGGACAAAATTGGTATGGGATATTTAGGGTTTTTTAAGTCAAAAGGTCAAATTCATATTTATGAAGATCCATTTTCTTTTTACTTTTGAAAGATTTTTTTTTAATTGAGCATTTTCCATGTATTAGTTATGAAACATTCCAGATTAAAGAATCAAAATTAATCTCCCCTTTCCTAAGACCACACTGCTTCAAATTTTAGTACAACTCGAAGTCAGAAAGCCAAAGAGTGATGACTGACTCAGTGAATGCTTGTTATGGGCTCACCCACAAACAGCTTAGAGTACTACATACTTTCACCAAGAGTAAGAAAACAGCAATTCACATGATAAAGTAGAGTAGTATGGGATAGTGTGTCTCTCCTCTGTAACAGAACAGAAGGTTCCCTTCAGTTTTGTGGTTTTGGACAGGACGGGGATCAGTCATAAATCTCTGCCAGGTTTCACTTTGTTAAAACTTCAGCCTCTCCCAACATCTCTGGTTTTTTTCTGTGAAGGATAATTAGCCTTCAAACGATAACAACCCCATTACAGAAACAGCAAGCCTTCTTAGGGGAGAAAAGAACAGCTCAAACCCTGCCAGGCAGGGAAAAGCAAACCTCGACGTTTCTATCCAGATTTCCCCTCCCATCCTGTGGCATCCTGCTGCTACCTCCAGCTTTAACCTCTCTGCCTTTCCCTCAAGAGGTTCAATTACTTTCATCTTTGCATTTACAGATCTTACAATGACCTGTCACAACATGAACTCCCAGCAGCAACAGCAAGGATGCTGATTTAGACTGGGGGTGCCTGAAAGCTCACTCCTTTTATTCTTCTTTCCAAATCACATTGAAAAGAAGTTTTCAGAGAGAGGTAAGACCTCCTGGGTCTTCCCAAAATCCATCTGTCTGTAGGTGCATGCTTCAGAGCAGTTAATCTGTATTTTACCTAGCATCTCATGATCATAAGTGCTGTATGCAATAAATCATAGCAATGCTGCTATCCTCGAACAAACCTTATGCTCAGGTATCAGAGAATTGTACTTAATTCCCCTGCAACTATGCAACAAATGAAGCCATTCCTGAGGTCTGAAGGTCTAAAATCTGATTATGTTGATATACATGGCCTCTGCTATTCCTATCACTGTTCAGTCATTTAAATCTTAATGGCCTAGCAATCATAAAGCCACAGCAAGATAAATAGAAACTTATTTGTGCTGGGTGGGGAGAGATGGCTGCAAAAGTCACCACAGAGTCCATGTTCTTCTGTTTCTGCTCCTGCTGAACAAAACCCCCTGCACAGCTACACAGAGGAGGTATAGAAATACCTTCTTCACTTTCCTCTACTGCAGCATTACCTTGCAGGAAAAGTGCTGGAGCTTTTGGCATGTAGTGCCATTGGTTGGGTTCATAGCCCAGCAAATGCTAAATTTAAGGTTGCAAAATGCTTAGAATGCTTTACATCTGAAGCATGGTGAATGTTTAGATGAGACTTCCCAGTGCTGCAGTGAGCACTTTATTCAAAAAAAGGGCATGGATTCATTGTAGTATTCCTCTAAGGAAGTAGGATATATGAGAGCTGCTTGGCTAAAGGATTTTAAAATACAGCAGCCTGCATGGAAACAAACAGAATAAAAGTAGGTGTCAGTGACGAGCTGCTAACACAAAGAGTGAAAACCCTGGTCTCCTCACTCCAGAAAACTGGGTAGAAGGTGGGAAGGAAGGATAATCTTGTCGTGTTTTCAGGGCACAGATCAGATGAGAGGTGTAAAACGAGAAAATGCATTAATAGAAACAATTACGATACTGAATTTGTGGGAGAAAAAAATCACTATGGTAATTTAAAAACATTATTAGTAAGTTCAGTTTTACTTACTTTGCTAAAAACCAATCTGCAAATAGAACTGCAGTGGGATAGAAAATAAAACTTTATGACAGGCCCATCAAAATAGGTCATTTCAACTTCTTTTTTTTTTTTTTAATCTGGAAATGCTTTTCATATAGAAGTTTCATCTAGATTGACTAATTCCTGCTGAAAGTTTTGCTTCCAAAGTCATCTGCATTTCTTTTGAAAGCTAAAAGTGTTTGGTAATAGAATTTCCATCTGTCTTTAAAACACCAACAATCTTAAGAAGAGCATCACATCAGTGCTGCTAGAAGTCGAGGTAATGTGCATAAAAGGGTTATTCTGTCTGGTCTGTCAAAACTGCTTAGTCTGAGTCCCCTGAGAAGTGCTATGAATTAATCTTTGGAAAAAAAAAAAAAGCCACAAAGTACATGCCACGTTCTGAGTTCCTGGGTTTCAGCTCCAACTCTCTAGATTTTTCAGGACACAATCATTTCTACCAGAACACTTCTGAATTCTTCACAATTGTACTTTGAGTAATTTGGCATGAAGAAAAGCCTCTATAGAACAATGCATGCAAGGTGCCTATTTATTTCCTGCCTACTCCAAAGGCTGCTGAAATAAATGAGAGGTTTTCTATTGACTTCAACAGGCTCTGGAGCCAGCCCGTAGTGGGGTGGCATACTTGCAAAAGGTGGTGTTCGAAAGACCAGCAGAAGAAAACCAAATTTGCTAGAGGTATGCAAGATGGGAGGCAATTTCATTGGGCAACTGGTTTATGAGACAGCAGCAGAGAGAGGACTTTGTTGTGGAGACCCAGTTTTCTGCTGCCTATCAACTTACATAGTTCAATTTGCAAACAGGCAGACACACATGTAAGTTATTTTGGGCATGCTGCTATTCAATTTGCATAGCAAATAGAGCCTGAGATGTGCATAAAAAATTCCCTGGACCACTGTATGCAAGTTTTTTAAAACTTTGATTCTGCCTTGAGACATGCAGGTCTCTGAGTATCATCTCAAGGAATGGATGAGATTTACAACATTCTTTTTATAGGTATTTGCTCAGAAAATAATATCCTAAGGTTATTTTGGAGCTTACAAATCACTTCCTCAACTTAAAGAATTTATTACACAAAATGTATGTAACTCCAGTACATTCTGACTAATTCCTGTGGTTGATTTTGGACAGAAGGTCTCAGATTTCCAGAGTGTGGATGACACCATGAAGGAAAGGAACCACCCTTTAATGCTCTCTGAGCTGGACTGTCTTCTTCCCTGTCGTCCATCAACTACTGTTCCTGTAGTAATCCCTATGGCTACTCAACTGAGTAAAAAGAAACACGAGGAAAATATTTATTCTTTAGATGTTTTAAAGAAAAACTAGCTAACTGAGAACAAGCAGAAGCCTGTCTCTGAAATATCCTTGGAAGATCAGAGGCCTCATTTTAGTAACTTGTGCTACCTATGTTGATGTATGACAACCTGCCACTGGAAGAACTTTCAGCCTTCTGCCACAAGGGAGCCAAATGGTGTTTCTGGAGCCAAGCTGGCTACAGTAATAATCCACATGGCTTCTAGTAAATGAATCTTGCTCACATACCAGACAGTCAGCACAAGCAAGATGTACTGCAGATGAAAGGACTACGATGCCAACAATGATTATGGAACTTGGAAAAAGATGAAACAAATTTCAGACCCCTGTGTCATCTCCTTTTCCAAATATCTTACTGGGATTATTCTCTTCACTCTTCATCTGTGAAATGAGGCCCACACTGCCTCCTTTCAGGGATTCAACTATGTACCACAATATCTTACTATCAGTGAATTTTCATTAAGACTGTCTAAATTTTCCTTTGCTCAGCTTGGTTTTAATAACCTTCTCTGTCAATTCCCTCTCCAACAGCTAGGTCTGCACTTGCCAGTTTTTCTAATATTTTCTTACAAATGCTTAGATTAATAATGATTCTTTTAAAAACATAGTTTCCCATTTAGATATATTTACTGCCTGGAAATCTTAACTAGGTGGAATTTGAGGATGTAGGACATTTGTCCAGAATTTCTACCTGTTCCATACATGTGTATGAGCACAAATGATCCAAACCATCCAATGTTTTACAGTTAATTCCTGATTTTATCTATTTATAGCCTGGAAATCTCAACTTGAAACCTGGGAGTCCAGTTCATTAGGCATAATCTCCCACACACAGTCTGCCATTGCACTGGACCTCTTGCCTGAGTAAGCAGCCCACATCAGATACATCAGAAGTGCTGTGGGGTAGACAGCAATTCTGTAGTAAGCATAATAAGTCCTTAAGAAACCATTCTGTTGGCAACAAGGAAACATGACCATTTGCAGGCAGGAAAAAGAGATGCAAGTTATGGAGTTCATTTGGAGCGGGGAACTGTGAAGTATAGTATCTAGGAGAATGTGAGACAAATAGTATTTGCATCAGTCTGTACATCTCTGCTTTAGGTGAATTCTTAGCAATAAGACCATTTAATGATTCATCTCTTTCATCACCCTATTCATCATTCCCATTTTCCTTCTCTTGATTCAAGCAAGCCATAGCATCTGAAATGTGGGGAGAAATTACAGCATCTGTCTGTAAAGTGACCTGCTTTTCTTTTCAAGCAACTTCTATGCCCTACCCAGGCTCCAGAGGTTCTCTGCTGGATAATGCAAAATGACACTACCTGGGCTATTTATACCACTGCAAAGTGAGTACATGATGGGATAATTAGCAATGCTATATCTGCTGGTGTGAGTGATAACACTGCAACACATTTTTGTGTTAAGCAACACAAAGCACCTGAGCAGCTGATAGGCCTCCTGCACTTTTGTTTCCAGGGGGCAATACCTACTGGCTTCACTCCTTCATGAGGCACAGCTGTAATGTTGGTTTTATTTCCACATGCTGTACTTGCCTTGTATGAAGGTAAATGATTTTTGCAAGCAAGCTTTTGTTGGGCCACTATGGGTATTTAAGACATTTTGTGAACAAGTAAGGTTGTGTAGATCTGTAGATCTGCTAACCAAAACATGACCTTTGGATGAAGAAGTCTGAGTGGTTGGCCAGTCGGTCTCACACTTCTGTCCCTGGATAGGGTCCAACAGCTTTTGCTGTGCTTTGGTTTACATGTTATTCAGAACGATATATTCAGAAATATGTAAGACAGCCAGTCTTGACCAGTATCCATAAAAGTGTGACTGTGATCCATTCAGCCCACATCTAGGCAGAAAGATTATGGTTTTGCAGATGAGAGCCTGGGGTTTTTTAAACTATGAACACAGCCACAGGCATAGAGAACAAAAACCTTCTATATTCTGATTCAGTGTATTTCAGTGGTTAATCACATTCATTAAAAATGTTTAATATGAATTTGCTCAATTTCAGTATCCATAAATTGTCTTGTGTGTTTTTCTCTGTAAGATTAAAAGATGATTTTGTATATGCTATTTTCTCCCGAGGAAGGTTACTAAGGCACTAATCAGAGTTGTCTCAAGTCTTTATAAGATCAAATTCACTCCCTATAAATATTTTTCTCTACCCCTTGAGCTATGTTTGTGGCTCCTCCCTACACACCCTGTGGTTTTTCAACATCCTCTTTCAAATATCAACACCAGAACTGGACATGACATTCCAGTATGCAGGAAATGTCAGCATATTTGACATTGGAAGGCAGTACGTCAGCATCAGGTGAGCAGTGCCAGAAAGGAAAAAAAAAAATTTGTAGTGCTTGCCTGCTGATGCATCCAAGGAAAGTGTTTGTTCACCCCTTATATTATCCTTGGAAAGTATGTTGAGTAGTTTCTTTTTTATGAACTGTAAACATATCACACTGGTTACTAGTATTTGGTTCCTCACTTCTTATCTTTACATCAGTAAAATTGCATTTCACTTAATGAAAATACACTTTGTTAGGTGGACAAAGCTTTCAAAGCAAAATCTGTAACTGCCCTTATTGACCTCTATTCATCATGTCCCTGATGAGGACCAATTCTATATTTACCTCCTGCTGATGTGATACCCCATAGGAAGGTGGACTAGGATCTCTATAGCTCAGGCTTGTAACTCCCTGGTTCTAATTCAGAGCTGATACATGTTTCAATAAAAGACAAGAGAAGTCCTATTTAACTTTGTTAAAGAATGTCTTTATGATTGGGAAAAGAAACTGGAGAGTGACACGTGAAACTTTGACAAGTGAAACATTCTGATAACGTTCCCATGCTGTCAGCTCGTGTGAAATATACCACTTCCATGACAAGAATTTATCCCATCTGCAGCCCGTAGCTGTTTTGTTAGGAGAGATTCTTGCTGCCAATTTATCTGGATTCTGTTACAAACTCCATACAAAATAAGGCAAACTTTGGGCTCAAGTCTGTTATGTATCCATCAGTACTTTGCCTTGCAAATTATCCTAGTCCAGTCCAATGAGTTCTGACACAATAGCTCTGACACAATAGCTTGTTGTCGGGGGCAGAGAACAGCTTTATCACAAAGTGGAGGCCAAATACCTTTTTTTTTTTAATTTTTATTTAATATATATCAAAGCTACACATGAAGACAGTCCTGAAAACCCTCTAGTGGTCTTTAGTAACATGAAATTAAAATGGTGTCTATTGCACAGAAGACGTGGATTGCAGAGTGTTATCTTCTTGACTAAGGCTGCTGCCAAAAAGCTAGTGTCTTGCTGACATAATCTGCATTATGGAGAGAATAGATGTCAAGCTTTAAAACAGTCATTTAACAGAAGTTGAGAGCAATATGAAAACCATGTAAAGAATGTAACTGTCTATCTAATTTACTCTTTTTTTAGAGAGTTTCCCTCACACAGGATAGGTCAGGTTACTGTAGCTGTTTTAAGTAGCCATGAAGAAGGTGGACAGGACTTCCAAGTGACAAAAGGACCACCAAGGAAGCTAATGGAAATAACTCTTGGTCATCTGTTCTGATGCAGAGACTACCAGGAGTCTGCTGAGAAACTGTCAGGGACAGGTTCAGAACAAAGAAAAGAAAGTATTACTTCACTAAATAAATAAAGTGTGTAGCTTCTTGGTTTGCATGTCTGAGACACAAAAAGAATTATGTTAATTTAAAATATTACCCTATAAGTTAATGGAGGAAAAAGCTTACAATCTGAGAACACAACCTTCCTCTGATATGAGAAATCTCTAAATCATATATATTCAGAGTATATTTTAAAGAAATTACACTGTAAGCTTCCTCTGCTGCATTCTTCCCTTATGTATCTGCAATCAGTAAATATCTGGAGATGATGTACCAGGCTACATGGACCTTCTTTTTGTCCCATTAAAGCTCTTTCATGTTATTCTTACCTTCTTACAGAGCTACACACATTCCCTGCATTACCGGTCAGCCTTTACTTGGTTCTGCAGGGATATTACTACAAGGAAGGTGAGAGAGATTTTTTATCCTGAATCACCCAGAGACAAAATAAGTTGAAAGAAAAGCTCACCACACAGGGTACCAGACTTAGCATTCATTGGTCAGAAGTAATGGCTCTTGTAGGAAAAAAACAAGGACTGGACGAAGTCCAAATGATGACGGCAGGGTATCAACAGGAGAGCAGGGTAAAGAGGCACTGCCCAACAGACCAGAGTGTGTGAGCTGCGCCACATGAAAGTGAAGCTCATGCCTCAAGAACAATGGTGCAATGCTGAGGTGTGACTGAGAAGTCTGCTACACACTGGCTGAGGTGAGCAGGGAGAGAAAAGGAGGGTGAAAGAAATTGCACCCCCTCTAAGTATCCTGCTTTGCCAGGAAATAAACCTTACATAGAAAAGCCAAACAGAATTATACAGAAATAAAGATTTTCTCTTTTAATTCAAAGTATCCTGGTCTCCAAGAAGAGGTATTTTTATGTGCTCTTCACTAAACGTCACTGCATTTTCCACACTGGAGTTTTCCTCCCTCAAACTTGCTTCCATACTTCATCTTTGGCTAAAAATACATTCTGAAACCCCCAGGGAAAACAATGTTTTGCACCCCTCTAGTCAAATCAGAGCACTGACCAAAAAACTTCTTTATAAAATCTTTTTCCCAGCTGTGACTATTTACTAAATAAGAGAGGATTTTCTCCCTAGTGGAAGTCAGCTCAGAAATTTTACTACCCCTAGTTGCTGTGTAAGATTGCAAACCCTAGGTGACTGGTAGGATTCATGATTCTTGGATAATAGCAGTATTTTTGAGAATGAAGTCCAGGTGTGCAGCAATTGAGTCAGTGTCAGGAAGCAAGGTATGCTGGGAGTTCTGACTCATTGATAAAAGCTTCTGGTCACTGAAGCCTAAAATAGCTTTGGAATAATATGAGTTTAGGTGAAATGAGTTTCAGGCACTTAATGGCAAAGTGCTATTGTCAGTCTTAGTAGCAATGCATAAATAAAGTCTCTGATATTGACCTTACTAGGCAGTAAATATAGGCTTTCTGCGATACCTCAAATGCATAGATTTACCTTTCAAACGCACCTCTCTTCAAATTTCTGTAAGGTCTCAAGGATCCAGCTGTGTATCTCTATTTCTTACTATGAAGCACTTACCGATAGGAAGGCTGCTTCTGAAGATAGGGTTCAACTCTGACTTAAAAACTCTAATCAAGTCAGGGGTCTTCAAGCAGATTCTGTTTTCAGTTATCTCTGTGGAAATTGAGTAGCTTTATCTAAACCAGCTGAATAGTATAAGAGCAGAATGGTGGGCAGTGACTGCTCTATGTATCTTTGTCTTCTAAATAACCTTCCTTATATTGTTACTAAATCACTATATTTCTGTTCAAAGAGTACCTGAAATCACTTCTCTGCAGAACCAAAGGAACAGCAGAATTTGGAGTTTTCTTCTGGTTTCTATTTTACTCAGTCCTGCACTTAATTAAAAAAAAAAAAAGAAAAAAAATAACCTAAGTATTCAATGAACCTTCACTTCCAGTTCATAGGCTGAAGGGATGGGAGAAGAATGTTGATTTTCCTTTTATTTTATGCTTTAAATTTAAGGGTGATATCTTTGATTTGCAAAGTGCTTGGGTTATGGGTGATGGTGGAACAAATTCTATTTTCCATTTCTAATCTTCTTGTCTGTGACTAAGTTCAAGTTTTACCCTCCTTTCCTGACTGCGGTAATTCCTGGCTGCCATATGAACAGGATTAGCCATTCAAAACATGATAGATCCAGCAGTCAATTCCCAGATCTCTGGGAATTCTGAGTCAGTGATTCATACTGTATGTGGCCTTTTAATATTATTAGGCAACTTAAATTTATTTGGGTTTTTAAAATATATTTTTCTAAATCAATTAATTTCTGGGAATTTTGACTAAAAGTAATTGCGCTTATAAAATCTATGTTTTTCTCATCTGTTTCAATTTGCTGCCATTACCATAAGCTGCTGCTTTTCCACAGAAAATGTGAACAACTGCCTTCTTAAGAGAAACTCTTCAGCTTACACCCAATGCAAGATCTTACACAAGAGGTGAAAAGTCAATTAAAAATTATTTTTTTTGTCCTCTGAAAGATTATACTCTTGTGATGTAAAACTTTCAAAATTTCCCCCTTGATCTGAATATTCCTGTGAGGTAACTAATTTTAAACAGGCCTATAATAGTAAAATATTGTCAGTAAGTCCTCCTCTTCAAATGAGCAGAAAAACTTGTTTAAAGCACCTTCCATCTTTGAAAGCATTTTCCCCTTCATAAACCATGAAATGCTACAGCAAAGCTGAAGTTGTCTGCATGCAGCCTGCCTGTCACTTATGGAAAACTCAAATTTCATATATCAAGGGCTTGTGTGAAAATTGCTTCGAGTGTTAATTGCCCAAATGATTCAGCTTTCTAAGAGCCTCTCTTATGTACTGAAGTATGTCTCATAGCACACTGAGTGCCAAGCTCCAATAGAGAGCCAGCTGTGTTCTGCTCCCAGATGTTTGAAGAAGATAATTCTTCCCCATCATTTCAGTCTCCCATCACAAAATCCTGCAAAATTTGTTTAATGAAGTCATTAATGCACAATAGCATGTTTCTTTCTTTTTTTTTCCTGTTAAAAAAATACTCTCCCTAGAATGTATGCAAGTTTGCCTTGGCTTATAATTACAGTAGCACATTGTCAGATTAACTGTGCTGAGGAGATAAAACAAAAGCCATCAGTTCTGCAAAATTAAGACTGTGCCAACATAATTTAGAAAGGATCAGAACCCTCTGCTTTCAAAGATGCTGTTTGTTTGCTGTGTTTAAGGTCATTTTAATTCTACAATTTACCTATTGCAACATGAATTGTTATTGGAAACCTAACAAAAAGTACACATAGTCCTAAGTCTTGGATTCAAGCTTTTTCGTAACTCTTCCTCATCCAGATCTCATTTTTCAACATGTTTATTGGTCCTTGACCAATTTACAATGCTGAGAGGTTGTTTTGTTTGAGTCAAAATAGCTACATTGAAGTGAAGGGATTTGTGTTAGCTTATAACAGCTGCTTGTGAGCTGTGTCAAAACCCTGGATTCAATAACAAGAAAAAAGCTTTTTACAGGGAGATCCTGCTTGGACTTTGCCTATCAGTGTGCAGGTACAGAGAATTTCAAGGAGAGGTTTTCTGTGCTATATGGTGATAAAATATTTGTGAGATCCACAGCTTGATCTTCGCAGTGAGTGACTAGCATCAATTCCTGCGGCTTTCTGACTCAGCTGTCAGAACAGATTTCTCATAGACTTTGTTGTAGCTGAGTTTGAACAACCACAGATAGGTGCTGGGTTCATTCAGACTATCTTTGTAGCCTCTCTGCTCTTGAATACAATATATAGCTGTATTTACACAACACAGGTGCTAAGCAGTATGAGTTCTCCTTTCACAGTTCCCAAGGTACAAGGAGAGAGTTCATTGCCTTCCCAGGTCCATGTGTTTGTGTGTTCACCCACCAGCATAGCATTTCAAGATCCTAGATTGTTCTGGTTTTACTGCCTCTGATCCAGCTGCTGCTGCGAGTTACGGATTCTGCCCAGCATCTGTGGCTTCTTCCAGCTGTTGTTAAATTTATTGCAGAGTACATTTTTGCTTTTTCAGTCAGAGGTAAGACCCTTTGGAAAGCATTTTTTCAGTAGCTGTTGGCCCTCACAAGTTGTCAGCAGATGTTGGTGTGGAGGTTTTTGAGATCAGAGTTATGAGAAAGCACAGCTCCTTGTGATAACGGTGGGATGAAGCAGCTGCTGTTACAGAGCTTGTATTTCTACCAAATGATCCCTCCAAAATTAAGACATAGACACCTGGGGATACAAATAATTCTCTGATTTGTTCAAAATGGTCTTAATGGGTACAGTGGAGCAAAGCTTAAATTTCTGTATATGGGCTAAATATTAGACCTTAAGAAATATGGTATGTATTGCTATCTTGTCCTGTTAGCTGGAATGTGAAATCCTGTGGTATGCAAGTTGTATCAACAAAGTGATGTGCAACCAGGGTATGTTGTTCAGAGCAAAGGTGTGAGGTATATTGCTGTTTCACTCACTGTCAGCAAGAACCTAGAAAACATGGGCAGAAACACAGTCTGATACTGGCTGTCTCCCAAGGTATGGAGATCTTTTTATTTCCATTTTACATTCAATTGTTGCTTATAGGTAGAAATACAATTTGGGTTAGACTAGTTTAGCAGTCAGAGCAGCTACTGACATGAAAAAGGAATGGGCATATGTATGTTCTATCTTGATGTTCTACATTCAAGCAGCTGGAGCAGAAGGCTATGTCTTTGGAGGTGTCATTTTATTTTACTCCTAACAGGAATTTCATCAGCTAAGATGTTAAATAAAACCCCAAAGAACCAACCAATCAAGCAACAAACAGCAAGTCCCATATCCTCCCCTCTCCTACTTTATTAAAATCCCAGGGCAAATCAAGGCACACTCAGAGGCCTTCCTTAAAGAACTGATGGAGTATCTCAGTCCTGATTTTTGTTCACTGTAGACCCTGTTGTTTTTTTGGCTGGGAATGCCAATTTGAGAGAGATACATGTTAGATATACAATCTTAAGAAACTGTGTAGCATTTTCTCAGGGATTTAATTTGCCATACTAATACCAATAAAACCAAACAGAACCCTTGTAAGTTGGAAACTTCTACGTGGACTCAGAGCTAGGCAATGAATTATTATATATGTTTTCTCAGCTCCACCTTACTACAATGCACATAGAGAGAGAGAGAGCAAGACCTGGGAAGACACTGCACAAGAAAAATGTTTATTGGCTAAAATGATAAAAACACATTCCATGAATGCTCCTGCAGAGGGAAGATGAAACAAAATATTACTTTGTCTTTGTGCAATATTATCAAATTTTACTATATAACACAAAACTACTGAAAAATAATAGTTTTATTGAATAATGAATGACCTTTTACTCATCTGTTTAATTAAAGATACTTTTTCTTCAGATTGGCTTTTCATTTACTCTTCATATTAGAGAAGAGACAATTATAAAGCATTCTGAGATTTTTTTTTTCCAAAATGATTCAACTTTGACTAAGAAATTGGTTTATAAAAAAGTTGTCATTTGATCCATGTCAGAAAAATATTCTGGTAATGTTTTCTTTAAATCTTCAATGTCCCTATGCTTTGGGGAGGGAGTCTGGTCTTCTTTAGGAATTCACTCACAACTGTTCCATTACCTTCCTTACCAAAATGCCTGACTGACTGGGGTTTGATAAAACTGTTTTGTCAAATTTTTTTGTATGGGAAAAAACTCCACCACAACCAAACCAAGAACAATCTTCTCCCTCCCCTAAGACTGGATCTATGAAAAGGTCAGCCAGAGTCTAATAAGAAACTTCCCAATCCTACAGCAGGAGAGGATGAACACTGGACTTGAGGGCTGGAGAAAAAGGAAAAAATGGGGACAGCTTTCAAGGTCTATGTAACTTATACCACCAAGTAGGGCAAGGAATAAGCTGACTTGGTAGGTGAGATAAGGTTTAAAGTAATCTGAACTATTTGTTCTTATCCTTGTGCCTGTAATCCATTTTTCATTGCAGTCAGTGAAGCCGCAGAGATGAGGGATCTGGTTAAACTTAAACACAGCTGCCAGATGTTTTTTGCAGAGAGGGGGAGAGAGCTATTGTATGTGAAGACTGAGAAAAATAATTCTGTGGGGGCTTTTGGCAAGTGTTCAGTGTCTTGCTGTTCAGGGGAATCAGTTTGTTCCTGATTTTGTGCTCTGCCTTCCATTTTTCATTTTGCTTTTTGCGTCCTGGTGTCAGAAATATCATTCATGTCATGCACGAAGAAAGACTGAAAGAGTTCTGAGCTCCCTTCATGGAACAACGGTCTTTATTCCTTAACCAGAAAACTGGAGATGTAATAATATCTGATTCTTCAACTTTTGTTCTGGTAGGCAAGTTGGGCTGCTGCTGAACGGAAGGGAATTGAGATATTGGAGCTCTAAAGAAGAAATTCTGAGCACAGGGCTCTATTTATGCAGAACATTACAGGAATATGAGAAAAGGTATGGAAAACCTGGAGGGTCACACATGCATTTGTGAAACAAAAACTTATGAATGGAGAAGAAAGCAAAAACTGACATTAAAGAATGGAAGAAAGTGTAATTTATTTGAAATACAATATAAAATCTTATTTATGTTAAATATGACTTACAGCAGGCTTTATTAAAATGCTATTGATCACTCCATTAGGTGTTATAATGAATAAAGATGATTGTTCCCAGTAACTAAGAATGTGGTGTTCAGCTGCATTTTATTAACATATCCATATGTCACATTGAGAAGTGCTTCCAAGTGAATCTGCTAGCAATCCCTCAGGGAGATTAAATACTTACTTTTCAAGATACTGGAAACTGAGTGACCGCTCAGGTCTTCCTGATCATTAATCAAGCACCAGAAATTAGTAAACATCTCTATGTGCATATATATATATATATATATATATATATGTAGATAGATAGATAGATAGACAGATAGATAGATAGATAGAGAGAGAGATAGATAGATAGATAGATAGATAGATAGATAGATAGATAGATAGATAGATAGATAGATAGACAGATAGATAGATA
>JAWWLV010000183.1:14154126-14172686 GCA_035041135.1 Platyrinchus mystaceus | reverse complement strand
AGATAGATAGATAGATAGATAGATAGGTAGATAGATAGATAGATAGATAGATAGATAGATAGATAGATAGATAGATAATGGTTGCAAAAGGTTTAGGTGTTATACTTTTTTTTTTTTTTTTATTAAGCTGAGATAGAAATATTAATCAAGATCTTTGTTGAGAACTGGTTTTTTCACTGCAAGATCTGGACCCTTTCTCAGTGTAGTCAAAATATGCTTTAAAATATGTTTTAGGTTCAGCACCAACGATAGAAGAGATACGAAGCAAATCATATGTTCATGTAAGATGATGCCCTTAATGCTGAAAACTCTTAATTACGTGTACTTCCCCTTATTTGGCAATTTTTCCTTTACTTAGCTCTTTGTTTCTGCTGTAAGCTGTCAACTACTGGCCATCAATAAAGGATGAATTTGCTCTGAACATACTGTAATTATTTCTTGGCAAATAGCCTATGGCGAATCTCCATGGAGTTGCTTGCCATGTAGTGGCACTGGTAAAAGTAAAAGACATCAAAGATTTGGGCTGCTGAGGCTCCAATAATCCTGTTGTCTTATGCAGTATTAAGTCAAGTCAAATTTCTGTGATGTGCTGGTGCAGGATCCGTATAGAGTCTTTAGCAGTCTTACCTCTCTGCTTACCACCTCTGCACAAACATTGCTGATGAACCATTTGGCTGGTGCTGGCCTCCAAACAGCCCTACACGTCAAAGTCCTGCAGCACATGAAAGGCCCATTGAAATAGCTGTTCTTACCACAGCTTCTCTGCAGATATTTAAACCTAGATGATCCACTGTCCTTCAGGTGACAGGTTTTCACCAGTTTGAGGCATCATTCTGACCTGATAACGTACCACTTGAAGACCTTTTCCCAGTGACAGCAGTGATCTTTGAAGGAAGGGGTGTCAGTGGCAAGACTGTTAATGGTTGGACTTCATGATCCCTTAACGATTCTATGATTCTACTACAATACCTCTTATACTAGGCATACCCTCTAAGTACTCTTTAACTAGGGATATATTAAGATAAAAAATAAATCGTATGGACAGAATGAAAAAAAAAGCAGAATTATTCACATTTGGTACCAGTTGTGTGGAAGGCAGGTCATTCAACAGTAAATACCCATTAGGTATTTATAGTATGCCCAGAATTTTTAAGAATAGATAAAAGAGTAATGCCCAGGTTAACACTGGCATCCACAGGTTAATGTTACTTCAGAGATAATTATTGTTTGATTTCTCATTTGAAGATTCACTCCTTCTTAGATCTATCAAAAGCTTCTCTTGCTTTTTTAATGCGAACACCAGCAGTACATCTTTTAGGGTTTGTATGCTCTATTAAGAAACATTCTCACCTACTATTCCTGTTTTATCTACATTCCTATGAAAACAACATAATTGGCAATTCTAAAAGTTCATGGTATTTTGAAAGACAAGAAAAATAAGAGTCTTTTAAATGCTGAAAAGTACAATTTAATTATAAAGTTTATTAGTTTCTTCACATTTTACCTTTTTTTCTTTTTTTTCCCCACCCCATTCAAAATATAGTAGATTTACACCATCAGTGTATTAATAGCTTTGGTAAATACAAACATTTTAGTCAGCTTTAACATAAAATCAGCAGTAAGCTTCGAAAGTTCTTTTTCTCTATTCTTGTCATAGCAATGCTGCAATTCAAATAGACTTCAGTACAACATATCAGATACTTTCCATCATACATACAGTTTGAAACAATAGAAAAATGTGTGAAGACAAGAAGTTATGCTGAAAGATCACACTTATAAAGATTGTACTTTTTAAAATGTGTTTCTTTCTGACATGGGTGGGAATACATTTTTTTAACAGGAAAGATAAATATAGTTGGTGAAATTTGTGTCCCACTGAATTTGGTGAGACTTTGCCCCAACCAGATAGGCAACAGTCGTGTAGAATAAGGATTCCTTATTTTCAGTCACTGACAATACTACTGTCTTGAACTAGAGAAAGATCTCTACTACTACAAATATTTAATTTCTTTGTAATGTGGTTGGAATTTTTGCTCATCATCTATGTTATTCTTTGTTAGCATTATCTTCTTTTATTAACTGCCTGTATTTCCAGACATCAGATGTGTGTTCGTTGCTTGTTCAGGGATTCTTTAGTTTTCTGTCCTGAATGAACTGCTGCTGTGAGGCTTCTGTGTTTTCTAAACATACATTTCATTTTGTGCAAAGAACGGAGAGATTTTAGAAAATGAAATAAACAGCTCTTAATGCATTTAATGTGAGTATTCTTTTGGTGTGTATTTACCAGCATTTTTTGATTAGACTTGCATGTGTAAGGAATCCAAACATCTCATATAATTCAAAGAAATTTGTTCTCACTAGTTACCTTCAGCAAATACACTTTGATTTCTCTAAACAGGAATATCTATTTTGTTTGATGAAAAACTGTTCTCCATCTATATTGACCTGATTACTTTCTCCTGCTCTGTATCTTTTTACTGATTTACATCTTGTTTCAATGTTTCCTCTATTCTGTGAGGGATTCTTGCAGGCTTTAGCTAGTGGTGCTGTCCTGCTTATCCTGGAGCTATAAATGTTTCAGCACCTTGTCTGCATTCCTTGCTGAAAGAACACAGTCCTTTTTATTTCCCTGTCCTGGTGTTCCCCAATGATCCCTAGATTTGATTTAAGAGAAATATTGATGTCAGAGTTCTGAGAAATCCTATGGTCCTATATTTAATAGTATCCCAAAATGATTTGGTCCTGTTGTTCTAAAAGAAATATATATATATATAAAACTACCCTGACTAGTGGATGATTAAATTCTCCTCAGGACTGTATTAATGGACAATGGCACATTGGACCTCAGGAAAACCTGGAATGATAGAGGCCAAGCCCCAGAAAAAAATGCATACTATGTCTGCTAATGTGTGGTCAGACACACATTTGGGACTGACTTCTTTTAGACAGAATTACTCTGCTGAGCTGTAATGCTGCTTCAGGGGCTGAGATGGGCAGGCAGTCATTTATGTACAGAGGAGAACTGTCAGTTATGCTCAAAAAATTAGGAGAAATAGAGTTCCAGATGTTAAGGCAGAATGTCAGAATATTGAATCTGTGAAAATTGGTTTCAAAGCTTGTCAAGAAGAAATGGATTAAAAAGAAATTAATTTCTCTTTGGCAGCAATTACTTTTTTTCAGTGAGAGAATTTGAAAGCTCCATGGACCCACTCTTAAAGCTCACCAATGCAATCAGAAACATTGTGTTTAACTCTTGTCATTTCCAAATATCTTCAAAAAATGTCCTGTGTTCCTACAGGATCATATTTATCTTTGCTGTTCCAACTTCAGCAAATACTGGTCATTTTGGTACACTACTTTCCTGTATGTCATTGAAAAATGACTTATACTTCTAAATGTGGACCTCTCACTTCCTATGCAAAGTGAGATTCAACACACTTCCATAGGGCAGAGAGGAACCAGGACAAATTCAAGTGGCTTGAGGGATCATCATACTACTCCTTTGTTTAATAAAGACTGGAGATTTATAACACTAAATTTAACAACTACAGAGCTTGCTGTGCTGTTTTTATACCCATTTTCTGTAAAAATGTGACGTGATCACTCTATAAATCAGTTCAGGTCAGGTTGGTCAGGTTTGCTCAAATTTGACACAGCATTGGCAATCTGAAGATAAAATCTTTTGAAAATTGGTTCTTGGTTAGCAGAGAGGGACAGATCATCTTCATTGATAAAAATGGATAAATAAATACATAAGTAAATGGCTAATCCTTTTCCATAGGGAAGGCACTAAGGATCCAGATGGGAGCCTGGGGGACTGCAAGCAAGAATAGTAGTCACAGCTGAGGAGACGGGGTACCAGAGTGCTGCAGGACAATAGGCCATAGCAGTGGAGGGACCTGGGATAAAAGTATGTGGGGGAAGAAGAATCTGTTTCATTAATTTTTCTATTCAGGAAGCAAATTGTAAAAATCATTTAATCACCAGTGATGAAAAGCGATGGCTGCCAACTGAGATGTCTCAGCATTGTACAAAATGTTTGTTTTAGCACAGCATGCTGCTTGCAGAAGGATGTTTGGTTAATTAGTCTTAAAAGTTATAGGAAGTTTTTAATGCACTTCTTTTTACAACTGAGTGACTCAAGACAGTAGAGTTATTATATGAGTAAAAAGCAGCAGGATGAGGCCATTACAGTCTGCCAGTCATCAGATATCATAAGCTTTCTTCATTACAAAGCAAAATTTTTTTCTGAAGAAAACAAATAAACAGAAAATCTCCCCAAATCATTTCTTCTCTCTGTTCAGTATGCTTGAGTAATTTCTAAATACACAAAGCCCTGGAACCCAGAAGGACCTTGTAAAAAAATAAACCTACTGAAACCATAGCTCTTGCAGGAGTTACTGCTGCAGAACTATTTAAAGTGGCTCAGTACTGATAGGGAAGCTGTTCCTGTATGCTTGGACTGTTTGTCACCCCCAGATAAAAAGGGAAAATGGGATAAAGAGTGTTAGTTAAGAAGAGAATATAGTCAAAGACCAGAAGTTCAGATTTAGGGGAAGCAATGACACAAAATCTGGTGTTGACTGAATTGGTAAGAATTTGCTAAGGTCCACTGACCTCATATTGTACCACCAGAAAATCTGGTCTCTATAATTCCAGTATGGCAGTTTGTCTAAGTGTACCTCATAATTAAAAAACTCACACCCACACCAAAAGAGGCACTAAGTCAGGTTCTCCTGTGTGTTAGGTATGACACAGTCGTTTAATAAAAATCAGCAGGCTCAAGTTGCAAAAGCCAGAATTTCATGACTGCGGAGACAGGAAGGAATTTATTTCCTACGTCCCTCACACATTCCTCTAAAGTCAATATTCTTTAACAGCTATAGTAACATTACATGGTTCTGAGTATATGAAAGGGGACAAAAGGCTGTTAGTCCTCTATAGGTGCCGCTAGTGCTGGAGGAAGGTTCTTTGGTGTTCCCATACCTTGTCTGGGAGATGCAGCAGAGCTCAAGCCATCCCAATTATTCTCTTCTCAGAGGAAATATTTACATTTTTATTGAACTGGAAGGTCAGGGATTTTCAGTTTTAAAAAGTCAGTCTTACTGCTAAGATTAATTCTAAGAATAATTCAGAGTCCATTCTCTCCAGGTACTTAGCAAAGATTGAGATTGTGATTGAAAGACAAAAATGTGTCGTTTTTCCTCACTTGGGTCCTCAGAGTCTTTTCTTGTTCAGATCTGTCTTACAGCATTTTTATGACCAATGTCAATAATGAACACTGGAGTCCAGGAGCTTTCTGAGCTTTGGTGCCAAGAAATGAGCACGAGTGATCTGCAACAATGTCTTGAAAGCACAGATGTAGATGACTTCGTATATGTGTATACACATATATAGATTCAAACACAGGAAAAAAATATATCAAGCTGAGCAGAGCTCATCAACATCTTATTTGTTATCTTGTATTTCTTGTCCTCTATTTTCAGTAGTCCAGGGCACCGTCACAGCTGTGGATGAGCAGGTGCAGAGAACAATTTTCCTATTTATGGAGTTAATTATGGGCTTCAATTAGGAAGCCAACTCACTGGGATAAAGAAACTCATCATTGTCAATTCTTAGGTGAGGAATAAGATCTTTTCATGTGACCACCATGACTGGTATATTTATTTATTTATAATAAAGCATCAATGGTCAGTGTAATTCTTTTGTCTAGCACAATACAAAGAATATACAGAAGCCACATAGAGGGAGAAATCAGTGGGATGCAGATGAAAAAGCTTCTTTATAGTGGTAGTTTCTTAAACATTTCTTGGTGTCTGCACTAGAACTGAATTCCTCTCCCTGCAAAAATCCAAAATCCTGTTCGTGGGCATTCGAGAGAATTTTCAAATGCAAAATAAATAAATAAATACTCAGGCAAAAATATCTTACATGAAAAAATGCAGGTGAGCTTCATTGTTTCCAAAGGCCTACTCAAACCAGGAGGCTTTACCTTTTAATATCTGTGCACGTGTGCAGAGAACCTACCAACTAATTGGAATCATATTTGTAAGTCACTGACTATTATATACTACCCTGTAAATTCCAACACTTTGCAGTTCTCAAGCAGAGATGCAGAGAAAGCCAGAAATAAATCCTTCATTTTTACCTTTTCCATGTTTTCCAACAGTTTTATTTCTTTGAAGTGTCTTTGATTTTTATATATATAAAATTCAAAAAATTAAAAAAAATCCCAGTGTAAATCCCCAAACAAACAAACAAAAAAAGAAAACAAATGGCCCTGGGCAAATAAAATTGCACATTTAAGGGGGTGGGGAGAGATATCTGGGCTACAGATTTATTTTTTGTTCCAGCTACATCAGCTTTATCTAGTTTAATGTTTGTTTTGTTACCATTTGAAATTCAATTTCAGGTAGTTCTGTATCATATCAGCATAGGATGCATCATTAACTCTAAGAGGATGTTTTCCTTTGGCATCTGCTATTTTCACCAAATGTCAAGGCTTGACATTTGCTATCTTTATCTGGGTTTGGTGTATCACTCATACTGAGACTTTGTTTCTTCTTATCTGATATTGATTTCAACTGTGACCAGCTGTGTTGCTAATAAAATCAACAGGCAAGTATCTGGCATTTAGAGTTCTTCACTAGTATAGGAAAAGAAACAACCCAGTGACAAAAAAAGCAAAGAGATATTTTTCAATTAGGATGCTTGCCTGTATCCTCCTATTATCCATCTCTTAGCACTTCTGTTGATGTAACATTTCTCACTGATTCCCTTGGGGAAGCCTCCATGAAAATCCTTGCCTCTCAGATGAAATATTCCTTTTTGCTCTCATCCACTGCTTCCTGGAGAGCAGGGTCATTTTTCAAAGCGGCATCTGCGCTTTCGGCAAACTCAGTTCCTTTTGCCTCATTGGTGTGGTAGGTGCCCTTATGCCTGTACATGTACCGAACCATCACCACCAGCAGGCAAATGAGGACAAATACCACTGCAGCAATCACACCTAGAGGAAAGAGATCCGTTAAAAGTGTCACCGGTAATAAAATATGAAAATATCTCACAGCCAGACGTCACAACTTGGATTGCTTTGTAGGAAAAAGCCCATGTATCATAAGAATACAGGACAAAATCTCACTAGCTTTCTTTCAAGTCAATTTGGTTGAACACATGGGAGATGAAAGTTCATTACAAAATGAGGATAAATAAGAGAACATAAAGGAAAAACAATAGGTTTCTTTCATCCTTCTGGTAACATATACCCTGGGGGGGGAGGGGGGGGCGGTGGTATTGCAGATAACCCGACCCTGGCTTCTCATGTGTCCTCAGTTTCAGGAGATGTTCAGGGCACTGAGTGTTTCTGAGGAGACATTCAACAAATAGTAGGAGCTGTGTGACTGGTACTGCCCTGTATTTGCAAGCTGCCATTTCATGCTGTGCTCTAATTAAGAAAGTCTGATTGTAAGGAATGTACAAGTGACACCTGGGAGAAGGAAGGGATTCTGGGTACATCTTTCCTGTCTCCAGGACTAAGCCTAATTACAGCAATGTGTTTACTGGACAAAAGTTTCTAGAGGTAACCCAAATGTGTATAGGACTAAATGGTGAATGGAAGCAGTCCTAGTGAAGAAGAGTAAATCAAGCTCCTTTTCTACGGTGAAAGGTAAATCTCCATAAAAGAGAGGCATCCCTGACAAGTCCATTGTTAAAAACCCTACAAACTCTATTCCCTTCCTCCCAGATCAAATTCTTTGCTTAAAAATCCTGAAAATATATAAAGTATTTTTAAGTATATGCAACTTGTGTGACCTTTATAATTTTTAAACACTTTTTTTCATGCACCCAGGATGTGCTTGTAAACACCAGCTGTGATTCTACACATGATACTGAGCTGATTCTATATTCATGACTCCAGGAGTAAACCAAACATCAAAGAAATACACAATAAGAAGAATCAGAACAGGACATTCCTAAGTCTTCCTCTGCTGTTGGTGGAGGGTGTATGTGTGGGTGTGGGTGTGTGTGTGCGGTCATTCCTCTTCTAGAATGGAGTACCTTCATCTTGTCAGATGAATTGCTCCCTGAAAATTCCTACTACCCTGCAGAGACAATGAAGGGGAGGTAGACAGTATCTCTTTCTGTATCCTATATTCAAGATATGTGGCAGTAGCTTCATATTTATCAGCATCTGAAAACTGAGTGGGCATACCCTATTGGCATAAAAACATGGGAATAGACAGCATGTTAGCAGGGTAAATAAAGATTATAACTCTGCCTTAAAATATATGCCTTAATGTTATCCCTGAGATTTTGTGGTGCCTCGTTCTGAAAACTGAAGTTACTACTAGCAGAAATGAAATTGTTTATATGAAGAAATTCGGGTTTACAATAATATCATGGTTGCAGTGTGGGCTTCATCAGTTTTTAGGACCTCACTGGTATCCCTTGACACAAGAGGCTCTAATTGGCTTTAAATGTAGCACAGTATTAATAAGCCTAAGGGACTAAGTACAAATCAATTTACCTGCTATTTCTTCATAGAAAGCTGAAATTAAAGTTACCGGAGATGGGACCTGAGGGAAATATAGCAGAACCTCACCAATTTGCACTAATGATTGGTATAGCCCCTTGTGAATGACTGAAATTAGTGTGTTAGCATGGAAATGAACAAACACAATAAAAATAAAAAGACAGGTTCTCTCCATGACCATAGCCTTGCTCATTCATTCTGACAACTGTATTTAGTTTAAATGTGTGAGAGAGCTTTAATGGAACACCAGGAAATATACTGTGGTGAATTCTGTAACAATAAAGGGTCAGCTGGTATGAGCTAAGGTTGCTCAGATCAAAGGTGCTACATCAGTTCTGTATTAAAGGACAGGCTTGACCCAGTGAATAATGAAGGGTATCAGGCACTGACTTTGCTGTTGGACTGTTAGGTATTTTGTCCTAAAAAGGAGAATGGGCGGGAGTGGTACTGCTCAGTATATGGTTTATGTTCATTATCTCACCTTGTTATCTTGCCAATAGCCCCTCTGGAAGCAGATTTCCCACTGGCCTAATTAACTCTAATTGGGCCACTCCTGTTGTCTTGTCAGCAAAGTAGGGGTTTTGCAAAATGCAACCAACCTGCTGTTTTAATTCTTACAGTGCTGCTTAGTATGGTCTGTTACTTACCTCCAATAACAGCCACATCTGCTCCAGCTGTGGGACTCTCGACATCTCCATCTATAAATAGAATAGAACATACAAAAGTTAATAAAAAAAAAGGAATTGAGTCATATGTAGCAGCAGTGACTGTGGTGATGGTGCTGTATTATTTTAACCTGTGAAACTCAGAACTTAAACAAGATCTCTAGTTAGCAAAAGACGTTTATGAAATTTCACATTAGAGTTAGCTGTACGGTAACAGTTTTCTGTCACCATTACACTGGAAAATAAACAGCTAACACATTATGCAAACCATCATGGCCCTCAGGGAAACACCTACTGTTTATTATGAGCACTTACCTGTAACATCCTCCAGTGAATGATTAAATTAAGAGCATTTAGGCACTGTGATTACTCTCAAGAAGGTAGTTTTGGGGAAAAAAATGTTGATGTCTATTTATTTTCCCATTTATGGCTCTTCAGAGTATGGTCTGGATCTTGATTTGATTCAAATTAATCTGACTGTATTGATTTCAATTAGTATTTATTTATCTGCAATATCCTGTTTTTAAACTTACCATTTGTTTTCTTTTAAGCTTATATTTAATCAAGGCAAGCCTGTTATGTGTGTGGTATAAAACAGGCCCCACTTAGAGTAAGTCTGAACTCACTGCTGATAAATCCAATTATGATCTTTACTGGATTATAATTTATAAAAAAAAAAAACCAAACCAAAAATTTATAATTTAAATGCAAAAGAGAAGTACCTGACCATGTCTATTTGAGAAGTAAGAGACTGGTCTGAAATGTAAGCTTCTGAAAGAGCAGATAGAATTTGAATTAATCTTAATTATAGCACTTACTAAGAATACCCAAAACATCTAAAGATCTGAAGCTTTTTAAAGGGGGGGATGAAAAAGTATTCCAAAAACCAGTGAGGATATTTCTCTCCTTATTGTTTGATACAGACCTTAAGTAAAAGTAAAAACATACAGACAAGCATTTCTTCACCAACTTAATTGATCAGAGTACAATTCAGAATTGTTTTCTGCTCCTTATTTCATGCCACTAGTATCAACCCATGTAGTCCTGAATTATGTGGATATCTGAGAGTACGATGAGCTCCTGGAATTTTTCCACTCTAGGTTTATGACAGGACACTAATTTCTTTGTTTAGTTTTGTACCATTTGTATAATTCTATGTGATACAGGTTTTCAAACAAGACAAATAACTTTATGTGAGAACTCCTTTTTATTTCCCTTTGGTAAATGCAGTAGAGAGAAAAGTTCTCTGGAAAAGGAAAAATCTAATTCCAAACCCCTCTATAAACTCAACAGTGGCACTATGGCTGATATCTGGCTCTTCTTTAGCTAAATCTGTATATATGATTTGGGTTAAGACAGTATTAACAGTTTTCTCCTTGCTCATGACCAGACTCTAATATCAGTTTGCAACAAACTGAGGAGAGCTGAGATTCAAAGGGTCCACCTCTTCCCAAACATGGGAGATGCTTTTTCTAGAAAGTAGGAGTGCTTTTCTCTCCCCTAGAGATCCTTCCCACACTTTCTTCCATCTACACATTGATGGAAAGATTGAGCATGCCTTGTGTAATTTAAAAACTCTAATTATGTCTATGTCCATTCAAAACCCACGTGCCTCAGAAGAGATTAGTTGTCTCAAGGTCATACTGCTCTGTATTTCTTTACATACCAAATACTTGAAGGTGTGAGTTCTAAAGTGCTTCCGTAGCTACACAACTTGCTTACAAACATTAATTCCAGATCAAATTAGTATGCCTTTATTTATAAAAAGGTTTATGAGTAACTCTCTGCTCTTACCTGGCATTCCCAGGTGCCTCTCAAACTCAGATAACAAGCAGGTGCCTTATCTCTAGTACTTTCTACCACAGTGCTTTTTGATAATGGATTAAAATATCATCACTTTGCAGAAAAGTTTTCATTTCCATACTGTACTTTTTAAATCTGCAAAAGGTTCTGGACTCATCGTAAGTTATTGTGTAGCTGGCACTGATCTGTTAAGCTCACAGTGCTGTGCCATTCAGCAACCTGCTAACACCATGATGTGGCTTCACTCAACACAGTTCTCATTTTACTGCAAGCACAGGCATCTGACTACTCCTTTGTGTGTCCACTTTTGACCACCAAGAAGGCTTGCTGTCCTCCCAGACAACCTTTTGCTGCATCATCCAGAGTGCCAGAACATTGCAGCTACCACCAATGGCCAGACATTTCCAAGGTCTGCTCTCCAGATGAGTTTAGGAGCAGTGACGATGGAGAAGACAAAGACACCTTTAATCCCTCTCTCACAGTCTCTGAAATTTCACTTTGTCCAGAAACAGCTCTGTGATTCATGGCATGTATCACAATACTGATAAGAAAGCATGAAAAGTATCAGTGTCATTCAAGATTCAGGCAGTATCATCCTTCATGAAACATGACTGAGGAACATGCAAGGCATGTGTGATGAAATGAGAATCTCTTCCTCGAGCAGGAGTGAGACAGCAATCACTGTCCAGAGGGAATCCATGGCTGGCCAGGAACGTCAGTATGGTCTCTCTAAACTCAGTCCATGTGAAAAACACACTGCATTATTATAGGGCTGAATCTTCACTTTCTGAGGTAGAAAAGATATCAAACATACTGATGGAATTTTTAGCTCAACAATAGCTTTGGCCTTGTAGCTTCTTTATTCTGCTCTTCTTCCCATGCAGAGTGCTCAGAGGTCTGTGTTTCAATTGCTGCTCTTGCACCTGCTCTGATTATTTTCCTTTGTTTCAAGGACATCTTTTGTGTTATCTGCTGCTAAATTGTCCTTGCAAAGCTTCCTCTCACTGTTATACTGGCCCTTTTCCAGCTACAATCTGGTCCTGAAAGTGTTTAGACAGTGTTGTTATTTACTGCCACTGGTTACCATGACACACAGAAATCAAAAAACTGTGGAAAAACTTGTTTTTCATAAAATTTCTGGCTATCAGAATGAGTTGACTAAATCAAGAATAGAATATGCAAATCAAATTGTCTGTTGTTAGAAAGTACGTTTTTAAAAGTAAGAAGGAAGGGAAAGGAATGCCTTTGTGTCATGACCTGAAATTCATCAAATTCCAGTTCTACCCATAAACCTACAGATAAGGAGTTTTTGCAATAGAACAACGATTGCTACCTGTCTCATTCTCATCAATCACATCCTGCTGAGAAGGCAGAAGTCTCTGAAAGTCCCAGGAGTATTCCTGACTTAAATACTGAAGATTTCTGGCTTTTTGCTTCAAAGGTGAAAAACCAGTATGACTGCCTCGTATGTTAAGGCAGCCAGTGGTGAGTTTTTCCTGTTAAATTTGTTGGTAAATTTGTTAAACCGCCTCCTCTAGGTGCAATTTTCCAACCAAACTTGATTTTTATGAATTTTGGTAGCTTTCCCCCCCTAATTTAAACATATCCTGTTTCACTTTGGCTGAGGAGCACTTGTTTGAAGGAGGCAGGTCCAGCAGTGAAAGTGTTTGTTTGAGGTTCAGTGCTCTCCTAGTTTTACTATGCACTTCTCTGGCAGTTGTAATAGTTTATTTTGTTCCATAAATTGCAAATTTGAACCACTAAAAGCCGTAAATAATTTCCTGTTCAAAAATTCTGACACTGGTTCTTAAAATAATTTAATGTGTTTTTTTTATTCATCCTTACTTTTATATCTGAGCTTCATTTAAGTAGTACTTTCAAGCCTTTCTTTGCATTACCAAAGACAAAATGTGCTTTGGACATGAAAACTGAGGTTTTGGCATGATTTTATGACACCAGGAAACAGGTCTTTAAGGAAAACCTGAAGTATTATGAGAATCCTGATAAAGCTATAGGACTTGTCAGTGACCTACTTCAGAGGATGGACCATGTTGAGGCATTCAAACTGACCAACCATTCAGCTTAGGCAGTGATGGGCATTCATGGGAAGGGGCATGTTCATTCCCCAAATACTTTCTCCCATTTAGCATAAAAAGCTCAGATCCTGTTACTTGCAGAAAACTTTTAAGTGCTTCAGTGGCTACTGTCAGTGATACACAGGATAAACTTGTAGAGAGCTTCAAGCTTGCTGATTTTCAGGCATTGTTTTTGCCTGCTAAAAGAGTTTCCAGAAAAAATGCATTATTTGCACCCTTAGAGGTTTTGCAGTTGGCACTTTAAGTAGAAAGTTAAGTACCTAATGTTTGCTTGGAATGACTTTACACATGGAAAAGTCATGAAAGGAAAACTGTACCTGCAAAGGGATCCCATTTGGCCCACCTGACAGAAATGCATGGGAATCATCCTGCAGGATGTCACTAAATCTCTGCTGTGTAGTCCACACAGGCAATTTGATGGAATAACATAGCCCTTACCCCAAACTTATCAAGGCCTCTCTAATTTCCTAAGATAAAGTTCCAAACTAAAGCTGGTAGTGTTGAGTAGAGAAAGGAAAGCCTGAGATTACAGCTCATGTCACGATTCCCATGCCGCAGTGGGTGATACTGGAGTTTTGGAGTGGGTTTGTCAAGCTGAGTATGCAGATATCTATGTGTGAGGAGCAGCTTTAACAGCACGTTTTTCAAAGCCGCTCAACAGCAGTCAGGCAGCACTGCTCCTGCTCCTGCCTTTCAGGATTCTGCTACCCACAAGCCTGTGCTTTTGAGTCTTAGCAACCTCAGCCATCTCTTATCATGACACTCCATTGCTGACTGCTTGGTTACAATCTCAGACAAAGCCTTGGCTGCTAAATTTCTCTCAAGTAAGTCTTTAAGTGCTTTCTTGGGCAACCCATTTTCTCTCTTGATGTACCTGCTCATTGCATAAGAAGTGCTTGAAATTCATTCAATTTTTGTGAATGATGGGCTGAATTCCTTAACCCAGTCATTTCCTTCCTAGGGCTTTTCAAATCATGCAGTGGGTTCAGTAAAACATTATAAACTTCTGAGGGCATTGAGGAATATAGAGAGTCTACCAGGGAGCTTTTGAACTTGTTAAAAACCTTCACTATAATTATTGCAATTTTTTTTTTAATATTCTGTATTTAAAAATGTATTTTTTATAACTGCTCCTTTCCCAGGGGCTCTTTTTGTTCTTTTTATGTTCTTCTGCAGCCATGGTTCCTCTTGACTGTAAAAGCAGGTTTAATATGTCCTTGTTGTCTTCACTGATGCAAGACTTTTCTTACCACACATTTAGTATGGAGGAACTAATGAAGTTTTAACACCTCCGTTGTTTATGCAACTGTGGTATGTCCTCCTTGCCCTTTGCTTTATGTTTGTGCCTTGTCAACACACTGCATTCATGAGAAAATCATTAATCTATTAACCTTAGCACACTGATTTAATTTACAAGCTAGAGTTAGAACTGGTTCACTGCAACTGAGTGTGTAAAAATGAGTCAAACTAACTTCTGAAAACTTCATGTTAGAAATATGATAATTGCTCAAGCTGCTCTCTGGCCTGTGTTACACTATCAGATGCATCTCACTGAGGCCTTTCTGAATTAAAAAAAAAAAAATCATTACCTATTTTAATATTTGCCAGTAAGTCTGCAGTGCCCTGCCAGAGCTGGCATCTCTTATCTCAAAGGGTCATCAGCCTGAACCCATCAATTTGACATATTCTGTTGAAAAAGCCATCACCATCTCCCATCAGACAATGAAACACATCAAGGCTGTTCTTTCAAAATTAAGGAACAGTTTCTCATCTGTCAATCTGGAAAAGAGACAGAATAATTTGGCTTCCATTTGTACACTAAATTATTATAAGGACAATAATGGTGACATATAACAACAACAACCACATGATCTTTTGGGGAAGTAAATGGACTGTGTTGCAAATGTAAGGTAAATCATGCAGATTAAAAATATCTATGAAATTAAAATGCACTGGGCTCAATTCTCTTGCTATCCTAGCTAGCAAGTACTTTGCCATTAATTTTGAGCAAAGTACAGTTTCATTCAAATAAAACAAAGGTCTGTTTGACTTTTGACATTTTGTAATATAATGAGGACAAAAAGCATTTATGAGATTAGTTTAATTAGATTAGGATTGCCACATAATTTTAGCAGTTCTTATTTGATTCTGGTATACAGTGTTAGCGAAATATTTTTTTAACCATTCTAAAATGTTATAATGTAAATAAGTGAAAATATGTTTTACAATGTTTGAGGAAGTAATGGCTTTGCTTACACAGTTTCTCCTTCTTTTATGAAGCTGAATTGTCCTTGGGTCTTAGGGAAAATCAGAGATGGAGAGATACACTAAAAGTCATCTTGTCAAAAAGTAATCATATGATATCCCTTAATGATAAGAGAGACAAGGAGAAAATGTTAATGAAACTTGGGAAATTATTTTACGTTAAAAATAATAAGGATCTTTTAAAAGTGAAGAGATATTGTATATTTTGAAATTAAAAAACGCTATCAAATTTTAAAAGGGAAGAAATTGTGTTTTAAAGGGTTACATAACCTAAAAAGCCTACAGATTTTAGTAAAAACTAAACTTTTCTGTTTATCCCCCAAAAGAACTGACAGCCCCCTCAAATTCCCCTTTCCCTTTGAACAATTTGAATCACATATTCTTTTTTTTTTTTTTTTTTAATTAGTTTGCAGTTACTAGAGATTTTAGCTCCTTTGCTCGGAGTAGCTGAATACCTACCACCAATTCTTATGACAATTAAGCAAAGTACATCTGGTAAGAGCATTAAAATAGCAATTATCCCTCAGAAGTACTATAAATGTTACAACCTTAAAGCTCCCATACAGTACAATACTTGAGAGAGACTTTTTTGTAGGCCCATGCTCCCTCTGGTAACAGATATTTAATGTGTCCTGCATATTCACACTGATGTAAATATACAATAAAAAATTGGCAGAAAAGTTTAGAAGCTTCTGTTTCTGGAAGGGTGAGAAGGTTTCAGGGTTGGCAGAAGAAGCTCAGAGCGGAGAGCAATTAGAGGAAGGAGCTGCCTCCACGGCACTGGGACCCCTTAGCAAATGGGCAATGAAGCTCACAAAAGGATGCTGTAGGAATCTTGTCTTTAGAGATGAGATGTGGGAAGCCACCAAGGATCATCAGTAGTGCACTTGCTGCTCACCTATGGTGGCTGGTTTCTGCTGTGATCCCATTGGAAAGCTGCTCGATGTCTGAAGAGCAAAGGTGCATGAAGTATGAGGACCTGGAAGAAAGTCTAATCTATTTCAAAAAACCCTGCATATGGGAATTTGGAAGTTGTGTCCTGTTTTGTCTGCCTCGTGTATAGTTATATCAGTTCAAAAAGTTCCTTACTCTTCCATGGAAATATGTTAATGCAACCAAGCCATCATTTACATCTTTCTGCTACAGCCATCAAAGCCTGCTCATATACAATGTCTTGCTGGGGAAGATAAATTGACCTGGAATTGCTTCATTGAGGAAGGAGTGACAAAGGGGGTATGAATCAATCCATAAGGTACAGGCCACAGTCAGGACATTTTCCTGCATGTCTCTTTCCTCCTCCCACCTCCTCCCTCTTCATCAGAACAGAGTACTGCTTTTGAGGGCTTTCTAATCGGGAAGGTTTTGAAAGAAACATAAATATCCAGTGAATCTGCCAAATAATTTCTGTCTGACTTTCCTCCAAAGTCAACAATTTCAAGCTCTAGTAATTTTTTGTTGAATCAAAATGGGAACAAAACAGGCTTTTGCTCATTCACTGAGATTAAAGCTAAACAGAAAGGAGACCTGGCTGAATTGATTAACCATTGCAAATATTGCAGGTGTTCACAGGCAATCAAAGCAACTGTCTACAGACATAGTGAAAGCCCATCTGACAACCTGTAACTGATACTTGTAGTTCTTGAGAGACAGTGCATGAAAGCAGCACACTCCGCTGACCTAAACTTTGCATGCTAGAAACATAAGCATAAAAATTTGAGCCAGAACCTTTCAGTGAAAAGTCAGAGGCCAAGAGATCTTGGAGGACGTGATAATTCCTACCTCAACTCCTTGCGTAAATGGTTATATGATGCAGTAAGACAACCTAACTCCTAAACTGCTTGTAACTGTTTAACAAGACAACCTTTTAATTTGTAACTAACAGGTCTACCAGCCTCAGACCTGACAGGCCTTTTGACTGTGTCATAAGAGGATAAGGTGATCTCTGTGTTTCTCAATCTTGTTGTGCTTGATTTTATGACCTAAATATCTTAGTAAGATTAGGATTTAGTTTACATTAGAAACATACCCTTTTTATGGACATGACACTAAGCATTTATGGATTTGGCACTAACACAAGCATTAGTTAAAGTTAGTTCCTCTAACTAAGACAGTCCGAACCATTTGTTAGCATTTGAAATATTTCCATCAAATACATTCGACAGCATTTTTGCATTCTTTTTTTCTGTTCCTGCTATCTGCCAGGCTGTCCTTCACAGATTTTGACTCCATTATTCAACTCCAACTGTTTTTAAAGGAAAAGAAGGCAAAGATATTTCAATTGTCTTGAAAATTGTAGACTGGAGAGAAAAGGTAAACCAGAGTAGTCCAGCAGTGAAGGAAAGGCAGCGAGGGCTCGGCATTTTAAAGCTCTGTTGAGTAGCAGTGGGTTCTCCAGTAAACACATGCTTTTCAGCCGTCATGATCCAGAGGAGCTGCAGCAAGATGCTTCCCCTTCCCATGGGGAGCTGCTGAGGCAGGGAGTCAGTGTATGTGGAGGATGGGACTTAGAGGGAAGAGGCATAAGTCCAAAACCAAGAGTGTTTCACTGGTTCTGTTGATGGCAGAAAGCTTGTTCTAAGCTTTCAATACTGTCTCTCACAGTATCCTTCTGGACAAAATGTCCAGCACACAGCTGGGTAAACACATCATGCAGTGGGAGAACAACTGGCTCATAGGTCAAGCACAAAGGGTAATAGTGAATGGGATGATATCAGACTGGTGACCTGTCACTAGTGGGGTTCCACAGGGCTCCATCGTAGGCCCTGTTCTCTTCAATATCTTCATAAATGATTTGGACTGGAAGGGATACTGAACAAGATTGCAAATAAGACAAAAGTGGGAGGAGCTGTTGACTCACTCGAAAGCAGAGAGGCCCTGAAGAGAGACCTCAGCAAATTAGAGGGCTGGGCAATCACCAACCATATGAAGTTCAACAAAGTGTCAGATTCTGCACCTGGGATGGGGCAACCCTGGATGTATGTACAGACTGGGGAATGTCATGCTGGAAAGCAGTGCTGCAGAAAGGGACTTGGGGGTCCTGGTCGATGGCAAGTTGAACATGAGTCAGCAGTGCCCTGGCAGCCAGGAGGGTCAACCGTGTCCTGGGGGGCATCAGGCAAAGCAATGCCAGCCAGTCGAGGGAGGGGATTGTCCCGCTCTGCTCTGCACTGGGGCGGCCTCACCTTGAATATTGTGGCAGTT
>JAWWLV010000183.1:14104490-14154026 GCA_035041135.1 Platyrinchus mystaceus | reverse complement strand
ACTGGTGTGGCCTCACCTTGAATATTGTGTGCAGTTTTGGGCACTGCAATATGAGAAAGATATTAAGCTATTGGAGAATGTCCAAAGGACGGCATTGAAGATGGTGAAGTGCGTTGAGGGGAAGCCGTATGAGGAGTGGCTGAGGTCACATGGTCTGTTCAGCCTGAAGGAGATTGAGGGGAGACCTCATTGCAATTACAACTTCCTTGTGAGGGGAAGAGGAGAGGCAGGTTCTGATCTCTTCTCTGTGGTGACCAGTGACAGGACCCAAGGGAATGACCTGAAGCTCTGTCAGGGGAGGTTTAGGTTGGATCTTAGAAAAAGGTTTTTCACCCAGAGGGTGGTTAGGCACTGGAACAGGCTCCCCAGGCTCCCTGGTCATAGCACCAGGCCTGACAGAGTTCAAGAACCATTTGGACTGTATTCTTGGGCACATGGTGTGACTCTTGGAGATGGTTCTGTGCAGAATCAGGAGCTGGATGCAATGATCCTTGTGGGTCCTTTCCAACTCAGCATGTTCTGTGATTCTGGAATGAACACTGACATGCTAGGATAGAAACATGTTGGTTATTCTATAGAGGCTGATAAATGTCTTTTTCTCATTTTGAGATAAAAAGGCTTGACCTTGTGCTTAAATTAGAGGTGATATGATCAAGCTACAGGTGATGGCATCTAGAAATCACCTAAAATCTGGTGAAAGCCTGTAGTCATGCACAAAAATATTACTGTAACAGCTCAAAGAATGTAGCACCAAGCTCCTATCCTTAGAAAAGTATAATCATTTTCCTAATACGGGCAGTTTTGTTCTTCTGTATCTCATTCCCACTCCCAATATTTTGTAGGAAAGAGGTCCAACAGGTGATAATTTTTAGAAATGAGAATTCTCTGTGCTCCATCCACTGACTTGATATGAATTGTATTCAGCTACATCCAGCTCATACACATTCTTGCCTAAGGCACTGTCTGTGTTGCAAGTGGAAATGTCAGGATGTTTAGCATATGCTCTTCAGGGACAAAGAGATCTTTCCTGGAGCACTGATGAGGTTAATATTATTAATGGAGATATCTGTAGTGGAAACAATCTTCCAAATGCTTTGAATATTGAGTATATTAAACAAAGAAAATTAAACATATTGAAACACCTTAGAAACTTGCAAGGCAAATAGTAGCTCAGGGCAACAACATTTCTTATTTTCCAAGGATTCTTCAATGAATATGCGTATTTCTTTTGCATATCTGCTCTAAAGACAAAGCCCATTTTATTATTTGAAAAGCATTTACATATCAGTCCAAGCTGTCTGAATTAAATTGAGCAATTTTAGCAAAACTTCTTTACCATCTATCATTCATCTGAGCAATTCTGGACAGATTGTGCAATAATTGTTAAAAATAGTGAAAAAATACAAGAAGGCTTGTTTGTGTATTATTTTTGGACAGTTGTCTGGCATTGTTTGACAAATAGCATCTTGAACACATTAATAGCAAAGCAGGAAAGGACCTTCATTGAAACCATATACTGAATGTTTTTCAGCACAAGACTTACATTGTGAGATTAATTAACAGTTTTTTACTAATGTTCCTCTTTCCTAATGTAACATGAATGGTAAGTACCATGTAGGTGGAAAGCTAATAACCAGCCTAACAAGATGTTTGAGTGCTGGAAAGAAGTCTGTATGATTTCAGCTGTCTCCACAGGTACTGCAGAGGGGACACTTGTAGGCAGTTGCCCTAGATGATTGTTGTGAGTCTCTTCCAGCTGGAACATTCTATTCTGTCCTGTTCTGTTCTGACATGCCTTTTTGCAAGAAGATCTATTCAGCCTCAACAGAGGTGTGGTGAATCCTGGAGTATGATGTGGGAATTTCCTTCCCATTAACCAATAAACAAATCTAGAATAGCTTAAATTAGAAGCCCCGCTTTCTAGAGTCTATAATTATGGAAAACAAATCCCAGCCATTACTGTTAGCACTTAATCATCCCTTTCCAAAGCTTGTGCTGAAGGCTTAGCCTTGCTATAAGGGAGTGAGAGCCTTGTTTTGTAGAGCTTTCAAAATGCCATGATCAGAAGGGCTGGATGTCTTCTATAGGTGCTTAAATGGTGTTTTATTCTCTCTGTTTTGCCTGTTAAATTGCAGTCATGCTTATGGAAGCAAACTAACCATGCCAAAACTTGATGCTACTAGAAAAGAACTTTATTTCATTTTATCTCCTAATAAGGAGTCCTTTTTGTGTTCCTGTTCACTTGAATAGCTCTCTGTAGAAGTGTTGACTTTCATACAACCTGGAGAATGATTATAATTTCTGACACTTCTGCTTCTCTTTCAAATCTGGTTGAAACTGGTCAGTGATCCACAAGTTCTTGATGAGAAGTGACAGATGGATGAACAGATGATTAAGCAGACAGATAGACAGCAGGAACACATAAGACTCATTTCATTAGAAAACTGGACTGAAAACAGAACTAGCAGTGGGTACTTGGATAATATTCATATTTTGGTCACCAATTAATAAAATGGCATGTTTTTGAAACCATTTCAAAGCTTGTAGATGACATCCTTAGCGGTTTAAAAAGCAAAGAAAAAACCAAAGGAACATTGCTGAGACTTTTTTCAGCTTCTTTCTTTGATCAGAATGCTACATTTTTATATTTTGGACTGCATTTTAAACCTTTAAAGCCAGATTCAGCTTGGACAGCCCTGGAAATTTCAATGGAGGATTAATGTGTGTCATTAGGCAAAGAAATATGGTCTAGTAGTTTTCAATAGCGACAAATGCTTGCTATGGTACTTCCCTGACCAACATATTTATCACTTACTGTAAAGCCTTTGGGCTGCTCCTTTCCTAAATATATGAAATACACATGCAGGAAAGCTGTGAGTGAATTGTTGTGATTTGAGCTGGCTGCTACATTCCTGCAGTAAAGGGCATTCTTGCTCCTAAACATTTTCCTTCCAATCTGATCCAGCATAAAACCAAAAGGAAAACCCCTTCCTCCATTTAGCATTTACTTATTTACTTACATTTACTATTTACTATAGGAGATTGTTTACAAAAAGGAAATTGATCCAAATCACTGTGTAGTCTGACTGTCGGTTATCTGTTAATAGGGAGGGGTTTGCTAGGTGCAGACAGAGAGGGCAAAAAACAGGAATGTGCTTTTGATTGGGTGAAATACATCGTAGATCTACACTCAGAAAAAGCAAGCCACCCAGAAGAAAAGCATAAGGAGAAAAACAACCGGTTAAACCTGAAGATTTCTTTTCAGTGGTGCTCTGAGCAGAACAGAAAACTCCAGATATTCACAGCCCAGTGACTCCTTTGAACTGCAGGAGCTCTGGAAGGCCATGGAAAAAGTTGGACTTGGTATTCCCTATGTAAGAATATATTGGAATGCACTAAGATCCCTCTCTCAGCTGTCAGCATAGGGACCCTAGGGCAGAACTGTTACCCTGTACCTCCATTGCTTCGGACATGCTACTTTTCCACAGCTGAATCAGGAGTGATGAGGCTTGGTGGCCCAACAGCGGCAGTCACTGCTGGCCCTTCTGTCTCAAAGCAGAGCACTGTCCCAATATACAACGTGGAACACCAAGTGGCACACATACAAGGTGGAATTTGCAAAAGCTCTCACCATTACTCTGCTTCTGCTCCCTTTGAAGTGGGTTCTCTCACACATCAGAACTGCTCAGTAGGGCCAATGGAGAAAGTTTTAAAAATTCCATTTGATGAATAGGAGAAACATAATAGAAGCAAGGACCAGGAACATCATAGATAGCCTCTGTCCACTTTATCTGCTTTCCAAATTTCCAGTTTAATTTACTAGTTGATGATGCCTAACCCATTGCAAAAATCTGCCTTCTCAAGCACTCACAAGAGAGCCTGCAAATTTCTCAAAGCACTTGCATAACATATCCAAACTATTTACCATTGCTTCCAGAGAGGTTTGCTTTGGAACAGTGTCTTAAGGTCAAGTTATCCCACTGAAACACCTATTAGTATAAGGAGAATGAAAAAAAAAAAAAAAAAAAGAAAGAAAAATGAGCAAGCCAACAGCACTAGCACAGCCCTGGAAAATTTGAAGTCATAAGGAGAGTTCAGCCAGAGCAGACTCCCATTAAATTTTGTTTGAGAGCCAAGTTCCACCCTGAGATATGTGTGAGTTGCAGTTTATTTCAGGGGGAACTATGCTGTACTTCATGCCAGAGCAAGGCTTGGACACAAGTATGCATCTGTTACAAGACAGAGGAGTAAAGCCCACTTCCCTTTTGCATTTTTTGGCTCCACCTGTGTAGATGGAATAGAAAACTTAAAGAAGTGAATAAAACAGCCCACAGTTTTACAGGGTTTCTCTGTCAGATTTGATTCCTTCTTCCAGAAGGAATGTCTGTGTTTCTAAATCTTCTATGCTATTTCAAAGAGACATGGTAGTCTTTCCCCCTGCCCCTGCCACCCCCATGAGTGTTAAACACACAAGCAGAAGCTCTAAGGTTTGTCTTTCTAGCTTCTGTGCTCTTGAGAGTCCCTTTAGGAGACAGCATGAAATTCTCCCTATGAGGTGCATATGCTTTATGAAGATGGGACATACACAGCCGTCTGGCTTTACCTCCTTAAAGTCTTCCTCTGGACATTTTTGCCTGACAGGTAGGAGATTTGCTCCCTCCCTTCGTGGAGGGAAGAAGGAGTGGCAGTGACATTCCCTATCCTGACTGCATTCCCAGGCAGGGGTTAGGCTTGCCGGCACCCTTATGCTGTGCTGAGTTGCATAGCTGGCTTCAGGCCACAGCATTTATCATTGGTGGGGTGGGCAGCTGCTGCACAGCTGGATGTTGGAAGGGACAAAATGATAAAGTCACGGTCACACGCTCCTGGAGGCACTGGGATTACGTGGGGAAACTGGGCAGGGGAGTGCCCTGCTCCCTGCCACCAGCTGTGCGCTCAGTAATGCTGAGCTCTGAAGGTTGAATTCCTTCAGCTACAAGTTAAAAGAGCTCATTCAAGAAGAGGGGAAGGCTAAGCTCAGTCCTGCCAAGTGCCAAGTCTGGATGTAAGCAGGAGGTTAATATATTTCATATGAGAAACTCTGGTAAATGCAAAAGTTTTTATACCCCAACGCAACCCTTTAAAACTGAATTAACAATTCTGGCTCAAGAATTTCCTATTGCTCAGATCCCTTGATGGTTGCCCCATGCTTTAACTCTCCATTAAGCATCTGCTACTGGCTCTAATGGGTAAGACAGACCAATGGCTCCATGCTTTGTACAGCACTTTCATGGACAGAGCTGAAGAAGATTTTAAGTCCTGGTTAGTCAAGAAAATCCAGTCATCAGGATCAAACCATGTTGGCCATCACTTGTCATGGATTCTGTAGCAGATGGGAAGAAGTGGCAGTGCCTCTCGGAAAGTCTTCTCCTTAATACTGGTGTAACCTAACAGAAGCTGGTGAGGGTCAAGGAAGACACACAGGCAGCTCTGGTTATGCCACAACTTCACTTCATTGTGCAATGGCAGTGAAACATAGGATGGGAAAAATCAGCACCAAATCCCATTACCTAGAAGATGGATTAGTAATACTTCAGCAAGGATGGGGAATGGAAATGATGGATATGTATGGTCCTGGGACTCTGGAGAGACATATGGCCCTTGACCACAGCTGGCATGCCATGGCTTTCCTCCTGTCGAGGGACTGAGTTTGAATTTCTTGCTACATCTCCCCTCATCCAGGATAGGTCTAGTGGGGGCCCGGAGAAGGGGCAGGGGAGCAGGAGGAAATTATCCTCTTAGGGATATGGATGCTCATGTCCACAGACAGCAAGCTGTTACCTTGAAGTGCCAAATAGTGGAAAACAAAATCAATTGCAAAGCTGAACACCAGCATTTATCAGTTTTTCCCTGGCAGACTTCCCTCAGCCACTCACAAGTCCCAGACCTTGCTCTGTGCTGCAGGCAGCAGGGCATAATGGGGGAGGATTGATCTCTTAGGGCTTGAGAGCTTCTTCTCAGGTGCGAGCTGCGAAGGAAATCACTTAGGTGGAAAAAGGCATGTGCTACATGTTCCAGTTTCCAAGCCTCTTTTTCTCATTCAGTGAGGAAAATACACTCCTGTTCTCTGGAATAAATCATAGACACAGTCTTTAATTACAGAACATGTGCTTCCCCCTCCCCACCAATGACCGCTGCCATTTTACATCTGACAAAAATAGACATCCAGACCTCCAAAGGGAGTAGCTTATATTACTCTGTCCATCTCCAGAAGCTGCTAGGCTCTGCAGAGCCCTGGGGCTGCACCATGTTTGAGAGGGAGGGAAGTTTACTCAGCGATTCAGTACTCAGGTCACTTAAAAACAGCACCGTGGAAGCGGCAATGTGGAAGTTATGCTCCCATCTGGTCTGCTACTGGCCTCTAGAGAAAACAGGACACAGGATATGCTTCCTGTCTGGGGAAGGCTTGTAGCAGCCCAGGAAAGAAGACATGACCTTTCCCTTAAAGGAAATGTAAGTCATGGAGAGAAGTAAGGGGAAGAAGTCCGGGTGGCATTTTTTTCTTAAATACCGAGTCATGCGGTCGTACCTCCTCTTGCTTTTCCCCGTGCTCAAAGTTGATCTTTACTTATTTAGCAATGACACATTTTAAACAGTTACATCCCTCTCTGCCACCCCATTGTTGCTGCAGTCATAAACCTTCTGACACAAGTCAGATGCTGTTGAAATGAAAGGTTTCATTCATTGCAAGCAAAGGAAATAAGAGGAGATACTGCAAGAGCAGAAGGGCTCAGCTCATGCTGTTTCCAGCTCACAAATCATTATGTCTCCAGGATGCAGAGATTAAGCATCTCACACAGAACGTGGGAGGAGGAAGAAGAGCCTTTGTCTGAGATTCACAGATTTTAATGGGTTCCAGAAGGGGAAATCTTTTACCACGGAGCAACAGCAAAGTTCAGAGAAACGCAAAAGCATTTATCTCTCTAGTTGTGTTCCTGCCTGCCAAAAGCAGGAGGGGTGATTTACTTCTCCTTGGTACAAGGAGTCCCTTATGGATCATTAATCCATGGGGAGAATGAGCTCAGGAGCCACAGACATGTTTTCTTAATGTGCAAGAATCTTGAGTCAGCAAGAAATATTCTTCTTTGGGAGCATATAGGGAGCACAGTTTTTCTCTATTTTCTCCCCACTACCCCCTGTCTTCAAGAGTGTTATCTACAAGAGCTCTACTTATCACTGATATATTACTTTGCCTTCATTAAAATCTGTGGTGGTAGTAGATGAGGCTGCTGTGAGCTAAACCAAGCAGAGTAATATTAAAAAATTAAGATCTCAAATCTGATACAAAGTCCAATAAAATCAATATGAACAATCTTGTTCCAGGGTACAAGTACCTCAACAGCACTGATTTTGGCAGTACAATGATAACTTGCAGTAAGTAAGGCATTTCTTGAGAAGCTCTGCAGAAACAGGAGGAGACAGAAATGGTTGACTATTTGTTTACATGCCAGGACCTCAGGTGATCTCAGGTGATGAATCTTTCTGTTTATGGCTAGAATTGATCAGAAAACATGCATCAAAACTTATGATAGAAAAGGAGTTAGATCTGGTGGATACTTTTTGTTAATATGTTCCCATTTCCTTAGGAGTAATAAAAAGAAAAATAGTCTCATTTTGTCTCACTTTTATTCTGCAAAACCACCTGAAAATATTTCCATAATGTCTCAGTTGCTAAGTGAGGAGCATTAAAGTCTGGCTATATATATATTCACAATATGTAGTCATTTACAAAGTGCCACTATTTTGTAGTGGATGGCACTTCATACTCCATACCTTGGCAAAAAAAATTGCAGCAGAGAATTATATTTCTGTATTCAAATCTCCCAAGAAGCACTCACTCCATGCTTAGATTTGCCAGGTTCCACATAAGTCTGGTAAATCCACATCCTTATTGCTGTAAATGACTTACAAGATCAGAAATGTGTCTAAAAAGGAAAACCCAAAGCTGACTGGTGTCCTTGGGTTTTATGCTCTCCTGTGTGCCTGCATGTGCATACAGCATCCTTTATTTTGGCTCTTTGTAGCACAGTTAAGCTTTGACAAATTGAAAAGTATGAAGATTAGAACAATCATGTTTACATGTATTACCACCTACTACTTCATTTCTTCCATGGTGCTTAAATGCTCAGGCATGTGGCTTTGAAACACGTTACCTTTAATGCACATAAAAAACTCTGCTGGATTTCCAGCTTGCTTTGATCTCCACAGTCTAGAGACTATCTCAGAGAATACAAGTAAATATATTTAGGGGGAAAATATCTTCAAGGAGAAAACCCTAAAGTCCTTCCATCCTTGATATGCATTTCCAATTGATGTCATACCTAAGATTGTTTTTTACATTTTATCCTTATGCTTCAGGAGGCCTAAATCTCTGTCCAGAGTCAGCAACTTGATGAGGTAACTTGGGAAGACAGATGTGGTCAGTGTCCCTAATGATGAGCACCGAAGTGTCAAATAATGGTTTGGTGATTTTTGTTTAGAAAAGAGATGGAAGGAAAGATAAAGTCTGTCCTGAGAAATTTACAGACTAAACAAAGCAAAAAGGATACATTTTTGCAATGAAGAAGACTGTATTTTGTCGAGAGGGAATGGGAAGGATGTGAGAGGAAAGCTGGTAAGAGCTTGCTATTAATCATGAGTAGCAAGGAGACATTTGCTGGAGAGCTGGAAACAGAGGAAAGACTCAGCTAAGGCTCAAGGCTATGAGGAAAATAGCTTCTTTCTGGGACTATACAACAGCATCTTTTCCATCTCTCAGCATGTCACCATGCATCACTGCCTTTTTGGTAATGGTTTGGACTTGAAGTAATCTCAATTGTCCTCCGGGACAGCAAGTCGATATGAGATCTGGGTTCTTGGGTCAGGGTGTGGGATGATTAACTTGGGAAACAGAGAGCATTGGCTGGGGAGATATGATGAGGTGCATGGGCAAGTAAGCAGCATAGTAGAGATGCCTCTAGGAACCAGATCCATACAGATCTACAAAAGGGGAGATAAAAGGTGATTTTTCAGTTTTTTAAGGATGATCAAGGGTCCAGTCACTAGCCATTTCTTGAGCTCTAGGGATGGAAGAGAAGACAACTTTCAGTGGGAGATGGTAAAGCGCCGAAGGCAATCAGCAAGGTTTCCTAAGAACTGGTTTCTTCCCATTAGGTGGACACAACCTTAATGAGAAGAACCTACAAAGCACCCTTTGAATCCTATAATCATAGAATGGCTTGCTTGGGTTGGAAGGGACCTTAAAGATCATCTGTTTCCAACCACACCCCCATGGTCAGTGACATCTTTTACTAGATCATGTTAGTCAAAACCCCATCCAACCTGGCCTTCTCCTCCCTGAGCTGGTGGTGTTCTTAGTTGTGTTGATGTCAGCAGAAGCTGTTCATGGCACTCTTCTTCATGACTGGGATAGAGGGTGAGTAATAGGAAAAGCAATAGTGCGCAGAGCACGCTGAGTGGTTTTGGAAAAGAGTGAAAAAAACCGTGACTTCTCCTTTTCCCAGAGCAAAGGGGAAGCCAGAACTTGGTTCTCAGTGGCAGTTCATTTTTCCTGGTGTGCACAGCACCTTATGCAGGGTTTTCTGTAAAGATGCAGCCTAATCCTGTGTATATGCCCCTGTTTCCACCAAGGGCTTAATTGCCATTAGTAACTGGTAGAATAGGCTTCTTTAAACTAAAAATAGTCCCTGTGAATTCAGTGAGGGGAAAACTGGATTTCTAGGCAACAGAGTCCAAAAATTAAAGTCTGCTGACATAATTATGGAAATTCAAGATAGACAGACAATAATCATCTCTTCCAATTGTGTGATTCAGAATGTAAAAAGCATGTCCCACATTGTAAATAAAAATTCCTCTGTGACGATAGGAAAGATCTGGAGTGGGGAAGTGTTGTTTTTTTAGCAAACTGTGAGAAAGAGAGAGCAAAGAGAAATTAATAGAGAAGAGAAGAGGGAGAGGGAGTGGAAGAGGGGACAACTCCCAGAGGAAACAAAGCCTCAGCCCAGAGAGTGACAGGGAAAAAATTATGTCTTCCTTGCCTGTTCTTTTCTTCCTTCCCACTGGCAGGACTATGGAAGGTCCTTGAAAGAATGGAGGAAATGATATTTAACAACTGGGAGCTGTGTGGCCTATATTCAGATATGAGCATTTACCCATGAGCTAAGAAAGTGACCGACAGGCAGGATTAGGAACTGCAGAGGATATCTGAAGTAGACAAAATGAAAGAGAAGGTATGAGAGAAGTCACAGATACATAGGATTTAATTTTCTGCTTTCTTTATTGGATAGGGAGGGGACTGTGTTCATGACACTTGAATGAACCATTGATAGAAGAAAAACCACAACTAGCTCATGAGTGCTGGTTATAAAAGCTTCAGGAAATAACAGACTCGACTGAAAAAGTAATTTCATAATAAATTGGCAAATTTCTAGCCTTGGCACATGTTAAGAAAATCTTGAAAGCAGAGTTCAACAATACATCCCAGGAGATAGAAATAAAATATAAAAATCCAGTGTCTCATTTTAAACATCAATTTTTTTAAAAATGTACACGTTTCCTGAATTCTTGAATTACTACATTTTCATGGTAACTCTTCACAATCCACTAGAAATATATTTTTCCCTCTACTCATTCATACATGTAACTCTTTATTCACCTGTGGTTAAGTGATTTGTGAGCTATTTGTTTTACATAAGGATTATTTGGTTTACCTAAAGTCAGACATAAAGAGCTGCTTTTTCATCCTTTTTTAAGTGACTGGAATTTTTGAAGCATCCAATTAGCAGACCAGAAGCATCTTGTTTTTTTTCTTATTAAGAATGCTTTTTGCAAAGAAAACAAGCTTATTTTTCTTGTGTACAGAGAAGAAGTTTGCCTATCAAAAAAAAAATTAAACTGGAGTAACAATTCTGAGAAAGCTATTCCAGTATAAGTTCATTTTCTCATAACTGTTTGAGGTGGACACAGGATTATGTTATATGATTGAACTGATTCTTGAATAAGCATTCTGTTTCCAAAGGAGGGCAGTTATTCTTTAAAGAATACGTTTTATTTCAGTATGAATATACTAATATGACCAGTGTTTTTAGAAAACTGTCCTGAACATGCAGTTAACAAATTCTCCCAGCACAGATGAGCTACAACAGGAACACAAACCTGACCAAATCTCCTGCCTGCTTAAGGTTTAAACTTGAACCATTCACTGCCTGAAGAAGAGTGCAGACTTGGTCTTTACTAACCCATAAAAGGGGTTTTTCCCTTTGAAATAGCCTGATCGTATGGAACAGCTACTTTCTCCTTGTGGGTTAAGTAAATTTCATTGCATTTCTCTGGGTCTTTGTTTATATGTGGACATGGGTCCTGTAATAGTCTACTCAATGGATTCAGGCAAATCCTGTAGGTGCTTAAATTCAAAACACAGAGTGATTCACTGTCTGTATCACCATGAGCTGCCAGGCTCTGTCTGTATATATTTACGGTCAGCAGAGACACCTGAATCTGACATCTGCAAGGGATAGTCTGTATAAGTCTAATGTTTTACTATATCATATAAAAAAGGTATTTTATAATGTTTTCCAACTTTTTTATATATACCTCTAATCATCCTCTTGCTTCCTTTCTTAATGAATTTATTCCTCTGCTAAGCCTTCAAAACTCCATTAATTTTTTCTGCTGCTTTTGAAGGTATCTATCATGTGAAAAGGGAAACATGAGCTTGTGAGTATTGGTCTGTGAACAGAGATATGGTCAGGGAAATAAAATGCTCCACACCCAAAAGTCTGACTAGTTAAAAGCCATATAAGTAGTAGAAAGGGTGGTGTGTACACATATGTATGTCTTTGTATATGTATGCATACAAATGTATGTACACTATGTGTACATACACTCTGTGTGTTTATATATGTGCATATATACAGAAGTCAAACCATTTTTCTTGGTTTGGTGTTAGTAAAACAGTCTCTGCAATTCTAAATATCTACACATATGTAAGGTCTTGATGTCTGATTCTGCATTGCTGTGACCTTGTCGCACATGCTCTTTATTATGTGGGCTGCCTCATAAAACTAGATATTTTAAACATGCAGTTCCCAGTAAAATAGGCATTTATCACTCACGATAACATGGAACTGTCTCAGGGTGTGTTCAAAAGCCCCCCTGCAACTTACTGATAAAAAGCTTAACTCCATTTCAGTGCTTATCTGAAGAAGAAAGAGGTAGACCTTCATGAAATAACTGAATTTGTTTTTTTCTCTTAGGATGAAAAAGAGAGGCAGAGGAAAGGAAAAAAATATCACTTTAAAACTCCAATGCAGCAGAACAAGTTTAACCCATTGAGATTTTTAGTGAAGTTTTCTGCTTCATCAGGAAGAATCCTGTGGTGAAACATATGTCAGAAGAGAAGCAGATATGAGAAACTGGCCTCCTTTGCATATGAGATGATTAATTAAGAGGAAAATCACTTAGCCAGATGTCTCATTGGTGAAACTACACGTGCAAGGTACATCTGCAGTAAGGGAGCAGCATAGCATAGACAGTGCATTTGATTTCCATGCTAACATAGCGGAGATAGGAATCTGGTGTGAGTTAGATCATGCTGACTCTTGGAGAAACAGAGGAGTACAGACCTTATTTCAGCTACAAATTATGAGCTGCATGTCTGTTGTTGTAATGCTGCACTATTGTTACTTGATGCAGTTGAGTTATTGGTTGTGAATAATTATCCAGAGAAGATAGTCCTTTTCTCCATCCATGTTCATATTGTTGGCAAGCCAAACCTGATTTTTCCAAGTGCCACTTTTCTTCATTCACCAAGTAGTTTTTCAGAATGCTTAGAAGCTGGCGAATTTTTCGTCAACTCATTACCGGGGTAAAGCTTTCAAATTTGTTTGACTTAGGAATTTAAGTCTTTTAGAACTAAATAAAACACAGTCTGTCTGCTGTCTGAATACTTGCCCACCTAAGGTGTTCATATATTCTTGTCACTGTGGCACCTGGGTGTCCCCCAGTTTTTCATGCATTTTCTCTTGCAACTTGTATGTGAAGTAAAAAAATTGTAAAAAAAGATCCTGCATATGCTAAATGCTGTTTTTAAAAGTTTTATGATCTTTCTGTGGGAAACAAGTAGGCCAGTTGCTAAATGACTTCTGAGCTATGTTTTTTCTTAAGCATGCATTACAAAATTAGGGAGTGGGAAGTAAAGAGCTGTTACCCCAGTAGATCTACTGGAATGAAACCAACTTCTGCCTCCTGGCTGCTATAAATTCCTTTCCATAGCTAAAGCTGCCTCACCAGCAGTGTCCATGGAAAGCAGTCATTTCTCTGCTACCTGTAATCTTTCCTCTTTATGTAGTCTATCAGCCTTTTGAAGAAGAGGTGCCTGTACAGTACCTAGCACAATCAGATCCCTCTGTTGGCTTGAATTTCTCTACGCTATAGGAATTCTAATCCCTCCCCAACAATAGAGACAGACACTCCATAGAGCAGACACACAAACAGACTTTCATTAGAGAATGCAGTCCTGAAAGCCTGTTTTACAAAAGACTTTGCTGATTGGACTCAGTGGTGGATACAGAGTATGTTCCACAAAAGCCTAGAAAGGTGCAGCAGTATCAGCAATGAGATGCAGACACTGCAGAATTCTGTAATATAAATGTGTATTAATATTAATGTAATATTATTTGCTTAAGCACGTAACATGCCATAACCTGAATCTTTAACATCTACTGTGTAAATATTTTTCTTTCTTTTCTTTGTGAAGAGTGATGACCAGAAATGCTGAGAATTGTGTATTTTAAAACAGCAGACTCCTATTTGTGTCGAAATTTCCTCTATTCTCTCCATCTCAGCGGTTTGCCAACATTTCTCCAGTTAATTGCTGAAATTTTGGGTACATTCTGAGCCTTTCAATTCCCAGACTTTCACATCAACATGTCAGGCAATGAGGGTGTCAGGAGAGCCCTGGGGTATAAAGGCAAATTTACCAATTCATATGCACAATGGTGGGACACAAACATACAAGCAGAGACATTCAATTTACATAAATGCTTGTGGGACATGTTTTGAGACTTCTGTGCTAAGACTGAGAGGTTATTATAATCTATGGGCTTCCTTGCTTATAAATGCTCACAGATTTAACAGTGAAAACCGAATTTTCATAATCAATAGCCTCTGTTTTTGTTTATTAGTTACTATCACAGGCAAGTACTTCTCTTGATTAAGGGCAATGAAATCACGTCTACTGCCAAGGCATGAATAACATGATTAAAAGCTTATAGGGTTCATTAAAGGCTTTTCACAGGCCCTTTGAGAAAGGTAAGTGGTATTACTCCAGTAACATTAAAAGGACCAGTTTGCAGCCCCAAAATATATCTCATTATGAGTTAAAGATTGGGCAAGGCTGTTCTCAGAAACAGACTCCCCATTCACACTATAAGTCACTCTGCCTTTATCAGGGGCCACCTTTGCCAAGCTCTCAGCCTCTCTGAAGGGTACAGCCCACACATACCTGACTCATTTTCCCAGAAGCTCTACTGTTAATGGGGCAGTTGGAGAAGCTTAGCTTGATGCAGCCAAGACCTTCTGATCGTGAGACCGGGCAGCACCAGGGTCTGCTCCCCTAAGCAGGACAGGCCTTATACTTGAGCTACTAGTGGATGACAGCTGGCAATGCAGGTGGAGTGCATACCGCTCAAAAGGCTGGCTTTGCATCATCTAGTTTCTCTGCCTGTTCCTCTGTTTGCAGCTGAGCATGGGCTGAGGACCAGCCTTGCTTGCTATCTTCCTTTTGGTCCAATTTTTCCACATAGCACAGATCACACTGCTTCACTATCCACCCAGAAGGAAGACCTTATGTGCTGACAGGTGATGAGGAAGAGAAGCCTTCACAAGCGGCTCTCCTTAACCACTAATTTCTTTGACAGCTGGTATTTGGATTATAAGAGGCTTTAGATAATTCCCAGCATGCCAAGTACAGATTAAATCCTGTAAGTTGCAGAGCACCTTCTCCGAGGGGATGAACACCTTTGACCCATAAACATGGCTTTGCATAGATCACTGACTCCCAAGATTGAACCTTTGACCCAGTGGTGTTTATCGTGTGAGTTCTCCACCTCATTCGAGCTGTCCCGTTGCCTCAAAATAGGATCACTGCAGTCTAAAAGGAAGAGGGAAAAGGCTGCCATCTGAACAGAGACTGCCAAACCTGTGGAATTTCTCAGGTTTCATAGTAAGACAGGCAGCTACTGCTTGTGCATCTGAGCAGAGATGGGAGGAAGCAAATGCATCATCAGAAGGCGAGCCATTTAGAAGTGATGCATTTAAAAACCAAGAAATTCATGTTCCTGTAGTCAGGCTAGGTCCCTTTTGAATCAGAAGAAGAGGAAAAAGAAGAAGAAAAAAAAGGAGGAGGAGAAGAAGAAGACAACAATAAAGAAGAAATAAAAAGAAACAGAAGATATATTCACAGAACAATATTACATTGAATCTGAGCCAATAAAATTCAAGCCCAACTCCATTTTTTGGCTTCTTTTCTTAGGTATTCCATTTTATTTTAGCCACACACAAATGTCCATTAACAATGAACAGTGGAGTAAATATACACCCTCTGCCCAACATCAGCAGGCTGAACTGCTGTCTCCCCTACCTCTGTTCTGTACATAGACAGCCCACTCAGACTGGTGGGATGTCTAAGCTGAGCATGGGAAGTGCCCAAGATTAGATGGTGTGACCTCCCCATGTAAAGGCAGAATACATTTTGCAGAGTTCACAGAGTCGAATATTTTAAGTCTGAAACAGTAGCCTGCTCCCACCTGGATTGCCAGGATTATGCTGTATTTATAGAAGGAATAAAAATTTCTTATCAGCTGTGGTGAGTGAATACAAGGAGATAAGCAAAGGACATGAGCTATGAGGTAACTTAACACTGTTCAGTTTACATCAGTAAGAAGCTGCTCTGTGGTCTCACCTGCAAGTGCTCAGGAAAGAATTATTATGTTCAATATAGTCAAAGGTTTTTGCTGATATTTTATACATTTTCACACCTATCTCAAAGATTTTCACTGTGGCTATGAAGCAAATTTTGTTTTCCCAGTGACTGCCTCTCTGGCAAACATCTGCTGTCCATGCTGTGCAGTGCCTGTCAATACAATGAACTTTCAATATCTTGTTTCTTGAAAAAAACTGCAAGAATTTTACCAGGAAATAAGATCCTTTTCCTAAAGACCTTCCCTCAAAACCTCAACCATTATTAAAACAAAGCTTGAATTACAAAGGAATATGGTACTATCAAACTTTCCTCTAATTTAAGTTTGTTCTTAAACTCTAAATTTGATACTTGTAGTTTGAAAAAAAAAAAAAGAAAAGAACAACCAAAGACAGACTGAAACAAAGTACAGGAACTTTCTGCTGAATCAGTAGGGGAAATTATGAGGGCAAATAAAGAAGATATTGTCACTATTTTTTATACAGAATACTTCTTTTAGCTGGATTGCAAGTCATTTATTTTCGGAGACAATCATATGATCTTAAAATAGTTCAAGCTGAGAATTCCTGACCAGATTTTGGAAAAAAAACAAGAGAACCTGATGCATCAGCCTTTTTTCATTATGATCAGACAAAAGGCCCCATGAGGCACTAACTCCTCATCCAGATCCCCCCTAGGGCCTTCTGTGGCATCCTGTGACAACCTAGGTCTGTCAGAGAAGTGATTTGTAATGCATTCAGGACTATAGAGCTGCCCCCGGATGTGTCACTTGGCCAAGCCTGTCACTAAAGATACAAAATTGGATCTGGACCCTTGCTGATATTTCACAATCTGCAAGATGCATCTCTGTGAGTTGTGCCCACCATCCTGGACACACTTGGACAGCACCAGTGGCAGTAATTTACTCAAGCTTTTCAAAACCCAAACCCTTAGAATCCTGAATTAGCCTGCATGTTTCTTTCCTCTCAACAGCAGAAAACAAGCTATAATATTCTAAACTGCAGAGTGAAATAGAATTAAATATAAAGGTAGCATCTAATCTTTCTGGTCAGTTAGAACTTGCAAAAAGGACTAAAAAGTGTACAACAAATAGCGTAAATAGAAATTATTGGTTGGGATTCCAGAGATTCCATTTACTGTGTCTTTTCTGATGTATCAGCCTGACTCATTCAGAGCTTGGGAAACGTTTTCAGTGTCTACAGCCATACAGAACAAATATCCTTACAGCAATATCTGGATCAAACCCTGAATCGCAGGCTGCTCCTGGCAGTGCTGTCTGTACTTTCTACCTTCACAACTGGTACCACGGTATGATAAACAATTCCGCTATTGGCAGTTTGTTTATTAAAAAGAAAACAAAAGTACTGTCTTGAATTTAAATGGGAAAGATCACACTAAAATCATGGAAAAAATATGGATATGTTGCAGCACCAAAACCCCAGAGTTTTCCCAGCTTTTCTAATGATAATCCCCACCCACAAACACACTTTCCCTTCACTTTCTTTTCAATACTGTACCAAAATGAACACTACCATTCTGCAGCTGAGCCTCTGTGTTCGCTTGACTGTTCGGGCCAAATTCTCTCCTTTAAAATTTACTGAAATATGTGGAGTTACGCAAACAGAAGACTTGCCCTCCTGCACTCTCTCTTGCTAAGAAACCAGTTTGCTTGTCTGTAAGCCCGTGTTTCTAAATTTCCAGGAGCAGAAACACATTGTGGCTTTAAATATAGACTGTCAGTTTGTGGCTTGCGTCTCATGTTACACACAGACAGCTTGAAACTCTAAATGCAAGTTGGGCAGCACCATTAATATCTCTGAAAAGTGTCAGTACACTTTCAAAATGCCCTGTATTTTAATTCCTGAAGGGGGTGGGGGAGGGAAAAACATTCAGATGAAACTTTTCTAAGCTGGGGTTTAGGCGGGAAATGTTGCTAACTTTGCTTGGTTCTATTCAGGAGCCAGAGTTTGCAGAGCCTGTTTCAGTTCTTCACTCACACACGCACACACACTAACACAAAGAGTAAAAAAAGAAAACAGTTTCTTCACAACTTTTTTTTTTCTTCAAGATTAGTCTCAGGCATTTCCCCCCCCCCCATATGAAATGCATTAGACAATCTTTTCCTTAAGCGACAGACTGATAAATACACTATTATTGTAAGGAGCGGGGGGGGGGTGGGGGGTAGTAAGCGTACTCACGTGGTTGAGATGTCGCATTGTTTTGGGAACTCATAATTTACGCCTTTGAAAAATGCCTTATTTGTGTTGACAGTCCCTCTTCCCTGCTCAAAACTGACGGTGGGATTGAACAGAACAGCTGGAAGGACCCAGGAAAATGCTCCTCTTGTTCGGGCTCTCCTTGCCTGGCTCCTGACCCCTTTACAACTGGAAAAGGAAACAGCACATGTGTCATTCTCTTTTGCCTGTGTAGCTCACATGAGCGGGGAGGGGCACCCATTTGCAGATAGCAGTAACTGTATTCAAGTTTTGCAAGTTGGATATATTCCACCCCTTTGCTTTTATTAGCCAGCAACCAGTGGAAAGAAAATGATCTTTTCATTCTTAGCCAAATGTAGACACACCTATTAAATGCGCTTCCCAAACTCTTAACCACAAATGTTAATATTATTTCTTTAAGTGCAAAACTTGCTGCTGACTCCCCAAAATGCCTACCATCAGTGGGTAAGATTGAAAATAGGGCTTTCAATTTTCGTTGCCCAGCATCATCCTTAGCACTCACAGTCTAACTAATTCTGTCCTTTTAACAGGTGAAAATTGAGAATGGCATTTACTGGGTCATAGTAGTTATGTCAGCATATAACATGAATCTACACTGTGCTCAAAACAAGAGGGAACCTGTGGCTGCAGCACAGGCAGAGGCATTGGCAACTCCATTCCTTGCCCTGATATAGGCTTCTAATGGCACCTTTGGCAAAATATTTAATCTCTGTCCCATTTTCCCATCAGTAGAATAAAGATGAGACAATTGGTTTCCTCCCAGTCTTGGTATTTTTATTTAATATACAGGCAGACAATATGTATAAATAAGTTGTATTTATTGGTCTGCAGAGGTTAATTTACTCATAGTCCACGGCAGGATTTTCAGCCTGGACTAGGCTACCAGCTCCCTTGTTTATATTGGTGCCATTTAAAGCTATCAGTTTGGCTGTCTGCATGCTGTACTGCAGTCAGTGGTATCCAGTTATTGTAAGTGTGAATACACAATAGACTGCAGTTGACATGGACTACAACTTCTAGATCGTACCAAAATACAAGTAATTTTGTAATGTATATGCCTTAGACACTACAATGAGTGGACAAAGTTTCCATTTTCCTGGAGTTTGTGAGTCAGGATGTATTAACTGCCTGCCTGTGATAGCAAAAACATAGTAACCAAAAGAATGGAAGTGGAAAAAAACAGAGTCATGAAATTCAGGCTGAGACCATCCTGTTTTGCAAAACTGTCACAGGATATTTCTGTGAAATCATCTCAGTGACCTCCTACAAGAAATCAATGCTGCGAACTTGCTGCACAGTATTTGTCTAACAGCTATGGCATGGAAAGAACAGTTAGTTATTTACATGCCAATGGCAAATAACAGCTTATTTGTGAGCATGGATGCAGTAAATGGCTTTGGTCAGCATTTCCACACTCTGGGCTCGTGGTAGAGAGCCCTGGAACATTAGTGATAGACAGAGCAAAGCAAGACACAAAACAAAGAGGGGGAAATAACAGGAAAAGCTCCTGACATTGCTCCTCTTGTTTCAACTCTACAGTGTGACATTAATTTACACCAGATAGCTTCTCTGTGAAAATACTGGTGGGCATGTTATCGATTACTGCTTCTTCTGTATTTGAAACACAATGTGCACAGGTAAAATTTGGGCTTTCTGTTCTGGGCATGAGAATTGTTCTTATGCAAAGTTTTTACATTTAAATCTTTCACCATCCTGATCAAGGACAGGTTGGGTGGGCTTTGAGCAACTTGGCCTAGTACAAGGTGTCTCTGCCCAGGGCAGAGTGGTTGTAATCAGGTAGTCTTTAAGGTCAACCAACCCGAACCGTTGTATGGTTCTATGATACTTGAGAAACTTCAGAACTGCTGTTGAGAAAAGTCTCCTTAGCTGCTGATAAGGATGGTGGTACTGATGGCTTTATTATGTTAGACCCAGTAGTCTGGACTCTTCCCAGGACTGTTGGTGGCAATGCATGTATCCAAGGGGGTTGTCCTAAACTGAGCCTGATTAGCTCCTGGTGCTTAACCCCTTTGCGTCTGTGCAACACTTCCTGCATCTGTCAATGTTCTTATTAAAGCTACTCTCCCACCACTAAAATAACTGGAAGAGTTATACCTAAGTTTGTATGGGAGGATTCTGACAGAACCAAGCTCACATGAGAAAGTCCACTTTAACACCTTGACATCTTCGCTTTTCTTGGGACTTCTTTCTTTGCTTATTGAATAGACTGGGATTCCCAGAAATCAGAGAGCCATTTCCCAAGGCTGTTGTTTTTCTTCAATTAGGCCATTGAAGAGACCTCTATGATCTTTTCCACTCATCATTAATAGGAAATATGTGATGTTGAAAAGCAAAGAACCATATAGTCCAGCATGCTTCTGGAGGAGCCTGAGACTGGGCATGCTAGGAAGTGTGTATGTCAGCTCTGTGATTTTCATCAGCCGATTACTTGACCTTCTTGGGGCCACAATGTTCCCATTAACCTACAGAAGTATTGCCTTCCTGCCCTGATGAATACTTTTGCATCTCTAGCCATTGAAAACTCAGAGTGCTTTTCAGAGTATGGAAACCAAAATTTCCTTTTTGTCTCAGTAGTGGTTTCAGATGTGACTGTCCTTTCAGGTCCAAGAGTGTTAGCTCGGAAGCGGGACCTCCTTTCCCTCTGATACTGCAAGTTATCCTACTCTTCCTAAGCACAGCTATGTAATGAATGCATAGTCAGGCCCACATGGTTGTTCCCTTTGATACTATCTTGCTCCAAGATAAATGATATTTCACAGTCATTCAGTCTTGGCAAGCTGATGCCGCATGCTGCAGCTGTTGTTCCCAACAGGAAGGGAGGGTTTAGGCTGCACTTGATGGAAAATAATTAAATAAACCAAAGGGAAGAGTGTCTCTTCAGGAAGCCATGCCTTACAACAACAGGACATCGGACTGTAAACCTCTGTCTTTGATGGATTTTCATGACAAAACATAATGCAAAATCTGTGATCTCAGCCTGTAAAAACAGTGGCAAGATTGGAAGAGGCTGGTGGAAAACTCTCAGTAATATCCTTCATTGCCCACCCTGCACAGCCTCCAAGCCTCAGAAAAGGTGTTTGGGTCCATCACTTGGACATTTGAGGCGAGGATGTAGCAGTGTTTGAAGCATCTCTTGCCTGGTTGTGAGTTCAAGATGGGCCTCATGACCCTACTGATGGCCACATTTGAATGAGCCAGTGGTGTCCCACTAGGCCGTGTGCCATGGTCACCTGGCCAGCTGGCGTGAGAGGTGGCATTGGCTTTCTCATCTCCTTTGCTGGCTACACACTTCAGGCTGTCTTAAACATGCCAGGCTGCTGAGCTATGTGTGGTTGGGTAGGATGCCAAACTTTGAATACTTCATGCAGGTCAAACAGAGATGTGCACTATGGTGCAGCAGAACCTAGGCTGAATCCTGAAGGAGGGACTCTTTATAAGAAAGCATTTGGCTCTTGACATCCCATGAAATACTATTTTCTACTGATCATCTTCCTCTCCATCTCTGGAAGGAATAATAGTCTATATGTCTGGCAGGGTCTCCCTCTGCCTTCAGCCCTCTTGTTTCCTTTCTGTTTCTCATTTATTTTTGTTCTGAGAGGGTGAGGAATACTGGCCACAGAATACTCATCCTCTGTGTGGACCATCTCAGGTTTGGTATAATGTCATGGAGAATGAAATCTTTGTGATCATGTGAAAGGGATCAATGTAGATTTATTACCCAGGATGGACTATGATGCTACTATAACTCATGTTTTATGTGGTGCCTATGTGGCCAGTGACTTTAAGTGCAACTAGATTGTGAAATCATTGGAACACAGAGCAGGAATTTTCTCTCTGCAGTCATAACAGCAATTGATACTGAAAAAGTTCTTGACCCTTACAAAAGGCCAAAAGAGAAGGATTTAGCCTGGAGATAAGAGCTTAACTCTCCTTCCTACTTTGTATCTGAGGCATATGTCTTTATTTTTACCACCCCTCTGACTTCCACTTGAACCTGTGGAATATATGCCTATCCCTGGAACACAGCATCCCCCTGCTTTGTGTTATCACACAGCTATTTGCAGTTAAAGAATGTAGTGTGACTGTGTTTAAAGTCCTCACTTAATCTGTTAGTTTATTTGGGCCAAATTCTTACATTTGTGTCTGTAAAAGGGAGGGGAACCTCCAGTGTCACTGCAATGTAAATCCTTCTCAAAACATATGGAAATATAAGGAGAATCTACCTCTTCTCTATAGTCTGGTGCTTAGCTTTCCATGAACTGTGGTCCATTTAATGACACCATGGAGGGAAGATGTGTCAGGTCAAGAGCTCAGTGGACAGTGTGTTGCAGTCTCTGTGACTATCTATAATGTCATGTCCAAAGATCAGACAGAATGCCTTATAGCCACCGACTCCCACCTCCTTTCCAATCTCCCACACCACTGAAAAGCACATTGGCTTGTAATCTAGAGCAGTCAACAGGATGTTGACATGCTGTTTGATAGTGCATATTTGGAAGAGTGGTAACATAATCTGGGTAGACATGGAGGGGGTGAATCATACTATCAGCTCTTGCTGAGTTCAAGAAATCTGAGACCAGGCTTTGGTACATGGATTTGTCATAACAAAAGAACTGAATGATAAATAAAATAAAGTGAATCATGCTGAAATTTAAAACAAAAGGGAAGACTTGCTCACACAAAACAGAATTAAATGCTGCAAGTCATAATTCCTGGAGGATGTGGTGTAGTTAGACCTTCAGTGGGACTGAAAACTATTATTCTTGTTTATATAGATGACACTGTATTACTGTAGCATAATTTCAATAAGTTACTTTTTTCTAGGTTGCTGCATAACTCCAAAATGGTGAGAAAATTGAAAGTCAAGAGTCTTGATGACTGTGGAGCCTGCTGTGTTTTGTTACCCAAGTGTTAAATTATGCTTTCATGGCTGGTTAGTGCAGGTAAAAATCCTCTCAAATGTGGTTAGTCCATCACCTGGACTGTCCTTTTGTAACATGAAATATGGGCTTGTCTCAGCTTGAGCTCTCTGGAAGGCTGGATCTTAAGTTCTTTTGTACTTTACTAGGGGTTTCAGCCCCTTTTGGTAGAAAATACTGGATACATCAGGCACAGACGGTATACATCCAAAGCTGAGATCTTTCTAATCACAGTGTGAATGCTTCGACCAAAGCAGTAACTGGGTTGCATCCAACAAAGGTGTTGTATAAGTGTGTGTGCTTTAAATCCATTCCTGAGTCAGCTTTCCACTTTGCAGCAACACTTAACCAAACAGACACAGCCAGATTGGCAGATGATATTTCCTGAAATATAATAACACTGAGTTATTTGCTCTTATTTTTAGCTTGCATGTACTATTCTTTCCAGAGAAATAGGCATCAGTTTAAGATTACTTTCTTCTGTAAGTGCAAGAGCAAAAACCTCATGCTTGAGCTTATGCTTCTCTTCTTTCTGTACCTCTGGTCTGTCCACAACGGGCAGGACTTCGGAATAAATTTATTTATTTACAAAGGTACTTATCTTACAAAATTAATGCTTTCTGGTAATTTTTATAAGCACACTTTGTAATAACTATGCTAAATATCTTCTTCATTGTATTGGATGTCTTCACTCTTCCTTAGTCTTGGAACAATTTTCAAATCAGAGATACTTCAGTACTTAGTGTTTCAGCCCACTGTCTGAGCACAAAGCTGGCATGTGGTAAAGTCACAGTTACACTGAATGAAGCTGGGGCACCATGGGGTTGTGTGTGATAATCCCAAGACCTTGTTGCTTAGCACTGTTCCTACCACTGCTTTCAAAATAACTCCTCAAAATTATTGACCCAAGGGAGGCTTGAACTTCCTTTTTCTTATGAGTCATGTGATTGGAGTTGCTTTTATTTTAAAAAAACCTTAAACTCACATAGGTTTTATTTTCATTCTGCAACTTATCTGAGCTATCATGAAGATCTTTGTGTTTGTTTTACTGGTTCTGTACAGAGTGTGGGAGTGAAAGAGTTCCCCAAGTGCAACTAAATGCACTGGACACACCTACCCTTGAGGTCTACTCCCCCATGATTCCAGCTGAAAATAGGATATGCTCTTAAAGCCAGTTAATCTGCTGTTCCTTTTATTTGTGCTAAGTAAGTTTTATACAAAAATGGACATAGCTCTCTGCTGTGATGGGAGTAAAAAGTTAGAATGGTCTATTTTAATAATAAACTGCATGCTGTTGGTTTTTTTTTTTTTACTGCAGTAAAGTCAATTCAGCTGTATCTGATTGGCACTACTTCAAGATTTTTGATGTTCAGCAGGAGAAGAATATACAGCTGCAAAAACCAAAACAAAGCAAAAAAATATTGAACTGCACATGCTGGAATGGCAAAAAGCCCAACTGCAATAGCTTACCAGACACACTCACAGCGAATTGGGCACTGGGACACACAATGAATGCTTTTGCTGACTGAATTGCACAAGGAGTTTTATTTTGGTTTAATGCAGAGTCCAAGTGTTTCCCTCTGTGATGTGTATGAATGTGGTTGAAACTTTCAACTGTCAATTCTGCAACACTCTTGCAGATCTACTTTTTATCGTTCTGGTGTTCCTATTAGACATGGGAGGCATTAAACTGCAAGGAAAAGGTGAGATGCTGAGATTGTATAGAGATTATTCCTTTCTTGAAGTGAGCTACAAGCAAACTCTACTGAGCTCTCTCTCTCTCTCTTTATATATATATATATACACTTCACTATGAAATATGCAATGCTTTATTTGGAAATAGTTTTCTTCCTTATTAAATCAAAGAGCTGCCCAGGAAGTTATAATTCAGGACAATAAACATAACTACAGGGAAAATATCTGAATAATCTAAACATATATTTTCTCTATGAAGTAGATAAATATGAATTTTGGCTTGTGAAGTCAGGCTGAAATAATGTTACAGGGAGAGTTCAGGAATGGAATTAGTTTATTTCAGGAAGTTTTTGGAAAAGAACTTAGTTTAGAAATCTCTAGGATCTTGTCATTTTTTTTCAAACACTGAAATAAGAGCTGGAGCAATTCTGTGTAGCACAGTGCTACACTGCTGATTTGTTTCTGGGAGCTCAAACCTGTAAAAGGGAAGCACTAAAGAATGCCCTTATGGCTACCTATATTTAAGAATACACAAAGCATCTTCTTAACTTTAGGCACATGATAAGGTCTTGTTACAACTTGAAGGCATGCTTAAAGATTTTTCTGATTACTGAAGGCTTCCTATAAATATTCATATGTGGGCTTTTCCTCTACAACATCACCCAAATTAAATTTCCAAATTAGACTCTATGTTGAGTCAGTCAATCGAAGCAACTTTTTAAAGATAAGGGGTTAGTGTCATTTTATTTAACTTCAGTATCTGAGATATTAGTATATAATCTATCCTAGCCTTCTGCATACCCTCTGGAGTCAAAGGAGTAGATAAAAGTTTCCAGAAGGTGATTCATTCTGTGGCTAAAATTAGGTACAACATACTACATCACATTCAATAATTTTCTCTCCCCTCTAAGAAAAGAAAACAACACCCTTCTTTGCTGAGATCCAGACATAAAAGATGTTGCAGCTTTTCTATGAATATTTAAATTTGTTATTTCTATTCTGGCACTGTTTCATGCTTCTCACAGAGGCCATCCTGTTTGTACTTAGCAAATGCACACAGAATCCTGCCTTTACCATTTAAAAGTGCTGGTATGCTTTGGAATAGTGGGCAATCAAATCCTCATTTAAGTAAGTGTAACTGATTACATGCACTATGTAGCATGAATAAACACTTTGTGTTAATTAACACTCTGTATCAATATTCCAGCATTTGAATTTTCACCTGCCATAATCTTCTGCTGTTTTTTTAACTTCAAAAAATAATTATCAGACGTCCTCTGAAATGTTCTACTGTGATGGGTTGACCTGGCTGGGTGCCAGCTGCCCACTAAAGCTGCTCCATCACTGCCCTCCTCAGCTGGATGGGGGAGAGAAAATATAATGAAAGTTTCATGTGTTGGGATAAGGGCAGGGAGGGGTCACTCATCAGTTATCATCATGGGAAAAACAGACCTGACTTAGGGAAAAAAATATTTTATTGCCAATCAAATCAGAGTAGAATAATAAGAAATAAAATCAAATCTTAAAACACCTTCCACCCACACCTCTTTTCTTCACAGAGCACAACTTTACTTCTAATTATCAGTCCCTCCTCCCCACCAATTGCACAGGAGGATGAGGAATGGGTGTAGTGGTCCGTTCAACTCATGCTGTCTCTGTGGTTCATTCCAGCACTGGGTGGGACATGGGGAAAGTTTCTGGCAGCTGCTCACAGAAGCCACCCCTGTGATCTGCACATTACCAAGACCTTACCATGCAAACCCAATACACCTGCTTATAGTATCAATAAATTTAAATAAAGTGGTGTTATCACATATTATACATAATGCCATAAAAGATTTAATTGCTTGGAAAGTACAATAATTAAAGCCAAATAAAGTTTGAATTATTTTATTTCTTTTACTGTTGGTTAATTTTTTTTTAACATTAATTCAAATCCTGACTTTTCTCTGAAACCTCTGCAGGCTTGTAGTCCCTGTAGTCTACAGTCAATCAGAATAGTTGCTCTCAGCATTAATGCAGTCAGAAATTTACTCAGCAACATTGTATTAGGACTGTATTAGATACTTAGAATAAAATTTTAGATATGGTTTTTGACAGTGAGATGGCAATATACAAGCTCTAATAGAATTTTTTTTCAAATGAAGCAGTTAACTTCTACTAAAGAAGTGTAATTGCAAATGCCTAATAATTTATCCATCTGTTTATCACACATTGGCTTTAAGAACGTGTTCTTTCAAGTTTAGAAGTGGGAATAACCACTAGAAATCATATCTTACTAGCTAATATTAAATAAAACTATTTTTCTCTAGTACTTTCAAAGTTATGCAATTTTGCTGTACATAATGGCTTAAAATAATTACTTTTTGGACCGCAACATCACACATTCGATATCTGTACAAGTAGCACTGTGGGAAAAAGGAGAGGAAAAAAAGTAAGAATATATCTAGGGGATTTGGCCCCAATTTTTGTAGAACTTATTGATCTTAAAGTATCTCAACTGAAATACAAAATGAAACATGAAATGTTAGTGTCTTGTTGGTATCTGATCTCACTGAAAAGAGTACCAAGATTTTGATTATTTATAAAGCTATTGTGGTTCACAGTTGTTATGGTAATATTTTGTTCTCATAAGGTATTCAAAATGTGCAATTCACCTGAACAAATGAGAAGTATATCCACCAAGTAACACTTATTTTTCTCTCATGTTACCATAACTTCTGCTGCTGCTAGCTCTGAGCTGTTAATCTTCCCATGTAATTTCTTCTAAATCACTGGTGATCCAGCACAGCTACCCTGCTGCTAATCCAGCCCAGACACTGAGCGTGTCAACAGCTGCATTCAGCTGTCTGTACCTTACAACAAATTAGCTGTACATGTATATATGAGCAATGTAACTCACTTATCAGTTAACATGTCTATATTGTCCACTAAAGTCAGTATCGACATAGCAGTCAATGCAATAGCAAGTTGAATAGCCATGGGCAACATCTAGATATTAATCTCACACACATACACACACAGAGTATTTATGCTTATAGTCAACTTTTCAATGACTTTCAAATTTTGGAAGGCATGTAAGAAGTTTCATTAATTCTATTAATGTATTTATCCTTATAGCTGAAGGAAGACTAATGAGGTTTAACAAAGGCAAATGTAGGGTACTGCACCTGGGGAGGAATAGCCCCAAGTACCAGTACAGGTTGGGGGTTGATCTACTAGAGAGCAGCTCTGCAGAGGAGGGTCTGGAAGTTTTGGTGGATGACAAGTTGACCGTGACCCAGCAGTGAGCCCTTGTGGCCAGGAGGGCCAATGGTATCCTGGGGTTCATTGGGAAGAGTGGGGCCAGCAGGTCAAGGGAGGTGATTCTCCCCCTCTACTTGGCCCTAGTGAGGCCCCATCTAGAGTGCTGTGTCCAGTTCTGGGCTCCTCAGTATAAGACAAGAAACTTCTAGAGAGGGTCCCATAGAGAGCCACAAAGGTGATGAGGAGTCTGGAACATCTCTCTTATGAGGAAAGGCTGAGGGAGATGGGCCTGTTTAGTCTAGAGAAGAGAAGACTGAGAGGGAATCTCATTAATGCATATAAATATTTAAAAGGCAGTGTCAAGAGGATGGTGCCAGACTCTTTGAAGTGGTGCCCAGTGACAGAATGAGGAGCAGTGGTCATAAGCTAAAACACAAGAACGTGAAGAGCTCCTTTACACTGAGGGTGGCAGAGCACTGGAGCAACCCAACAAGGTTGTGGAGTCTTGCTCTCAGGAGACATTCAAAACCCACCTGAATTCCTGTGTAATCTGCTGCAGGTGACCCTGCAGCTGAGTTGAACTGGATGCAGGAGTTGGACTGGATGATCTCCAGAGGTCCCTTGCAGCCCTAATGATTCAGGGATTTTGTGTTTCTAGCAATTGTCTGTACTCTGCTAGTGAGCTGATATTGCAAAATTGCTGTTTTCTGGCAGAGAGCTATTATTTGGATTCCTTAGAGGAATAGAACATCATCTACAATGTACTGACAGAAAAGGTTGGAAACATTGAGTTTTCTGATCACTGGGGAAAAAAAGATTTAAAAACATCTTGCTCTGCAAGTATTTTCTATAAAGAGAAGCACACTTACAATATTGAGGTATAAAGGGGTTTGCTCCATTTAGAAGTCACATTAGTTTAACACAAATCAAGCAAAAATCTTATGTCAGACTAAAAATAATATCAACATAGTCTCTCCTTGTAAAATATGCACAAGCACAGTGAGAATTCATTTCATGTCCACTTTCCCTTTAACTCATGCCTTTGCCACAGATAGACATTGATAACTCTTGGGGTTTTTTATCTCTTGGCTCTGCCAAGAAGTTACCTTCCACTGGGGCCACAGTGGTGCTTAGAATTCATTGTGAACAAGTGAGGTCACTGATTTCATGCTCTAGGGGTGAAAAGCCCCTAGGAGAATTCTGAGTTTCTGGGTAGGCACTCTGGCCTCTAAATGATTTAAGTTTTTTGCTTTTTCACTGTCAGACATCTGTTTTGAATAGTGCGTTAATAACTGGGAAGGCAGAATGTTTGCTGTACACGACTTGGATTCACGTTCGGATTTTCCCTGTGTCCCACCATCTCCAGGTTGTGAGGTCCACGTGGGAACTCATTGAGTGTGAGAGGGTATGATCACCTCATGGAGAAACAGAGATTACCTGTTGAAGGAGAGAATGGGAGGACATCTCTTAGGCATGCTAACTTGCCTCTTGTTGTCTTTTAATTTTACTCCATTGACTGTATGGGGACTTTAGCTCCCTTACATATACTGGCTGAAATCTGTGGGAAGGCCATTTGACTTCTTGAAACTAAATTTGTTTTTCACTTCTACAAAAATTTTCATCAGCTGTAGTTCTTTCTAAAATGTCTGCAACGAACAACCCATGACTGACCTTAACTCTTCTGGAAACTGTTGGGTTGAGCCAACTTCTGTGGTCTTGTCAACATTAGGAGAACAGGAAGCAGCAGAATGGAAGAGCTTTTTCTTTTCGATCTCTAAAGCATAGTAGATAAATAACTTTAAATATATTGGGTTTATGATTCATACAAAGCCAAGGCCTTGCTGCAGAAATACATCTGATTAGCTTATCAAAATGAAGATCAAGAGATAATATGATTATTGCTCGTAAGTATCGCAATAGGAAGAAAAAATTAGGTACTAAAAGAGGTTTTGAATCTAGTGGAGTAAATTTTGATGAGTGTTAACAATTGCGCAATTACTCTGTAACAAAGCAAGCGATAAAAAAGACGTTTTCTTAGCAACCAAGATTTGAAACAAAGTACTGAGAAGAAGAATGAATTTTTTCTAGTTCTTGAAATCTTACAGACACCTTGCTGAAAGATTTATGAGTCAAAGAGAAGTTATTAGTTCAATATCATTCTGTGACCTGAGTGGCCTTGAAGATATTAATCTGTGAATCAGCCAGTGAAAATCTATGGCCTGTAAAGGGCAGAGTATCCAACAACAGGACTGTGATGTCTCTTCTGTCCCTATAGGCCGCAGGCAGATGAAACCATCTGTATTAGCTCACTGCAGAGCTCAGTGTTGTAGCACTGCTCAAGAATTTCACTGTAAACCACCTCCTTGGTTCTGCTTTTATGCGTATATAAGTAGATTTGAGACCTACACATTCGGTTGTGAGCACAGAGAGTGGGGGGTGTCACCAAGGAAGCTATCAGTGTGACATTTTCAAGCTGCTGGCTGACTGCAAAGTGACATACAACCGTATACATGAAGCATATGGGGAGGCAGGAGACATATATCAGACAGCAGCTGGCATATCAGGTCTGGGACAGCTTCTACCGGGAAAAGAAAATAGATTGCAATTCCAGGCAGAGTGTTTTAACTCTTCTCTCGTCGCCTATGGAGATTTTAATTTCTTATATTTGTACAGTCCAAATAATTTATGTTCAAGATTAGTCCTTTTGCTGTACGTTACTTCTGCTCTTAACGCACAAAAGCACAGCTTATTTTCTGTTATCTCACTGTAAAAGTCGGATAAACCTCAAAAGAGGAGAGCAACTTCAGATTTATCACTATGTAACTGAGGGTGATATCAGGTGTTAGATTTAATATCACCCATCCCTGCACAAAAGAGAGGGCCAAAGTCTCTGCTGATATAAAATGGTAGATTTCAGTTGCAAATAAAAGAGATTCTGACCTGGTGTTCAGAATACTTAAAAACTACCCAGCGAGAACAATTGAGTAGGAGGATGTATTGTTTTCTACTTTATTCCATGATATCTGTACAACTACTTTTCTCAGCATGAGCCCCAGTCATCAAGGTTTCTTGCAGTAGAGTCATTCACTACAGGCTTTCCCTGCTGTCCTGCTGTGGACATTAGTGCGATGCCATGAGTTCTCTTGCACCTGCAGTTACAGCTTCTAAATAGATTGGTGTCCCCTGGAAATCATGTAATATTTCTCCTTGCAGTGTAACCTCTTCTTCGCAGGTGTACAAAATGTGCTCTACCAAAAATAACCTGCTTGTTGTTACTTTCCCAAAATGCTCTTGAAAGGATGTGGTGTTACCAGCAAATGCTATGCTGACAAAACTTGTGGCAAACAAAGGGGTCAGGGATGGTTTGGTGCATGAAAGTGAGAAGTAGGAGATAATCATATGGTTTAGTAGAAGGTAACAAGATAAAAAATAATAGTAGTTGATGTAGTATTTAGCATGTGATATTTTAGTAAACAATAGGAAATTACATAATATTGCAGAAGAAGATGAGAAGGGTACGAAAAAGGAGTGGGAAAGAAATTCTCCTTTTAGAAACAGGCAAAGGAGGAGTGGAGAGAGATGATGACTATTCTGTTAAGTGTGAGAGTGTAAACCAAACTACCTCTGAATGAGACATTCTGTCTGTCTCTGTCCTTCAGAGTATGTGTGCCAATACTGTGTGGAGTTCTTCTGGAAGGAAAGCAGCTCTGGCAAAGCTCTGTACTGCTATAGTTGTATTGCTTCTGGACATAGCACTACTAAATAAACTAGCTTTCCATGACACACCCTCTCCACACAAAGAGGGCCTTTTCTATGTTCTTTGTAAAAGGTCACCCAGGAGGTTCAAACTGGTCATCCTCCTGAGCACAGTTCAAGTATGTGAACCACAGGGGCAGCCATCACCTTATTTAATGTAATCAGAAAGCCAATTTTGTCTTGGAACCAACTCCCCACTATCTCAAATACTTCTCAGCATTGAGAATTGGGCTCCTTCTTCTCTGGTCCAATTCCAAGGAATGCAAAATATACTTCCTTTTTTCTCCTTTTCTTTTTAGGTTTTAACTTGTGCAGTTCACACTGTGTGTGTGGTCTGTCTTGAAAATTGTCACTTCAACATTCAACACTGTCAGAAATGTCTATCTCTTTAGAAGGGCTGGAAAAGAAGTGCAATAAAGTAAAATTTAAAGTAAAGTAAATCACTACAGTAGCTTGGATATTAGTGACAACGTAGGAAAATGGTAGCAACAAGAATGGCCAAGGAGGTTTTACAGCACCCCAGTGCCTAACACTGTAGCAACTCTTCAAAACAACTGTTATTTCTTTTTCATGTTTGCTTTTAATATCTACTAATTTTTTTGCACCAGATTCTTCTAAGCAATGTAATAAAGTTTCCTTTTTTATGCTTTATGAAGTCCTCTGGAATTCTCAGGTTTTCTAAAGTCTGAATGCTATTTATGAGGCATCTGTTTTCAAGGCTGAGGGCACCTGTTACTAAGTTCACTCAGTTTAAATTATATGATGTACAATTCTACTGAAGTTTCTGGAAGGAACTTGTATCAAAGTGGTTCCATATGCCCCAGGATGGGACTGCAGATTCTAAAACCAAATGCCACTCTTGGAAAACTCCTTTTAATATGTTGCAGTTGATGATTTGCCAGGCTTCGAAGGTCTGTGTTATACATGTGCAATTCACCAGAAGGGGAATATATCCTTGGGAGACAATGAAGAAAAAGATGGAGACCAGTGCTGATGAACTGTCACTGAAAGTCTTTTGACAGAAAGGAGACTTTGAAAACAGTAATATCAATGATTAGTCTTGGTATTTGTTCTCCAGACTACTGCTGGTGGCTGCTTTCACTAGAAAAAGACTGCAGATATTTTATTATTTCTTTATGCAGAGGAACCTGCTATAGTTTTTCATATATAGATATGCCATTGCTTATCTAAGTGTACCAGTAAAAACTGTCTTGGCAAAAAGCTGGAATCATAATTTGCCTTTTGAGGTGTTTTTTATTACTCCTTTTCATATGATGAATATTTTTCATGTTTTTAAAACTCTTGTGCCTAGATAATTCTATACCAAACAGATGGAAATTCCTGTAATTCCTGTCAGTGCAGAAATATCTGAAGGCAAAAGAAATAAATAAAAAGACCTCAAATCACTAAAAACTTTGAGGGAAAGATTTTGGCAAAAATTCACCAGCCTATCTGTGAGGTTTGCTGATACACTAGCCAATTATGATATAACATACAAATAGAGTGTAATTACACATTTCAGCATGTCAAAGAATAGTTGTATATGCATATTGCCTACCAAATTATTTCTCTTACTTCTCTGCATATATAGGTCCAACACATCACATTCACAGTGGGGCCAAGTCCCAATTCTGGGACAATTGTTCTCTCCTGTGTTGTCATAATCTAGAGGCCAGAAGAGAAGCCATCCTCTCTTAGAATATCTCATACCGTTCAACCCCTCTCGGTGCTGAAGGCTGGCATGTAGTCTGCCCACTTGTACTTCACATGACTTGCTGCAAAGTCATGTCTGTATTCATACATTTGCACTGTGGCAGCTTGGAACAATGCTATCACCCATTAAAGCTTACAGAACCTGAAGACTCTGCTTACTGCCCCTTAACACTGTAAAATATGCAGCGGCTTGATATGGAGTGATGTTAAATGTCCAGTCAGAAAGATACACAAAGGAAATGTTCCAAAACAAAATGTCCCAAAACAAAAGGAGTGCTGAAGCTTTTTTGTATGGCTTTTCTGGACTGTCTAATATATTGTCCACTTTGTAAAGTAAGCTGAGTGCTTGCTGTCTGCTTTTGGTTGTCCTTGGAAATGAGGGACCATCTCACTGTTTTTTCCTGTTGAAGTAGACAAACTTCAAAAACCAGCAGATCTTCACTTCCCATTCTTTTTTTGGAGATGATCCATGAAAGGCAGGACCGATATTTAAGTGGATTCCCAGGGACAAAGCAGCTGGGTCGCTCTAAAGAGCTGCACTTTTCTTTGGGGTATGTGAAATGCGAGAGAAATCACCTAGAAGTTTTCTTCCTAAATTCAATATATTTATTCTCCTGAGCTTTTTGTAGCATCTCCCCATTTCAGATCATAAGGCAGTTCATCCTCTATCCATTCATCTATAATGATCTGTTAGTTATTGAGACCTGGCTCTGTGCTGAATGCTGTTAATGGTTCTGTATATATGTAATGCAAAAATATTGAGTAGTATATGTTGATATAATTGTTGTGTTGCTTGTTCAGAACTCCACCAATTCTTTTAAAAGAAACAGAGAGGTTTTGCTTAACTGAGGCTTGTTTTCTTGCTTTCTTCTGATGAACTACCCCGTGCTTTCCGGAAACTTTGGAAATCTGTCTTTTTATCTGTTTGATATTTCCCAGCTAGTAAGTACCATTTCCAGTTATTTGATATTTTAATTGTTTCAACTAGTACGCCTAAGTTTTGGCTGCTCCAAACTGAGGGTCTGACACTGCCTATCCTGTCCAAATCTCATTTTTTTCAAAGAGCTACCATTAATTGTATTGATCCAGAACCAAACCCAAGAAAAGCATGGATAAATAACAACAGTCCCCTTGCTTTTTCTAAATTTTCTTGCTGTGTTTACCAGCAATGATTTCTGTGCAATTGAAATGCTTAAATGTTACATCTTTGTACTTCTACATATTAAACTGCTGGTCCTTTTCCCTGCCTTTGCTGATCTCAATCACCACCTGACTATGCATAGGGATGTATTAAATCCTACTGAATTTAAGTCACATTCACTCCCTTGAATTTCCAAAGATGACGTATTATGCCCTCAAAGACTTTCCTAACTAAACATTGCTCCAGCTTCAGTTAACAACTCAGAAAGCTGCTTCTTACAGAAAAGTTAGTCGTGTGAACTTGTAACTAATGTTTTGTCCTCTGTGACACAGTTTTGAAAGTCAGAGCTATCTGACATAATCCTTTTAGGTCTCACCCCTCTGCTGACATTTAGCACAAAGGGAAGGGGCTTGAACACTTAAGACAGCCTCCAGGGAATGGTGATACTTCCAGGGGCTGTGTTTATTCCTATTATGTCAGCAAAGAAAAATAGGACAAGATATGACTTGAACACTGTGTTCGGTTTTGGGTCCCTCACTACAAGGAGGACACTGAGGTGCTGAAGCACGTCCAGAGATGGGCAATGAAGCTTGAGGAAGGGTCTGGAGCACAAGTCTTATAAGGAGCAGCTGAGGGGGCTGGGGATGTTTAGGCTGGTGAAAAGAAGGCTCAAGGGAGGCCTTATCTTCCTACAATTACCTGAAAGCAGATTGCAGCCAGGTGGGAGTCAGCCTCTTCTCCCAAGTAATAGGCGATAGAAAAGGAGGAAATGGTCTCAAGTTGTACCCGGGGAGATTTAAATTGGATATTAAGAAAAGTTTCTTCAAAAAAAAGAGTTGTCAAACATTGAAACAGGCTGCCCAGGGAAGTGGGGGAACCCCTGTTCCTGGAAGTGTTCAAAAAAAAGTATTGATGTGGAATCTAGATACATGATTTAGTGCTGGACTCAGAAGTGGTAGGTTAATGGTTGGACTCGGTGATCTTAAAGGTCTTTTCCAACCTAAATGATTCTATGGTTCTATGACAACTTGTACATAGCTTTTTTTTCTGTTTGTGGGTTGCCTTGGATATGTCAGCTCCACGCTTACTATGGAGAATCTTTTTCTAGATTGGAATATGTGCAATATTGATGGATATACAGATTATGCTGATTAATTTTATGACTAAGGGAAAGCATTAGGTGTTTCCAAGCCATGATTCATCCAATCCTTTTTAAACATGTAATTTGGGCTGTGACAAACAGCAACTGAGAAATTCCTATTTCTGTCCACTGTCTATAAAGGGAGTCTAGACTACCTACCTTAGATATGGATGCTAACCCTGAAGACTTTATAAGTTAGGTGATGTGCATCTCATCTGTGATGTGACTCCCACCATCTGTATTTATATTTGTTGCTGCTTTTTGACAGTGGATATAATAATGTAGACTAACTCTACATTACGTGCTGCAGTAGGGGGTCTGAATATGGTCTGGAAATGTTAGCTAGGATTTGTAAGTATATATATATAAATATATGAGACAAAATAAAACCACAGTGAATGGCACATAATAAAAAAAGGATTTTACTGTATTAGGTGCCTTTGAATAGCCTAGACTTCAGTTCTTTATTCTGCTTAGTTTTATTAATATATGTGGTCTAGACTTTTTGTTTGTTTCCCCCCTCAAGTAGCTTGTCCCCAGTAATCTGTGAATAACCAGACAGGGGGAGTATGGCATGGCTGGAAAAATATTTTATACATCCAGGAAGAAGGAAATGGCTGGGTTCATCATTGGTGGGACAATACTAGGAAACAATTTATGTTCTTTAGTAGGAAGATGTATTTTCCCAGGCCCCAGGAAAAATGAGGTGATGCTTTGTGCACTTTGTATCAGCCTAGCAACAAGTGAAGGAGAAATTGGGTCCAACACACTTGTGGGCTGGCAATGAGGAACATTGAAGAGTAAAACCTTACAGGGCATTTTCCTGTTCCTGTCTTCTGTCTTTAGCTGTGAAAAAAAAAATAAACCATGAAAAAAGGAAAGGAATATACAAGGGACCTTGTGAGACAGCAAAAGAAAATAAAGGGAGGGAGGATGGCTGATATGGTGAGACTGATATCCACTGGAAATCAACTGAGAGAAAAGTAGTGATTCAGAGGTCCCATCTTCAAACATAATAATATTTTACTTGTAATTCTGCAGGCCTATGGCCCAAATCTTTTAACTTTTTTATTAATAACCTTCCTGATGCAATAGATTTTACCTTTATTTAAACTGTAGAGGCACTTGCAAAGATGCTGGAGAAAAAGATAAGAATTCAAGCTAATTCTGGTATGCTGATGACATGGTTGGGAAAAACCTTAAATGACATAACATAAAAATAGAAAATATGAGATGCCAGATAGAGAAAGGAAAAACTAGGAGCACTGTAGAAAAGATGTGAAGCAATTGAAAAGATTTCAGAGGAGACTGAGCAAATGATCATTGCTGTAGTAAACATGACCAGCAATAAATGTTGAGAGAAAAAAAAAAAGTGTTTTAGGCCCTTGGCCTAAAGAAAAGATACCTGAGTGCAGAAAGGATCACAAATGTACAAATACATATAAAGCTGCTGCTTTTATGCTTGCAGAGCCAAGACAAGAAGCAGCAGGACCAAAATGCAGATCCAGTCTAAAGAGCTAGGTAGTCACTTGATCATGGCAATACTATGTGATGTGACAGCCCGTATTATACAAGTCAGTGTTAATGGAGAGAAAAGGGCTCCTTAATTCACTATTTCCATACTTAATTCCATACCTTGGTTCTCTTCTAAACATTTTGTTTCCTTGGCTTAATTTGGGTCTGAAATAATATTTATATTCTATCCTAACATCTGGAATGGTAAAAGGAGAAAAAGATTGTAATAGGAAAAATTATAACATGAGGAGGAAACCCAAGTAGTCTTAAATCAAGACAGAAAAACACTCCTTTCAGCATGTACATTTTTTCATTTGCATTTTTGTTTAAAAGAAATAATTTCTCCCAGCTGCCTGTTTGTAGGTTTAAAAACAACCCCAAACGCTTATTCTCAAACTGGGTAGTATCAAAAGGAATTAATTAATTCTGCTTGGTTAATTAATTTGGTTTGATGAACTTCAACATTGCAAGGCAGGGTGGTGTACTAGATTAGATTCTCCAGTTATGTTTCAAGTCTTAATAATGGGAATAACACAAATCCTTCATTTTAAGTACTCATGGAGTGTATTTTAAAGCCTTAGTTTAGGAGTGGGTGTTTCTCGTTCCAGGCCGTACTTGCATTAGTTTCTCCTGGGGTTTGGGGTGTGAAACTGCGAACATTCACAAATTGTGTTCAAAACTAAAGTGTGTCTCTGGGAGGTGAGGAAGCATTTATTTTGAAGAATCATTCTATCTGGGGTTCTTATATTCATTGAGAAGAAAACACAGTGCAACCAAAGTAGAAAGATAGCAAAAGTCCCAGGGAAAAACTCTGCTTATCTTAGGCCTTGGCATTTAAAAGCACACCGGAATACTTTCCTGCCCTTTTTTTCCATCTCCTGCTGTCTTATCTCGGAATCATTCTGCACTATACAACATATTCCAAATTATTATTATTATTATTGCTCTTATTAGTAGTATTACTATTTTCCCTTTCTCTTTTCTTTGTACTTGAATTGAAAGACCTAATTTTTATCATGGTGAGGCCCAAATACAAAGACCCTGAAGCTAAAACACAGTAACAGCAGCTGGAATCATCTCCATGGGAAAGGAAGGGAAGGGGTCAGGATGATGTCCTGGGATCCCTAACACTTGCACTGGCTTCTTCCTGTCTTATATTTCACTGAGAGGAGCTTTGCAATCACTGAGGCAGGAAGGAGAGTTTGGCAGCCACTGCTTGGCTCCTGATATCTAGGAAGAGCAAGAGGAAGGATACAGCAATGCCTGGATAACCAGCTAGACAGAAAGCCAAAAATATCCTTACCATTTTGTCATCCCAGTTTCTTCTCTATGCAGCTCTTGAATCCCAGACTGTGTCAGGGCCAAAACCCCAGGCTGAGAAGGTGGGCAGTCATCCCACCTTCCTAGGGATGCACTGGGCTTCCTGCACAGCTGGAAGCCTACTCGCATAGGACAGCAGCCCGCTACTGATGCAGCATGGTACAGCTGTTGATACATGCATCAGCTGGAAGACATTCTAAGGGAGGCATCACATATCCTTGTCTTTTATTTGCTGTTTAAATATTTCCCTTCAGAAAAATATAATGGTTTTCAGAATTTAGAACTGTACTTTCAATCTGGAAAACTATTTCTTTTTCCTTTTCTCTATCACTGGCTTTGACCTTGTTCGTTACATCTCTCCATCGCCTGTCATACTTGTTTACTCTTTTCCTTTTCACCCTGTTCTTCTTCTTTCTTTTCCTGATTTCTTATTTTCAAGAAAAAAAGTAAGAACTCCTTGCATTCCTTCAAGTCTCCCTACTTCTTGTTTAAAGTTGCTCAACCCCTCCCAAAGCCCGGATATTCTTCACAGTAGAAAACAAACAAAAGGTCTAGCATCCTTCCCCTATCTCTGAGCTAAGGCATCCTGAAAGAGGAAGGCTCAGATAAACATCTATTCATCTCCAGCGCTCCCAGATACAGCATAAAGAGTCTGCTTTATGGATTCGAGATAAGACAATATCTGTCAGCAGCATAAAGAACAAAAGCTCCGGTCACCAATGAGGGAAAAGAGATTGCTTAAGCCCTCAGCCTGTGTCAAAGACTGTTGTCTCATGAGTCAGAAAGGCTCTGGGAGAAGCACGTCCCTCAGACACTGCATTGTAGTGTAAGATATCCTTCACAGTCAGAAGGCCAGAATGAGGAAGATAAACTTATCTCTGTATTACATGGGAGCCTTTCAGGTAACCTGTGGTGCATCTCTAAGCACTCAGTAGGTGAGTGACTCACCACAAAGGCTTGTGAGGGGAGATTATAATTTTTATGGCCATAGAGCTGAGTCAGACCTGATTCGGTGGAGGAAGAGGATGTGAAACATTGAACACCACAAGCCCTGGTCTCAATGAATTATGTTAAAGGAAGAAAAATAAACTCCATCAAAGGCCTGGTGCTTGCACTCTCTCTTTTGTTCCTTCCATTGCCTGGAAGCATTTTCTGTCACAATATTCAAGGCCAAGCACTCTGCTCTTTGTAACCTTCACCGGGAGGAAAGCATACCATGATGCCAGTGGCTGATGCTAGTGCTGCTTCAGCAAAAACTGGAAATCCATGCTTTGGGACAGAATATGGTGGCTGTGGCTAAAATGAACCTTTAGAGGTGCAGCAAAAAGAAGTCCAGGGAGGAATGCAAGTATAAATGTCCCAGTGGGGGACTAAAGGAGAGGTCTTGGAGTTTGAATGTCATTCAGCTGATTTGTATTTTCTTTTCTTTCTTATGAAATAAATAATAAAGAAAAAGAAGAAACAAAAAAATGGAAAAGTGATCCTTGAGGTGGAATCCCTACCAAATCACCAGGACATGTAGGAAGAGTGAGGAGAATGTTTTTCTGAGAGCAGAAGGAGGTATATAAACTGGGGTTTTTTTGTGGTATGAGACTTGACAGTGAAATTTCAACACTGAATTCTCTTTTCAGGAAGTTCAGTCTGTTTACTTTCATGTAAGGTTGCCTTTCTTTTCGTGTTATCACTATCAGAGGTCAAATCATAAGCAGGTAAAAGAAGTGTGTTATTTTAAAGCTTTTTATATTTCTAGGCGGGATTTTAATGCAAGACTGGCTTGCCCACTGAGGAAGTGAAGTGCTAGCTCTTTCACATCTAGGAAATGAGTCAAGTCAGGTAGGAGGAATCAAGCTCTGCTAGTGCCTGGAAGATGATGGATGGCCTATATGCAGTGAACTCCTTGCTCTGATTGCTCTGTGGGGTGAATTAGTGTTGGCAGTTTCAGCCAGCAGAAGGAAGAAAGAGGTCAAGTTGGCTGAGTTGAGTTGTCTGTGACCCTGGACCTCTGACACTTACATGAGCAATTGGCCCCTGGTCCCAGTGTGTTTATTCTGCTGTTCCCCTGCTTCAAAAGGCACAGCACAGGTAGCATAAGAGCAGACAGCAGCCACTGCTGGCAAGCATCTTAGCCTCATTTTTTGCTTGACTAAACAAGCACAGATCCTTTAACCACTCTTTACACATTATGTGCTTTAGGTCACTGTTTTGGGAGCCATGGGTGGTTTGGTTTTAGCTACCACTTGATAAAGTATAAGAATCCTTCCTGATAGATGGTTGATAGTAAAATGCTTAGATTTTGAAGGTAAGCCTCAGCCACAGAAGGCACTGTACAAAGTTATCATATGATTTCACCCCCTGGGCTCAGCTGGAGTATGAGCTGAGAATGGATTGACTTAGAGTCAATCTGCAAATTCTCTAAGTAAACAAAGATGCTACAGCATTTATATTGTATGTGTGTTTTTCTACAAGATATTCAGGGCTTTGAAATATAAGAAGGAAAAACCTGAACCTAATGTTTCTCCTTTAAACTCTGTAGGTCCTCTTTACAATTCATTTTTTGTGTCATTTAAAGGCAATTTACTTCAACAGCTCACTTACAAAATAATTTATTCAGGATGAAACCAAAACACAAAGCACCGAGTACAAGGCAACTGAAATTAGTCTCACACTCTCTCCCTACCAGCAAAGATTTTGGCTTCTGATCCACCTTCCAGACTGGGATACCTTGCAGACAGTACTAGCATTCTGGCTTTTGTGGTGCAGAATTATTTTTTAAAAAGATTTTAATTAAATTTCTTTGAGTTTTTCTGTTTTAAAAGCATGGTGCATTGGTCTACTTCACAGCATTTTTTTTTTTTTGCATGTGTTTGTTTAAGTCAAGGTTGACTGTTAGATTTCTATTTGAATGCACAAGTCATGATTTGTATGACCTTTTTAACCAATATGCTACTTTGTTCATTATTGCCCTCTCTTCCAAAATAACTGCAAAGTCATCCTAGAAACTCGTTACTTGACCATGTATTTGTTCATTTAGAGATGAAGGAAGTGGGAGAAGGGAAAACAGTCTCGCAGTCTTCCCTGCTAACATCCAGTCTCAAATATTTGTTTTTCAATAAAGTAAATCAAGCATGAAAGGACCAAATTGTTTAAAACTAGTACCAAAAAGCTCAAAAGTCTTAAAAAAATATTTTAAACCCAAATACTTTCCATTAGAAACTGCAAAACCAGAAAAGTTTCCAGCAGTGTGTCACAGTCTAGAGAAGTGGCTGTGTCCATGAAATGAAACAAAGCAAACCCTTCATCAACAGCAAACCAGACTGCAGAAAATTCCCTCTCCACAGGCCTATGTTAGTCTTAGTCTTTCTTTTGGCACTGTGAATAGAAACTGTTGCCTAAAAGCTTGTGGAGGAAAAAAGACTCCGGGCCAAATTAGGTAGGAGGTAAGATAAGGATACACGAAGCTTTAATGAGTCCCCAGGCTTCCAGGAATACCACCACCGCGCGCGCCGAACACAGCTGTTTACCATTTTTATAATGATTTTCACCCAATCCCCGTCCGGCCACCACCCAGGTACTGCCCCCCGCCACGCCTTCCGGGAATTGAGTCTGGGGGAGTTTTGGGACCCCCTCTTCTTCATCTTCATCTTCCTCAGGGCATGTGCTGTTCTTGGAGGCCTTCCAGAGCTCTGGGCCTGAAGGTTGTTGTGACTATAGCTATATCTTCTTGCGCAGATTTTAGGGTGTTCTCTACGATTCTACCTTGAAAATAAGACTAAACACGCTACTGGGATTTAGGGGATTGATATGGGAATGGGTAATAGGGTTTGCTATGTTAAAGGGTAAGAGATAATATACTGCTACTTTAAAATCTACATTCACTATATAACTACTTCTAAAATCTACAAAATTAAAAAAAGATTGAAACTCCAAGGCATCAATACCCTGAGAGAAATTATTCAATGAATTACTATTTGAGGAAGCAAGAAAAAAGTCAAGACACAGTAAAAAAAAAAAAAAATAGACTGCATGAGCAAATAAAATGTATCCTATTGGGAAAACAAATGTTATTTGGCTGGCCAAATTTGGGTTCTATGTGAGGTGGCTTCTGCTGATTTCACAACTCAAATGTCAGCTTGTGTCATGGGAAGCAGAAGTTCTGCCTCTGGTGATGTCCTGGAACCATCAGGATCTTGAACCATCCAGCCAACATGAAGTGCAGGGTTTTGACTCTTTACAGAAGAGCTGCCATAGGGCGAAGTCAAGGAAAAAAAATCCCTCAAAAACCAAACCGCAATTTTGACAAATATGATTTGCCAGGTTTTGCACCACCTTCTATCTTCTCATTTTGAGCAATTGTTTAATGAAGATCTGATCCCTGTTCGTGCTAACACTGCTTCTGATCTGAAGAGCCCTTCTGTTACACACAGGACCACTGGCAGCAGAGAAATAGTTAATATTCAAGAAGGGCTTCGAATCCTGTTTTCAAGAGAAGCCTGCACTTCCATCTGAGAGAGATATGCTTGTTCCTGATGACAACAGTTTTTTACCAGCTTTATGTCATGCTTATAGAGAAAGAGAAAAACAAACACATAGGGAAACACCACATCTTGAAAAACATATCACTTCAGGGATAATTAGGTTACCAAATTAAGGAAAGATGTTCTGGTGGAGGCCTGTTCAGACCACGTGCTCCAATGTCTGACAAAATCCAAGGAGGAACAGGATTACTGAGTGAAAAGAAATGGTAAAAAAATCACCAAAAAATCCTAACACTAAGACCCATTTTCATAGACTCCCAGTGGAAATATTCTGATAGATTTTGATAGAACTGGATTGTTAATATTTATGAAGGCAGACAAACCTCCAGGTGGAAGCTGCTCTATAAGCACAAAGAGTAGCTATTAATATTTATTAATCTGAAAGTGCTTATTTAGTTTTTAGGCAATTTTTGCTCCATCCTTTTCCTAAGCAAACTAACATTAAATCTGTGGGATCTGTGAATTCTCAGCTTCCCACTGCTGCATGTGATGTAAATTGCACTTCAAATAAAAATGAAAGGAAATACAGGAAAAAGTCCAGAAAGTCACTATGTGAAGGCTTGAGAGTTGCTTACAGAGAGCATTCCTGGCAAGTACTGAACGTTTGGACACTGCATTGAGCAACATAAACAAAGTTTTCAGACCTGATCCTGTGGTCTCTGTGGAGTACAAACTCTCAGGGAAAAACTACGCCCACAGGAACTTCCTCACAAGGTCATGGATATTTTGGTCATGTTTATGCTGATGGGTGTTCCTTGGTGGTGTTTCAGGGTGGTGTTTCAGGGTGGTGAGGATGCACATCACCTTCTTCTCTGGAGCTATATGGCGGTGCTTCAGTGGTTCTGGGACCCAGATAGTGTCAGAGAGAGGGCAGTAATGGGGGCACTGGGACTATGTCTACACTGCAGCTTGGGTAGTCTTTGTCCCTAGACCCCTGATTCTGTTTGTGCTCATGTTGGAATGTACTCCAGAGGAATCCAGGGAATTAAGCATATGGGATATGCGTGCAGCTGGTCAAGCTGTGCATCCAGCAGCCAGGACTTCAGAACTGTCACAGCAGGGCGTAGTTGCACTCAGTTGCACTCAGGGGTCTCAACTGGGGTACTAAGTTAAAAAAAAAACCAAACTGATAAAAGACTCTTTGTGTTCAGCAAAAGGAATGAAAAGAACCAAAAGTTCCTGTAAAATCTATGCAGGAAAGTCAAAGTGTCCTCTTCACTCATCAGGCCTAAATCTAATGAATAGAAAGAATCAATGAAATGTGCTGTCTGTAGTCTCACTGATTTGAAAGAAATCACTCTTAAGTGTGACTCAGAGAAGGCTTATTTTTTTTAATTAAGTTAAACAAAGGGAAACAGAAACTGTACTCTCATAAAATATTGTTATATAAGTGGCCATCCTAATTTTAGACAATGGGTTCACACTAATTTTTTATTCTCTTTGGAGAAAAAGAAACAGAATATTGTTTGTTCTCTTTTGATCTGTCAGTCATATACCCAGACCCAATATAGGGTCTGGAAAAAGTAATTACATGATGATAGTGAAAAGTAAGCTGATGGTTTATTTCTCCCTTCATATGAAAATGCTTCTTATTATATATCAATATTTTCAATAGTTATCCTTGTTTATTCAATAACTAAGATTATGGCTTTTTGCTAATACAATTAAAATCTTAGTCTCCAACAAAACCAAACCAAACCAAACCAAATCTTTTTCCCTTCAATGAAATAGGCATATTAAAATAAACAATTTTCGAAGCAAACTTGCCTCACACAAGGAGTCTCCAAGTTAGTACAGTATTATTGTAGACAAGAAAAAACCACTGGCAATATCCAGCTCTTAGCACTGAATCATAGAATTGTAGAATGTTTGTGTTGCAAGAGACCTTAAAGATCATCTAGTTCCAACCCCCTTGCCAGGATCAGGAACACCTCCCACTATACTAGGTTACTCAAAGCCCCATCCAACCTGGTCTTGAAGACTGTCAGGTGTGGGACATCCCCAGCTTCTTTGGACAACCCGTTCCAGTGCCTCACCACCTTCACAGCAAAGAACTTCCTAATATCTAAACTAAACATACCCTCTTTCACTTTGAAGCCATTCTCCCTTGTCCTGTCATTACATGACCATAGTTTGCTTTCTATCTAAATGATCTAATATGGAGTGAAATTATTTCATTTCCCTCAGACTCTTTGTGGGACATGGGATGGCTCAAATTCCCTGTCACATTCTGACAGCACAAGACGGAAGTTAGTACAGTAAACCACATAACAAAGAATGCTCCTTGGGCTTGGTAGTGCAGCTAGAAGTAGTACAGCTAGAAGATGTTGGTAGACTCAAAAGGGTTTTTGTGAGATTTCTAGTCCAGTCCTGTCAGATGCCTCATCTCCCCATTATTTCTAAGTCATCCTACAATTTGAAAAAAATAAAAGACAAAAGCCATGGAGTTTTCTGATTTCAGCAAACATCATAGTTACCTACCTCTGTCTCCTAAGATCAGACTTCCACAAACTCTATATAATTCCAGATTCAGCACTGTTCTGAACTCCTGTATGACCGGAATGAGCAGAGCTGTGGGTCTGCAAGCTGGTCATCACACATGTACCCCATGTTCAGCTCATCCCAGGGCAGCAGAGAGGCTGTGATCCAGTGCTGTGCAGATGTTGGCAGGAGAAGTGCTTGAGTCAAAGGACTTGCTGTGCCTGTGGTTGAACCTGAATTTCTCCCCCCAGGACAGATGTTCCTTCAGGTGACCGTGTCCTGCTCCAGTCTGAATGATACTTAAGCACAGGCCTGCTAAGTGCCCTCTTTTCCCTACTGCACATCAATATTTTCTTCTAAAAAAGTTGTCCTGTGTATGTCTTCACTCCTCTGGAGTGACCAGTTCTGAAGGGCAGTGGTGGTGTCATCCTTCCTTTACCACTGTGTTCTGATTTTATTCTACATCTTAAAGATATCTGTATGAGTAAACCTCAAAGCTTTCTTCATTTAGAGAATACACATCTGCTGTTGATAGTAACAATGCACCTCAAATTTAATCGCCTTCTCCTGTTCTTATTGGAAAAGTAGAAATGAGCAGAACTTGCCATAGTGTAGTAATTTGTCCCCCTCTGTATTATGTCAGGTTGTTAATGTTTTCATCCCACCTTCTCATTTTTGCCTTGTATTTTTATAATTGGTGTTTCTCAGATGTGCATCTTTATATTTAAAATATCACAAACATGTAACAGAACAAGAGGAAGAAAATCTCCCTCTAGTGAAGATGCTGCTTGTACCTCTGCAGTTGTTGGCACTCCTCAGTGATCTCTGTTCCTTCCAGGTGAGACTCTTCTGCATGCAAGCTTTGCCAAATTTACAAAGAGGTAGCCTGAGTATAACACAGTCTGGCTTTTGAAACCTTTCCCTTCCCCCATGCTAGACATCTCATTGTTCCTAGTGAGCTGAGGACAAACACCCTCACATACATACATCCACACCATTCAGTTATAGCAGTGTCTTTCTGAGGTGTGTTTCAATCTGCTGGTTAAAAAGGAAAAGTAAGTTCTCCCCACACTGTATCCAAAGTTTAACTCCAGGAGAAATACAAGATCCTTCCAGCATGACATTGTCTGCAGATGTAGTATATGTATTCTTAATTCCATCATCCAGGTTCTTCATAACTCAGGCTGTGAGACTCCTGGGGAATCTTACACAATATGTTCTCTTTTAATAAGAAAACACTGATACTTGCTTTATGGTATAGTTTTACCTCAATTTAATTTATTTCAAAATACAAGTTTTTCTAAAAATTTAGAGAGAATTTATTGAAAGGATTACTAAATGAAGTTCTATTGTTCAAACTGGCAGAGACAAAATAGCAAAGAGAAGTCCAAGGGCAATCAAAAGAGACTTCGGGACCGTGGACAATTGGTAGAGGGACAATTCTTCCAGTAATGAGGAATAATACTGATGGGAATAGGCAGATCCATCAGGTCAATGAGTGGCTCTGAGATTGGTGTAATAGGCAAAATTTTGGTTTTTTTGATCATGGGATGATTTACTCGACACCTGGTCTTCTCACATCTGACAGGATGAACCTATATCAGAGGGGAAAAAGAGTTTGAGCACAAGAGCTATCGGGGCTCATTGATAGAGCTTTAAACTACCTTGGAAGACAGAATGTACAAAAGCAGGCTTGCCAGTGATGAACGACAGGATGGTGTGCCAAAACCTGAGGTCACTTGGTCTGTCCAGCTTGGAGAAGAGGAAACTGAGAGGAGACCTCATTGCTGTTACAACTTACTCATGAGGGGAGCATGGGGGGCAGACACTGATCTAATCTCTCTGATGACCAGTGACAGGACCCAAGGAAATGGCCTGAAGTTGTGTCAGGGGAGGTTTAGATTATATACTAGAAAAAGGTTGTTCATCCAGAGGGTGGTTGGGTGCTGGAACAGGCTCCCCAGGCAAGTGGTCACAGCACCAATCCTGACAGAGCTTAAGAAGCAATGCTCTCTGGGACACAGTGTGACTCTTGGAGATGGTCCTGTGCAGGGTTAAGGGTTGGACTCCGTGATCCTTGTCCCTTCCAACTCAGCATATTCTGTGATTCTGTGATTAGACATGCCAATTTCCTATTTGACGTAATACTTCTCTACTGTTAGTCTTGCATGGACAACCCCAATATATGTATTCTTGTAATAAGTTATAAAACCTAGTCTTACCAGTTGAGCAATTGATGTTGGAGTTCAATAAGTCTCTTAATAAGCTGCAAATTTTTATGCTCATTCAAGAGTAGACTGTACTTATTGCCATGTTTAGCAGCTTTTGAAATGATGATAGCCTGCAATGAATAAAATGGTTTTCAAACTGTGAATTTCCCAACTTCAGGTGTACAGGGAGCTAGAAGAATAATGACTCTTATCTACTATTTGTTCATCACCTATCATTCTTAAATCGTGCTTTTCTTACAATCTGCTTTGTCACTCATCCAAGTGTTTTTCTTCATGGGTGTGTGTTCTTTTAGAACAAAACAATCCTCAAAATGACTCTTCTGTCAAGTGTGGGTAAGTTCCAGTTCAAAATGAAACGGCATCGCTCGTCTTTACACTAGGATAGTCTATTTCCCCATTAGCAAAGATCCCTACACTTCAGCCCCTTCCTGTCTCTTTAATCTCCACTTGTATCTTCCTCAGGCATGTTCCTTCTAGCCATGATTATCTCCTGAGAAGTTTCATGCCTCACACTCAATTTTTTATGAGGCATCTCCCAATGTATACAATACCCTTAGAGAGAATTTGGGCCTGAGGCTTATCTGTCCCCTCTGTATGTGCCTTGGTCCTTGTTAACGGAGCTTTTCACTGTGGGAACCGGTCATTCTGATTTCCTGAAAATGCAATTCATTATTCTGAAAATAGTGGTTGGGGAAAAATTTTTAAATTAATTTAGCGATGATGACACATTTATTCTTTCATCTTTAGATGTTGGGGATGGATCACCAAAAGCAGATCTTCCATCTCTGATATAATTATGTCTAAGGTTTTAGTTTGTTCTGAAGTAGTTTGGTTTTCTACTTAACTAAAGTAATTCAATAGCAAAGGCACCCAATAGAGCAAAGGGAGCCCCAAACCGCTTTCAGTTTATGGTTAACTGGTAGAGCCCATCTGGTAGCAGAAAATATTTATATTCAGGTAGAAAATCAATGAAGTCAGAATATGAGGCTTCACTAGTCCTTCACACATGCAAACACATACATATTTGCTCACTACAAAAAGCCTTTGCAACATGGCTGAATGTTTGGTCTATCACACACATTGATGGGAATCAAGCTTCAACCAACACTGCTTCTGCAGAGAATTCCTTTTCTTAGGATGGTCTCCTTTTATAATGGGGAAACAGCTGCTCAATGAAGCTGTGGCCCTGAGACAAATGAGCAACTCAGGCAGACAGGTGACATTACACTTAGTGTGTTGCATTTTTAAATATTTTCCTTTTTTTTAAGAGGAGTTCTGTTACTCCCTCCACTCAAACACACACATACCCATGATTTCCTTTCTTACCTCCCTCTGCACTTGATTTCAGGGTTCCACAGCTTAGATGTGTTCTTCTTCATAGAATCATAGAATGGATTGGGTTGGAAAAGACCTCCAAGATCATTGAGTCCAACCCTTGATCCAACTCCACTCTGTTTACTACATCATGGCACTAAGGGCCATGTCCAATTTCAGTTTAAAAACCTCCAGGGATGGTGAATCCACCACCTCTCTGGGCAGGCCATTCCAATGCCTGATTACTCTCTTT
>JAWWLV010000183.1:14092646-14104390 GCA_035041135.1 Platyrinchus mystaceus | reverse complement strand
TCTTCTCCAGACTAAACAACCCCAGCTCCCTCAGCCTCTCCCCATAGGACTTGTGCTCAAGTCCCTTCACCAGCCTCATCAATCTTCCCTGGACCCACTCCAGCACCTCAATGTCTCTCTTGAATTGAGGGGCCCAGAACTGAGACACTGCCTCAATTAAACAAAACTCAAAGCCAGTGGAGGGATTGAAAGGAGTTGTGCAGTTACTGGTGTGGAATATGGATCACTTCCACAGGATTATTCCTGCAGATAACACATGGGCAGCTGTGTGAGCTTTTGGAATGAGACAGCTGTGTTTCACAGAGAAGGTGATTTGGGCCCTGGCTGTAAGGATTTTTTTTTTTTCTTCCCCATATAGAGTGCAAAGGGGTTGTGTCCAACTTTGAATTCTGTGTGAGAGGTGCTGTTTTACAGGACATGTGACTTTGCTTGTGAATCCTTAGTTACATTTTTCCATACTCCATTTATTGTGCTCCATTATCTTTGACTGCTTCCAGCCTTTCCAAACTTATCTCACACCTACACTGTGTAGTGCAAATCCCTGTTCAGACACAGGCTTAAGAATGTCTTAGGGCAAACTAGCACTGAGCTAAAAATGTGAACACAGAAGTAAAACCTCTCTATTTTCTTTTTGAAGTACGCTTACCATCATATATCTCATTTGCTTTTGCAATGTGAGAACATTGTCATTGTAAAGTGGGCTGCTTTTCAGACAGAACTTTTTAAAATTTGCCATAAGAGCAAATGGTTGAGCATAGGACACCTGGAATTTAAACTGCTTTACATGGAGACAGGATGCACTGCCTTGAACATTGTATGCAGAGCTGGAACAAAGGTTACACAAGGCGGGCTGTCACCCAAAGCATGATCTGTGCCTGGGCACTGATTTTTTTGCATGGCAGAGATAAATCAGTTTGCAAAGTTTGAATAGTCTTTCCAGTACAGATTTTCCTTTCCCACATGCTCAGGGTATTCACCTCAAGAGTTAGGGTTCAGGTCTCTCATTTAACTGAAATATGCTGGGAGCTGCTTTTGTGTCTGAAGGAAAGTAAAATTTGTTATCACCACTCCCTACACCCAGTCCTGCAACTTACATGATCATTTGGTTCACCTGGGTGAAGAAAAGACATACACTGCCATGCATGCTACGCGATTCTCTTTGCAAAGGTCTTGGAAGTTTCATGACCTTATGCGTGGCTACAGAGTATCACAGACAAGCTTGTTGCTAGCTTTTACTGAAATTATAGAAGTGAATACAATCCTAACATTCCACAAAACCAATGTTGATATCTTAACTATTCCGAAAGGAAACTCTTGCACAGGCATAGACCTATAGACAAAGAGAGAGATACACTTTCCTCTTCCCTTACACCCATTTATTATATCTGAAGCAGAAAAACAGTTGTCTAAAAATAAGCTGGTTTCAATTATTGAAGCTTTTATAACAATGGATCTTTAACATCTGCTAAGGTAGGTCAGTTCCACAGCACAAGACCCTGTTCTGTTTTTAAGAAGAGGGTCCCTATGTTCTCAGTAAATAAGCAAGGGCTGCATCTGAAAAAGTCACAGGCCTATAGAAGGGATTATTGTGTAGTATGACCTCTGCTACAACACAGATCATTGAAATGCCTGGAATTAAATCCTGTTTAGATGAACAACATTTTAGAAAGTTGAGTTACAGCAAATCTGCCCTAGTCATTGATGGAGTGTTGTAAGGGTCAGCTACTCTCAGGAAGACCTCCAGTTTACCAAACAGAGCACTTAGTAACTCTCAGTCTATTCCTTTTAGTGTTACTCAAATACATATCACAGTGTCCTGGACTGGGATCGGTATCTATATAACCTTAATATCTGAATTTAATTATTAGACTGGTTGGTTTCTGAAGGGCTGAAGCACTATTACCATAAAAGAGGTGTCTCTGATGGAACAGTTCTGGAAATGGCCATATTTTGAGACAGTTGTTCAAAGCCTTGGGCAGTGGATGCCATTTAGTTCATTTCTACTGTTCTTTCTAATCTCATGCCTGATGTCTGTTCATTTCTTCCAATACTCTTGCTAAGGAGTGCTGCAGGTGCAAAAAATTTGTGTGAATTTAAGTCTGAATAAGAGTTTGGAAGTGATAACTTTTGAGGAAGTAGACATAAAGCATGGAGTCAGAAAATCCTAAGATAAAATAATTGGAGGTTAAGGGGAGTTTTAGGAAGGAAGTATTATATATCCTTACCTTGTTCTTATTCTCTACTAGGAGTTCACATGAGTTCAGTACTGGATTGTGGCTAGAGACACCCTGATGCTGAATCAATAAGACTTTTCTTGTGTCTTTTCTTATGGTGGGTCCTGATCCTAGGGATGGAGAGTCTCTTGATAGGTGTTTTTTATCTAGAGGATGTGCTACTCTCTTCATTCATTAGGGTCCATTTTCTGTTGAATCTAACATGTTAAACCTTCTGCATCCATCTGTGGCTTCAGCAACTGCCAAACATGACTTTTTAGTAAACTTGTGTGAAAATAGGTAAGCAAGTGGTACTGTGAAGATGATACAAATACATTTGCTGAGTTATCTGGACTGAAATCACTTGCCAAAAGACATACCACAATCAGAACAGAATTCAGAACTTCACCTAATTTCAGCCTAATGGTTCTGTATCAAGACAGTTCTAGTTCTTTATCTGATGACTTCAGTAAAAGTAGTTTAACAGTTGAATGTTTTTACTTCACCAGAATTTCATTAGACCCTTAAAAGATTGTCCCCCTCTGACATAGGTTTCACTCAGTGTGATTATTGTATTAAACAGCTACTAAAATGTCAACCATGCAAATGATTTAATTTTCTTTTCCAACAGGACTGTAGCACAATTGTTTGTTCAGCTTACATACTTGTGGGATTTGCTACCATTACCTTAAGTGCCATCTTGGCATACAACTTTATTAGAAAGATGGTGCAATGCAAGGTCGGTAGTTAAAAGATGCGTAAATGCAAGAGCTGATAGAAAAAGTTTGCCTAGCTAGCTGGGTAGCTGGTACACAAGTAAAAGTAAAATTGTGTACAGGGTGCAGGTAAGCCACTTATCTTTATCAGTATATGGTGAAACAGACTATCACAAACAAAAACATGACAAGAATTGGTCATATGAAGCTGATGTCTCTGTTAGGAAATGAACTTGGATGTGAATTGAGAAAACAATGAGTACTGGCAGTCCTACCCCTTTGGAAACATAGCCAAGCACAAATACTGAGCACTGGAAGTATTACAGGCTTGATTAGAAGCCTGAATTTATGCAAATTTTCATTTTTTTCTTTTTAATAAACACATAAAATGCAGGCAAACATGGAAATATTTAAATATAATGTATTAAAAATATATTTTATGGCAAAATCAGATCAAAAGAAAAAAGTAGACAAACAATTATTATTTTGCATTCTTATTTTAAAGAAGAGTAGACTGACAGTAACAGCTCTTTAGAATTAATTTCCTGTGGTAAATGACTAAAAATATTCCATGGAATCATAGAATGGTTTGGGTTGGAAGGAACGTTAAAGATCATCTAGTTGCAAGCACACTGCCATGGGCAGGTAACGCAAGGCACTTTTTGAAAGATAATTTTTTTTATGAGGCACCTGTTTCAGAACCAAATGAACCAGGAAAATGGTGAACATATGATCTGCATCATTTCAGTACCAAAAAGCACCAAACTTGTGGAAATGGTTTTGTATTCTGTGCCTTATCAAAAAGACAGTGAAAGATAGCCCTAGACTCAAGATAGGTGTGCCCTGGATTGCTACAGAGATGGAAAATATGAATTGTTGTTATCCTGTTTTTACAGAGGTAGGAACAGTAACACAAAGCAACCATGTCATTTGCTGGGTGACAGAAGGAAACTGTGACAGAGTCAATATTGGAAATACAAACTGTTCAGATCTCCTCACCTTGGCATCCCTCCACTTCATTAAGGTCTTGAACATGCAAACAAAATCAGTACTGAACCTGTAATTTTCAGAGTGTGGCATGGGACTAGACCTGGGTTACCTCAGTTGAAAATGTCTTACAGCAACAGCTCTCCTATGACTCAGCTATGCTGTTTCTGTTTTCTTTTTGTAACCTGTTTTTCCCTCCAGTTGTAAAGATTAGTAAATGACTTTTTTTGTTGGGAATATGGGCTTATGGCTCAAGCTTTGGTGCAAGCAATTGCCAAGGAAATTGGCCAAAATGTTTTAATCATCAGAGATTTGCCTGTAGAAACACGGCAGCTTCCAGGCTAATCAACCAATGACTTAACCTGCTGATTTTGTACAGAAGTACTTAGACAAGAAATTTTGCCCAACTCTAAATTTTTAACCGTTTAATACTGGTTTTTATTACACTCTTCAAGCTATATTTCTTACTCAAAAGACTGCCAAAGACCAGTAGTCATGAGCACATGTTGTTTGCATGATCTTAAAAAAAATAGTGTGGTTTGCCTGAGAAAATAAGATAGACCTATGAAATTCATGACTTCATAACAGTGAGATGTGCTTGTTATTTTCAAGCAAGGGCAGGCGATTCCTTATTCAGCTCAGACACTTAAGGAAAATTTTGCCCTGTATTTCAAATATTCTGTCCACAGTGGGTGTTACTGACTTCCACCTTCACATCCCCCAGTACTGCAAAATCCAGTTACTAAATATTAGATCTATTATATCAACTATGAGAGAAAATAGTTGTGAGGCACCAAAATAAAGTGATTGCTTGTTCATTTATCATATGCAAATCTTGGTGAGAAAAAAAAGGTTTTCCAAATTGGAATGCAATATCCAGAACTTCATGTCTTTGTAGCAGATCAGGAATTTTCCATGAACATCTGAACTTGTGGACACTGTGTTTTGTGTTTTAATTGGTGATATGAGGGAACTGGAATTTTAATGGGGCAGTAAATTATGTGATTTAGAAATTATGTTTTGATACAAATAAGATTCAGATATTGAAGTTTCTTACGGAGGAAAATGTTAGTTCAGGGCCAACTAAATTTTTGCAAACCCATTTTTGATATGACATTTTAAGTATGGCAGGTTACGGGAGGGCCTTCACTTGATTTTATCTTGGTTTGTTTGGTTTGGTTGTTGTTTTTTTGGAAGAAATTGTTATCAACATGGATACATTTCCACTTTATGTTTTTTATCTATCTGGATAAATTAACATTTCTGAAGGAAAGCATATTACACAAGATTTATTTCTTGAATGTTTGTGGGTTTGGAGCTTGTTTTGTTTTTTCCTTCATCTGTAAAATAGGAACTAATGCAGTCTGAGAATATGTGCTGAATAAAGGGTGGCAAGTAGCTACCCTATCTTGGAGGAAGAAATGGGAAAGAATTAATTTTAGCAAGTCCCTGTACCTGGTTGTGACTGACACCATTTGCTGAAGTTATTTCCAGACATATAGTCCACAGTATCATGGGACAAGTCAGTCATTCAATTGATCTCACAAGGCAAATCACATTTATAATCCTACCCTTTAGAAAAGTGTTCACAATATTTTTCCTTACCTCTAATACAAAAACATCTAACATATAAAGCACTGTATTATTAAAAAGTGACATGCAGTTTTCAACAGATGTTTTCCAAACACCCTCATTGAATTACTCAATTTATCTCTGCAACGTCAATAACCAAGCAGTGGTTGGAGGTAATAGTGCTGTGGTGATTCAAGAGTAATGCACTTCCATTCGTTATTGCTTTCACTGGGACAAAAGGACAAGAGACGTGGCTGACAAAGACATCTGCCACTGAACCCAGACTATGTTATTATAGAGAGTAAGGTCATATAATTCTCTTAAAATTTATTAGTGTCTGTCTTAAGAGTGTTTACCCACTGATACTCCTGGAAGCCAGTTCTACAATCTTACTAACCTAGTGTGTAGAAAAAGTCTGCTAATTTACAATTTTAATTTATTCAAAGCAAGCTTCTGTCAATGTATTAATGATCCCAAATTATCACTTAATTTAAATATCTCCTTTAGCTCTTCTTTCCCTTTGGAGATTTATTTTCTTCCCATGATGTATTTATAGGTATCAGCTCTAGAATCTCCCAGATTGTCTTAAATTAGTGCAAAAAGGACAAACATTTCTATCCACATGTGACAAGATAAGCTCTCCACACCCCCAGCCAACCTATCAGTGTTGTCTGTAACTGCTTATGTTTGGTCCTATATTCCTTGAGTACAGGTGACTAGAACAGCACACAACCTTCCAGCCAAACTCCCCAAATCACGCTGTTAATATTTTTCAGTCCATAATAGAAAAAGTTTGCCTGATTACCAGCCAGGATTATGTCTGAAGTTTTGATGTAGTTGGAAATGTCCACTACTCCTAGTGTCTGTCTTGTTCTCTGTGATTTCTAGTTCCTGAGCTTGTGGCCTATAGCCTGTCAGCAGTCTCCAAGAATGTGATCTTGCAGTTTATACAATTAAGTTTTATCCTGTTTCTGCTATAATTTTCAAGGTCATCCAGCTCCTCTTGTCTAGTATTCTGATCATCCTCTATTAATGATGCTTTTCAACTTAACTAGAGCACTCCCACTATTGCGTCATGATTCTTAATGAAAATAAGTAATCCTGAAGGAATTTCACTACTAGTGTTTCTAGAACAATAGTTTTCATTTTAAGACAATCTGTTATATCGCCTTTGCTCACATCAATTAACTGAAAAATGTCCAATTTTTTCTGAGAAAGCAATACTTCCTTACAGAATCATCTTCTAGGTGATACCAATAGAATATGAGGGTAAGCAGAAGAGGGACTTCTTCTTTCAACATTTAATGCTAAGTTTGAATAACAAGACCTGCTGTAAAAGTACAACACAGAGGAATTTTGCAATTTTTGTTAGTGGTTTGGACCTGATGATAAGCCAAATCAAAATCTGTACATTTTATGACTACCTAAGGAAATTTAGAAGAATTTGTGATTGTAACTAAAATAAATGTTGGCAGCCTCTGCAATGCAAAACATCAGTCAAAACCAATGTAACTCTCAGACAAAATAATATTCTACTGTGTCTTGTTAGTCTGTCAACCTAAACCATGCAAATAGTTTTTATGCATAACTGTCTTATTCAGATACTTGGATGCAATCCATCAAACACTTCTCATCCATTAAATATAATTATATGCTTTGTTGGAATAACCAGATGTTTAGTGCTAAGCTGAGCAGATGTCTGTGCTTCATAATGGAAGGTTATAAACCTATTTACACCAGCAATAAAATGAAAGTATTAAAATGATGCAGGAAGCGAGTAGTTCTCACTTAATTTTGGCTAATTGCCAGCAATTCACTCTCTTGGATCAGTGTAATAAAGATACTGTTTGCTACAGGGTAAATTTGACATAGGTGTTAGTAAAACTTGGCTGACCTTTGTAATGAGTGTAGTGATGACCACTTTGGGTCCCTTAAAAAGACTTAATTAATCTTGTAGTGAATTTGTTTTCATAGATTTTGAGTCAGATTTTGTATAGAGCTAAATAAAAGGCACATTGTTAGAATGGTGCCCTTTCACTCCAGGAATGTCTTTGGGATGAGGAATGCAGCCTATATTCTCAGAACAGTCTTTTGATATGTAAGACTTGGTTTAGGCAAACTTTTCCCATTCTTCAATGCACCTCCTTCTCCTCTCACTCAAAATCTGAGATCCAGACTCAAAGCTCAAATGATAGCCTACTGAAACATCTAGACCATTTTTATTCTGAAACAAAATTAAGTGATAACCTAGAACTTGTCTTGCACACAAATATATTTAACTTACCTTACTTGCCTGTATTTAATTGATTTTCAATGGTTTATCTGCAAGTGGAGCTCTGCTGAAAACAAAATTTCTGAGAAAAAGGAGTAGAGAACTCTTCTGGAAACATGAATATGGGTGTTTTAAGGTGATATCTAAAGCTGTAGGACTAATTTTCATAAGAGTGCATCTGCTACAGTATACCTGCAGTCCAGTAAGCCACTTAAATGCTTATGCACATAAATATTTTTATAGAATCCACTATATAGAAATTTATCAGACTTATACAGTAAACATTTTTGTTTAAAATAAGTTTGATGATCTAGAGAATTTTCTTCCTTTTTTGTTTGTGGAATTCCTCTAATTTCTAAGCATTTCAGCAGTATGAAGTAACCCTAATATATATATATATATTTCTTCAAAAGCAAAAAGTTAACTGGAACAAGTAAATAATTAGTACATCTGGTTTCTTTAGTCAACACAATTCAAGATAAATGATGTCAGGGAGAATGACTCATAAATAATGGAGGATCTTAGAGCAGAAAGAAAGTCTGGGAGAACAAAGAGGAAGAGAGATGGCAGAGTCATCTTTTTCAGTGGAAAAGCAAGACGAAATCCTCAAGTGGTAGCAATACACTGGGGAGACGTGAGGGAGCAATTACCTCTTCTGACATCTACAAGAAAAGTCTCAAGGAGGTGAACTGTGCTGGCATTTTGAACAAGGAATGGAAAATTCCACATCAGAAAGGAAAGTAATCCAGTATAGGGAATCATGAATAGCAGTGGAGGGAACAGCTGCTCATTGAGTAGAAATCTGTCTGACTGCTGGGGTTTATCAGTTTTTCAAAGTAGGAATCCTCTGGGATTAGTATGGACCAAAATTACGGAAGTAGAGAGAGAAGGTAACATGACATTGGTCAAAACACAATTATGTCCAAAGAATTAGACAGAAATCTGAGGGAAAAGACCACAGTGTCTTGTGAAAAACTCATCAGGGACTCAGAGACAGGGAAGATGTAGTCCCCTACAGCACAACAATAGTGCAGTTCAGGCCTTGATTCAAGAAGAAAGTATTTAAGACTGTGAAAAAATTCTTGCTTTCCTTTATTGATCATGAGAAATTGTTGTGAAATGCCATGTGATGTCATTTCTGTTTCATGACCTGATGAGCTTTGCAAGATTTCTGGAATCAATTTTTCTCTAATATTCTTCCCTGCAACTTTGAAGGAAAAAAACTTTTTCCCATGCTCATAAATAATGACCAATTGCAGTTATGCACCCTGAATTTGTGGTTACAATAACACTGGGCAACTAAGCTAAAATTGGGATGCAGGGTCTTTATATCCATTTCCTCTCCATAGAACATATCCCATCCTCCCACTGAGCCTGAAGAATAAATAGATCCTTTTGAAACATTATCAAGGAGACAGCTTGTCATTGCATGTTAGCTGACTCATTAAGATTTCTATTTCAATGATCATCTAGGCTGATGGAGGGCCATTGAGCTGTTAAGATAATCTTGCTCTAATGTCTGCAAATACAAGTTCTGTTTGAAAAGTTTTCATGTGGTTTGCAATTATTGAGTCATATTTTTTACTTCTTCTGAATTCAATCTTGAAATGTTATTTCTGAAATGGCAAAACAGTTTGAGATTAAATTATTGAACAGCAACTATTGCCTCTGCATTTGTCTTCATCTATTTGCAATACTGTTTGAGCAGCTCTGCTCTTTGGATGCTGGATTTCCTATCCTCTTTGACAATCTCTATTAGTTTGCTAATCAGCAAACTAATAGTTCACTACTCAGCACTGGCTAATGCTGATCTGAAAAGGAGAGCAGTCTTGTGACAAAGAACTGGGGTTTATTTCTGATCTATGACACAGACCATCTGAGAGAGATTAGATAAAATACATAATTTTTTTTAGTCTTGATTTATTAGAAGAAATAGAGAAAAATTGGTACTCTATTTTTATTATTATTTTTCTATTTTATTCACAGCATCATGACAGTAGGAAGTAAAAGCATACTGACATAAGTGTTCGGCAATCAGGACTTGTCTTCACCATTTGCAAACACTAAAACTTAATTTCCCGTTTTTCTTTGCTACTGAATGTTTCAGTTTGACAACTTGCAGGTAGCCAAAGTTATGAGGAATAGAATACATTTTCACCCTTTATTAAAAGTTGAAGTTGCCTGATAAGAATATGGTTCCTGCAAATGAGCTCTAAAATAATTTTTTTGCAGGTTGCCAGCTCCACGATAAAAATCAGGAGAAATGAAAACTCTGGGAACACCTTGTTTTGTGTACTGTTGCTCTCTAGAACAAAGAAAATATTTTGCTATGAAAAAACCCTAAATATAATATTCAAATCTCAAGATGTATTTTGTTTGTTTGGGCAAAGAACCATTCCTGATATAAATTATTTGATACATGAACTGAAGTATGTAAAATAATGCTGAGGTTTATTTCTTCATTTTTAATCATACAAGGCAATCAATTAATGATCATGCTTCCCAGGGATCCTCTGCCAGAGGAATGGTATTAACCAAGGTATTCAATTATCACTTCTGTTCAGTTTGATTTCATACGGCACCATGATAAATGGTTCCTATGGCTTGTAATAACAACACTGTGCACACATTTATTTTCTCTTGTTTACTTAATAATTAATATGCCACCCAGTGACAATATGCAGGTTTGTTTACAAAACCTTCAGTAATCAATAATTGTTTCCCACGTGACACTAACAAAAAATAATCCCAAACATTGCTATGACAACCCTTTTCTAATGCTCTCATGTTAAAGCCCTGACTGGCTTCTGGCACCCATCTGCCCAAAGTCATGGTATATGAAGGTTGAGTAGTTGTGATGGTTTCTGCTCTATATTTAGGAAACTTGTTTCAAGACAGCCAAGCTTATAGTAATTCAGTAGTGGTAACACAGACTGCCATTGGCCAAATCATCTGGGAAATAAGTTTTTAGAAATAGTTTGGGCATTTCAGCATTATTTCATACTGTGAAAGACAGAAACACCTGACCAAGTTCCCTCAGAGAGGCAGTGAAATTCTTGCTCATTTTTATCAAAACAGATGTACAGTCCTCTTTGAAATACAGGAAAGGATGGGCAGAGATAGCACACTGCTGAAAACCTACACTGCTGCTGTGATCAAATAGTTAACAAATAATAGTGTTAGGTGACACTTTAAAATCTTCCTGTTGCCTTTTGTAAAGATTTAAAAGACCAGAGAACAAAGTATTAATTTACTGAACTAAATATTAAAATACTAAAATATTAATATCATCACTCAAATGTGTCACCTCTAATGAGGCTGAGTCTGACCTACCACACCAGCCTGAAATCCTCAATGCTTTCCAGGCTGGATAAAACTGGACTACCCAGGTGTGTGCATGCCTAGCTGGACGGTGGGCATCAGCAGCAAACTCATGACCTCTTTCATTGCGCTCAAGACCTTTGTCTATTTCTAGGAAACACAGGCTCTTGATTGCTGCTTTTCTGACTTCTGTGACAGTCCAGATGCCATTGCCATTTTAGTGTATTTCAGGTAGAAGGGGAAGAAGGAGCTGTGGATAACTTAGACAAGCTACAAACAAAACTCTGGGGAGTCTGACCAGAAGACTCACTGTTATCTCCAGCTTTTGTTAGGATGGAAATAGTGAGTGGTGGAGGCTTTGCATTCCTAACCTCTGCATTGTTCAACCCAGACTTGACCTTTTACATCTATTTCAACATTATTTGTTTGCGCAACATTGTGCATTTCCACTCTAGACTGGGAGATCATTCCAAAAAAAAGGAATGTTGATTTCTGATTTACTACATTATATGTATGTAGGGGACCCCTGGTGGCCTAGCGGTTAAGATGCTGGTCTCTCAGCACCAAGGCCACAGGTTCGAATCCTGGTTCCCCGGGTAGATGGAGCTCGTCAGCCCCTAAGGCCATCCATCTAAGAGAAGGTCACTCTAAACAAACCTACGT
>JAWWLV010000183.1:14040380-14092546 GCA_035041135.1 Platyrinchus mystaceus | reverse complement strand
AAAATCCATTGCGCAGGCTTGAAAGGTAAAAAGACCTTTCCCAGATCTTCGTTCGCGAAGACTGGCCACTTACATTATATGTATAACAGTCAGAGGTTCAGATCTTCAAGTCTCAAAGTTTGTGTGTCTATGAATCTAGACCTCAGCTAGGCATGTTTCTTTTAAACCCTGAACATATATTAATTGAACATGCTGTCAATTACAGCAAAGTTAAGTGTTTGGGCCTTTCTCAATTCTCAATTCAATCCATACTCTGCTAGAAGTTGGGAAAAAAAAGCAACATGAGAGCACCCTTCCAAGCACCTATACAGCAGGGACATAAACTCAGTTTTATTAGAGGTCACTTTTGTACCAGAGGTAGACAGAGTAAATTTGATTGCACCATAAAAATCCAGGTCTTTTTGGCTGCATTTCAAAAAGACTCTTGTTTCACAGTCTCCTTTCGTGAAATGGTATTTTCTATTAGAACTACACCAAACAGGCACTGATCCGTCTATTCAGGCAGCAGAGATTAAAGGCTAACCAATGTCATAGCTGTAGAACAGTTTATTTCATTCATACAGTTTGCTTGCAAAAAAAGGAGAATAATTCTTCTAACACTGGACTAATTTTTTTTTCTTTCTCTCTGTCTTTTTCCCCTGCTATGTTGGAGTAAGCTTATTGAGACCTGAAGGCAGATGTTATTTCAAATTTGTTATGCTTCATCTGTTAATATTTTATTTTTTCCTTAACCAAGAAGTTTAGTAAATAGACTAATATTTATTTAATGCATAAATTAAATTTAGAGAAAACCCACCAAAAGCCCAGCATGCTGTAGAAAATGATGTGTCAGCTTGGTTGTCTACACTGGTTCTACCCATTGCTCCTGGGCAGTGTCCAGAGCTGCCATGCTTCCAGCTCTCCCCCTTTCCAGAGAAGATCAAACCAGCCTGGGGCCTTGAAGCCTAAAATTAGGTTATGTCCCCTTCTTTCTGCCTTTAGGCATACTAGCTTAAAGTAGCACATATCCTGCAAATAACCCTCACTGTTTGTAGTACCAACTATGTGTTAAGGCACTCTTGAGTATAAGCAAAAAAGAACAGTTAAGCAGAAAGGACACAGTGGTCCAGTTGATAGACTCTATAGATAGTGTGAATATATAGTTCTATAGAACTGTGAATAATTCTAGAGATGTTGACAGGGAGTGACCAGAAAGTGCTTACTTATTGAAGAACTTACGATTTTCCTCCTCTACTTATTGGCTTCTAGAACAGAAGTCAGAATTGCAGTTGATCCTCTACAGATGTACTGGTGAGGGTTGCTCTTGTAGCAGTTCTGGCTGAACTTGAAACATGGAATAACTGAAGTTTTGTCACCATCAAAGGCATGGCACCCTTCCTGTGACTGGGTCTATCAGCACAGTTTGACATGGAGAGTAGATGAGAACTTCCAGTCTGAGAAGTGACATTTCTGCAGTTCAAACAATTACACTGGTTTGCGATAGATCTGCTGGTTGAAAAAGTTGTGAGGAGGTAAATTGGTTTTCATTAACTTACAATTACTTTTGGAGAGTGATTTTTAGCAAAACAAAAAGAGATATGTCATTGTGGGTCTACCAGAAACACTTAATTTAGATTGAAATGAAGTTCTGTACCATTTTTTAGTTTTATTTCTAACCTTGTCTTCTTGTTCATTTCCTTGCCTGGTTTTGCAATTAAAAATTTTAGTTTTGGAAATTGTAAGCACTTTGAACTTCTCTTCTTCCTCCTTTTAATAAGCAGCCTGAGACCAAATCTTTAAATATTTTATCTGAAACTTTATTTTCCTTCACCAAAAGTTTCCTTCTATCTTAAAAATAAAATAAAATAATTGCGTAAGAGAAAGGAAGTATGCTCTAGTTTTGTAGAATGGAACTAAATAAAATGAGTGCCATCTACTGGCTGTGAGTTCTAACCTGTAGATTCCTTAACCTCCCATGCACTTTGGCATTGCAGTGCTTGCCTTATATTAAAACTCATCTTTATGCAAGAAAGATAATAAAATACTTCATCTTTCCACTGTCTCATGCTTCTGGATGAGCAAGAGACATTCCGCCGTAGTTTTAAATTATAAGTAAAGACACTTTATAATTAAGAAGGTGCCATTAATCAAATCAACCAGCAGTAGCTCAGTGTTTTAATTATACACAAATATTGTATTTAGTCTCTTCCTTTTGGTTATTCATCACCTCCATCCACTAGACTGCTGTCTGTTTATTATTTATCAAATCCTACTGAAGACTTGCTATATTTTTTATGAGTATAAAAAGGGTTCTTCAGAATTAATATCAACATTGCTTTTTTAACCGTAAAGCAGAAAGTCACATTTATATTTATAACTGGATTATGTGTGTACTGTGCTCTTAGCTGTATACGCATTTGCCTGTAGCAATAATTTCCATTTATTATATATAGTTACTTTTGATAATTCTACTTTTTCTTCCACACTTAGAGTGCACCAAACTAAATAGGATTTCTAATGGAATATTCACCTTTCTCTCAGGTAACAAAGTTAACTTGCAAGAATAAGGTAACAGACAATAACAGACTTTAAAATTATCAAATCAACAAGATGCAACTTTGGTCTTATAAACTTGCAGTTCTGAATCACATAAGGTTGTCAAATCCATTCAAAATTAGCATGACTCAAGAACCCAATATTAGTTTTAAATAACTGATAATATGGTTTTTCTTACTAAGAAAGCAAAACAGAGATTAAAAATTTTAGGTTTCCAAAAGTTAACAGTGCTTCAAAGCTATCTTTCTTTTAATTACTACAAACCTTTGACCTTTCCAAACATGTAGTTGTTGGGCAAATAAAATCTCACCCCCCAAAATATATGATTCTTATAATCTGAGCAGTCCAGGATTTACTCCTCACCAAGAGGACTGAGATTTCAACCTGAATATGTTTAGATGGCAGCTCTACCATGCTGTTAAATGTGCTAAGGTTGGTCGTCAGGCTGTGCTTTGAATACAAATTTGCGTTCTGGGAATCTGATGAAGTCCAAGTTAAAGCATCTAAATTGCACTTCAATATCTGTTTCTAACATTTCTTTCCAGCAGGATAGTCCAAACCATTTGGATGTGCCCAGCCATTTAAAAATAATAATCATGGGGGTATTGATTTCAAATCTGAAGGTATGACCCAGCACTTTGTGAAAATGGAAACCTCGGTGTTATGGGGTTTTTTCTGATGTCAAAAGTCTCGGCTGTTCAGGACACTCATTGGGATGCTGGACACCTCACTGATCATGGAGCAACACTTTGACAAACATCTACAAGCATGAAAACAGGAAGGCAGTTCAGTCAAAAGGCAAAAGACTGGAGATGCCTGCTAGGAAAGAAGTAAGCAATTACCTCTTTTCCCCCCACATTGAACCAGTGTATACCTGCTTTGTACTCATTGACAATATGTTTCTTATTTTCTATAATTCCCAGTTCCACTTATTCATTCATTCTTTCTTGTGATAAGCCCTAAAATAAAATCACAAAATAAATGTAAACAGATTTACAATAGATGGATCTAAGCAGAGAAAAAAAAATTAAAATTAGCATTTATTCTCACAGATTATTTGGAGGATAAGAAACAAAGAGTGTTTCCTTGTTTATGGTCTTTAAATATCCAACTTTCATTCTGGACTTAAACCACCTGCCTCCATATTCAGTACAGAGAAAGAGAAGAGGGAGAGGAAGCTTTGGGGAAATCTCTTGTCCCTGAACATACAACTCTTTGATACCGGTTTCTATTCTCTTATTAATAGCTGGGTCACAGATACAGGTGGTGTCCAACCAGAAAAGATGCCGGGCTGGGGACTGTGTTTGGATTTGTGAAAGGATAAATGACAGTGTGGGACAGGACAAAATTGGATCTCTTGGGTTCACGGATGGCACGTGGCCCTGGCCTGAGTCTTTAGTATCTTTTAAGATAACAACTGCTGCCACAGCTGAGTGGAAATGAACAATTTTTTTGCAGCAATTCTCTTGTGACCCCGTTGACTGATTGACAGCTTTATTTACAAATTGTGCCATTTGGCCTTGGCCTTTTGACAACTTCTTTCACAAAGGGTAGCTCATGCCTGAAGGAAAGTCATTGAAATATTTCTTTTGATGGCAAGATAATGATTCAGTCATTTTTTTGTGTGCTTGAAGGGTACTGCTGTACAGATCAATGCAAGTGGAGAGTTTAAATGCCATGGACATTGTGGGGCAGCACTATCATAAAGCTCAAGTTTTAAAACAGATGTAATAAACTAGACTTCTGTAAACTGAAATATATAATGAAAATATTTTTAATTAAGTACCGTGCCCTTTCCCTCCTCATTTGATCTCATCACTATCGACAGTAACCTATACTGTTTTAGGGGTGATTCCACAGACACATTGATTCAATTTCAGCTACTTTTAGTCTTCCTAAAATCAAACATTTAATTTAAGACAGCCATCAGAGGGGATGGATGTTCCCCTCCAAAAGATCCCTCCCATCTACCTTTGGACAGGATAAATGATTGCTTGTGTCCATCTCATTCAGAAGGAGTGACTGCCACTAGCCCTATTTCCAACAGCCATCCTTAATACTTGGCAGTCACAATCTCCACAATGAAGTATTTTTTATTCATCCTGCCAGTGTTTATCATTCAAAGAGAAATCTAGACTTTCTGAGTATTGTACATCTAACAGTTTCTGTAAATGTCTTCCAATCTCAATATTATATGAAAGACAGAGTCTTTGTGCCTTTCCAACACACAGTTAAAACCAGTTTTGAATTGGAGAAAGTTTTGTGTCCGCTGCTTATGGGGGAAGGAAGGGTAAGTTGTCATTTCTAGGTGTCTGTGTGAATACCAAATAGGAAATTTGTCTGCTGTGCATGTTCAGAAGCATGTACATATAGTTTATCAGTTTCATGAATAGCTTTTCACCACCTTCTGTAAAGTGATTTATAATGATGACTCTTATTAAACACTAGTTTCATATTCAAGGGTAATTCTTCTTCCAAAGCAGGGTGCAATATGGCTGCTCTTCATATGAGAATTACACTTGACAGTGAAAGCTATATTTATATTTAAAGGTGACACTAATCCAAATCTGGAAAGGTTTGTGCTCCTGGTTTTTAGGCTTTTCACCTGAGGGATAGATTATGTTATTTTTATTGATAAAAAAAGGAATGTTCATGAATAACTTTTGTGAATAGAATAAATCTCACCTAACTTTATAAGTGGGAGACATCCAGTCCAAAGGTGTCCTGTTTTGTCAAAGAGTAAAGAGAGGTAAATCTTAAGTGTGATCCAATCTGCTTTTATGGCATCCAATCTGACTTTCTCTAGGATAGCTTAAAGATGTCATTGTTGTGGTTTAAACTATACTGAGCCTAAATTATCAACGGAGCCAAGGCATCTGGCTTTTCTGTAACAAACAATTAAGCTATAATTATCTCTTCAGGGGTGGATAAAATAGTAGAACAAATAATAAGTGGAAGAAAAAAATTAAACCAAACAGATATTTTACCTGTCCTTTTAAGATCTCTATTCAGTGATATCCTCAGTCTCTTTTCTTCTATTCTATAATTATCTTTTTCATTGAGTCAAAATCTATTATCCTGCTGTACAACATCTCTCATTCCAAATCAGCACCTGCCAAATAAAAACTATTCTCACTTGCATTGCCTTTAGTTTTCATGTCTGAAGATTTCTGAATGTATTGTGGAGTTTTTTAAAGCTAGGACTGAGGTTTGACTGTCAGTCTCATATCATTTAATTATCCCTTTTTCTTAAAAGGGTTTAGGAAATATTACCTGGTCAGAAACCTGACTTCTTTACAGGATCACAATCACTGATAGAAAGCAGCTGTCAGCATTGTAATCTAAGGGTTTAACTCTGAAGTATGAAATTGTCTACTGGGGAAAGAGCAGACCAGTGAATAGTAAGTGAAATGAATAAGGAAAGGAAAACATCAGAACTCTGACTCAGGATCTCAGTAAATTAGATTAGGGTTGGGGGGACTTTGTTTTGGGCTTTTTCTTCTTCTTTTTTTTTTTTTTCTCTTCTGCTTCCATTTCAAAATTCAGCCCTTCTGATGCAATACTTGATAACTTGAGATGAGCTCTGTGTACTTGGTGCTGTGTGCACGTCTCCTTCTGTGATTATGGTATTTTAATAGGTCTCCAGCATGAAGAATAATGACCCAAAGAATAAATCCCAAAAGAAACAGGATTGAGTATAAAACATCTGGACAGAAACGTTGTCTTGAGGAAGAGCAAATATACAGAGGAGATGGTCACATTTTGTTGGTAGCAAAGTCGTCTTGACTTAGCTTGAGCACATGGTCAGTGAATTCTCTCCTTTTGTTGTTGTTGTTGTTTGGGGGGTTTGTTTGTTTGTTTTGTTTGTTTGTTAGTCTTTTACTCTGTACAGTTCTGTGCATTTTGGTGAGTGGTAAGATGTTTGTCCTGTTGAGGAATTTAGAAAACTGATGTTTCCTCAAGATCTGATTATCTACATTTAGATTTTCTGGGAATGATATTTTTGATCAAGGTATTCTCAGTTAAATGGAAAACATCAAGGTGCGAAGTGATTTTATGATAGGGACAAGCCCTGATGCTCTACAAGAACCCTAGGGAATGCAGAAATGTGACCTTTTCAGAAGCTGTGGCTTGAAATTGAAGTGCTTAGTGTAAGCTCTCTCTTTTGCTGTGCTCTTGACTTGCATAGAATTTTCTCAGTCTGGACCATAATATTAATGTGCTACTTTAGGACTATGAGAATAAAAACTCAGTCAAAGGATCTTAAAAACAAAACAGTTCTTGAAGCAAGGATTTTGCTTCTAGATCTGTAGCTCACTAAAGTCAATAGAATTATTTTTTCAGAAAAAAAAGACCTTAGTATTGTAAAACTTTCTTGACATAATTTTATAACTTAATCTTGCATCCATTCTTCTTCAATGTAATTTCTCTTAGAAACTCAAATACCAATATAACACATCTTTTTTTCCAACAATATGCTGAGTGGAGGAGTTAACTGTTATTTATAGAAGTTCATTAGGGTAGAGCCAGGGCTACAAGATATCGTTTATCTTAATTCTGTGAGCTAAGATATTGATGTTCTTCCTCAATTCCAATAGCATTGATAGAAACCAATCAATCTATCAGAGAGCACAACCTAAACAACGTATCTTATACCTGTTTTTTCAGCACTAAACTCAAATAGTGTTGGTGAAATCAATGCAACAGAATCAAATGCAATGGCAGAGTATCTGGTACATCAATTTTAGGATACTTTGCAACTCTTCAAACTCATGGTACTCACTTTGACCTCAAAGAGAATTCCAGCTTGATGGGGATATGAATCAGATGTTCAATTTCAGATTTATATAGCTTGGAAGCAGTTGAAACTTTTGGAGAATGAGGATTAGGAGCTTGGGGAGTTTGCTAATGAGGTGCACTCTCCTTAGCCTGTGAGTTGGCAAGCGTTGATGGATCACCACATACCTTCTACTATTTGCTATCTTTTATTATTAGAATGATGGGTAGCAAGCCTCAGACAGGACGGGAAGAAAGATATTATTCCTCCTTAGATCTGAGCACTAACTTTCCACTACAGATGCCTTCAAAAGCATTCTGACATTACAACAGAACACAACAAACTCCCAGGTACTGCATGAGATTCACCTCAAAAGTAAAGCTCCTAGAAACAACAGTGGGAATAATATTGTTGTAGAAAGGGGAAAAAAGAATTAATACAAAACAGAGAATGAAAGGATTAAATAAAGGGAAAAAGGGAAGCAAGGGAGAAGGGAAGTTCAGCCATGTTGTAAATTAGACAGTAATCTTAATTACTTTTCTGAAATTGCTCCTGCACTGAACTCATGGGAGTCCACATGGCACATATTTATTTATAACTCAGAATATTGCATGCAATTACATGCAACTAAATGATCTGGTAACCTTAGAGGGATAGAGCTAGTTAATATACATCCTTTTATCATGAAAGTGCTTTAAAATGTCTCCAACGTTATATGAGGCAAAAGATATATGAGGCAGCTAGGGAGCATTTTTTGGGAAGTTGAGTGTTGTGACTATGGAGAGAGTCTGAACTAGCAGCTATAATCTCCTAAATTCCATCCTTCTGCCCATTTTTAAGACAGATGTCTTAGTCCATGAAGTCCATGAAGTTTCCATGATCATAGATTTGTATATAACCTTTGTTTCCTTTATTTTCTTCCCTTTGATTCAAGTCCTCGGTGCTGTAAGAAACATAGGGAATTCATCTTTATTAACCATTGAGGTTGTGTGAAAAATATTTATTGTCTCTCACTTCAAACAGCCCTCTTTAGTAATAAATGAGTATAAAGGAAGCATGACAAGCAATTTGCTGCATGGTAGATGATATTAATGACCTGCCACACTCACGTCTCCTTGTGTGTTATGTGGCTATTTTTTTTTTTTTTGAGTGACAGATTGCAACAGAGAATGTTTGGTGTCAGTTGTGTCCTGTTATCTAGTCCCTAGTCCCTGTTAGTAAGAAATGAGGAAAATAGCTTTATTTGGTGTTAAACCTAGACACCACCAGCATTACCAGTGTTCCTCTCACAAGGCCAGCAGCAAATGTTAAGGAAAAGTACATAAGAAACTGGAAAACCTCAGTGTCCTCTTATTAAGCTGGTGCATCTTTTTGCTGATAGAAGTAGATGTTCAACCTGTTAATTACAGACATTCTATTCATCATATGTAACTCTCTCATCACTCTGTGAATTCCCTCTAAAAAATGCATGACAGCCTTCTGTAATCACTCGTGAATCGCAACATATGAAGCACTTCAAATCCTTGTCATAGAGATTGATCTACAAGTCTTGGAGTCCTGAGAGGCCTAAAGACATTGGAGGCCAGGCTGAAGGGCTGGATGACAATGGCTGGAGCTGCTGCTACAGTGCCCAGGTCTGCAGATTAGTGTTTGGATTCTCAAGCCAAGCCCATGAAAGCCTGTAAGAGCTGGCCATACTACCAATGCACAGGCCAGTGGAATTTGCTGGGCTTACTGTGTATCTGGACTGCATCTCTCTGACCACTTGGGAGAGCATCCAGGCTTGATGGAGGTGCTTATCCTCCTCATCCCACTCCATTACAAGATGGAGATACATCAGATTTATCCATCAAGACTAATGCAATGTTGCATATATAGGACTTGAATTCTACTTCCAGTTGGGTGTAGCGAGTTTTCACATTTTCCACAATGGCCTTCAGGCACTGGCTGCTCATAAAACAAGGATTCCCTATTCTCCTGGATGATTTTTTTTAATCAAGTTTACTTTTTGTGAACAGAGCTACCTACCACCACAAAAAGACAATTTTTGAAATCGGATGGATTTCGAACTGGTTCCTTAAAATACCCGCCAATTGACAGACTTTTGTATCTTGAACTGTCTGCTGCTTGATAGTTTTAACAAGAACTGAAACTCTTAGTATTGACAACAGCAGTGAAGGATTGTTAAAGAAAGTCTCCATTTGCAGCTCACCAGCACTGCATACAAGAGGAATAAACACATGGTAGTCAAGCTCTATAGCTGCTTTTGGACAATTATGGCGCATGGGGTTGGGTTTGTTTTTTGTTTTTTTTTTTTTTTCTTTCTTGGCCCACAGCTTAGTAATTCTAATCACTTTTCTAATCAGTTCCATTGAGACATTCAATGTGATATGTTTAACACTGTAAGTGTTGTGGGACTGTTATTGAAACCAGCAGAGGCAATTTGAGATTTTGTTAGAGGGGACGTGATTCCAATTCAGGGAATGTGCCAATACGAATAATTCAATAAATTTATAATGTTTCACCAATAACCCACAAAACCATCATGTTACCAGGTTAATAGAATTTATAAACCCTTACAAAACATGGGAAAAGGGAATCTGCAGAAGGGGCAGTCCATCTGGTTGTGAGTGTTGACATAAAAGCTCTAGCACTGACAACTTGCAGGCTGTCACCTTACACTGCTGCCTCACCACCTGGTCACAACACCTACTACAGAAATAACCTGCTGTGACATGATGCCATTATAGTTACACTCAACTGTGCTGATCCCACATTCACCTCCAGCTAGTAATTTGACACTACTCTTTATGGTGACAGCACCCTGAGCTCTCTGGAGTAGTGAGTTGGAGTTGAAAGAGTACAGTCCCATACCACAGGAAAAAGATGATATTAAACTGGTGAAAACCTGAAAAATGCAGCAAAGGTATTGTTTCATTTTACATGAGAATTCATACTGTGCCCTTTTAATTGATACCACCCTAAGTGATTAACTAAACGTTGGTAATTGGTAAAGATACTACAAAAATTGTATATAAATGAGATTTGGAAAGAGCTATATTCATGTGGAGACTGTAATCTGTAATATGAAAAGTTTTGAGCTCTGCTGTAGGATGTTGGATATTTTGAGTTTATGATATATTTGTTGAGAAGTTACTTACTCTCTTCGGAGAGCAGATTTATGAAAAAAAAGTGCCTATGTTGTATACAGATATGCAGCAAATAAAAGCACATCGTTAATCATTATGAATGCACCTACAGGGCTCAGCCCATGAGACATCTGCATAAAATTGCCCAGATTCTTTCAGCTGAGCGATGGGCACAAAGCAGGGGATACATCTATGAAGTATATTAAGCTAGACTGTTATATATGGAAGGGTCTTACAGTTCAGCTAATGTTACACTTGAGGCTGTTCTGCAAAATATGCCAGCACAATTAATGTCAACACCAGATAACCAGTCACTGTAAATACCCTTGGAGGATTTCTTATATCTTTTAGTGGAAATCCCATTTAAGAAGTAAAGTTTCCAAATGTATCCCAGAAAATCAGAGGTCAATTCAATAACCTACAAACCAGCAGGCAAATTTCATCTCCCATTAAAGGCAAGTGTTATCTCCTTTGACAGGAATAGGCTAGTGGGAAATGAATGAATGGATGTCCTTTTTTCCTGGAACAGACTCTATAGTAAGCACTCAGACTGTCCTTTATGCTTGTGTTATGTTTGGCCATAGCTTGCCTGTGCCATCTTATAAACAGTAAAACAAGTTCATTTTATACCATGGAATTTCACTTGTCTTCTCCAGGTTTCATGTCATCCTTGTAAACCTACTGACTCCACTGCCTTGATAATACTTCTGCCTGTGCAGGACTGTATCTGTGCTGCTTTAGCTAGATTTGTTCTTATCATTAATGAATCAAATGGTGTACAGTAGAATTTAGAGGACTAGATGAAGAGAGAGACTTCTATAATGTCCATTATGATAGGTTGTGAAAACACAACAGAAATCATGTTTACTGTTTTGAAAGGTGATGGAGAAGGAGAACAGCAGAAGTGAAGACACCTTAGCTCACGGAATCCCTCCTCATTGTACCCTGCATAAAACTGCATAGCATGACTTGTTTATCAGGTTTCCAGGAGCCTGATTCCCTACGTGCCCCAGGCTGCCCTGGTTTTCTCAGCAGCATCTTTATTGCAGCTCTGTTAAAAAACCGGTGTTGTGCTACCATCAGAACTTGCTATTAATGTTCTTTGTATTATGGCAAACTTTACATTTTCATTTACTTTACAGTCCCACTTAAATAAGTTACTAAGAGTTATTCTAGATGCATGCACTTCCCCAACTCCACACTAGATGTTCAAGAAAGATATCTGCTGTAGAAAGGGAAAAAAAGGAACCCTATATAAACCCATTAAAGTTATCAAAATTTTGTTCTTTTCCCTGTCTATTTCTTTTCAATATCCAAGATTCTCTTTCAAGTAGCTGTGATTTAACCAGCTTTTGCTTACAATATAATAACTGCAAGATGATGGTGATTACAACCCAACCTCCAAAAACAATGAATTGTCTAGAAACAGAGTGTCTTTGCATTTTCTCTTTCTTTCATTATTTGCTCCTATGAGCCCCATTTCAGTGCAAGATAGAGGCAATTCTGTTTTTCACCAAGACATGCAAACTGGTTGAATTCTAAGAAACTCAAACAGATATATAAGGGCTATAAAAATTATCTCTGTTCTTGGTTTATGAAAAAGGCAGTTGAGAATTCAGCAAATTTTGGATTATCAGTAATTGTTAAAGCTTTGGAGAAAAGTGATTTTTTTTTTCCAAATAGAACAGCACCTAAAAGAAAAATTGCAAGTCAGAAAAGGTGAAGTCTCTTTTAGAGCTTTCTTTCCCTAATGTAATCTGTGTTAGAAACTTAGACAATAGCCTTAAATTTAGAAGTAAAAAATATGCCTAAACCATGGAGGTAGCTGTGTTGAAGATGTGCATCTCTTAATTGTCTCATGAAGCATTTTCATTTTTCATGGTTTAAAAAAAAAATTTGGAACTGTCTTTGTGTACAATTAATAATTAAGTGCTTTGTTAATGTTTAAGTCTCTAATGCAATGTGTCTTCTGACCTCTGACAGACATTCAGAGGATTTAATCTCTGAAAGAATATCTTAAAATGCATGCTGCTTAGTTTTCCGGAGTCAGCTCAAGCAGTAATTTTCTAAACAGTAACTTTTATTTTACAGTAACAGTGCAATATGTGTAAATTATTTAAAGTAATTTAAAAAAAAAAAAAAAAAGAAAAAAACCTGCAAGTGTCTTTTTTAAAAATTCTAATGTTTTGAGATAGTATAGATATAATTTAAAAGACCTTTGACAGATTCAGCAACATTCCCCTTTTCACTGAGGAATCTCTTCAACCTCCGTATAACAGGAGGTTGTGGGAAGCAGGGCTGGCACAGACATGACCGGGCCCATTTTGTGGTAAGCTTTCAAATTTGTTCTTATTCTGGCATGGAACAGGCATGTTTTGTTGTTTTGTGAAGTTGTGTCAGAAGATCCATGTGTGAATCAAATAGATACTTCAGCTTACATCTCCCTCCCACTGACCTAAAGTAGGCATCATGCTCACCTGCAATATGATCCCCTCCTGTGCAAAAGGTGCCACCAGTGGATGTGACACAGCAGAAGTCAATATTTCATAGAGGCACAGAACTTCCTGGGATCAGCTCACAGAAAAATAATCTTAAAGTTTTGCACCTGTGTATACAGTGCTGTTGTATGTCCGGAAATATTGATCAACTGAGGAACAGGTTAAAGCTAGCTAATGGCATAAGATTCTCCTTGGATATTTTAGAATTGGATGATCAGACAGTGGTACCACCACGTTAAGTTACACTGGGCTGGAAATATTTTTAGTTTATCATTTCTTTAGCCAGCTTCACAACCTTCAGAAACTGAGAAGAACAGAGAATACTCTTTCAAGTTTAAGAAAATGCCAAAATTGTCCCCCAACAGTGTCATGAAAAGTATTAGTCTGTTTCCTGGATTTTGTACTCTTTCACTTGTTGTGTGTCTTCTACATCTGTTCTTATCTTTTAGATAAAACTTGATTGGGTATAATTTAGAAAGCGCCATTGAACTGTAAGTAAGTCAATGGTTTATTACTTAATGGAAAATCCACTGAAAAGAAATGAAAATGTGGTAAATAAAAGACCTCTCTTTATACCACTGAAGTGAATATAAAGACAAAACACCTGTTTACCAGTTTATTCTGCAATGTTATTATCTTGGAACTAGATCAAGCGTGTGAAACAACATTTGTTTATTTAGGGTTTATGCAGCAGTTATTTTACTTTATTATATTTTTGCCTTATGAACCACATCAGGTTTATTTTCATAATTGAATGTGTGTTCTAGGTCGTGTCTTTACAGCCTTTGCACTACTCATGATCAGTGAATGATGGGAGCATTTTATCCATCCTTTCATGAGGTGATGGTAAGGATAATTGATATTCCAGATTTCTGGGCAGTTAAGAAGAAAGCTAGTGATGGAAAAGAGCTCTTTGATGCATCACAGCTTGCCATTCACCTCCCAAAAGGAATTCTGTAAATTTTAACTGACAAACTTGAATATTTCTAATTAACATATTTTCATATTTAAAATCAAATTATGTTCTTTTCTCTGATTTTCTTTTCTCTTATTCTGCCATAAATATAATTTGTTGGTACAGTCTTCCCAGCTGTAAATCAAAACAGCTCACTCTACTTTGGCAGGGCTTTACTGATTTATATTCTCAGCAGACCTGCTACAAGATCTTTGTTTTTCATTTGCCTTTCTCATTTCTCAATTCAAAAAAAGCACCCCAGTACTGTAGCCGAGACTCCAGTTGGTTCTGCCATGGACCCTAGGCCATGTAGGATTAAGTCCATGAAAGGAAACTGCCTGTCATGTTTTCCATAATATCTCTGATGAAATTGTTGATATTCTTTTACAGTTAGTCAAGACAAATATCACTGATGATCAGTATAATAGGTATCACAACTCTGATATTTTTGTGAATCTTATATTCACTCTAATTTCAATTATATGTTTCTTCAGCATTAGGTCACAGTGGGATGAAAGTAGATTTCATTTGAGTATATTAGAGACAATCTTAAATCTCATGTTAGTTTGGATTGTATTTCCTGATCAATTATAATTCTTTTGTTTTATTTTACAGAGTTACCCCCAGAGAAAAAAATAATTAAAGTAATTTGAATAATTTAAATTGTAATTTATTAATATTAAACCTTCAGCAGAAGGCTGTATCACCATTGAGAATGGCAGGAACTGTAGGAAAATATCTCAGAGCCTTTAAGATTTTTTTTTCTGAGTCTTTATAATAAAGAATTGACATGAGAGGCAGAACAAGACTAAGGTGAAAGAAGGTAAAAACATGTTTTTTAAGCCATTGTATGGACTTTGCCTCTGTGTTCTTTTCATCCTTGAAATAGTTGGGGAAGAGTAAAGAATAAAGCTTTTCTGAAAGAGATTATGAATCAGTTAGATATGTGTGCATATTTATTTTAAACATAAAGATGTTTTCATAGACCTCAGCCAAAACTAGAGATAATTAGGGCTGGCAAGAAAGGAGGTTAAAAAAAACCTTAAACATAACTTTGTATTTTAAAAATCCCTGCTTTTTTTTTTCCTCCTAAGGCTTTTTTTGCTTCATATTTTAACTGAAGTTTTTATGGAGATTACAGAAATAATTATTTAATAGATAATTATTTAATAGATACAATTGGTTCAAATGCTGTTTCTGATATAGAATAATATTTCTGTAAAACCTGAATTTACCATATAAATGTATTTATTGATACATTTCCCTTAATCGGAACAGAGAAATTAAAAGTGAACCATTTTAATAAGTTCCCCACATTCTCCTTCTAATGTTTTTCTAAGTAGAATGTTTAAATTCAATATTCTGAAAGGACTTTGCATTTTTTTTTTTTCCATCCTATCTTTGGTGCTAGAAAGCTATTTAATTATTCCCTTATCTGGAACTTGGGGAGGAACTTTTCAGCTGTTTATATTTTAGAGGGAGCATGCAAATTTCTTGTTCTTTTATGAATGTGTTTATCTGTGGACTAATCTGCTTCAGTTTTTTTCTCCCTGTGCTTTGACCAGGATCATACTCCTTCACTGAAAAATAAAATACATCAAATATTTTTTTTTTTTTTAATATCTGATTTGCTAATAAAAACCTCTGAGTGTCCAGTTGTACACAAATTCCCGAGTTCCTCCTTGGCATTCTGAAAGCTGTACTCTCTGATAAATGAAAGCCCTGCTTTCATTGACTGCATTGCTGTGCCCCATCATCTTTTAGCGATCACAGCAGGACAGCAGGTTTTTGGAAAGTCACTGAGACTCAGATTTTGCCTTGGTGCAAGGAAGAGGGTTAGAAGACGAAGGCATCAAGCACAAGGACATTGAAAAGGCCAAAAGCTGGTAAGACGGGGGGGAAGGGCTGGTGTTTGGGCACATATACATCTGCATGAATGTTGCTGAAACTGGATTATGTGACGAGGAAGAGCAGGACATGATGACTAAGAGCATATACACTTCAGACCTGGAAGGGTTTGTTATTTTTACCTAGTTGTTCACTGTATGGGTTTTTGAGCTAGAACTAATGATATGACTATGGGATTTGTGCTCAGGGAGTAGGTATGGGATCTGCTGGGAGACCGGGAGACTGGAGTGTAGTAAGGACCAGACTGCTATAATGGGAACCTCCACAAGGAATGAACATTATTCATATTTAGCTCAGACACTGATTCTTCCAGTCCTCAGCTAGTCTTTCCGATAATCACCAATTAACAACACACTTCACAGGAGGTTGATGAGGACTGAGTTTCTGGCAGATTGGCAATTGGACTTGGGCTCAGGAGCTAATAATTGTGATCTTCAGAGCAGAACTGATGCCTCATGTTTGGAGCAGACACTTTGCCCTGTAACTTGATAACCCAGGAACCTTGGGATGATATTTCTCTCAGTGCAAGTATTTAAATAAGCCAGAAAACCCCTGGAAAGACTCCTGTACCCAAACCAATACTGTTAATCACAGAACATGCCAACTGGCTTATTTCAATTTTTGAAGTATTCCCAAAGCAACAATCTGGTGAGTTGTTTTTTCTTCTTTTCTTTTCTCTGCAGGTGATTCTCCCAATATCATCTCAACCTCAGCATAAACTCTGCTTTTTACCAGTTACAGTGTCTAGATTTTTATTCATGAGTTTGAATTAAGTACATGAGCAACTTCAATAAAGTTTGCAGAGTGACATTAACCATATGTTTCATTAGATTATTGAATCTGGGCTCTCTCTTCATCAACACTGAAGAAAATAATATCTACGCAGAATCATAGCTGACCAGATTCATATGACAAGAGTTCTTCTTCAAGGCAACAGTTAGACCAGTGGCACTCCCAAGGTCGTCCCCAGCCAACACTCTGTGGTTCTGTGAAGTAAGTAGGTGAGAGTATCCACACAGAAAGTTGGATGGAACTTATGATTCATACAGCTGACTCCTGAAGCCACAATCATTCATGGTATGTCATAGACCCTCTTGGATGAGTTGGTATAAATAGTAGGTTAATATATATTATTTAAATAAACTTAGCGTATGTACATATCTACATTAGTGATTGACACTCATTTTGGATGAACTTGGGAGATGCTAAGGAATGATTATGTGACGGAAGAAAATTATGATAGTAGAGTTTACATTACCTCTCATGTCTGGAACTTTGATAATTGACTCCAGCACAAGACCATTGATTTGTAATAAAAATGCCCTTGATTAAACCAGCAAGGCCAGTCAGTGGATGAACATCTGGTTAGCTTGAATGGGGGTGGGAAAGGAGATCCCAAGTTGGCAGAAAACAGGACTGAAAACTGTCCCTGTTTTCTGCACCTTCAAAACACTGGCACAGTGTGAATTTGCTATAAAGACATATGATTTATAAATGCAGATAGAAAAGTACAGCTCAGAATATTTCTTTTTAGAGCTGCCCAAATACTGCCAAAGTTATGTGTGTGACAGTGTGAATGTTGAGACGCCAGCTTTAACATTGCGCTCTGTTTTAAGCACAGTGATTTGGCAAATGTATGGACCATTTAAAGAATATCCAGAGTTCATCAAGAATGATGTAAGACCCTAGAAGCACTACATGTAAGAAAGGTCTGAGAACATAGCTTATGAATACAATGTGAATATATTCTAATTGCTTGACTGAGAGCACCCGCACACGAGAGAGACGGATAAGGAACATGATAGTGGTCTTCAAATATATAAAAAATTGTTGCAAAAGACAAGTGAATAATCTTTCCTTCATGTCCACTGTGGATAGTACAGAAAGTAATGGCCTTTTTAATAGTGGCAAGGGAAATTTAACTTTACATTAAAAAAAACACAACTTTGTAACTGTAAGGATAATTAGGTACTGGAATAGATTGCCTGGGGAAGCTGTGGAAACTCTATTATCATTAAAACCTTTAAAGAGCAAGCTGGACAAAAGCTCTTTTGGAATAACAAAGATCCAGTTGATCTATGGAGGGCAAAATATAAACAATATGATTTACTGAAGGCCTTTGTATATCTATTTTCTACAATGAAGTGATAATTTCTAGGCAGTATGGAGGAAAATATGTACTTGTCAAACTCAAATCAGATAGACCTGATGAAGCAAAAAATACAGCATATCATTTTTTGATAGAAAAACATGAAAATAAATCACATGGTGTGGAAGATCAGTCACATTTGAATCACAAATTTTCTAAATGTAACTTCAAAAGTTCTTATACTGTGATAGATACATCAGAAGACTACAAACAATCTTAAAAAACAACTGGATAATCACAAGGTTAGGAAAAAGCATGTCAATTCCTTTGGTACTTTTAAACATAATTTTAAACATATTGGCAACAGTAAGAGGAATCAAGCAGATTAGATGATCTCTTTATGTTGAGGACTGTAGAGGAAAAAAATGAAAGTCTGTTTCCTCCTACAATATTTCATTTGCAGCATTATTCCAGATTTCCAGAGCTATAACTGAGATCAGACTTAATTTCCTGATCCTTTATCCACACCATATTCAAGTTCAATTAAATCCTTTTCAAGAGGTTCCTGAGTACATCAACCCAGGGGTAGGAAATAGTCTTCTAGCTCAGTGACTTACATGGAATAGGAGATAAATAAGGACATGTAATTATTTCTTTGGTCTCGCCTGGGTAACTGTCTCACAACTCCTGAAGAACAAGCCTGCTGTAATCATCAGGGCATAGTTAATGAAAGCAGCTCATTATTGTCTTGGAGATACTGTCCTCTAATGATGCCCTTTAGATTGAAATGTATGCAAATGAAGACTATTTAGTTTAGAAGTTTTACTACATGGACCTTGTATATATGAAAATTTAATTACTAAGTGTAATATTTATCATGAGGAGCTCCAGCTCTTCCCTTTACCCTACCAAGAAAATAAGAACATAGTCCTCTTGAAGTAGATGATTATTTACCAGATGCTTCTGTCCACTGTTTGCACAAACCTGTACAGATACACACCATATAGACCAAATATGCATAGATTTATCCTCTTATCCTGGAGAGCATTATACTAATATCCTTCACATTTTGATAAGGGTCCAGCATTTTTCAGTGTCTGTAAGAGAATTTGCTCATCAATCCAGAAGAAAGTAAATTGCTGGGAGAAAAAATATGGTGTAACAAAACTGCTATCTGACAGCTTCAGAATAATGAAGTGCTTTCATAAGCAAATGGTGCATATCTCATGATATGTTCTTGGGAGGGGATCATCTGATCTGGCCTGTATACAGAAGAAATTTGCAGACACGAATACTATCCTGCCCATATGGAGGAGATTTTGAGCTGTTGGAATAATTGGTCATTTATTACTTCTTCAGCTCTGTTAAATAAATGCAGAAATCAGAAACTGATTTAGGTGTATCGAAATTTTTTTGTGTGTAGGAAAATCTTGGATCAACAGAAAAGTTGAAAAAAAATCAAATAATAAACTATGTTTTTATTTTTAGATACTTGGTTTTGTAAAATAAAACTTGACTCAGGAAGTCACTTTAATCCTGAAAAATCTCCAAGTTTGATTCCTGGAATAATTTAGTCCAGAATTTTTTGACATTTCAGAACTTCTGCTTTTGTTTTTATCTTGAAAAAACAGTATAAATCAACAAGAAATTTTGGTGTCACCAGTTTTTTATCTACCTCATCAATGTGGTCTCTATCACTCCTGACCATAGAATATAAATAGATAGGAAAACCCAGGAAATATTTATATTATCACAATAAGATTTGTTGGCAAATGTAATATATGTTATTAGATCAGTTGATGTAAATGAGAGAAAAATACAGACAGACAAGATTTCAAGCATACAAGCACTTCAGATCTGAAACAGAGTTAGTCAATAGAAAATAAAGTGCTATTATGGAGATTATTATGTGTTAGTAATATATGTTCCTCTTCCTTCAAAATTTTCCTTGCTTATATCCTTAGATTTTCACAACTACAGTGTGACTGCTACTACTGACTTGATATTTTGAGCTAGAAAACACAGGAGTCCTTGGGATTCTCAGTTTGAGAAGGATCCTGAAATTTCTGGAAAAACTCATGCTGACTTTAACTTAGTTTGAATTGTCTCCCTATTGAAAGTCAGGACGTTTCATTCAACCTCCTCTACCTGATCTCTAGCCAGAAAACAGCCAAGCAGCCAAGACTTCTTCCACCTTCTGACACTATCCCAAGGCATTGCCCTTTCTGAGCCACCTTTTCAGTGGGATGAGTTCATATCACTGCTTTGTTAAACAAAACTTCCGTTAACAGTGCAGAAGTTGGTGGGGTCAAAGCCTCACTTGATGAGCATTTTGGCTGGATGCTCTCTGGGAAGGAGCTGTCTTTCAGTGCTTGTTCTGTGCTTGGACAGAAACTGGAACAATCCTGTGCATGACTGAGCTTCTAGGAGCTGCAAAATAGAAGTGCTAAAGATGGTAATAATCCCTCCATCCCTCCCTTGGTCACTTTTGTATGGTGCCTTTCCCCAAAAGCAGAAAATCTGTAGTCAGAATATTGCTGAGTTTAAGAGTAAAATTGATTATTTGCAGTGCTCAGGAGGTGGGTAAGACTCATGTGCTATGAGTCTCTGTATTAATGAGCTCATCACCCCTGTTGAATCACCTGGGCTGTCTTTTCTGGCCAGGCAAACATGAGAACTGTGAGAAAACGCAGATAACCATCACTCCTAGGAATGGGTTGTTTGTCAATCAAACATTTTCTGATGCTTACCTTTCTTGTTTTTTGATTTTGGTTTGTTTCTTTTTTTTTTTTTTTTTTTTTACCCTTTAGGAGTTTCAGCTTTTTCTGTAAGTATTTTTCCTCTCAAATCCTTGAGCTCTTTATTATCACTGTCTCAACAAGTACAGGTTTGTCTGTGTTTGCTTTTCTTATCTTGCATGACTGTTTCTCATGAACTTCCTTGCACCTTAGCAAAAATTTTCTCAGGAAACTTAGACAAGGTCATGCAGCTGTGCTGAATTGAAGTAGGCTTTGGGTTACAGACAGCTGTCCCCCAGGGCTGAACATTGCAAGGTGACAGTGGCCACCTTGCACATCAGCAAAGGAATATATTCCACAGCTGTGTGCGTTGCTCTGAACTCAAAAGACAAGAATGTTTTTGTTTGTCTCTTCAGATCCTCTTTGCTTAGATGTTGAAGCAGTCAGGAAAAAAACAAGGACTTTTCATAAAAGATTCCAAACATCATCTCTTTCCCTTATTTCTCAAGATCACTGAAAAAAAAAAAATCTTTAAACAGTAAAACACAGAGATAACTGAGTAATGACTCATATTTATCTAGTGATTTTAATCTCTCAAGGCATTTTAAGAAATGTCATAACCACACATATACATTGTGGGCTGTCTTTCAATTTATATTACAAAGGTCAGACATTATCCCAGTATTAATCAATATAATTACTACAACATTTAATTATTATTCCATGCTATTATTTCATTTAAATCATGAAAATAATAGCATGGAATTTTATATGTAGCGATACTTTTTTTTTCTTGTTTTTTTCTTTTTTTTTTCCTGTTATCTGAGGATAACTTTTGCTAGGAGAAATCCCATCCTAGTACCTGGATTGTTTAAGAGGTCCGAGGGTTTTTCCCCTTCAATTCTTGTGTTTTATTAACAACAACAGAAGGAGGATGACCCTTGCACAGACTATTTTGCGTTCATATACTACTGTTTATTCTGCTTAAATCAGACAGTCAATATTCTGGCATTTGAGGTAGAGACAACTGCAGCAATCCTACTAATTTACTATCCAGGGAGTGCTGGCTTCAGGAGCAAATAGTGTGACCTTCAGGTTATAAACTGGTGCCTCTGTGAGTGATTCACAGTCTGCAAAAGATAGTGCTGTTCAGATTCTTCACAGCTGGATCCTTCAGGAGCTACCTTGAGCTCTCTGAAGCTTCTCTTATTGTTGCTCTTTCCTTGAGATCTGGCATGAGAGGATGTATCTTATTTTGCCACACTGACCCATAAATGCTAAACTGTTTTGAAGTGATAGCATTATACAGTCCAATTGTCACTTTAGCCCTATAACAGATGTTTTGCACACAATCGTCAAACTCCTGAAATCCCTCTGTTCTTTCATATCCCACAACCACATCTCTTTCAGGAATTCCCAGCTGTTATCCCTGGGTGTGAGTGGATGCACCATAAGCTGCTGCTATGAAACCCCCAACTTTCAGATGTGTGTGGATTGAAGGCTTCCTTTCTCTGATTCTGGCCCATATGTAGTACCACTGGTAAAACGGTACTACATATAAAATACACAAATGTAAAGCTCATCACTGATATAGAGGTCCAGGATGCTTCACGAGGACATTTTCACTACTCTGTTAGGACTAATAGAAGATTGAGTCACTAAGCTTGTTTTCACCCATGCTGATTCTGGGAGGTCCAATCACACTGCTCTGACACAACATAGAGCTCACAGGCTCAGTACGTAAGGGTGAAACACTTTTGTCAGACCTCTGCTGAACCCAACATCTGTGTGATTGGATAAATACTATGTAACTCAGCTCACACATGAGCAATTTGTTGCTACACGACTAAGGATACCAGGAAATAACATGTGAATGATGTACCTCGCTTTCAACAAGAAAATTATTTTCTGTTAGCCTTTTAGATCTGCTTGAGTTTTATTTCTCAGTTATAATTTTGCCCTTTACATGTTAAAGATGTAGGCTGGTACACATGCATGATTGTGGAACACGAATCCTAATGAAATGATGGTACACAAAACAGCAGAATGAGAGTACATTTGGCAAAGACCAAGGCATCTCCTAGATGTGAATGTCTTTATAATAAAACCTTACACAGGAATTAAAATATTCAATTAAAATTTATATTATGAAAACTGCATAAAGAGTCTTGCTTTGGAAACAATCAAGAAATAAAATAATTCAATTCCCAAGAATGTTCTGAGGAATCGAATGATGACCAATAAAAGACCAAATACTTGAATGTCAGCTTGTCAGCTTTCCTTTGAAGAAGTGCTGCACTTTGCAATCCATTCATTTCACAGAATGGTACTTGGCAATTTGTTCAGAGAACATTTTTGAAGGAGTGTATCGAACATTTCCAATTACATCTTGAAGGCTTGGCACAAAGAGACATGAGAAAGATCTTAAAAATGAGGAAATGAATAAATAATTCAGGCTGCTCTTTCTCCCCCCCCACCCCCCCCCACCCCCTCCCCCGGCAAGATTGTGAACAATCTGATCTGCTGAAGTTATTAGGAGGTCTTATTTAGTAGCGATGATGATAACAGGTTCTGAAAATAAAAAAAATATAATTAAAAAAACCAACCCAGGAATGAGAATCCAGTGTTCGGTACCTAATATCTAAATGAGCTCTCAGATGTATGTATATCGCAACTGAACAGAATAGTTTTAAGCAAGTGATAAGAGTGAGCAGGAAAGGCATTCATTGCTATCATAATCAAGCACTTCATAAAGTAATTAATTAGATAAAGCTATAATGCACCATAGGCAAATACTGATGTTAAATAAGTATTCACATGCTGTTCATTCAGACACAATGCTGGGTATTGTACTCTGTTATGCTGTCATTCAAGACCCTTGTAATCTATGTAATTGATTCCTGGATTTCATTAGCCAATGCAATATACTGTGAAAGGGCAAATGTATTTATGGGTTATCTAATCTAGGAGAGAAGAGGGAAGACATGAGAGAAATTTTCAAATACGTAAGAAACAGCTGCCAGAGAGGAATAAATATATTTTTTTCCTTAGCTCCCACTTAGAAAAGACATACTGAGTTTAAATTTCAGCAGGGGAGATTTGGTTTAGATATGTGGGAAACAACTTTGTAAGAGAAAGGAGACTGACATTAGGGAATTGTTTAGTCTATGATACTCTGGAGTCTCCATCTGTGTAACCAGTCTTTGTCAGGAACGGTTTAGGATTAGCCCATCCTGCCATAGGACAAGATGAAGGACTACAAAATTCCTGAAGGAGTCTGCCAATGTAATTTTCTCCTCTAAATTTTCTCTGGTGCAACATATTACACTTCCTCTGTAGTCTCTGCCTCCTGATTCCAGCAGGATATTGTTGAAATTAGAGAAAATGTGCAATGAAAGCAGAAGAATGTGTCTTCTCCCCTCAGCTCACTTCTAGGTGAATAACATCTTCTAGCATAGCATGTTCAAATTTGAGGTGAGCCTCAGTCCCCACATGTGATTTGCTGTGATAGCGACCACATGAGGACTGCAGTGGGGGAAAGAGTCTCTCAGGCTCTGCTACCCAAAAGAACTGAACCTCACACTTACCTTTCAGTGGCATGTTGCTCAAATGATAAGCTATACAAAGTTCTAAAAGAATACTATTTTTAACAAATGCTCTAAAAGCTCCTTTTTGAAGCATGCATTAAACAAAGCTCTCAGCAAGAAGGTGTATCTGAATGGGCACTGTGAAACCTGCAATCTGAAGAAGCCTCAATAACAAGTCAAATCCTTTCTGGCATGGTTTTCTGCAGTGGCATGTGTTTATTCTCTCTGGGAGGTCTCCTCTTTAGAAGTATGAGTCTGGAATGTAAAACTGGAAAGAATTTTTTTTCTGAAGTGAAGGAAGTTTTGCCTGAAAGTTTTCTCTGGAATATTTTTTTAAGTCCTTAAAAGCTGGCTTTTTTTTTTCTTTTTTTCTTTTTTTTTTTTTTTTTTCCCTCTTAGAAGCCTCTCTTTTCTTGAAAGTCTCAGTCTTAAAGAATTGTGACAGTACTTTGTGGAACTTTGAGTATCCTGCGTTTTCCTTTCATCGCTGTTGCCAGGGCTTCCCACTTGGATCATTTCTTCTGTGTCGTTAGTTATGCCAGGATTCCCACAGCACATATGGTAAACAAGCAACAGAGAAAATGGTGGTAAATCATGGGAAATGCAAACCCACACAGAAGACTGGAAGGATGAGAGCTCAAAGCAACAAGATATTGCTGCACGGTCTGTGCTTTAGGGTGAAGGAGATGTCATGGGGGATGTGTGTCTGAAAGTGCTGGGTCTGTATCAGTGCAACACTCCTCCTGAACAATTTAAGACAATTTAAGATGCATCTTCTTGGTGCATAAAGACCAAGTAAGCTCATCCTCAAGGAATTTTCCTGTGCAATTTTAACAGCAAATTGAGTTGGTGTTTGCCTAGGGGTGCTGTCTAACCTACAAAGCTGCCTATATTTTCTCAACATCGTGGTAGAAAATGGACAAAACCCACAAGTTTTGAAATAACATGTTGGGAACGAAATGAGGGAAGCTAAGAATTTATTTTTTTTAATAGAGAATGTTGACAAAAATGACTCAAATAATGTTTTCTCATGAGCACAGGAGCAGTTTTGCCAAACTTATTGACTGTCATCAAATCCTGACAAGAGCTACAATGAAACCATTTCTGTACTATCATGCCAGCATTGGCTGTGCTCAGAGCTATTTGATACAGGTCTCACAGACAGTGTAATAATTTCATAATCAGAAAGCATTTGCACTAGGCCAGGTATTTCCTGCAGGCAGCCCCTCAGTCCCTGCCAATTGAGTCAGACATACCAGGCAACTGTAGGACAGTCACTAGTTATCTAGAACTATTTCCAAAAATAACAAAAATAAACACATGTACAATAGTCTCACCTGGAATTCTCTGTCAGTTTGGATTTTTCATGCTCCTGAAATATGAATATTAAATAGCAATAAACATGCCCCTGTCTAGAACTTCTGCCTTCTATATAAACATTGTTGTATAAATTTCAGGTCAATAATTTCCTCTTTTATTTTGTCTTCAATTAAGAGTGTTATAAAATCACTATTTAGTCACTTATGCAAAGGCTATGCTGGCTACTGACTTGGTAGAACAGTGTGGTTTTCCAGGGGCTGATAAGGCTGAACCTCTCTGTATCAGTTATGTACATCTACACTCTTGGCAACAGTCTTTTGTTCTGCCACATTTCATTTGCTCCAGCATTGGTCCAGATGACACTAATGATGTTGAAAGTCAGGAGGATGCTGTTAATAAATGTGGTCCAGAGGCCTGGTATGTATGTGACCTTTATCTTTCAAATGACCTGTGTAAATTCAGTCCAGTCAATACCCTTAGATAGATTGCTGTGTTTCCAGGGCTATGAAATCAGGTTAGAAAATTCCAGGACATGAGGAACTGATGGGATTGCCTGTCTGAAACTGCCTATTTCTGCAATTTTTTCTGTAGGGACTCACTGATGTGATACGTGGATCCATCACACCTAAACATGAATGGATGAGGATGTAGCTGTCTGTTGAAGGTTATTAAAAATCTGAGATGTGTATTATTCCCTGTGTGTCCTGGGCTTTATTTTACTGTGGTTACTCAGAGTTTCATTAAAACAGAATATAGACATAAGCCTAGGAAATCTCTGTCCTAATGAAGTTGTAGGTGGATGCCAGGCATGATGTTTAAAGACATCTATAGCCATACCATGAGATTATATGAGTTTCAGCTGAATCCCATTTGAAACATCTTCCAACACCTCAAGCCACCACCAAGAGAAACATTTTGTCTTGAAAAAGCTTAGAAAGAAGCATACACATTTACCCTTCTGAAACATGTTAAAGACAAAGCCATAAAACCCATCCACTTCATGCTCATATTTGCCCGAAAGACATAGGTGCACTTCACAGGTGTTCAAACCTGTTTTCTGAAGATGACTCCTGCTTTCCTAAAGCTTATGTTGGACTCTGGAAAAACAAATAGAGTTTATTTTGTTATAAAACATCTATCTTTTCCAGTGGTTCCATTTCAGAAACAGTATTGATTAGCTTCTTTGAATAAGTATAAGAAAATGAGAACAGAAGACTGACTGTTCTCAGACCAAGAGTACTGGTAGTCTAATACAGAGCCCCCAAAACGGTCAATTTTGAATGCTTAGGGAAAAAAATAGTACAAGCTAGGTAGTATAGTTGATTTTTCTCTGTTTATGTAGCCTCTGTTTTATTCTGCTCCACGTCTTCTGAACAGTCGTTTAGAGATTTTCTAAGTTTTACTACATTTAAAGTTTGATAGCTGCTCATAGATCTAATTGTTGGTAACTTAAGGCAACAACTAAATAACAAGAAAAATTAAACCTATTAATATATGTGTGAATTTGTAATATCATCAGGTCTTCTGATAAGATAGGTTGATGATGTCATTTTTCATGTTCATGTTAAAATGGTACCACATTTACTTTCTGGAAACACTTGGGCAGCAGAGCATAGCTGGAGAAAAATACTCATGAATAGCGAATATTAAGCTCAAATGCTTAAATATTCCCTGAAGACAAGTTCCAGGTTGTCTATTCCATTTTGTCATTTGCAGTTCCTTTTCTAGCTGTACCGTGTATAAATCAGCCAAAAAGGGAAGGAGTCAGCAGTAAAAAAATTGAAATAAGCCTACACCAAAATTCACACTGCAGCATATCTTTCACTAAATGATAAAAATAGGAGAACAGTGTCTGGAGTGAAAATATACACAAAACCAGAAACTCATTTACAAATCCAGTCTATATACACCAAAACAAAGAGCTATTTTTACTTTGATAAACATTTGGATCTGAGCAAAATGTTAGCTTCTATTTTATTACTTTCTTGGTAAAACAGCAAAATTAAATACTAGTACTGCTCAAACTTTGAGAGTTAATTTGTCAAAATCATCCTGACAAGTGTCAAAACTCCACATCCTTTTCAAAGGGCATTTAGCTCCAACCACTTCATCAGGTACATTCTTACCTGAGCAGTGAGTCTGCACATGCTAACTCGTGTGTTCAAATTCATGTGTATACTCTGTGACTCTATTTTTGAAAATATATCTTTCGTGTTCTGCTTTGCAAAAGTGTTTTTTATATTTCCTGAGACAAAAGACTAGTGCAAATAACTATTTCTGATCACAAAACACACCACAAAATTGGATGAATGTAACTCAGTAACGATCTTACAGTGAAAAAAGTGATGGAAATGATTGATCCATAGGCAAAGATGCAGAAACAGTTAAGAAGTCTGATTTAACTTTTCACGTTTCAATTTCATCCGAAACATGAGGTCTGCCCTCTCAAGACAGTCTCTGGAAAGCCTCACACTGATGCAACATCAGTCCCATGAGAGTTTTAAGTTGTCCTTTACATGCTAGTAAACTTCATTTCAGTTGTCACAAAATGTTATATATAGCATAAAATTTTTCAAATGACTTTTGATTTGTTAGCCACCAGGTTGGTAAACATTAGCAATACACGAGAAATTAAATAGTATTTGCATAAAAATTACCTGTCTATCCCATCTCTTTTTATTATGTTAAATTTTTACATTTAATGCTATACTCTCACTGCAGTAAATATATATTTTGTCCTTTTAGAGGACAAGCCCTCTCGTTCCTTTTTAAATATCCTTTGATTCACACAAGCAGTCAGTTATTATGTTATTGTCTTTCTTCAGGTGCAGATTATTAGGTGAAGAGCAAAATCAAGGATCTACAACAATTAGTATTTTCTCATCCCTCCTCTAGTAATAAGCTGATCCTGCCAGAGAATATCAGCTGAAGGGAAGGAAGCAGAGAAGCAGTGAATGAGATTTCACTATATTAGGTTAAACAAGTTCTGAAGTGCAACTAATTCCAGGAAGATGTTAAAGACACAATATTTTCCTGATGAGTTCAAATGGTAAAGTTTGTTTTGCCTTAGTAAGATAACAGGAAATGGTAGGCAAACAGCATTGATCATTTAAAATGTGACTCAGGGTATCAGGATACCAAAAAATGTTTTAAAGAACAGATTATAACAGTATTAAGGCCATGGTGGTAAAAATAATTAGAAGGAATTACAGAAAAAATATAATTTAAGGGCATCAGGAGAAATATTATTTTATTTATTTAAACAATTTGGCTATATAAACAAACAGTTTTTCAGTTCCAGAAATATTATAAATTTTATCATCTTAAATTCATCCAAGTTACTGCATTCTGCCACTGGGCTGAAATATTAATCAATAGAATCAACAATAGAATCAACATTCTAGTTAGTGGCCATTCAAGCCCAAACTTTAATAGAAATAACCTGTCAGATTTGACTGAGTATGATATCGCTAGAGAAGCCTTGAATTTAAACTGGCTGGATAAGGAAAATTGCATGGTTTGTGAAGGCAGTTTTGAATAAAATGGAAATTTTGCTTCTATCCCATTTAGCTGTCAAAAGGCCACTTCTAATACTTTCATAAAGCTATTTGCCTACAGAGTAAAGATAAAGACCTGGAAAAAGCCCGTGACATAATTCCAAAGCAAATAACCAAAAGATAGCAACAAGAAAAATCATCCTGATTTTCTAATTTCCTCTGTTTTGAGTTTAATTTGCATGTATGTGTTATTTCTTGATTGGGCTTCCAAATGCTAAAAAAATACTGATGAAGATTTATTCCAATTGATTATTAGACTGCAGCAAGGTTATTAAACACATTCATTTTGGTTAAGATTTTAAAGTGGGAAACAGTAGAGAAATACAAAAGCAGAGGGACATGTAAATTCATGATAAGCAAATTAAAAAATCTACCATTGAAGTAGCAGAGAAACATCAAAATACATTAAAAAATTATAATCAGAAGCTCTAGGCAAAGCTGAAACAAAGTTTGGAATTTTTACAAGATGAGGGAAGATTTAATGTCTCCTTCCTAGCAAAAATGCTGCTTCTTGGATTCATGCTTGCAGAACATAATGATCATATACACTGTCCTGCCCTGCATTGCCTGATCATTCACCATCCATTTGCTGTTCCTGAAAATAAATGCCATATTTGTGATAGACACGAAAAGGCAATCAGTAGTTACAGTAGTTACCTCATTAGAGAATAATTTCACATTAAAGACATAGATTATATTAACTTAGTGACTAAAAGAACTGAGGAAACCTTTTTTTTTTTTTTTTCTCTGCAGCCCTAAATAGGATGCAATCTGCCTGCACTTCATCTGATCAAAGTATGGAAAGGATGAGCATCCAATACACACTTCTGAAGACTTTAAGCCCAGAAAGCACTACATGCTTTGTCTGACCTTGTGTATAATACACAATGGGGTGTTCACACAGGTTTCTGAATGAGAGGGCCTATTTTTCCTCTTTATAATGCTGCCTTTTTGCCCATGATGATCCTATACTATGCACTACAGGGATTGTAACACAGACACACACATATATAGAAATGTAGGAAAGGATGTCGATACTCACTCAAAATATGAGAAGTTTCTGAATGTCTGACGTTGACCCAGCTCATTTCCCAATAAAATGTGTTCCCTGAGGAGATTTCCTGTTTCTTCCATCTTGCTGGAGAGTGGGCATTGGAAAGATGGAAGTGTTGTCATCTCTCAGTCCCTTCTGTGTTAGTTCAGGATCACAGAATGGTTGGATAAAAATGTTCGGTACACTCATACAAATCATTCAAAACTTAGCTTGTGCCCCTTTTCCAAGCAGTTTGTCTACACCTCCACTGAACAACAACCATGAATGGCAGATACACTTGCCTGGAACACAGTATGTGCATATTTTTAGACTTTTGGAATCTTCCTCTTGTGCTCTGGGTTTCTAGAAGAAAATTCTTCAGGATAAAAAAGCAAAAGAAAGAACCTCAGTGAAGGAAAAGAAAGGATTTCCTTCCATAAGGGTCCTGTTTTTTGCAAGAACACAGACAGAAATCTGCACTCTGGAAGGCAGGAGTTTCATGTCCAGGAGCAGGAGTTCAGTACTGGAGTTGTGAGGAAAACAGATCAGAGGCATCTTAGTTCCCAGTTTGCTAAGCTGCAGAATGATGAGAGCCACAAGACATGTAAATAGAAAAGGGGAGCTCCCTGCTGCTGTCAAGGGAAAAGTGCTGGCGTGGCTGCATAGGGAAATGGAGTAAAGGAACCCTCAGTGCCTTTGGATTCAGTCCCTGATGTCCACCTTGGTCTAGCAGAGAGGGATTTTAATTATTCAGCCACTGTTGGTGACAAAACCAGGCATCAGAGCTGAATTTGGACTGAACAGGGGAAACAAGCCAGTGGGTAGCTACCTAATAGCCAGGTCAGCTGTATGCCGTGGGCTTCAAGGGCTTTGGAGGGACTCAAACGTTTTGGAGGCACGACTTCTGAACAATTTCTTCCCTTCCTAGGCAATGACATTCAGTCAGAGTTGTTTTGGTGTGTGCAAGTTCTCACAGGGGAATTTCGGGATGTGGGTTCACTCTTGCAGCCAGTTCCTGACTTGTCCTTTGCCAGGGACATGTTTTAGCTTTTGTTTCTTGTACTGCCAGGAGAAGGTCCCTACTGAAGGAATTGCCTATTAGGCTGGCTTGGGTACACTGCTTAGAGGTTCCTGGAAATGGTAGGTTTGCAGTAGGTTTGCTATTATTATGGGGTGGCAGCATGTCCTCTTCTATAGTGAATACGACATCTCACAGAAACAAGAGAAGTAACTGTGGTGGGATTTCATCAGTCAGCCAGGTATGGATATGACCTGTGTACAAATTGTGTAAAAAATATGCTAAACTGAAATAGAATATTTCACTGAGAGAGGGAGGCTGATTTACTTGCATGGATTATTGCCTCTTTCATCAGGTAAAGACAAGAATGTCCACGTGAATTAATTCATTACTTCTGTTTCACAACAGGCACACTAACAACTCAAAGACGAAGAGCTGTTATCATCAGAAAATAAACAGCAGGAAATAGTGGGACACACTTGGACACATTATAAGCATCTTTAAAGAATAAGAAAAAGTAGTTTAACCCTTTTTTAGCAACATTCTTAATTGTGTGCATCTCTATAAGTGTGTGAACAATCCTGTTGACATCAGTGAAGTCAATCCTGATCTTTGTTTTACTGTTTTGCTGAATGTGATCCCAAAAGGACAGCAGGCAACAAAGCATGGCTCTTGATATTTTGGAGGAAGATAACAGTGGCTCTGAACCTTACAATAATTAGCATTAACAACAGATTTCTCTTTCCATAGAAAAGATTGTTTCTAACCCAGCAAGAGATTAAAAATATCATTATTTTGCTGTCACCTTTTTTCCTAGGTCCTTTTCCTTCTAGTTGACAACTGAGATAACAGATAAGGAGACTATCCACCTGATATACAGTTTTCCTTTCCATTAGAATGACCTGTGACAGTTTCCACTTGTGACAGGCAGGTTAGGTTAAAGCAGCTTTTGCTTCTCAAATTCAGCCTCAGAATAGACAGGCTTCTATTTCCTTGACCTGCATTATTTTAGAGAACACTTGTGAGACTTAGGAGAAAAATAAAACTCAGCTCACCTCCCAGACTATAAAGGAGAGAAACTACTGAGAAGCATCAGGCTGAGAAGTAAACAAACAAAAACCTCAAGTTAAAAAAGCAGCAGCCTCAGCAGATCACTAAGGGGAGGTTTTGCTTGCTTGCTTGAAGTAGTCAAGTCCTAGAGCAGTTCTCACTGTCCCAATTAAATTGCAGACAGCTGGTTTCTTACCTCAGGAGTGAGAAGAGGCAGTTTAGAGAAGGAGAGAAGCAGAATTTGAAGCACAAAAGTGGCAGCGTGCTCATTTGGGGTCACCTGCATGGTGGGCAGCAGACACAGGAAAAATTCCGCAGGGATTTACCGTCTTTTTGACAAGGGCACTTCAATACTGAGGTTTCCAAATACTTAATGGATATGGGAGAAAATACCCCTGGAAGGAGCTGTGAAAGAGGTTGCAGTGTTATGGGATCCTAATTACACTTAAACAAAATTTGCACTAGGTTAGGGCTTGTTGGGAAGGACTGCAGGGACTTCACAATGTAGAATAATACTTGCTAGAGTCAAGAGAACGCAGGCATAACTAACACTATCCCTTGCTTTGGTGTGTCTTTTGCTGGGCCTTTGCCTCTGCTGCTTTGAGTCCTAGGATGAGTTCATTTCTCATGGGGAGCTGCTAACAGAAAATGTCTAGTATAAATTGACCCAGAGTTTCACAATGTTATTTACATTTTAATGTCTCAGATTTAAGGGCCAAGGGTGAGGCTTGATTTCATTCTTCTGCATGGGGTTTTGATTCATGGCTCAATTCTTTTTCTGACTAAGAGTCCCTGTGGTGGAAGACTATAGCCTCTAACACCTGTAGAATCAGTGAGAAGAAACCAAAAGTCATTTTCCCATTTAAAATTTGTATTTCTTTCTAAAGAGCACTGTTTTTTTCCTAATATGTTATAGACCTACACTGATTATGTTTTCATTCAGTACTTACTATACTGAGTGTATATTTTTTTTTAATTACTGTCAGAGCAGATGACAGAGGTTTTTGCATTAGTGGCTGTATACCAGGCAGGCTACAAAATAGGTTCTCGTGGAAGTGATCTACCAGTTTTCAGAGACATAGAGAAATCAGTCTTCTAAACTCTTAAAGTTTATCTATAGAGCTTGGAGTCAAGTATAGTATATGACCACCTAAAGGACTGCATGGGGGTATCTCAGGGTATGGAAAGTAAAATATATTAGCTTAGAGTCTTAAGTAACCCATAAAAGTGCAAGCTAACTGGACTGTACCTCTTAATTATCCACAGACCACTTTCAAAAATGGGTTCATAGTAATGAGGTTTGAGTTTAGAAGGTTTCAAGTAGATTCTTAAACCTATGTTGTCCACTTGCTCAGCTGTCTGAACAGCTAGGTTATCATGCATGCTGTGGGCAAGCTCTCCTCATCTCATCTCTTGCATATGTTTCAGTTTACCTCAGTAATTAAACATTCATTGGACAAGAAAGAGGTTAGGGAAGTCAAGCATGAGAGAGAAAAGCCAGGTTATTTCTCCAGTGGTTATTTAATTAGTTAAACAACATTGGACAGTTTCAAAGGACAGAGCGGAGGAGATCTAATAGGATTGTTGACTCAGATACTGTGCTGGAGACGGAAAACTTGTTTTGAAGTCTCTTGTCCATATTAAACAGCCTGAGGACAGAGAGTGGGTCCTTTGCAAATGGATAACCTAACCAGTGTTATTTATGGAGACATAACCTGGGAGAAAAGGATTTCACTGAATTTGTGAAATCAAATCTTCTTAGAGAGCTGCTTGGGAAGTGAAAGGTATATCATATGCAATTGCCAATAACTATATTGTACATTCTCTTGTTAGGCTGAGGTACTTACGTGGATGAAAATGGAGACTATCAGCAACATTTCTCTTCAAATGCTCACTTGTAGATCATATTGAAATTCAACACAGATTTTGTTTGGCATGTGTTGATAAAATTCCTTGAGAAGACTGTATAGGAGCAATCTGATGAGGACTGTATTAGAAGGGGGTGCAAAGGACATCTTGTTGCTCTTTATAGTGCATAATACTGATTTTTTTTATGGATTTAAAACCTCCTAATGGCTTTTTTCTCCAAGACATTCATCACCTGTTCAATCATTTACACTCTGGTTAACAGTGCTGCAGTATCATCTAAATGCTATAAAAATTGCTCTAGTTTAGTGGAGTATCTCACACTTTGATTTATCTTTGCAAGTCTCTTCTCACAGATATTTCTCCAGCCTAGCAAGGAGGTATGCAGAGAGGTTCCCAGAGTTGTTTCCAGGCACTAAATCAGCAGCACTGGATATTCTGAGGGAATAGGTAAAAAATCTGTCACATTTAGATTGTGGGATTTGTGTGTTCATGAAAGGGAATGGCATACAGAAGTGAGGAATGATATTTTCTGTTGATGCAAAGATGAGGCATGGTACCATAAGACGAAATAGGACTGTTGTTACTATAGGGGCAGTAACCTCATGAAAGCCTAGTTATATTTTACCCACTGCAAGAGAAAAAATTGATTAAAGTAGGTGACCTATTGCTGCAAAAATGTCTTAGACTCCCATCAGCCAGAACATTGTATTTCTTTAGCAATCAGCAGTTTTATTATAAGAATTTTTCTGACTTCTCTGCTCCTAAATATCTATCAGACCCTGAAGGATGCTGAAACTGAATGACCAAATTGATGGGAAAATAAGGCAGTGAAGGAGAGCTGAAAAATAGTAATGGTTTTGTAAGCTTTCCCCTTCTAGGTCATTGATTTTGTTTTAACTTGAAAGAGACAAAAATTTGTTACTGAACATTTAGTTGCATTTGAGAGATATCTTGAACATTTTCAGTCTATTCCCTATCTATTAGAAATGAGATGCCCCTTTGTCAAAACCAACATTTCAGCTTGCACCATCTGCAGAAACCCTGATGCATCAAAATTGGATTCCCACCCTAGGAAACCAAGCTTTTACAAGACTGGGAAAACGGGGGCATCTATTCTGCTAAAATAGGTAGTCTAATTCTGTGCTTTATCTAGGAACTATTAGAAGAAAAATAAAAATCAAATGCATCCTTAAAAAATGGTGTAAACCAAATCATCGTTATTTGCATTAAAATGATCCTGAAGATCTAAGGAGTGGTTTGAATTATTCAGCTATATTCTTCATGCATTTTTGCTTCTTAATATGTTTGCTAAAGGAAAACTTTTTTTGTGTCTGTTTTTTTTATTTTATTTTTTATTTTAATGAGACCACTGGGGACAAAAGGTGATTGACACAGGAGAGTACACACTATGACAGAGAAAATTCCTCATATATAGTGCAGACAGTGAGTTCTTGAGGTAAAGATCAAATTGTGTAGTGATGAATATGAACACATACACTGTGTGCCTGAAATAGTGTAATTTCAGTGATATTTCTACCAGCCATGTTAGAGCATTAGACAAGGGGGAAAGTGCATTTTGATTGAAGTAACTCTGGACAAGGAGTTTTCATTCCAGGAGGTTTGCATCTCCACCTTCACCATCATGCATTAATGCATAAATATGTATAGCCTGTGAGACTAGTGTTGGACATGTCTGATCCCATTTCATCCTGCTGCTTGACAGCATAAACCTGTGCCCTCTGCCCTTGGCTGCATCCAGCCACTGTGAGCTGCTGACAGCTCCTTGGGCGCTCCATGGGCTCTGCAGGGTGGCTGGAGGACACCGGAAAAACACTGCAATGAGGCATTGAGAAAACACTATCACAAATAGCTGAGCTCCTCACATTTCCAGAAAGGCCACTAGATATTTTAGTGGTCATCTCCCCATCGCTGTTGCTTCCGTCTACTGATTCGTTCAGGCCTCTCTACCCTTGGAAATCCACTTACTTTTAAAATTAATTGTTTTTCCCTACTTCACTGTTCATTCAGATGACTTATCTCCTATGTTTGCTGTTCTTCAGGAAATGGCCATTTGTTTTCTTTTTCCCCATGATTCACATTTTTCAGGTTCATGGACATATTTTGTTGTCAGTCTTTCTTAAAATAATGAATATGCTTATTGATTCATCATAATCTTCAGGATCATTATTATTGTTATTATTACTGTTGTCAGATAATTTTGACCAATTTTGATAAGTAATAACAACAAGCCTCATGCTTTTTCATTCTCTTATTTTTGTTTGAAGGAAAAAAATCTGTATCTGGTATTTATTATTTCTCTATATGGCAGACACAACTGTAAGGTATTTTATTTTTCTTCTCACTCTTTTCCCTGAGATGAAAACTTTGCAAAGTCAGCATCTGTGAACTGTGTTTCAGTCTTTGAAGGGCCTTCAGGACGAGGCACCCTAAGGAAATAGAGGAAATCCTGCAGTTTAGGTCTGTTTTAAATTGCCTTCATCTCCACATGATGTTCCCTTCCTAAGTCCAGAGAAAGGAAGCTGTTTATTATTGCTCCTTGCTAATAAGAATACAAGTAGACTTTAAAAGGACTTCAAGGCCCATGTTTGTCTTTCACAATTTTAGGAAGCTGACTGCAATAACTGTGTCAGAGATGAAATCCACCTGTACTCCTTTTGCAGTCCTCAGGAAGAGAGGGGTCAGCTAGAGGGATCCTGGTCAGCATTGGACTTGAGCGTCTCATTAGCTCACAGCCCTCCACAACCCAGCCACACACAGACAAAATCAGAGGTTCCAGATTGTTTGGAATGGAGTGTATAAGAGAAACCATGGTATGTTACAGAGTTAAGGAGCTCTGCTGTACTGTGGAGGAGTAATTTTTAAGTACGGTCTTAATTTGATTTTGAGCTGATTCTAGAGATATTTTCTGTATCCGAGCAAGAGTCTTAATTACAGACTTTACAGATTTTCTCCCTTATAAAGCTTGTTCCATCACCTATGAAAAGGGGACAGATTTTTAGCTGGATACTCAATAGAACCCTGCCCTACTAACTCAACTGAAGGTCTTATTCTGAACCTGGGATAATACAAGCCTAGTATCCCTCTAAATGCTCTGGTAAGTTAGTTTGCTGCAGAGTTTGCAGGCATAGGAAAGCCAAAATTTTCTGCCTGTGCAGAGCAGGAAAATAGTCCTAAAACCTCTTGTTCCAAACTTTAGCTTAATATTGATTTTATTTTTGGTTTTGAATTATTAGACAAAGAAAGGACATTTTCCAGCCAGCACCATGATTACTTTGTGAGTTTTCTCTTTTAGTGCTTTTCATGCAGATACTCGGTCATCAACTGTGTTATGAAAACTGAGTTTCATAAGAAAAAAATGGGGAAGGATGAACCTGTTACTGAAAAGATGGGAGTACCTCAGGGATTTAGCTTTAGGCACAATGAAAAATAGATACTGGGAAAGCTATGAAATGTACCCAATTAACTGGTCTGTAAGAAAGCCTCTTCTCTTGCCTTTTAAAGGAGAAGCACTTGCATCTGTGGCAAAAAATCTGTTTCCCCTTAATGCAGGTGTGGCTTTTGAATTTTCGTCCCATGATTCATATCCCTTAACTCAGACTTTTGGGTAATGCTACTGAAAAAGACTTTGTGTATCCTGTGAACTTAAATTAAAAAAAAAAAAAGAAAAGAAAAAATTTCTTCTTAATGCTAAGTGCCATTTACAAAAGAAGCTAAATAGATTATTATCACAGGTGGTTTAGCTTCATGCTTTCCTACATGTCCAAGGAGGAAATGTAGAGTATTCAAGTGAAATTACAATGTGAAGCAGTTTTGTACCATGCAAGGTAGTGGTATAGGGATTTGGATAAGTTAGGGCTGAAGTACAGGGTAGAAAAGTAAAGAAATTGCATAGTGGGGTAGAAGGTGATAAATAGACCTTTGGAGGTGTTGGTTGATGTATAAATGATTTGCTAACTGGGAAAACTTCAAACTTAAGAATCTTTAATCCTTCTGTGAAAAGTTATCAAGAAGCTGTGAAGCTTAAAGGAAAGGAGAAGGAATAGATCCTAGAAGCATTAAAAATTGCTTTTACAGACTACAAGAGTAGAAAATAAATTGTAACTTTTCAAAGAGAACAATTCTGGAATGTCACCCCGAGAGCAAGAAGATTTTAAAATGAAATCTACATTCATAGACTTCTAGCTATTATCCTGTAAATGTAAAGATGAGTCTCAACTGAGTTGCTATTGCAAAGTCCCCAAAGCTTTTGTGCCTTGTTAATTACTTTGGCATCTTTGTATGCATTTGGAATACAGGACTTAATGAGCTGATCATATGAGCAGCTGCCTTTTACTTAAGGCATGTGGTTGCAGATCAGATCTTAATTATGTTCTTGTATGAAAGAACAAACTACAAACAAGGTTATGCCTAACTAGCTTCTATGGGGCACAAAATGAGGGGTGGGGGCGGAATTCCGCAGCCTTTCTTAATGTAATTTCAGGTGATGGTGTTAAGTCCTTTTATTACAGTTTTCAGAACATATGCATGTTTTCCTAAGGCCCAAGATCCTGAAGTCAGGTGAGATTATTCCCTTCTTTATTTCTAAGTATAGAATGTAGATCATGTTAGGCTTGAACTGGCAGGTGCAGTTCCTGTTTGCTGGGAAAGTGTGTCTTCTTTTTATTACATTTCCTAAGTGAAAGTTCAATCTTAATTGGTTTGTAGGAGTTTGATATATAAGAGTGCTTTGGATATAAGCAGAATATGCTGGATGGTTATAATAAGGCTGTTTATCAGCAACAATTTATACTAGCTGCTGAAATATGTACTCATTGTTCAGCTTCCCTCACTAATCAATGACATAGGCAAAAGTGTGACTCTTTTAATGTTTATTTGTTTTTTAATATTTGATCTGGGTTTTTTCAGTAACTTTTTAAAGCTGACATTTAGAAATAAAAACCTTGAGAGGAGTGTATCAAAAAAGGAGAGAAAAATAGATGAGTAAAAATCAGCTGGCACATGATTATTCCCCATCTCCAGGGAATCTGTGATCTATATGAAAGTCTTTGACTCTCAAATGCAGAATAACAATTAAATTTAAATAAATAACCCCAAGCTAACTAAGAATGATTGAAATACTCTCCTTTACAAAACTTAATGTTCCTCAGGTATTTTGTAGTTGTTGTTCAAATCAAATGACAGACAATGTGGTTTGAATAGAGGATTTAACTCTCACACCACATTACTGCAGATAGATTTTTTTTTTTTACATCTCCTATTTTTATTGTGCTGCCTGTTGAGATGTCACATTTTTAGGACAGAAATTCCCACACAGAGGGAGTATACTGAGACTGGAATGTGAAGGTGCAATAGGTCCTAGGGCAATTTCCCTTCCTAGTTTAGAAAAACATTTCTTCGTCCCACTCAAAAAATGCACTTTTCCTTATTATGTGTGAGGCAGATCACAGCTGTTCTCTTTAAACTGGGAGATCTTTGCCAAATTTCATCAGCTGAGGATCTGGGTGATATTCTTTCAGTGTCTTTGTTGAGAGAAGACACCCTTATGCTCTCTCTGTGAGGTGGGAGGTATTGCTGGAAGCAGCTCTCAGTGGTGCAATGTCAAATTCTCAAAATGTCAGATTTATTTGTGCATGTGATGGTGTAATTTGGCTTCCTGCTGTGCAAATGAGAGGATTAATTTCCATAATATAGAAATTAACAGCGCAGTTGATATTCCTCTATCTCTCAGTACAAATTAGCAGCTGGGGATGACAGCAGCCAGTTTAGTCTCCTTTTCGTCCTCCTTCCAAGCAGCCATTGGTGAAGACACTTGCTCCAATTAAATAGTACCGAATGCCAAATTGGTGTTATCTCCTCCTGCTCCATTTTGCTCTTTACTTGTCTGGCTTTGAGGCTTCCAGTGTTTTCTACAAGCCATGGCTTCAACTGCCCTTCCCTGAGCAAGAGTAGAGAGCTGCGAGGTCATTTCACCTTAGGCTGTGAATCCTGTGTGCTATACACAGGACAATGAACCCAGTGCTGAAGCACAGGTGGAGATGATATTTCCTCTCTGAGGAAAAGAGCCAAAGTTTGGGGTCAGTCACATTTTAAGCCACACAAACAAAAGTACTGCAAAGTCCATCTGTTAGAGCCCTTGCAAGTATTTTGGTAGATTTACAGGTGATTCAACTATATGATGGACTTAGCTGAAGACACATTGAGCTCCCATGGGCTGTGAGGTAAAATCATCTTGATATTGTGCAGCAGATCCTAGAATCACATCTGGAAACTCTTGAGCCGTTCCACTGCTGAGTCTTTTAGAAAAGCCTGAAATGTTGTCTGTAAGCTGTTAGATATGAAGAGATTTGTACTTAGCATTGCACTAAGAATATCTAGTCCACTTTGGAACTTGAAGCACATCAGGAAGGCTGTGGAAAGAAGGGAGACTTCTGCTCTCCCACCTTTATTCCTTAAGCCAGGTCAGCTGCGGAATTTCACTCAACTGAGAAACAAGGTTTCTGCTGAAGTTAATTGTAGTAACTCATGTAAAGCAAATTACAGGACTTGGGTTATGGTTTTTAAATTGCCAGAAGTAGATAAATGTACGGAAGTTTGTAAAAGACAACAGTTCTTCAAGGACATGGATAACCAATAACATGTTTTTAGAACATAAGGGTGTATTGGGACATTTATCTCAACACACTGGGATGACTTTAGGTTTCTCCACTGAACTAGGGGCATTTTTCCCAGAAGTTTCATAAAGTACAAGAAACATCTGAATTCGGCTTTTTAGCTCTTAATTGTTCCATAAAACATCATTATGCCTGTCTATAAATAATCAAACCCAAAAGAGGGGTGAGAATTAAAGTGCTAATATAAGTTAGCATCCACTATCCTGATAGTGAAACCACCTGGGATTCAATCCTATTTGATGAAATAATAACTGAATGCACCAGAATAAAGAAAATGCCCTTGTGATTTTGATTTCTTCCTTGGCTGAGCATATCTACAATAATATATAAATAAAAAAGGATAGTGAGATTTTATGCTCAACTAGGAAGTAGAATAACATAATTACAGCAAGCTCTCATGTTGATCTCTCAGACTGTTTTTTCTTTTCCAAGTAGAAATTAAATGAGATATTATAAACTTGGAGGAAATCAGTGGTTCTTAGGGGTGAGGAGGAAATCAGTGGTTCTTAGGCATGACAAAGATCCCAGCCCGTTCTAAATTCATTGATCAGTGGAGACAGGAACGTGGACCCTCAAGCTTTTGCAGATTCTCTCTTACTCCAAATTGTGACTCCCAGCTTCCGTCTGATAAAAATCTCCACAAGTGTAGCTAAATGCAGTTGCCCCATAAACTTCCCTTTCCTGCAATAAAAAAAAAAAAAAAACCAAAAAAAAAAATCAAATTCTGAAGACATGAGTTCTCACAGTATGCATAGTTCACTACCAGAACTCACTGTTAGTAACACTACATAATGTCAAGTAAAACACCAGTTGCTTTTTAAAATGGAGTTGAAGAACCAATATAGTGCAAAGACTACCCCATAGTGCATGATAGACTTTCTATACTTTTTTGAGCAGAAAGGTGTTCCCCAATAGGAGCAGATACATTAAGCAGTCCTTTAACAGTGTTTTAAAGGGCTTCTTGTATAACTTCCTATAATGCCACCAGTGCTGGGAAAAGCTGCAGGGATATGTTGACCATGGGTCAGACTCAGGTGGGAGATGGCAGTTCCTCAGAAATCACAGTGTTTAGCAGTGCTACTAGGCTTAATACAGTTGGGAATGTTAGTGAGGGATGCTGCATGCTTAGAACCTTGAGTTCCCTATTTCCTCCTGCTGGAATCGCTAAGTGTACTAATTTCTTCAATATATACTTTGCCACTGAATTATTTTCATGGGCTGTTCCAACTCATGTGGTTCAAGGTCATAATGAGTTTGTTTTTTCTATATGACTTTTAAAAATAAGCAAATGTTAAGAATAATTTGTTAACTACAGAAAATGTTAAATTTTTATGGTTGATATAATGACATTGCCTGCAATTTCCATCTTTTAATGAAATTAATTCTGGACTTGTTGCAACAAATAAAAACAATGCTTACACCTGCCTTAATATATGTGTGTGATATTTCTACAATAATGTGTCCAGGAGTAATGTGTCACTATGCTTAGGACTGCTGCTACTAAATTCTTTTCTATACAGTGATTCTTGGTGGATGGAACTCGTGGAATGATTCAGAAATACTTTCATGAATGAAAAGGATAGATTTACTGCTATAGAGTGGTGTCATGTTATTCCTTGGACAGTATCTGAGCATATACCAATTTCTTGGTGAAAATAACTTCACTTTGAGAAGTTAAGTGCCTCAAATGGTTATGCTGAAGTTGTGATATCTGTTCATAGGGGTTTTTTCTTAAATCTATTTTTAAATGCATGAATCATCTGCACAAGAACTATCTTAAACTAATGAATTTGTGTGCCATTGGTGGAAACAGGGAAGCAGAGTCAGTCCATCCTAGGATGTCTCTGTCATGAATCAGTCTCTAGAGACTCCTATCTCTTTTCACTGATTGTGAACTATTAAACTGCTATTCTTTCTCTAGACAGCTAAACTTAACTGAGACAAATCTGCTGGTGAAGAAGCAGAAGTACTAACAAGTAGCTTTGGTAGAGGTGGGAAAAATGAACATTGTTATTCATTGCTATTCATTGCACTTCAAAAGTGTTGTGAATTGGTTACAAAGAACCAATTTCAGGAAAATAGCACATCAGACTAAGGTGGGCAGCATTTCTGAAAGAGGATTTATTGAACCCAGAATGCCCTGTACCCCAAAGTGAGTTCATAAACAATGTATACCCATGACTGTGCCCACTGGGATTTCTGCAGAGTGATTATTGTGTGCATTGTCACTCTATGTTAGTGTCTGGTCATGACTTTGTGCAGTAACAGGGAAATGCTGTGTGTAGCTTGGAAACAGCATAACCACATTAGCAAATGAGCAGGGGCAGGCCTGCTCTATAAATATTAATGATTCAGTGTTTCTGCATAGATCTGTATTGCAAAGAGCTCTTCCGTCTACACTTCTGGGTGATTTGGAATGAAGCATACTCTGACTTTTGCTTTCTGATCCAAGGATGGTATTAGGAAAAAGAAGTAATTTTCTGAAAGAACTGTTTCAGCCAGCTTTCTTTTCCTTTGGCTTCTTCACAGCAATGTAGACGAGATTCCAAGAAACACACATCTGCTGCACTTCCATTTGCTTCAGAGGCAGTAGTGACTTTTGGCAGTATTAATGACACTGAAGAAAAAACTAGAATGCTCTGCTTTCCAGAGGGCAGGATGGGCTTTCAAGATGACTGTGTTATATGGGTTGTTCTTGTACCTGGAACTATTTGAAAAAACAGTCCTCTGAAGCAGTAGACTTTATTCCATGCTGAGGTCTTGCACTTCATGTACGTAAATCCAGAGCAAGACAACTGGATTTTTCCACTCACATGGCCACAGAACTGAGAAGGACCTCCTTGTGTAACTTTATTAATTTAATGGTGAACACACTCATTAGAAGTCCTGTCCCTTTATTTTCCAATGCACAATTCTGTAACATTTGCACTAAATGAAATATATTTTAGCAGTCAGTAGGAGTAGATCTATTCCTTTTAAAAGGAGTTGCCCTGGTAGGTATACTGACTACACCACTCAAGGCTAGGATAAAAGACGTGAGCAAGACATCAGTTAGAGGGCAAAACCAGCTGTTGTTTAGCTCTTGTCTCAGTACACATATTTATCCAGAGATCTGTTACTGCAATTATTTACATTTTCATTTCTATACCAGTGCTCTCTTAAGTACGATCTAATTGGTAAAAGATATTTGAGATTTTTTTCACGTCACATGATTTTTCTAGTCAAAAAAGCCTTCTTCTGACATTTTTTGCAAATCTATGAGTTTTCATAACATTTAAGATTTTTTTTCTTTTTCATAAAAAATGGGAAAATATTGTCTGAATTGAAGGATATATTTTGAAAACCCTGTTTCAATTCAAGTGCTTTTTACTTTTATTGTGCTTATTTTATGAGATGCTCATAGCTAAGATTTTTTTTGTATGCTTTATCAAGGCTTGTTATAATTGCTGATAAGAGTATAACAGTATTGCTTACCTGTAGGCTGAGAAATCTCAGCAGCAGAACCTGTAAGAAATGAAGCCTCAAACATATGCAAAATATGCACATGCAAACAATTTTTGCCTGGAAACCTAGAAATTGATAATATACTGTAGAGAATTGCATCTGTCCTTTTCAAATTTTCTGCCTTCAGAAGATCTGTGAAGGCTGTGGAAAACTTTTAGTTTATCCTATTGTGTGAGAGGCAAGAAACCTGGCTTAGTACCTCCCCTCTTAGTCTGAAAGGCATGAAAAAAGTTTTTGTCACAGCTATAGATAAAAATACACTCCCTTTCAATCCTCAATAGTCTGTGGTGCTGGTACAAAAATCAATTTCCTCTGGAGGACCAACTTGGGCAGTCCTTGGAATCAGTGCTTTAAACATGGAGGGGTTTTGGTCTATTTGCTTCTCAGCTTTGCATTTTGAGTGTCATCTGCACTGTTATTCTCCGTTTCCAGAAAAGGGAGAATGAGTAGTGAGAGAAGTGGTGATGCTTTTTATATGAATATAATAATTTAGGGTTATAAATTATTTTAATAAGTGTTTCACAATCTCCTGTGGGATGTACATAGTTCCTACTATCATAGAAAATCCTTTATATATTCTGGAGGCAAAATGGGTGCTACTTTCCAATTTATACATGCTTTAGTTTGAAATACAATCTACAGGTTAAGCCAAATAAAGGCTAACATCAGAGTTTAGGGCCTACAGGATCAGAACTATGCTGCTTATGTTACAGATTAGGCCTTTAGTTTGCATAAAATTTATGCTTCCCTGTTTCTCATAAGAGGCAGCTTTAAACCTGACAATATAATGTCGAGAATCACCAGGTGGAGTTATTGCACACATTTTAGAGATTATTTTTCTGACTACATAAGCATTGTTAAAGACATGGTTACATCAGTTTTCATTTTGTGAATTAATTTCTGACTGTAGGATGCATCATAAATCATGGGGGATGTTATTTTCCGTTCTTATGCTCCCTGTCTAGAGACTTTCCTCCTAGTCCCTGATATCTGGTCCCAGTGTCTTAAGACAACTGTCTGCATGTTATCTTCTCCGTTTTAGGATTGTGTATACAGCATAAGTAAACACTTTGCACAATATATAAACCTGATCTGTGCATGACATAACTTTGTAAAGGTGAGGAAACAATGCAGGTAAAGATGAGATGTGTTACTGTTGGGTAAGTTTGAGTCATTCCTGTTAAGTGTGGAAGAGGAGTCAAAACGAACAGGTATCAAGGGAAGTTGCCTGTTTAGAAGGTGCTGCAGGAGGAGACATGAGCACTATTGTACAGAGATAAGGAAACAGAAGGTATGCTGGTTGTATGTAATGCAGGTGAGAAACCTGCATTTGGGGTATAGGACAGACAGGCAGGTAAAAAATAAATTTGCAGGGAGAGTTCTGACCTGCTTAGGGTTCATTCTGATCACCAGAGAGCAGCGCAGGGTGGGTGAGAATGACAGGTATCTGTCACCATCAGGCTCCCTGCTAGGGGGAAACAGGAGCTGTATGTATCCTAATCTAATGAAGGCATATTGATTAACTGGGAATCTGCATGCACAGCTATAGCTATTCAGTCTGATTGTCAGTAAGATGATGTGAATGCCTACTTTAAATGTTAAAATATTCTTTAGATTGGAATCACATGTTTCCTTTGCTCTTTAGAGCCAATCCACTGAGATCTCTGACTCATAGACAGAGTGATCTTTCAAAGTCAAGTTGGCATTTGAACAACACTTAATATCTGCCCCTAAAAATCTAGATAAATATCCGTTAAATGAAGGCACCCAACATCACTCTCTAAGCTGGTGTAACAGCTACAAATACGTAAGTATTAATTTAAGAATTAAGGAACAATTAATAGGAATTAACTGATTGCTTACTGTGGTATTGTGGGGGAATTATGATATTTGTCTACCTTGCAAACAAAAACAAAAAACTAACAAATTAACAATCAAGAAGAAGATCAAACTCTAAGTAACTTTTGCTGAAGAGCTTAGCACTGGATGTGCTTTCTCTGCCACTTTAAATCACTACAGAGGACAGGGTGCTTAGGTATTAGCATAGATTTGCTGGGAGAAACTACTGTATGATATGCAAGAGGTCAGTCTTGAGGATCATACTGATCTTCTCTTTCAGCTTATAAACCCACTAAATGGCCTATTGGAGAGAAACAAATCCACAATTTCTATAAAAGAAAACCTCTCAGGGAAGGGTTGTTCAAGCACCAGTACTATTCTGTATTAAAATACTGAATTCTGTGGCAAACTGCATCGAAGTCCTGAATACAGACTTCTTGGAGACACACGGAGGTGCATATCCTGTGTAACACCTAATTTTATAGACCACAGAAAGTTGACTTTACAGGGTGAGCAGCAGAGACAGAAATCAAACAGTGGGTCAGTCACTCCAGATGTTAACACTGTCACTTGATAATAGGCAAGCGATTTGGAAAATGCTGCCTCTAATGTTCATGTGTGCTTTGTTTATACCAGACAGAATGCCCCATTTCTCACTGAGATAAAATAAGAGGGCTCATATTCCTTGTAGCATATTGAGTTAGAGACATGTTGGATGTTGCCACTTTTGAAACACAAGCTCATGACTGAGCTTTAAAGTGTACAACCTGACAGGGAATGATTCCACATGGCACTTGCCTTACTGGGCTGATAGACACAAAAAAAAAAAAAAAAAAAAAGAAAGTGTCCTCAGAAACACTCGAGGACTTGATTCCCATCCTGCCTTTGTAACACTGATGTTTGTGCATCTTTCTCCCCTTCTCTTTGTGCTTTTCTCAGATGATGTTTTATTGTCCTTCTGTTGCTAAAATGATATTGCGAGAGATTACCTATTGTGAAGCTGGAGAAAGAAATATTGCCAATGGCTTCTGTCACTTACCTTCCTAGGAGTTAAGGGTACTGAAATAAAGATTAAGGGCAGGGGGAGAAGAGGGTAACAGGGTAGAGAAAATAACTAACTGGAAAAAATGACAGACCTCTGTCTAGGAGGATTCTCTGAGAATTCAAGGAAGGTGCTAGTCAAATAAGTGATTATTGTCCCTTTTGCAACATGAGTGTCTTTATATAATTAGGTGTGCAAGCTGGCAAATCTCTTACAAGACATGCTGTGTAATCTGAATCATCACTAATGATATTTTATATTATTAGTATGAATGCAAGGAATGTTAATATCCCTGGCTATTTACCTTCCAACATATTTTCTAGCAGCAACTTCTCACAGAATTATATGGAAAGGAGAAGAAACTCCTGTTAATTCCATTGTCTATGTCTAATTATATTGTCTATGAAGATATAATTTCGCTAGGAAATTCTTTGATTTCTTACTGGGATGTAGAAGTGCAATAGAATATCTTTGGTCCCCCTGCATTTTATTAGAGGTTTTTGCTGTAATTATATTTCACTTCTAAGGGAGGAAAAAAGTTGCACTATAACCATCAGATTAGTTAATCTACATGCCTATATTCTGCTTTTGGAAATTCCTTGTGCATGAGAGGTGCTTTCACAGAATCACAGAATATTCTGAGTTTGAAGGAACCTGCAAGTTCCAGTAAGGTGACACAAGCAGGTCCTTCTGTGTACTCCTAATGTATGTACTCCAAAAAGGCATGTGAAATATCATCAGGAGATCTGTTCTTCTGGGTTTTTCTACTTTTGAAGGATGACAAATTAGTAAAATTAAAATTTCTGGTTTAGGATTATGATTTCTACTGACATTAGCCATGCCTAACAATTGACTCTAATCTCTAAATGATTTGGGGCTCTGCAGTTGCTTTCAAAGTTTGAAGGGTTCATCCATGATACCAACTTGTGTGTATCATGTAAGAATGAGTAATTGTGGGAGTTTGGTACAATGAGCACAACCAGTGATTTGTGAGATCAGAATGATCTCAGAAAAGTGTCACCAGCTGGCACAAATCTCACTATGAATTAGTGTCATACCTGATCCTTCTTACCTGAAGTCAGGCATCAAACATTAGGCCAACTGAATGTTGCTTTTGCTTTACTGGGGACAAGATGACGTAACCTATTTCCCTCCACAACCTCTCAAACTCCCGTGTTTTCAGCTAGGCTTTAATTTCACACAGTATTATGAGAAATAGTGTTGTTGTGAGGCACTGTTTTCTATCTGGGACCCAATGGCTTGTTCTAGGGGTCTGTGAATGTAAGCCTGTTGCCAGTAAAGCTAAATTAGCAATGTGATAGTCTGCACGGATGCTGTAAATTAAAAAATGTGGAAAACTACTTCAGTCTAGTAAACTACTGTTGGTGAGATCCCCACCTGGCTTTTGTGTTGTGAAAGCAATCTTCCCGCAGAAACTACTTATAGTTTCCCTGAACGGTTTGAAGAGGTTTTCTTTTGTTGTCTTGTTGTACAGTGAAACAACCTTGGGAAACTGTAGGGGGAATATAAAAATATAATGAAATTACTTTATTTTTGTGAAAAGAAAGAGAAGAAATATCAGTAGATTAATAAACTCAAGGCCAAAATGAATAATCTGTGAATTTGGGTTGTCATTTCATATGCATTAGCATTGTAACAGGGAGCAATGAATGTCATCCTTGAGTCTCAAATTGTGTGGAAGGGAATCTTCCTACTTTTCAGAGGGTTGACAGGACAGTATAAAGGGCAATAACAGTGGAAACTCTCTTTAAGGCTGTCATTAGGAGGAAAATTTTTTTCTTCTGAGGAGGAAAGGTTGGTACCTTAACATAATGACCCCAAATGATCACAGTAGAAATTACATAAAGAAAGTGAGCTGTTTGTGACATTCAGGAGTAGGTGTATCAGTGATGCTTAAAGAGCAATATGATAGTTTTTGGAATTGGAATGCAATAAGATGAAATAGATTTATTTTGCTCTCTTCTGTTAAGAAGGAAAATCATGCCTCTGGTTTCTCAAATATGAAGAGAGGTTGACATTCCCTATATGCAGTGGAGTGGGTAGCAGAGCAGATATGGGAGTACTCTGTAGAGTGCAGAGCTTCTCTACACCTCTTTCTATAATGTGTCTTCTCTTCTCCACTTGTCCTGCAAAAGTAGTCTTACAAAGCAAGCTAAATCGTCTTGGATCAGCAAATGGAATCCAACAACTAAGAAATACTGGGACACAGTGTGGGGAATCGGTTGTGATCTTAAAAACCTCCACTCTGAAAAGGGACTGCAGCTCATGACAGTAATCCATGCCCTTAAACTGGCAGGAGTGTATTGCCTAGAATGACAGTGACATTCAGTGGTCTCTGCCACAGCCTATGCTATTTATGAGGCACTTGTCAATACAAGCGATGCAGACTTTATGCTGAGAAGCATGTGGCTGACATTATGCAAACAATTATATAGTTTTACATGCTTGAGTGGTCCATTAGTTCAGGGAATCCTCTGTTTACCTAACAATCTGCAGGGTCTGGCCTATGAACTGTGAATTCTGATTTAGGATGTCTATGCATCACTTTACCTAACCTGATAGACCTCAGACACATGGTGAGCTAGTGCCCCTCTGGACAGGGAAAATGATATATGTTCATTTGAGCTCCATTCTTATAACATGGATGTATCTGATTTGGGTCCCTTGACTCTGTGAACTCAGTCCTGAATGACTGGAATTGATCATAGTGGCGGGGAAGTACACTAGCAGAAACTATAATGGCAATGTGTTTGAGAGAAAGCTTAAATGCCCACCTTCTAAATTAATGTTTTGTCACTAAATAAAAAACAAATGCCAAACCACCTGGACCCATTTAAAAACACCCCTCCCCAGCTAGAATCAGTAAGGCATATGGCTGATAGACAGCCAAGCTAATTACTTCTGATTCTGTTCAGATTATGGCATGTCCCATTGATGTAGTGGTTGCCTCAAGCTATTTAACCCTGGGCCAAATTGCCCTAGACCTATCTGATCAGTCTGAAGATTGATCTGGACTTTGTAGCAGACTCAAGGTTCATGGGGTTGGACATGTCTGTATGACACACCATTGCAGAGATGGATCTCTACACCATGGTCCAGTACCTTTGCCCTCTGTTATCCAGTTCATGTCTTGAGCAACCCCAGTGATGAGTCTGAGTCTCTAGGGACAGCTATTCATGGATGCAGTGACAATGGCCTCAGCATGCAAACTGTGTTGCAAATACATTAGAAATTATGTGGTCTCCAAAAGCCACTGTCCAAAACCCTTGAGAAAGTGAGTAAATGTTCCCTGCAGATTTATTCCATTAGTTACTAGGCGAAGACAAAGCTGTCAACAATGATATCTCCTTCCCAATTAAGCTCAGTATTACAGTCCATAAATCACAGCATGTCTTCCCTGTGGGGAAAGAAAACCTGTACAATTTCTGAAAATGCTCATAAACACACTGTGTAGGAGATAGCTATGTTTTTTTAACAAAGCACATTCCATCATATTGCCTTAATATTGAATCATGACTAAGTCTATTAAAGAGACCAAGCAATTGTGTTACACTTTAATGCCAGGTAAAGGTCAGCTAAAATGTTTTTTTCTCTCACAGGAGACTGCTGATCATTTTGATTAGTATTGTCTTCTATCCCTTTCCCACCAAATCACAGAGAATAGGACTACAGGGACATCTATTCCCTTGTTCCAACGCAGAATCAACTCTACTTGTGTCTGTCTTCATAAAAACATCCAGTGACGGAGTTGTCTACACCTGTCCCTGGAAATTGATTCCAATGCTTTGCTACTTTAATTCAAGGAGTTTCTATTTCTGACCATCTTGATTCCTCCATGCTACAATATGAGTTTTTTGGTTCTTATTTTGGACTCTTTCTGTCAGACTCTGAATTCATCATAGAAGAGTGAGGGTTTTTTATTTTTGTTTTATTGATTTTTTTGGGTCCGTTTCCCCCCACCACTCCCCATTAGCTGCTGTCCTAATAGCTACACACACAGCTCACTTTGTGTACTGCTTGCTTAGAAATGGGGTATATCAGAGTACACGAATGCAATGATAAAGAAAGATATTAGTAGGGTTTGGAGAAAAAGGATATAGCACTTTATTTGCCAGATGGAGCAATTGAGCTGTGTCCACAGTGCTGCTGAAGGATGCCCTATGAGTCCTGGCTTCTTTAGGAAGCATAACTCATACAGGACAAGCTCCTACCTCTCTGCTCTCTCACAAGTTCCAGTGTAGATGCCTCATTCATGAGGGTTTTGTACAGGAGACCACTGTCAGTCTTAGAGGAGTCAAATGTTCTCCCATACCCAGAATCCTTCTGTGTGGTGTCACTCAGCAGAGTTAACTAAATGCAGAAATGAAAAGTCTGCCCTGCTTATTGTGATAATATCGACTTCTTCATAGACTCAGATACAGGTAACTGTACCAACACTGATCAAAACAAGCCTTCAAGTTTTCTCCCTAACCAATGAATATACAAATAAAATAACTATGATGACATTCATTCAGACACAAGAATAAAGAAGGGAATATTTTAAATTCTTGCACCAGATAGAACAAAAACACTGAGGAATTGGAAATGTCTAGAAAGTAAACTAGAAGGACAAAATTTTGAAACCTCTTGAGGTATTACACATTCCATTTAAACTAGTAAAGGAGATATCTCTTATCTCAGAGGAATATATGATTAGAAAATATTTCCTGTGTGATCAAATCCAATAATTTCTTGATAAACAGATCAAACTCAGTTTTAGGAGGATGACAAGGGGTGTCTTTTCTTCACTACTTGGAGGCTTTTTCTAGAACTTCAGTGCTATGAGTGCTGTATTTTTTTCTCTGCTTTCCAGTATGGAAGGAGACCCCTGGTGGCTTAGCGGTTAAGATGCTGGTCTCTCAGCGCCAGGGCCGCAGGTTCGAATCCCGTTCCTGCTTCAGGGTCCCCCGGGTAGATGGAGCTCGTCAGCCCCTAAGGCCATCCAT
>JAWWLV010000183.1:14021940-14040280 GCA_035041135.1 Platyrinchus mystaceus | reverse complement strand
AAAAATCCATTGCGCAGGCTTGAAAGGTAAAAAGACCTTTCCCAGATCTTCGTTCGCGAAGACTGGCCACTTACTTTTACCAGTATGGAAGTATTTATGGCCAATTTGCTGCCATGTAGGATGCTTTACTTGTATGCCCTTACATGCTTACTGTTCCTGATAACATTACAGGCTGTCCTTGCTTGGGTAACTGAAACTTAAGATCAGGGTGGTCGTAGACACTAAAGAGGCAAGATCACACTTATTAGGCCTGAGAACCAAAATGCATAAAAATAAATCCTTTAAATTTGTTCCAACTGACATTTTTGAACACTTTTTTTGTCCCTGCAGTTTTGAGTCACCTAAATTGCTTGAAGTAGCATACCAGGTCTAATGGGAGGGGTGTGTGTGTCACCAGGTGAGATGCAGGTCTCCAGTCTCTGAACTTGCTGGAGCATTTCCATCCAGAATAAAACAACTGGTTTGAGAATCTGAGATACCATGGTATTTATTAATTGGCCAACAGATACTGCATATTTCATTATTTATACTGCAGGTCTACTCTGAGCTTTCAAATCTAAATTGAAAAAAAAATGACCGAAAAAAGTTTCTGAAAAACGATGTTTCTGAAAGAAGATGCTGTCCTTAGGCCTCTTCTGAAGGAAAAGTACACATTGTGGAGTTAGACACATAATAGTAGCAATAGAGTAAGGATATTAATCGAGCAGAAACAGTGACACAGGTCGCTTGAGGTGAAACATTTTTCTTGCATCATAAACACATGCTGCTGTTATTTCTGAACGGGAAGATGGAGAGACTCTGGAAAAACAGAGAGATCATTCTGTGTAAGGTGCTGTACAGTCATTTGTTTTATTTTAGCCAGTATCTTGTGTCCACTAGCACTCCCAAAACTATAATTCCTAATAACACTGAACTTCTTTCCCTCCATGAAAACCCACACTACTAGTTCTCAATTTAAAGGATGTATTTAACAGGCTGTGGACAAATGCTAAGAAACCTTTGTAGGAATCTGATCTAGTTGTGGGTGAACTGAAATCCATGGGCTGTCCCACAGTGCAAGAGTGATTGAAAATGATAGACAGCAGTGCTTATTTTTTTGTAAACCTATGTATTTTTGCGCACAAATTCCAATAGCTCTCCCTACGTGCTCCAACACAGGCTCCCTTTACACAAAAAGTAGGACCAGACTATCTTTGAAGTCCTTTCCCACCTGGGCTATTCTATGAGTATTGACACCTGTTCAGTGCCTCCAACGGAGTTTTATGTGAGAGAAAGCATCCCTGGACTAGGTGTGGAATGCATGGAGTCCAGGTTTGCTTTGCTGTGTCTGTGGAAAGGGAAGAGGAATCTGGTGTTAAGAGGAATCTGTAATTAACAGCTCATGATTACTTCCCAGAGACTCAGTAGTAGAAAATAAGCAACATTATTGTCTCTAGGATTGGTCTGCTTATGAGGTCTCCTTCCCTGTCAAGCTGTTTAAGCACAAATGAAAGAGCAGAACCTGGCCTGTAGTGAGCACTTGAAATCCTCTGCAGGCTCCACAAGAGCAAATAAAACACACTGGCATTACAGGGACTTGATATACTAACTGAGTCAAAGGAGAATAAAGATATTCTGATTTGAAACACAAGCCTGTTTAGAAATAATGCCACTAAACTCTTTAAAAGAAAAAATCCTTTATGAAGAAGTCATCCTTTAAGGAATCAATGCTCAGGGGTCAGAGCCACCAGCCTCTAAAAATGCTCTCTAAAGAATTAAACTGGAGACTGTGAAGGTAGGATTTTATCTTGTGCTCTGTATGTGTGTTAAATTGTTTTGCTTAGGTACATAAGCTTTAAAAATCTAGTTAAATGCTACAGTCACCAAAGACTTAGGACAGGGAAGGCTGTTGACCCTTCTTTAAAAGAGATATTAAGACAGGGATTCTTCACTAGGGGGGAGTTTTGAAGTCATTAGATCAATCTCTTCATGTTATTCTCACAATCTAGCATTTTTCAAGGAAGCAGGTCTGAAATGTGATGTAACAGCTGACATTGCTTTCCAGAAAGTTGTTATACCTTTTCTGTATAAGTGCTAGATTTCTGTTTCTTTGCTAGCCCCAAACCATGCTGTTTGTAGTTTGACTCCCTCCTTTCCAGTGTGTTGAGATGGTGTTTTCCAATTTTTCCAGACTTTTCTCTAGGTTGTTTCTGTTGTTATTTCTTGTCTTCGAATATTATGGCAGCTTTTGCATATTCTAAACTTTTGGGACTCTACTGTTCTGGGCACTACACAGGCTAGCAGACCAGGAGGAGAGGAATTCTGCCATGGTTAGATCAAATGAAATACTGAAGGAAAGCATGGAAAAGAATATATTGGTATTAATTTCAAACAATAATGTTATGCTAACATTGGGAAGAACAGTAGTGATGGTTACTGAATGTCTCAGGCAATTTGGAACTATCCTGACCGATCATGACTTTGTTCTGATTGCTTCATAAAATTGGTGAAGATCCAGGTTTCACTCCTATTTTGTAGCAGCCCTAATCAAGTTGTGTTGCTTTGTGGGGAACATGGCTGATAGCTACTGATTGCTGCAGTTGTCTTGGATCAGTTGGGGATCTTAAAGTAGTCGTGTGCTCCTGGAGATGATTTAAAACCCACAAAGTGAAACAATTAACCAAATTAAACACAACAAAGTAAAAAACAGTGGTGGAGAGAGAAGCTGTTCAGTAGGGCATCTTAACTTGTATGTGTGTTACTAGTAAGTATTCTAATTACTTATGCCCTTAACTTTGTCCTTAACTTGAGAAAATTAAAATAGCTACTAGAAGATTGCTAGCAACAAAGAAAGTACACATTTCAGCCTGAGTCCCTGAAAAATGTTGCTTTTAAAAAGAGAGTGGGGGAAAAAAAAAAAGAAAAAAAAAAAAACAAACAAGAAAAAACCCCCCAACATATTCTAGGCAAAAAGGACGAGAACAGTCTCTTTCTCCAGCTGTAAAAGAGAATATATATACATATAGCTATAATTTGCAGCTCCTAACTAGATCAGAGCAGAACATACAATACATTTTAGCAGAAAGCCAAACAGTATGATGTGGCTTATAAAGCAAATCTTTGTGGTGTTGCACAAAGGATTTTTGACACATTTGCATGTGTAAGGGTTGATTTTTTTTTTTTTAAGTGATGTCAGTAGCAGATTGTTTATGAAGGTAAAAGGAATTTTGGGGGAACAAAGTAAGATAAAATATGAGAGAGGATGAGACAACAGAGGGAACTTAGCTTTTTCAGTAAAGAATTATTTAGCAAAGCCACTTGGCTTTGCTATCAATGGTCAGAACATCACTCCTTTTCAAATTTTAAGGAAAGAAACACAATCCAAAGCTTTTCCTTTCCTCATCCTGAGACTGCAACTGAATGTGACTGTTGGTATTAAAAATATCTTGAGGTGCTGAAATGAGTTCTATCAAGCATTGTTTTATGTCTGGTAATACTTACCAGAAGTGGACTGACTTTCAATGTATTTTCAGAGGAATTGTTGATCAATTTGCTTTAACACTGCCTCCAGAATCTGATGATAGATCAGTACAAATATGGACTGGAGGATGCTATGGCAGATGCAAATAGAGATGCTCAGATTTGTAATTTTGAATCTAGTCTTTAGTAGCATTCATAAGCCACCTAAACTACGGACCTAAACTTCTGAAAAGTATTTAGGATGATATTAAGAATATTTTCTTCTGTACCAATAGGAAAGTTATTTAACATCATTAACATTTAATTAAATGTTAAACTGAATAGATCTAATATGTGCCTTGAGGAATAAAGCTTTTGTGTTTTCAAGGATGGAAAGAGTTTTTTGCCTTTTTTTTTTTTTTTTTTTTTTTTTCTTTTTGATTTTCCTTTTTTTTTTTTTTTTTGTAAGGGAACAAATTCTGCCTAGGTTCCATCACTGAAAAGAAATTCAGTTGAGTGGTTCTGATCTCTGAAAAGCAAAAAGAAGCCTTAAGAATTGGGCAAACAAGCAGAACACTTTGGATGTAACCTTGAAAACAATGTTGAAAACTATGAATGACATTATTTGCACTGAAAAAAGGTCATGATCTGTAAATGCATGAAGAATCCTGTATTTTAATACAAAAACGTGCAGTTTGAAGTCATGTTTGTCTTGAAGGATGTTAAAACTAGGAGAGCATGAAACACAGGTGTCTTTCAAAAGCGAAATTGTAGCTGACAAAAAAAAATTGGTGTCCAAGTTCAACATTCAAGCCATTTTCTCAGGGCATGTTGCATGTAACCTCATCAAGCCTGCTGAGCATCATTTATACGCACTGTGTAAATCCCTGGGTAATACAAAGGACCTGAATCACATTTCTAGAATTAGGGGCTGAACGAGGAGACAAATTGGTCAGGGTCCCAGTAGAATGGGGAGAACCCCATAAAACCAATTTGAGTTGGGATCTCTCTTCCTTGGAGGAAGAGGAATGATGTTGAACTTGAAATGTATTAATAGAAGCTGTTCAAAAAAAAAAAAAAAAAAAGGCCTCCAGTAACAAATTAATTTCTAGCTATCAGGATTTTATTGAAAATTGGGACACATTTTCCATAAATACCACAAACTACAAATATTCTGATCAGCTCTCAGTAGTTAAAAAATAAGATCTCAATTTATCTTTTTATTAGACATTGAAGATGATGCCATATGTTAGGACCTATATAATTTCTCCAAGATTTGCAATGAAGGCATTTGATCAGTAATTTGGAGATGGCCTCGTGTGGTGTTTGTCTTTGTCTTCCTCAATTACCTGAAGCAGTGTATAACTTTTGATGCAGTACATGCCTGCTAAATGACTAGCCAGACTGTTAATTGCTCTTACTTATTACCAGAGGCTGATGACTCTATGCTATATTAGGAAGATAATAAATATGTGGAACCTGTCTATTGCCCCACTCTTTTTTCATCAGCCCAAAGAAACCATAAAATGTAACCATTCTAAGGTATAACTGTTTTCTACCACAAAGGGACAAAGGATTGAACATGACAACAGAAATACATGCTGAGGGGAAGGACAGGGCCCAGTTTAGCAGCCCATAGGGTCAGGTTGGCCAGAGAATCCAATGTTTCCTAGAGGTAAGGAAAAGGGTGTTTCTCTGTTCCTGGACTCTGCAAGGTTGTGCTCTGACCTGGCATCTATACTCAAAAAAAGTTGCAGAAATACAATGTACTATATAAACAAATTCATCTATGTGAATTTTGAATGTATCCAATTTTGAGGCTTTCTTACTTCATCAGTAAGCTTTCCCAACCTGCTTGCTGTAGGAATCCGTGCTCTCTGCAGCAGTGCTAGAACATACTGCTTTTTGGCAAAAGAAGAAAAATCTTGGATGAGATCAATTTTACAAATGACTGACTCCTAAAAAATGCTATAGAGTGTAGTATAGAAACAAAATAACAATGAAAAGTCAAACACAAGAACAGAGCCCTAGAAGCTCTGATGTGTCATTGATGTAAATGGCTAGAAGATCCAAGGCTTAAGGAAATTAAAATGTCATGCTTCAGTTCAGTTGTAATGCTTAAAGGTACGTTTATTTCCCACTATTTATTCATGCAATCTTTAATATGCTCTCAAATGTCAAGGTAAGTGCTATTCTTGTTCATTAAAACATTTTTTGGATCAATGCTTTCATGATGTGCAAGGAGAAAACAATCTTCTCTATTATTTTCTATTTTGACAGACAAATTATCTTACCTATACCTTCAAAGAGATCTGGTGATAACAGAAACATCTCTTTTATCATATACTAAATATTCATTAACAAATCTGAGCAGTCAGTGGTTTCTCATGAGACAAACCCTTATTAGAGCAATAATTACAGTGGGAAATATGAGATATGCAGTCACTTCTTAATTTACTTCATCTGTCTTTTCAAACTGTTACACTCAGATCCTGATAGTTGTATGGCAGACCCTCTTTATTATTTCCATTTTCTTTAAGTTGAGTTAAGACCAGGTCCTTCACAAGAAAAATCACTGGTTTGATGTCTTATTTCCAAGTTACAAAGTCCACACAAAAATTTTTTTTACAATTAGATCTCGATTTAGCTAGCAAAAGTTGTATTTTGGAAAAAATACCAAATAAACAATTCCAAGCTTCCCAAGATAATAATCAATATTGTTTGCACACATAAAGCTTTTGGTATCCATTAAATTGTGTCAAGACTTGGTTCACTTAGTAGTCCTGATTAATAACCCTGGTATCAACTTTTGAAGATTTCTGCAAAAAATTTTCTTGAACCAAAGTATTTGTATGCAATTAACTGGGATTTTGCATCATTCTGCCAGTAGTTAACTGACCCACCTAGGGAATATTTACTTACATCTCACTATATATCACCTTTACTCAGAAGAATTATCAGAACTGTTCTGACAAAGCTTTTGCTTGTATAATACCTACATCATTACGTAATATCAATCACCATTAATGAATGAATCCTCACAGCAGCCTTGGTAGAGGCTTTCTAATGCAGTTGGGGTAGTTGAGGTGAAGAGCTATTTTTTTGCTTGATGCCAGGAAAGTAACTGCTGCACACTAGGATAGATTTTTTTTTTCTCTGTTGTGCTTCCCACATCAGATTTACCCACAAGAGGATCCTTTGTTTCATGCACATCCAAGAGTGCAATCAAAGCACCATAGTGCTTTGAGCAACTGCTTCTGTGATGCACAGATATGGTGTACAAGAGGCAGGAAAATAGCCAGAGATATGGTAATTTTAGAAGAGGTGTCTCTTTGGAAAAAGTATCCTCTTAGAACAATTATGATTTGTCAAAGTCAAAGCAGTTACTCTAGTAAAAAGTGAGTGAAGGAATGAGGTCTCTGATTCATTGAATAATTATTTTTTTCTGGGAAAAAAATAAATTTGTGACTAATTGATAAACCTAAGCTGGATTCCTAAATGCTGAAACATTCTTTTTTTTTTTTTTTCTTTTCTAAAGGCCATGCTAGAAAATAAGAGAAAAATAAATATGCAAAGGGGGTTACTTTTTAATTAAATTATGGTTAATATTTGAGCCTTCTCTAAATGCTACTAAATGTCACAGAATATATTGGTGGACCTCCATAGGGGGCATGGCCTGCCTCACCATTGTCTGCACCACAGGCCTCAGAGGAATCTCTCACATATTGTCACTCCTCTCTGGCTGCAGTTGCTGCTGTGCATGAAAATTTATTTAAAAAAATGATAGCAACATCTATTTTTAAAACTCCTGGCAAGAGAACCATTTGGAGGAAAAGAAGCCTAAGGATAGCAATTTGAGTTGAGCTGTACTTTGGAAATTAGAAATTTTGTTAAATCACAAATGTTTCAAGGCCATCTCAAACCTCTCCTCATTTCTTTAAGTCAGACTCATCTTTTGCATTTTAATTAACTATTTACCATAACAACATCTACTTCCCACTCTCTTTAATAAATTAGCCATTTTCCCCTTTAATTTTCAACTGACTTCATGTATGATACTTTATTTTTTGTCTTCTTGCCAACTCTGTCTTTAATTCTCCTCTCTCTTCTCTGGATCCAGTGAAGTATCTTTTTCTTTTATTTCAGTGCTGGAGTTTTGAAAATTATTCCATGCATAAGAATTTTGAGCTCTATTGAGATCTATTAGCTATTCTGAGCAGGTGGTTGTGAAATTTAGCTCTGATCTATAGCACTATGAGTATTATTGTATTATAATATGGACAAACCTTTTTTTAGATATATTGGATTCGTTGTATATAATTCACTGTAAACCTCAGCTCAGATCTCAAAAGCTAATGAATTGTCAGATTAAATATTGTAAGTTATTATTGAAGGATTAGATAACAAAGCACAGAACATCATTGTGTCATTGTCTAAGGCTGTGTTATGTCTTGAATACTGAACACACTTCTGGCCATCTCATCTCAAAGGATTTAACAGTATGAGGAAAAGTACAGAGAAGGGCAAAAAGGCAGATCAAAAAAATAGAATGGCTTACATACACCAAATATTGAATAGAATAAATAGAAAAGAATTTTAGAGTATATGGTAGGAATGTATGAAGTATAGTAGGAAAAATGTACACAGAATTTGTATTCACCTCTTACAACACAATAACTAGGAACCACTACAATCATAAGGTAACCAGATTAAGCAAACAAAGATTACCTTTTCACCACAGAGACTGATTGAATTGTGGAATTTATTGGTGCAGCATGTCTAGAAGACAATGGAAAAATGGACTTGAAAGGAGAGAAAAGGAGCTCATGGAACAAAACTCTTCAGAATACATTTTTACTTAACTGTTGCGACACAGGCCAGGTTTGGCTCCTAAAAGGTGCTCTGTCTCTAGTAGGAAATACTTCCTGTAGTATTTTGAGTTTTTGTTCCTGTTCCTCAGTGTTGGGATGAAAGGAAGAGAAACATGGAACTCAGTTAAGGTCACTTGCAAAGTTATTGAGGCTGCAGTGATAAGTGGGAACAAAAGTAGAAATGGCTTTTCAAAGACCCTTTTACTTAGTTTTTAATACTGACCAACTTTAAAAAAACCTCAAAACCATGAAGCATCAGCTCACTTTATCTTCAAAATGAAACCTGACACTGACTTTTTTAACATGACTTTGGCCTCTTTCTCAGATCACCAAGCTTTCCAGCATTTTTCAGTACTGCAATCCATATTGATTTCTTTCTGGTTTTTATAAGGTCACTAAAAGTGAGTATCACAATATCATAGCCTCCATGCATAATTCAGCATTTGTTGACACAGAAGGCAGCTAAATAAAGGCTATTTGATTGTTTTTAGAAGAAATTCACAGAGACCTTATTTATAGAACTGGTGGATAAAATTCCCCTTCTATTTGTCTCAGATAAAAAAAAAATAAAGGGAAAATTGTTTTAAACCAGTTCATCTATTTGAACTATTACACTTGCACTATGTTATTTTCTTTTCTGTCTTTTCCCAAAGTCTTTCTTGAAGATGATTATAAATTTGTTACAGTATTTTTTAAACTTGAGGAAAGATCCTTCATATTCATCAGTCTAACACAAAAGGAACAATATGATCTGTAATATTTTATGGAGATTTAAATGATGAGGGGTTTCCTTCCTTAAACAGGTATTAAGAATGTAAAATCCTGAAAAAAAAATTCTCTTTCAAAACAAACAGCCTGAGAATCTGCTCATTGACTGGAGAAATTCCTCCATGCTGTAAATAAAATAATGAAGTAATTCTACTCTAAACCCTTGAGAAATTTGGTCCTCTTTCAGCTACTCTACTGCTGATTAAACAGTTTCAGTTGGACTGAAGGCCTCTAGTTCCAAGATATTTGAGTCTCAAAGGCTGAATCTTCATATGAATTGCCTGTTTAAGACACCAAAAAACCTGAGTTGCCAGACTGCTCTGAGGAATTGCATACAGCATGTGTTAATTTCAGCAATCCAAACACACAAGCATATTCTCACCTTTCAGTAGCACAGTCAGGATTCAGCAGTCAGGAGCTTTCCAGATTATGTTTGCATTTACCATTTATTACAGAAACAGCTTATGCTTTGACAGAGGCAGGTATGGTAACAGAAACATACTGCAGTTAAAAATGTTTCATTAGAGACTCATTAAGTCTTCTGAATTAATACCACAAATAGTTATAAAAGGTCTATTTGGATGATTATCAAATTTAGGCAGGAGGCCAGAATCAGAAATAATCTATTGGCTGGTCCTGTTCTAGTACTGGAAAGAATCCCTGTAAAATGGCAGTAAGAGTGCAAAATATGAAGATATGCTGGGAAGGCAGTGATTTCCCATGCTCCCTCACACAGAAATTTTGAGTCTTGTTTTACTTTATGATACTAAGCCTTTAGTAGAGTAGAACTGCTTTGTTTTCCTTCACGTCTGTGTTTTCAGCTCCTACTTTGAACTCTGGCTGAAAGAAACTTGAATTCACAGTATGCTGCAACAAAGATACAAGAAAACAGCTGCTTTTATTTTCCTGAAACCTTTGAAATAAGACAATTTTTGGTGCATTTGGAAGGGAAACTGAGAACTCTATTCCTCAATACTTCTATTTTTCTTCCTTCATATTTCTTTCTAAACAGTATTATTAATTAGTTATTACATGAGCCCCTTGGGAATTCTGATTAAGCCAACCACTTATGCAAAAATCAATCTTTGAATGGCAGGCTTTGTTAATCTTCCAAATCCAATTTCCATTTCTCACATTCCAGGTTTATTGATTAAACTTCAAAATTCTTGAATCATCTGTCAAGTTTACTGGATTAGTCTGTGTCTAATAACTTAATTGCTTTCAAAAACAGATGTGCTACTTCCATTGAACACTAAAATTTTGTTAGAGACATCTAAGAAAATGGCAGAACACACACACATAGATATTCAGAAACATTTCACTACTTAAACTTTCACACAGAACTGCAGTGTGACTGTGAGTGTGAAGGGATGGAAGGGCAGGCAGACTGCATGGTGTAAGAGAGCCAAGTAAGGTCCTGTTTCTGTGCTTTGCCACAAGAAACTTTCAGTTTCAGTCAGACTTTGAGGTGAGCAACAGATACTTTCTTATGAAGAAACTTTGCCATAGGCCTAAATGAATTTAGGTTGCTGTCATACTTGGCATTGGGGAGCCATAGCAAAACCTAATTTCTCCTCTGGAAAAAGATTTAAATGGCATTTAAATGGATAGAAATGGCAGAAATACACAGAAAATGAGAGGGGAAAATGCTTTGTCTGTAATTATATAAACTAAAATATTGGAATAGAAATCCTTTTTTACTTATTAGGAAGGGATGAAAGAACTCATGAGCTGTCTATTGGATTTCAAAATTACCTATAAATTAATCAAGTACCTGAAATTCATTATACATAACCAAAAGTATTAGATAATTAAATTAATTAAACTGAGACTTATTGGAATAATTGAAGTCACTGGCATAGTTAATATAAGTGAGCAGAGCTTATTCAGGAAGAAGAATGAGGGAGAGTGTGCACCTGTGTGTGTCAAGCAACTCTGTGAAGACATTTACACTACAGTCATCTTCCTAGCACAATGTAGATCTGATGAAAAAGTCTGGGTGATAAGGAACCACAAAAGCCTTACTAGCACTATTGTGGTGGGCACTTACTTTGAACCATCAAAACTAGATCAGGTAAAAGGTATCTTTGTGAACAGCTGAAAGGCAAAGCAGAGTTCAAGACTTGCTGTTAGCAATGGTTTTTGACTACCCAGACATGTGAAGGGAATGAAGATAATTTTTATACAGAAGGTGGACAAACTCTTAGAAAAGGCTCTGTACATTTCATTCTGATGGGGATGATAACTCATTGAGGTTATCGGGGGAGAAGATAATTTGACAGAGAAGAACCACGGAGAATGCACAGGGTTCACCATGGTGGAAATAGGGAAGAGGAATGGCAAGGCCCAGTTCTATTATCCTCAGTTACTCAGTAGGTAAGATTTCCCTAGCAGCTGCTACCTGAAAAAAATGCATGTTGTCATTTATTTTGACAATAGGAAAACTTCTGATATTTTCTCATGTCTCTTTCTCAAGAGCAAGATAAGTGGGGGTTTTCTGATGAAAGTACTACAAGGTGGATGCAGAGGTGACTGAAAAAAACTTTCTCTCTCTTTGAACAGCTATCAAGGACTCTGCTGTTCTTTAAAAAGTATAGAAATTAAATTGTACGAAAGGAGGCTGAAATTTCAGTCTGGAAAAATATGTGGCAGTAAGGACTGTGAAGCACTAGAAGAGCTTACAGAGAGAAGAGATGGAGTGTTTAAAAGTCCTTAAAACCTGCATAGAGAAGCATGTCAGAAATTGTTCGGACAAGGGTAATCTCACTGTGGTTTACCAGAAGTGACAGAGTGAGCACTTGAGGTGTTTTCCAAGCCTATAGTTGCATGATCCACTGACTTTTCAGAGGCATGCAATAGTCTGTTATTAGGTGTTTTTCCCATGGTTCCCCACCATAAAATTTGGGGTTTTACACTTGAGAGCATTTTCACACATTCACAATGCAAATTGTTCTAAATGTTAATGTTAACGTTCCTGTTTCTAGGTATCTTTTGAATGACTGTATGCAAACAGGAGAATGAGACCAAAAAATACAAAATATAAATAATAAACAGAGTATGCAATCGATTCTTCCAGTCAGAAAGGGTTCAGAATTCATAACCCTGTTCAATAATTCACAAATCAATTAAAATAACATTATTATTCTCTCTTTCCACTTAGCAGTAACAATGTGTAAAGGTCACTTGCCATCTAGTTAGGGAAAAGGCAGCAATTAACATCAGAGTAAAACCAGAATATTCATTTTCTGTTGCACAATGTAAGCGTGACATGATTTTCTACTTAGATGGAGCCTTCAGTATTAGCAGGGCTGAATTTTCACCTCACAGAGAAATTAAAAAAGAATTTTTAAAATGTTGCACTGACCCTAGAAATCTTGTAATTTCCTGTATAAACAGTGAGACCTAAAGATGTCAGAGGTGATTGGAAGCCTGATTTCTGTTACCTTAAATGCCAGCAAAAAGTACTTTTAGGAATAGTTCTGAAATATGAAAGGAGACACCTTTTTTCTACTTGGTTCACCTGCAAGCTGGCATTCATGCCAGTACTTTGCTAGGATTTCAAGGACTAATGCTTTGCCTGCTCAATGGGGATTCTCTCCTCCTATTACTTTTTCCTTTTATTTTCTTTTATTTTTTTTTCTTTTTTATTTTATTTTTCTCCAATAAGGATCTCTCAGCGAAATCTCTCCTACTCTTTTCTCACTGGCCTTACAACCAGGAGGCTGTGGAGAAGGAGAAGGCTGAACGCACTGAGTACAAGCCACTTCTTGCTGTATGGAGCTCCCTTTAAATTAATAAATCCTAGCAGCAGTCTTGAGACAACCTTGGGCTAGCCTGACTGCTGCCTTCTGATGAGAGCAAGTAAGTCAGGGAAGTGTTGAGATGCACCTTTTGTGCTTGCTGACTTGGATTCCCGACACCTCTACATTATGCTGCTTCTCTGTCACTGTGCTCCATTTCCTAGTGTTCATTTGAAGATTTTCAGCAGTTTCTGACAAGTTTATGCCAAGTCTTCAACAACTTTCTGGGGCTCCAGGTAAATCTCAAAAAATAATAAGAGGAATAGTTATTTTTTTCCAGTTCTAAATGTCCTTTTCAACAAATCATAATGTTTATGCTTTGAAATATCATAAAGCTGTTAATGCTGCATCAAGGGCTAAATTAGATCTTTGCTAAAAAATATGTCATTTAGGTAGCTGTCATTTCTAGTCTTCATCTTTCTGGTTTCAGTTTACTACCATAAAATATTTTAAAAGCTGTTAATCAATTTTTATTGATACATTTGGCCTCAAAGATACTAAGTCCCTTCTTTTTTTAGGGAAATATGGGAGGAGGAATAAAGGGTAGTATTTATTAGTGCTGTCTGCAAGACACAAACACTGAGACATGACCTCAGCTTTATTAGCTGGTGCCAAGGAATCCAGATGGGTAAATTAATACAAAAGGCCACTAAAAACTTGGTTTTGTGTTGTGTTAGAAAGTCTTAGAAAGATTCCAGTCCCTGTGGAACTGCAAAATGTTGTTTTTTTTAATCCTTATTGTTTGTGTTGTAGGCATAAACTGTAATTTAGGCTTCCCCCCCTCCTCGTTGTGAGAAAGCAAACATATAAAAAATCAGGTGTCAAACAAGAGTTTCCTCCTTAATATTTGACAAGATTTCTTCCAAAAGCAAACCAGCAAATGCTTTCTCTATGAACTCCATAATTTTCCAAATACAGAGCTCTGAGATACTAAACTCTTCTGAAAACCTAGTGTTACAATTGTCTTTTTCTTTTCCACTGACAGATTTAACAAGTGTTAAGCATTTCTGTCATTCTCATGTTAGCATATGAAGTGTGAAAATTAATTTTACTTGCTAATCAAAAGGTAATTCGTGTGGGGGTAGCAATTGTCACTCCATCAGGGAGGAAAAAAAAAATCTAGGTCTGCTGTGAGCCTGAGAGAACAGGTAGCATAGATGTTGTCTAGAAAAATACATCTGGGAATTAGTGGAAAAGGACATGTGAGATGAATCTTATGAACCCACCAGTTGAAGTCAATGAAGGTGCAACATATATTTTCTTCTAAAAATATTCCTCTTCTAGAAAGAGATTAATGACTCTACTGACTTATATGGCGATTACAGAAAATAACCTTAAGAGCTAACTAGTACCCATAGTGGATAGAATATCCACAGAGAGTGACCAGTGTTGCTAAACCAATATCTGTCCTTCCCTTACCTACTGCGGAATGAATCTGTGCATAAAATGTAAGGAAGCGTGCAATGAATCAAGAATAGTATAAAGTTTTTCTGCAATCTTTCCCTAACATATCATACTTTGCTCATTACTGAGATGTCAGTTCTTTTGATTAGTTCATGAAATTGATCTCAGTTGTGCACTATTAACTTCCTAGAAAACAAAATGGCTTTTTGCCTTATAGCTTCAGCCACTGTGATGGGGAGAACTACCTTGCTTTTTGTCTCCAGAAAAATTTTAATAGCCCTCCTCTCCTGCAATTCTTGCAAAAATATTATCATCAGGGTTGTAGGGGGGGTGCAACTATTTTCTACTACAATGCCTTGATGTTTTTTACTGTTTATGTGCTCCTTCTTCATCTTATATTTACACTGTAAATTATGTGGGTTAGAGATCATCCTTCTATTTTGCACTTTCTTAGCACCCAGTAGCAGTCTGGACCAAAAGTATGAGTAGTACAAAATCTTGTAATAAATCATCTAATATATGTGCACTCTTTTAAGTTATTGGAAGGTCCATCTCTTAGAGATATTATGGGAGAGAACAAAATGACAAGGATGAGAGATGCAAAGAGGAAGCTCTAGAAAATTAATATAACAACTTTTTACAAAAATCTTCTCTGAGCTTTAAACAGTGTATAAATGATTAAAATGGACAGGACAAATATAACTAGGTCTTTTAAAGTGATTAACATTTTATGATGAAGGGCTCAGATCACATTCCACTAAAGCCACAAGGGCATCTTTGTTATCTTTGTTTGGCTCTTGGTCTAACCTTATTAGTTCCAACACAGAATAACAAAATATGCTTCACCATGTATATTCTAGATAAACTGAGTGTCTGTGACTGAAGGTTGTATTATTTTCCTGAACCAAAATCCTGAGGAGGATGGATCTCATCCTCATGATAGTTCATGGTGGTTTTATTTTTTAGTTCATTTGGGCCCATATCTTACCACTACTATCTTCATAACTCCCTAAATCTTATTTGGTTTGTCTTTAGGGCCATCAGCACCCAACATTACTACATAAGGGAAGTTCCTCTCCTGTATTTTTTTTATTGAAATGGTCTGTTCATTTCACAGTGACTGCAACTTAGGCTGGTCTTAGTGTCAATCCTACCTGCTCAGCAGTTCTGCAAATCAGCCCAGTGGCTTTTATCTCCTTTTTCTATCTATACAAATAAATGTTAAGTATTTTTTTATTACTAACAACATGGGATTAAGAATAAAAACTTTATTGGTCAATGTAAGAATATTAAAAAGGCTTTGCAGAGTCACGAAATTCAGTTATAATCTCCAGAATAAAATAAAAGCTAATGAACCTGGACCTAAAAGTGCTCAAAATCAATTTGTTTAGAAAATAATACACTGGACTGTACATTATACAATATATTGTATATATCTATATAATTCCATGGTACCATTAACAACATTTTAGATTAAGTACTGGTTCATGTGTCTGTATTTTAAGAAGGAAACTTTCTCCTGAAAAAAAAAATACTAAAAATATATTAGCTGAAAGGCAGTAATCAGCACAATAAATTCACAATTTCTAACCTTCCTCTTTACATGCAAATTCTTACTGTTTCCATGATATTTATTACAAAAGGTATTAAAAGAACACTTTTCCATTCTTATCACTGCAATTAAATTGTTGTATTACTTACAGAATAAAAAACATAGTATATATTCATAAGGCTCATAAACTCACAGGCAGGCTAATAATTTATTACCAATCTGCTTGCTCTTTTACCCAACTGAATACAAAATTTTATCAGGGATTGACCTGGTGAAATATCCTTTGAACATGTTATAAACCCAAAAGCTTTGCCAGAAGAAACTACAGCTGAAATAGGCACTGGAAATATAAGGTGAGAGGGCATTTAAAGAGACAAGGACATAAAGGACTTCATGAGAGAAGAACAGAATCCAAAATTCTTGATTGCACTTGCCAAAGTTTTGTCCATTAAATTGCACTAGTATAATTGCAAAATTTTCAGGTCATAAACTTTGTTATTTCAGTTCTATGTCCAGTATACCAGATACAGCCTTCTGTGAAGTACTTGTAGCCAAAAATGTAATTTTGGGGGGCTTTTTATAGAATGAGAGGTTGTTATTTAAAAGAAAGAGGAAAAAGAAAAAAATGGTGTAGTTCAGTAAGTAGCAGGAGACATCAGAACCACCAAATGGGTATTTTTTTTCCAACCTGATAGAATGTGCTCATCTTTTACAAGCAGAAGAGGGTTTTTTGACTAATTGTGAAGATGTGATCTTGAATTTAAGCAGCTTTTATGAGGGGTATGCAAGGGGCAGTATGGTTGTCATATAGCAAGCCACTAATGCAAGTGGAAATCTCAAGACAAATTTCAACACACAGAAGTTTGTTTGAGGACATCGGGAATAATCTAATCTACTATTTCAAATTTAATTTAGTTTTAAGAAGGGTTTTTTTTACACTTGTGCTGTGTCTCTGCCACAGTTACATGCTGAGAGTATTGCACATCACATTAGATTAAGGTCAGTTAACAGTATTATAAGGGCTTTTTTTTCCTTCCTCTGTCTCTTAGTCTCTCTTTTAAAATGAAGCATCACTGCAATTTCGTGATTAAAATGCTGTGTCTTGAAGCATGATGAGAGACCTTGGCTGGCTCCCAACTGTGATTAAGGCTATGATTTTTGGCCTAAAGGGTCATGAGGAATCAGAACTTCACTGACCCTTTAATCAGAACTGATTAAGAAGTGGTGGCTTGCTTGCTGTTTGGTACTCCATTACCTATCTTGTGGAGCTTATAATAGAGAGATATTGCTCTGTCAGCAGCTCTAGGAAAATTCAAACTTTGAAAGACTTTGTGGGCAAGATGGTTTAAACTGACAGGATATTTTGAGTATTTTATCTTGCAGTTAAGCAATTTGAGAGGAGGCTGTGTTTAAGAAAGTCCTTAGAATCCTATTGAAGGAAAGATGAATATTTCCCAGACATCTTATAGACATAAAGACCTGAGATTTTGGAAGATTCTTCAGATGTTCAGTGTGGCTCACACAACTCTCCCTAAAGTCCTGTACAAGCAGAAGATGAGACAGGAGCAATGGCAAGAGTTTAGAATTCACCATTCTACAAGTAGATTTAAGGGGCAATGCAAGTAATGTAAAAATGGGCAAATAAGTGATGTCAAACAAATATCAAATTCATCAATTTGTGTCTTGCATATCTTCATATGTTTGCTACCTCTTGGATGAAAGGCTCTTAAAATGTCAGCTGGAAAGCCCTCATTTAATTGGGGAGTAGATTTATGGAGAAGCTTGATAGTTCAACTAGGAAGTCAATTGGCAGAGTGAGTGTAGAGCTCACAGGAAGAGTTTCAAGTTATCTGCAGTGGAAATGATTACACTGAAATAGGAAAATTACTCCCCGTCTTTTTTTCAGTTTCATAGGAGAAGATGTGTCTTCTAGTTGCTAAAGACTTCTGAGAGTCTTCCTCTGGTACCTAACTAGAACAGGAACATGAAGGTTTCTTTCAGGAACACTTCTGCCTCTGAAAAGCATTTTTCTTACTTCTCTTTGTCTTTGGTTGGGCACTGGGAGAGCATAGGTTTTGGCAAGGAAACTTTTGTCTGTGTTAAGTATGTGTGTGTGTGTGCATGTGTATGAGTGCATGCATGTATGTGCACATATATATATATTTTATATATATGTATATCATGGCTGGGCTTCATGAACGAAGATCTGAGAAGGGCTCTACCCACGCTTTCTACAAGCGCTGATGGCTGAAAAGGCCAATGCGAGATAGACGGGTCCAGCCACAGAAGGCACAGCAAAAAAACTCCCTGGGAGAGATTGACAAGAAGCGATTCTTTCTGCATTGTCTTTTCTCCTCGAAAGTGATCCTGCATGTGTTCTCAGAAGCAGCAGCATTATAGATAGTGTGTCTCCAGGCCTCCCGATTGGAAGCCAGAGTAGACCAATGGTGATGATCAATATGGCCAAGGCTGAGGGATTGTTTCAGGGAGTCCTTGTATCTCCTCTT
>JAWWLV010000183.1:13996845-14021840 GCA_035041135.1 Platyrinchus mystaceus | reverse complement strand
ACTGCTGCCTGTTCAAGGACAGACGTATTGGTCACATAGTCCGTCCAGTGGATGTTTAGGATTGTACGGAGGCAGCATTGATGGAAGCGTTCTAAGAGACGTAAGTGGTGGCGGTAAATGACCCATGATTCAGATCCATATAAAAGAGTAGACAGTACAATGGCAGAGCTACTTCTGTGTGGGCGACAAGGGCAGCGTCATCAGCGTAAAGCAGCTCACGGACAAGATGATTCAAGGTCTTGGTGTGGGCCTTCAGTCGCCTTAGGTTGAATAGGCTTCCATTGGTACGATATCGGATGTAGATACCATTTTCTTCATCGAGGTCTGCCATGGCCCTTTGGAGCATCATGCTAAAGAAGATTGCCGATCATGCTGAGCAGAGTTGGTGCAAGAACGCAGCCTTGCTTCACACCACTGGTTATTGGAAAGGACTCAGAAAGTGCACTGCCATATCTGACTTGGCCATGCTGGTTCTCATGAAGCGAGATGATCATATGTATATATATCTAAATGATTTAAGTCTGGCTCTGCACTTTGAATATGACAGCCCATAATACCAGATGGGAAAGTGATGGGATTTTGTCTATTCCTGTGGTCAAATTGGTGACTATTGTTACTCAAATGAACTGAGTGGAAAAATTCCCAACTGCTTTATTAGGGTAGGCCAATGGTAATCTGATGGTATGTCAAAAGAAATAAAGAAATATGCACTTTTAATGGAATTTATAATCTTCTATTAGACAGTCATTAGAGGATAATTTTCATAACATACATAGTCCAGGGCTATCTCATTTTGCTTAAAATGTCATACAGTCTTGGGTATATATTACTATGCTTAATAATATATATTATAGCCTGGGAAGTTAATAGCCTGAATGTACTGGGCAATGTCTCTACAGGTAAGTGAGTCTATGACTTAAGAACTTTCAGTTCAAATAGAACAGAAAATGAGCCAGAAATAAGTAAATATTCTATGAAAACATTAAGACTAATGAGACCACCAAATAATGACTTGGCTGGTTATTCTTGGCAGCAGTGTGTTGGCAATCCCAGGAAGGGCGAGAAAGTATGAAATCTGATTATGGTAGCCATGCAGCTGGAATAATGTAAAGCTGGTGACTATATCCACAATGTGGCAAGACAGTAAATTAACAAGTGGGATGTCTGTTTACAACTAATGAAAGTCTGCACAAGGTGTTTTCAGTTTTAAAGGGAGTAACATACAGATTAGGAAATGAAAACAATTGAAGAATTATAAGAGAACTACAAGAAAATGCAGATAATGGCTGGGTCTTGCATGCACAGTCAGCCTACAGGTAATTTAGAAATAAACAATAAGACATGGGATAGAAGATGATAGCAAATTATATATAGATTGCACATTGTATAAGGAAGTTATCTTAGGAAAAAAAAAAAAAAAAGGAAAAGCACAGATTGTAGTCTGTTTTTATACTGATGGCCAATTTAACTCCACTATGATGTTCTTCACCCCTGTGTGATCACCTCCTTATGATGTTGGGTGTGTTATCCATTGAGAAGCCCTGAACTGAGGAATAGGGATGGCAAAGCCAGCAGCGGAAAGAGATGTGTGTCAGGACAAGGCTGAGTGTATCATACTACTGGAAGAAGGGCTCAAGACCAACAATAGCCAGTGGAGGAGAATTTTAGAGAATTTTATAGATCTCCAGTTTAAACTTGATCATGAAAAAACAATTATAACCACAACACCCCCCCCCCAAACTGAAACATATATTCAAACAAACCATTTTTAGCCACATAAAACTTAACAAGCAGATAAGTTGCAGTCAGCAAGGATGTATCATGAACAAAGCATGAACATATGATAATATGCAAACAACATATGATAATATGATAAAAGTAGTTTTATTCTATGATGCACCTTGTGGATGGAGTGGCAAATGCCAGTTTTTTACTGCAATAAGGTTTCTGAGTGTCTTAGATGATATTCTGATATTCAAAAGATAGAAACATTGACTAAATAAAATTAGTTTTATGTGAGTGGCTATTATACAGTTACAATACCACATATGAAGTGTAGATATCCATTGTTAACTCTCAACAGTAATATGGGATCTGCAGGGGTGAGCTCTGGCTATAGTATTATTTGGTATTTTATTTTCAGATTATGTCCAACTGAAAGAACATTCAAATATGTTGGTAGAAAACCACTCAGAAAACCTAAATGTATTTTGGAGTTTTTAAACTGATCAAGTGTATTGGGTTAGATCACCGAATGGATTGTAGAATTTCTAGTGCGTTTGTTTCCTACTATTTCCTCAAAAAAGAAGAACTAATAGGAGACACACGCATAGCTAATGGGGCTCACACTATGGAAGTCAGTTGGAGCCTTATTGCTGAATGTCAAGCCCTCAGAGACTTCACATGGTCTATGTATAAAGTCAGGTTCAAAGCTAAAAGTCAAGCCAGCAGCTTTGAATTAAGATTCCATATCTTACTTATATGTCCATGTACCTTTTCTTATATTCAGCATGATTTTTATTCCTTGGACAAATTTCCATACCTTGCTAACTCTCTTTGTCAAGAAATTTCTCATCAGAGTAGTCTTAGTTTATTCACTTTTTGCTCATTCTGCCTCCTTGTCAGTGTTAACTGAACATTAAGGCTGATTTCCCACAAAAGTTCATGACAGTCATGGGAACTTCCTGGGACAGTAGGAAAGTAAGAGAGTTTCTATGCTGCTTTTAATCCTTCTCTGGGTAATGTCAGGAGGAGTATTTATATGGCTTAGTGAAGACATCAAATATTTCAAAAGATTCAGCTTTTGTCCAATATTATTTTTGCTATAACATAATAAAGTACATTATGCTGAAGGAGACTTAATCAGAAAGCCTACATATGAAGGAAATGAAACTTAATTTGAAAAAAAATAAAATTAAAAAACTGTCTTTATGTTTAAAAGCTGGAAATTGACTCCATGAAATAATTCCAATCATATGAAGAATGTAGACCATCTGTAATGATACTATTTTTTTTTCTTAGGTGCTATTAGGAGTAAAGACAAGTATGCAGTGTCTAATAAGTTCTTCAAAATAATTCTCAGATAATGATGTTGGGTCTTTCTTTATTTACAGCTACTTTTATCCTTGTGTAATTCCATAGACTTCATATGATATAAAGGTGATGAGACATCATGTATTTTTCACCTTTTTCAGGGTGGATATTTTCACAGATATTCTCTTACTTCTCATGCAGAAGACCACTGTGATTTATCCTACTTAGGTGCTGAATGAGGATATTCTAGCTTCAAACAGATATTACTTGAGCTTATTGTTCTGAGAGCTAACTTGAATGAATGGATACTATAAATTCTAGAGACTGTATGAAATACTCTGATATGTCTTCATCAAAATCACTTTGTTCATTGAAGGAATAGTGGAATTCTGGGAAAATGTATGCTGCTGTATTCTGTTGGTGTTCTCAGAACATTTTCTGTATCCCATGTCTTGTAGTTATTACCTAATCTTTGTCATGAATTTAATACATTGGAATGGAAGGTGCAAATAATACATATGGAGAAATGTAAGGGGAGTGAAAGCAAGAAGTCCATGAAAATTGAGCTTTGCATGATTGGTTTTGGTTTTTAGTCTCTCCTTTCTTTTTTATATTTTTATTTTTTTTAATTAACAAGACTTCAGGAGTCATGAAGGCAACAAAACCTTTTTTTTTTTTCTTCTGTGTGCAGTTTTATGGGTACTTTGTTTAATAATATACTCTCAGTGTGAAGATCTGTAACTCGTTCAACAGGAGCCATTTTCTGGGTTTTTTATTGTATTATCTCTACAACGTTTTTAGGCATGTTTCAAGTTGACAAAATGGTATTCAACTGACCATCAGATATTTATCTTCAGCGGTAGGTGCAGAGCTTTCCTATTTTTAAGCACATTCAGGAAATTATCCTGTGTTGTGATGGGGACTGTGTTCTAAGATATTTTAAATGGATTCTCATACTTCTATAAATTAACTTCAATGGCATTACAGTAAAGGATGCTGTTTGAATGTGACTCAATTGATTTCAAAATGATAAACATTAATTTTAGTTTCAAAAATTGTCCAGAGAATGTTCATTCATTTCTGCAGACATTCAGCCTGAAAAGAGAATCAACTGTATTGAGGTAAAGATAAAATTAATAAGAGATTTACAAAAAGTGCCTAAGAGCTTCAAGGACTGTGTAATTCTAAAATCATAGAAGAGATGTGAAAGAACTTCCCAAATACAAAAGAAGCAGAAGTATTTATCACAGCCCAGGACAATACAGTAAATTTTCAAAGGTTAAACAAAGTATCAAAAAGTCTGAGGCTACATCTGAGTAGTTAAATGATTTTTTACGTTGTTGTTTTCAATGTGAAATAGTTTGTTAAAGGAGTTACTATTTAAAGTTAAAAAAAGTTGGAGGACTTTTATTAAAACTTATTTGTCTCTGAAGATGCTTTACAATAGTTAGACACTAGTGATTGCAAAGATAAGGTTCTTTTCTCTTGTGACATTTATGAACATAGCTATGGTTTGTAAACATTCATTAAAATGACCCAAAAGTAACGGGAAATGGAAAATGGTGTCTATATTTAAAAATGGCTCCAGGAAATTATCGACAAATAAATGTGACTGTAATTCTGCATTAAGTGGTAGAAACTGTAGCAAACTATAAAATTATTAGAAATGTTGATTAACATAATGGAAGTGGTAAAGAATGAGGCGTAAAAGCAATTTTTGAGGTGAAACCTTTTTCTGTGAAATGCTTAAAACTTACTGAAGTTTTTCAAAGAGAGTAAATGAAAGAGTAATACACATGAGTGAAAAGGGTTAAAATTAAATGAATTTTTAGTAAAAGAAAATTAATAAATATGGAATAAAAAAGAGTAAAAAAATGTTGTCATACCTTAATAACTGATTAAAATATAAGGAAGAATGAGGGCACAAAAAAGTAAGTTTTCACACTGCGTAGGTGATCTCATGGATTGCCACAAAGATCCGTACTAAAATCTTGAGTTTGCCATTTTCTTAGGTTGTACAGGAAAGAGATAAATAAAGATAGATCAAAAATGGTACAAATTTATTCATGAAAATCCATTTTTATGAAAAGGTAACAAGGAAGATTGCAGATATATCTCACTTAGTGACTGGGCAACAAAAGGTACTGGTGGAATTCACTACAGATAAATGAAAAACCCTATATCCACAAAGTGAATTATTTTAGCTACATATATGTTAATGGGCTATAAATGTCTTTTTACATTTCAGAAAGGAGGTCTTGAAATTGTTATGACTATTTTTCTGAAAACATCATCATGTTAAATTGGGATCTGAAACCAGAAAATAGAGTTATAATACTGAATGATTCCACCTTGTGAACATTATTTGATAATTATTTGAGGCTGTATCTACACAAGCATTTTATTTCCCGTTGTCAGGGCACTTCTGATCCTCCCAATTCTCCTCACTAACTATACTTTGATTTATCCCATAGGGCAGTCTCAAAGAATCAAAGAAACTTACTTCCTGTTGGATGAAACTAAGCCTAAGCAACTTGATCTTGTTGGTGGCACCCCTGCTCCTCGCAGGGGGGCTGGAACTAGATTATCTTTAAAATCCCTTCCAAATCAAGCCATTCTATGACTCTACACTTCTATGATTTAGCATCCAGCTGCAGATAGGTGTTAGGGTACAGGATAAGAGAAAGCCTAGTCTGCACTAACTCCCACCTCTTCCCTCATATGTATAGTATGCATTCTGGTTCTTCAGTTGCACTTGACTTCTGCTACTGTAGGACTGCACCACTGGCAAGTGTAGACATAACATTTTTCATCCTATCTCTGAGGGGACATAACAAAGCCATCCACTGTATAAAGACTGTGCAGAAGAGCAAGTTGGGAAAGGCTTACCTTCTGTATGAAGGTATTGAAAATATCCTACATTATAGAGAGGAATGTAGAAGAAATGAAGAAGAAAGACTGAATTAGATCTGAAGAAAGGGTAGACACTCAAAAGGGAGCCAGTCAGTCTTCTAGAGAAGCTTAGTTAAAACCAGCAGCTAATATCGATAATACTCAGAGAAACCTCTCACTCTTTGAGAACATAATGAGTCATTTGGAAAGCGACCTGTCATTATCACTATTTTCAGTAAGGAAAATTGAAATATGAAAAGGGAAAGGTGCTTGACCAAGGTCACATAGGAGGAATACGGCTACAACACAAAACCTGTCTCCTAAACTCCCTCTCTGTGCTTGCCCTGACACTAATGGGAGTCAGACCTTTGGCTGCAAATAGTGGTGGATGAATCAGGATTTCCACTCCCCCCGTAGTAAAGGTGTCTGAGGGATGTGACTGAGGGCCTGGTAATTGCATGGCTAATATTGAAAGGTTTCAGACAAAGCAGAAGACAGGAAAAAGCCTTCATTATTTCAATTAGGAGAGTACATCATGTATAATGAATTCAGGCAGGAAAGGTGTTCCAGTCAGAGTCAGTTTAGGTTCAGAGGAGGGTGAATTGGTACTCTTTCTGAGGGCTTATCCTGGGAGGAGATGAAATATATAACACAGCATAAGTAAAAGAACTGCACAGATGGTGAAGGACTGTTATCTCTTAACTACTTAAATTGTCTTAGTTTTTTTGCCAATCTCCTATTTGGAAGGGAAAGGTAAGACTTTTTTCTTTTTCTTTCTTTTTTTTTTTTTTTTTTTTTAATGGGGTGAGTAATGATTTAACAATTATCCTGAGAAAATTAAACCATGATGCACTAGAACTGACTGGTACTGAAGAGTATGGTAGGTGTCTGTGTTCCATGAGCTTTAATCCTAACTGGGGGAAATCTATACTGACACTTGAAGGTCCTTTGATTTAGCAGATAATGATGAAGTAACTGAATGCTGGAGCATAAAAAAAAGTCAAGTAAGATCAAATAAAATGGATCACTTCTTTTTCATGACAGTCCAAGTCAGGGACCTGTAGAACAGAGATAAATCTCTGGGGAGTATCAAAGGATGCAAGTTATCACAGGTCTTTCTAAAAACTGTGGCCTAATTTCATCGGGAAATCTGGGGCTTTATATAAGGTTTCTGCCAAAGTGGGTAAGTGTCTGCTGTGACTTAAGTGTATTTTATTGTGCTCATGTATGAGTTCCTGACTTTTCTTGTGTATATTTCTATGAAGCAAATGCATTTTTCAGGGATGGTAATAGTTTTAGAAGGTAATGTTGATGAAAATAAGCATACTGAGGAACTATTTTCTATAGGATTTTTTTTCCCCGCACAATTTTTGTGTATCTCTAGCCACTTCTCTGCGCAGAATTTTTCTTCTCACACCCTTTATGGAGCTACTGGTCCGTTTGGATTTCAACTGTCTTAGAATCCTTGTCCAAGCATGTTCTTACTGAAAGATGTTGAAAAACCTGAACTCATTTAGGATCCCTTGGGTGTAGCCAGGCAGAAGTCCCCTCAGGGACACCTGACACTAACATCCAGACACCCCACAAAGGAGCTGAATCATATTTGAGCAGCAGGAGAAAGTACTGAGTGGCCAGATTTGTCTGTCCCATTGAAGCAATCTGTCCTCTTGTTTTACAGAACTCTGTATAAATATAGTTCTTTGTTTTAAAGAAATGACAAACTGATGACAGTCCATCTGAGCACAGCTGCTTTCCTCTAACACATGTCAGTCATCACTGTACTGTATAACCAGTTCCACTCAAAAATGTGGGAATACTCCAGAAAAGGAAGTTTACCACATGATGCTGGCTTTATCTTTCCATATTTTTTCCCCTATTTGGTAGTTTTTAAACACTACAACAGCTATATAATAAACATGTTCAGGTTCTTAAAACAGTGAATTAGACACACATTTCAAAAGAGATACTGATGTGTAAGTTTTCTCATTATGGAACTTTTCTTCTTTAGTTAAGTCTTCAAACTTTAAACAGCCTAACATCCAGACTCTCACAAAGCTATTTGAAGCTGACAAGACTACATGCATTAAAAATTTTTAAACTGTCTTAAAATATGAAAGCACCAGAGGTTTCCAAGCATCCATCTATATTGCCTTATGAGTGAATCATGCAAATGAAAGTCCAGAATTTTACAGATTTGTCACAGCCTTCCGTGAGGTGTTTTGAGGAAAACAAATTTTTAAAAGAGCCATAATGAAAAAAACTGGATTCAGTAATGCTGGCTGATTAAACAAGTAAATACAGCATAATTTATTATTTTCAGACTAGCTAAGGAGTGGGTTTCCAGGGGATATTTTTAAGAGCTGTCTTCTCTCATGTGCTCTTTCCTTCTGAGTGAGACAGCTAATTAAATCTATGTTTAACAAGTAGATATTTTGTTCCCCATTTAGGCACCTTGTAATTTTAGCATTAATGGAACTAACTGTGCCAACTACTGCCTCTTCCACCCACTATTTTCTTACTCTAGATGTCCCCATTTTGACTGTGGGTCCTGCTAGAAAACCATCCAGCCTCTTGCACTCTCCTCAGCCCCAGAGCTGAGATTTGAATGCCCCTTGCTAACCCAGCAAGGTTTATCTATTTTCCCTGACTCTGCCAGGCAACCAGGGTATGAGCTTGTCATGCTCCATGCCTCATTAGTAAATAGTTATTTATTTGCCTCAAGTCTTCACACTAATCACTGTGGTTGTCCTTTAAAACTTCCTGTAATGTTGTTTCGGTTTGCCGGCTCTCAGCCCGTCACGCATTAGGGACAGCTGGCTGGCAATCCATCACGTTGCTTTACACACCACCACACAGCTTGACTGACATGAGCTGACATGATCCCACACTTGGTAGCACAACATGACAGCTTAAAATATGGGAGTGGGTCATACCAGCCCTCTTAAAACTCCTTACTCATTTCAGACCCATGTTCACCTGTTTTCCTCTGTGAAGTAAAACCACCCTTGCTTCAAAAAGAGAAAAAGACAAGAAAAATAAACCCTTGGTGCATTACAGCCATTTCTGTGCTTTAGCAATGTGGAATCCATAAATCTGGATACTTACATGAAAATTTGGTATTACTAGTCCTTCAAAAAAAATACTTCTACTCTTTGTTTGATATTAGAGCTCCGGGAGGCTAAAAGCACTAAGTCAGGTGGGAAATGCTCTGAAGACAAAACAGATGACTTTGACCTGCTTAAGTTTCTATCCTGCTACTGTCTCTGTATGACCCAAGGCTGCTCACTTAGGCAAGATTTTTAAAGACATTTGGAAGCCAAGCCCTAATAGAGTAATTCCTAATAACTTTAAATAATTTTAGCCTCCAAATATGTTTAGTGTCTCTTTGTTTGAATTGCCTTTTTTTAAATTTCACTATCTTCTCCCCACTGCATAGGAGAAAAAAAAAAAGGTTCAGTAGTATTACAGGAATAACTGAGGAAGATGCATAGAAAGCATCACTTTTATTCTTCCCTATTACAGTTAAGAATTCAGACTTACAATGTACTGGGAACATTCAGGTAAATAGTCTTCAAAGCTCCCATACTTTTCTAAGGTAGCATTTTGGAATTCTAGTACCATAGTTTTGACATCTTACATTTACTGTAGTTGTGGAGATGCTTTTATTTACAGTGTATCATGTAGCTACCAAGGCCTCTGTATTTTAGATTCATTTCAGTCTATTCATTGAAACTTGAATTGCACAGTATTCTGCAGGTTTGTTTGTTTGTTTGTTTTTGCTTTGGGTTTGGGTTTGGGTTTTTGTGTGTGATTTTGTTGGGTTTTTGTTTGTTGGCTTTGTTTTGTTTTGAGGGTTTTTTGTGGTTTTTTTGTACTCTTTTTTTTGTTGTTGGTTTGGTTTGGTTTGGTTTAAAGAGTCTGGTATATAGATAGGAAAATCTTTTTCTTTTCTATTCCTCTTCTTCACTTTTAACCAACATAAACTTCAGTTTTTTAAGTATCATCCTCTCTTTCAAAGCCAAGAAGGGTCATTCAGTCCTTCTTATCTCTAATCGCACACCCACCAAATTTTCCCTCTGTTTTCTACCTCCCATATAAGCACAGTCCTGTATATTTAAGAAAAGCAAAAGTATTTCCCTGATGACAACTGTGACAAATGTTCATTCATTACTTTCATGCATAATTAAATTATTTTCTTAATTGTATCCAATGAATTTTATTTTTTTTGTTTAATTTAAGACACTTTCAACAAGAGAAGTTTCTCAGAATTATCAAGGCCTGAAACCACACTTCCTCTGTTTCACATTGAAACTAAGAAGGGAAAGTTCAGAAGAGTATACCTGAAAAAAAACTAAGGTGAATCCATGAGGAAATTACCCTTTGGTATTCAAAGCTTACTTACAGCCTAAGTCCTAGCACTTTTTAAATTTGTGCATAAACAGACAGTTTGACAAAGGTACTGATAAGAGGAGCATAAATCATACGTAATAATTGAATGCAGCTTTCATGCATCTAGAATTTGGGGTCACATCTGTCTGCCTTGCTACATTTGGCAGAGTGCAATAATTAAGTTCTCTCATGAAAATGAAAAATACAAAAAAATATATTTGCCGAATTTATTATCCCTTCAAGAAATTTCAGATCTATTTTTAATTGATGTAAATAACAGCTCTGCTGAAACCAGTTGAACCCTGCTGATAGATGCCTGCAGGGAATCTGTCCTTGCATTCCCAGGTCAGGTTTGACAAGAGTTGTGTGACTCACTGGTTTTTTGCTTTGATAATCTCCAAAACATTTGTTATAATTTTGTCTTGGTGGGAAGGTTTCTTCACTCTATTTTGATTTCAAGTTTTTTTTTAAATAAAAGGTAGTTATAGATGGAAGAAAGTTTAAACCACATTTGTTTACACAAATAATGAAATTTTTCACTGAAAACATCAAAATTATTTAGTTTTGTTCTAAAACATTCCCCTACAATTAGCTGCCTAACTCTGTTCAAAGACAAAAACCACCTGTCTACATCTAATATATTTATAGACAATGAGAGAGTATGTTTTCAACTTATAAAAAACCCCCAGAGTTTCTTCACTCTGAGTAAGCCAAATACCAAAAGAAGAAGCAACAAATGTATAGTTACATTTCTTGAATATAAAGTTAAATGCAATGCAGCTGCTGTTTGTCCCTTGCCTTTCCACACCCTGTGGAACTGTGTCAGATGACTTGATGGTCTGTGCAGAAAACAGCTACAGTAAATTGACCAATGGAAGGATTTTGCCTCATTCATCTGTTTTTAAAGAATAGTGTCCAGGGTGGAGGATGAGCGTTTCCTAATGTAGGGGAGGAGGTCAAGAAAAGGTTTTTATTTGCTTTCATAGAATAAAGCCCAGAAACTCTTTTGTACAAATCTGTTGCGCCAAATCTAGCACTATAATGCTAGGATTGATCAGGGAAAAGAAAAAAAACAACAAACAATGGGAACTGAACTTGCAATGTTATCATGTGGGAAGGAATGACTTCATGACCCCAAGTTTATGTCCTGAAGAATAAAACGTGATAGATGTCAGTTTTATCTAAAGCTGCAGAGCTATAAGGATTATTTCAGCTGAGGATCTTAATATTGGTCTCTGCCTTCACACAAGAAATGACACTTATGTAAGGAGATAGCAAGAGCTTTAAGAATTAAAATGAGCTTAAACTGCCAGCTCTGTAAAGTATGGATGCACTTTCCATCTGGATTCACACAGGCACTGCTAAATTTTCTATTGCTTCTTTAACTTTTGCCAAAGACCAAGTGAAAATCCAAAGGCTGGATGTAGCAGCGTGGTTGTTTGCTGCTGTCCCTGGTGGGAGAGGGTAGTAATTATGGGACAATTGTGGCTTCATAGTAAAACTCCCCATTCCCATTAAGAGAGTTTTTAGCTTTGTACCCCCAATGTCTCTGCTACCTATGAGAGGCCTGTGCTTTTTCAAGGCTCTGTTGCAGATAAAGGTGATGTCAGCACTGTGGCAATTTTCATCTTGGAGACCTTCCTCTTGTGTGCAGCCAAAATTGATCTCCAGAAATCCTTGGCAGATCCATGTCCTCTCTCAGCTGGTGGAAGAGGACAAGGGGACAGACTAGGATGAGTGTGAGTGGATCTGTAATTTGAGTTATTTTTCTTCCCTCTGTCATACTGGAACCAAGTGATGGGTTTGTGATTATTGGTGAGATAGCTGGATAGGCATGGCATGTATGCAGGGGTTTTTTTCTGTCGGTAGTGGTGGATAAAACCAAAGAAAAAAAAAGATGGAGACAGAAAGCTATGAGCTTCCTGTTCCTCTCAGTGCAATAAAATGTCTTTGTGCTGTTATATGTAAGCAATACCTGGACATGGATATAGCCATGAGAGAGGTTAGGTGCAGGAAGCCCCATCTGCCACTCATGTCAGAGTACTCAAAGTGTCACCCATTGACTTTATCCTGCCATTTAGTGAGCAGGATGAGGATGAGGGAAGCAGATGTGTCATTTACCTAAGAATTGTGTTGCTTAATGCACTAATTAGTCCACTGTGGTCATTCAAGTCACCTGGGAGCAATTCCTCCTCATCCTCTGTGAAGATTGTCCAGGGAGTGAGCACCATTTCTTGCCAGGTACTTGTGGGCCTGTGGGTCTCTCACTTGGGAGGAAACAAAAGAAGAAATTCATGTATTTGGAGCCTGCAAAGAACATGGGGAACAGTGGGTGGCCATATGGTCCCAAACAAACAGCCATGGGAATTATTTTCCCTAGAATGATGATAGCAGAGTCCTTTTCCTTAATTAAAACATGGGTGTTAAATCTGGAGATGCTCATAACATGCAACTAGAGACACAGAAAAGAAGCCCAAATGGTGGGTGGCAAGGAGGGACACAAACGATGTTGGATGAGAAGGTGAAACCTTCAGATCAGTTGCATGGTCAGGATATGAGCTGGCCAGGACTTTTTGACTGATTCCTAAAAAGGCTTTAGCAAGGTCTCTGAGAAGGGAAGGATTTCCTTCACAAGGTAGTGTTGGGAGACACTAAATCTAGGAGACAACAAAAAGAGCAGTGTAAAGGTGTTACCTTGGGAAATGGTGGTCAGAGCCTGATGTCTGGCACTATGCCTCTACCTCAGCATGTTACAGGAAGGACCATCCAGGAGAAGGAAATCTGCAGTGAACTGCAGGTGATGTTTGATGGGAAAAAGAAAACTTTGAAGGACATTTCCCTTTAGCTCTCTGCTGGAGACCTAGGCATTGGCTCTTAGTTACATGAAAGATTTTGGGGGACACTGAAAACTATCCTGGATAGGAGATAAATAGGGGAAATTAAGAACTGATTAAATAGCTCTCAGTTTCACATGTTCTTGTGTATTTTCTGCTGAAAATTAGGAAATATGAGAGATTTCTTAAGGAAAATGTCAGAATGTCCTATGAAAAGAAGAAAAAGAAGAAAAAAACGCTAAAAAACCCTAAAAAAAAAAAACTAAAAAAAAAAGAAAGAAAAATAAAGGAAAAAAGAAATAGAAAAATAAAAAAAAATAAGGAGGAAAAAATAGAAAAAATATGTTGGCAATCATGGCTCTCTCTAGGCAGTTTTAGGTACCTGCAATATAATACTTTCCTAATCACAATCACAGCTGCTTGCTTGACTAGGTGGAACTTTTTTTATCAATCCAAAATTCCAGCTTTAGCAACTTTTTCAGTTTGCTATGACTGTGAAAGTTTTTTTGATATCATTTTAGCAACCTTAGAGATTACTGTCTTTCCAAAACTAGGCTTTTCAAATGAAAAAAAATATTTTTGTTCAGTCTTAAGGAGTCATCCGTAAGATATCCAGCATAAGATATCCTACAGTGGTATGTTGCTCAGTTATAATGTGCTCATTTAAAATTTCATAATGAAGCGTCTAGAAAATCTCTATAGTTAGCCCACAATCTCCTAATGTTAGCATATGCAGGTCAAACTGCAGTGCTCACAGTTCTTTGTTTCCATTATCAAGATCTATAAAGCTCAGTCCAAGGGTCTCCAGGAATTTAGTAATGTCGTCTTGCGATAGGTACACACTCACCGTTAAATATTGGCCTAAATTTTTTAACCTTCCCTTTTAATTATGGATTAGTGGTATTCATCCTCACAGTATCTTCTCAAAGATTTAAGTTGTATATATTGAGAAATGTATTTTATGATAACAAAATATCACCTGAACAATAGAATTACATTATGCAGGAATCATTTAATAGTAATTGTGGTTTAATTAGTTTAAAATTATGTAAACAGTTCATGTGTAATTATTTTTCTTTTGAATTGATTAATTCTGCATAGAATATTAAAACACTGAGCTGTCATGCAGTGTAGGAAAATAATATGGCTTGACACACAGTGAAGCACAGTTCTTTGTAAACACTCATTAGAATATTTTAAAATGATCCAACATTTAAAAATATTAGTTACAGGAATATTCAGAAGTTATGAATTGTAAACAAACATATTCAGTAAGCTGTTGACACCTTGGATACAAAAATTCCTATTGACTGCAGATCCTGGAATAGCAGCAGAATTTTGCTTATGTTGTAGTATCTAAATGGAATCTTAGGAAGTCGGAAAGATTATAGAAACACTCCAGTGTATCATAAGAAAATTCAACAGAGAAATACATATTATAGATAAAAAAAATCACCCTCTTTGTACATTTTAGACAAGTCTGTCAATACGTCATTTATGGAACACAGATAATTCACAAAAATATATTTTCTCTTTACTCTTTCTCCCCTGTCAAAAAACCTCCAGAGCAAACTGCACAAGTAGAGACCCCCATAGAAAGAGAGAAACTCACATATATAAAGGAGTTTGGTTCTTTTTTACCAGGCTAAACTCTGCTCATAGAACCAAGTTAGAATGATAAACTCAGGGGAATTACAAATAAAAGAAGAAGCATTTTGAAATATGTCTTAGCCCTAGTTAATCATGAAATACTTAGAACAAAGACCAAATTTCTTCAAAGTTCCCAGCTTTCCTTTTCATGCAAATCAAAATACTTTCTGAGTTCACTGATTCAAATACCGTCCAATTTATAATTACACTCTTCTCCTCCCATCCCACCATGCCAAATTATCAGCACCTTTGGCCTATCTTTTTGGAATTTTTTTGTTTTTAACTACTGCGTAGTAGGATTTCTGCACTAATCAGAATTTCATCTTTTGGGCTCATAGTCACCCAAACTGTCCTATGTTATTTGGAACTGCTGCTGGACAGCTATATGAAAGCAATTTGGTATCCACATGTGTCTGAGTAGAGACATAGTAGGAGTCCTGCCTGCTTTTGGACTTGCAGTGAAAAGGAAACTATGGCAGTCAATAGAAATTGTCTTATTGTCAGAGCTGAAGAGGTAGCATTCCTGCCTTGCTCCACTGCTGCTCTCTCTGGTGATGGCATTGCTTTTCTCTTTGCCTTCTTCAACAGAGGATGCAGCCTGTTTGTTCCAAAAAGGTGTGCCTGAATTTCAGAGCCTGGATGGTAGCTGAGGAGATCCATCACGTTTTTGTGGGTAGCAGCCCAGCTAGTGAGCTGCAATAATGTTAAAATCTGATTAGTGAGAGATGCCTCTGCCTGAATTAAGGGGCAAGTGAGCCCATATGCTGAAGTCAACAATACAGATTTTATTTAACCATAAATGTGAGGTACAGAGAGAGAAAAAAATAAAAAGAAGAAAGAGAGAGAGAAGGGGTGGGTGAGGAAGACAGATAAGGTAAGATAGCCACCACCTGTGAATTCAGTGACATCCTTCTTCACCCTGGGCTTCTTGGTGATGAGAGTCTTAGAGTCATTCTTCCTGAGGTACCATCTTTATACAATCTAAATTCTGGGTATCCATGTGGTGATCTCAGATGCCCTTCCCATAACTTGGGAGTATGAGTGGTGTATGAGCAGTTGCTTCCTTTCTCACAGTTTACCACAGAAAGAATTTTGTCCAGGTGTGTTAACCAGAATGTGTTAGCCAGATCTTACCTTGCCAGCCCCGGAATTAACACCTTCCTGCCTCAAATTCCTTCCTTCTGTGCCTATCTCAAGTTGCCACTGTGGTGGTTTATCTTATGGGAAGTTCCTTCTGCGGCTTTGACAGTGTTTGAGACAGGCGAAGGTGCTCTTTAAGTCCTTACAAATAACCATTCTTGGAAATGTTGTTACATGTGGCAAAATTTAAAAAAACTTCTTTCAGATTTCACTAAGGGTAAATTAAGGTCAGTGAAACTATTTCTAGACGAAGCATATGATATGGGTGTTAGCTACCACAGCTTGCTTAGTGCTGGGATATCAAATCATGTCATGTAACTTCATTACAGTTCTGGCATTACAAGTCTTTGTTAAAAGAGCCTTTTCAGCTTTTGCAACATGAGAGTATTTTTATTAAATGCTTTGTGAATGTTCATGCAAATGAATGGGACTGCAAGTGGAGCAGGGTATGTATTACTAGTGGAGCCATATGTATAGAAGTGATTTCTTAAGAATGCTCCAATGCTGTAGAAGACAGCAAAAAATTAGGACCTGTTTAGCAGTCCTAGTTAAACACGGTATTTCTTATATTTTGCATTACATTCCCTTATTTTATGGACATGTGATGTACTGTCTGGTATATATATCAGAGAGCTTCCTCAGCTGATGCAGAAAGTGACTATGATGGTTGTTTTTATTGCCAATCTCTCCTCCAGTGTCCCCTCTGCTATAAAATCAGGAAACAAATGAGAGAACTTGATGAATAGCAGATTCAGTTTATTGGCAGTTACATTTATTTTTCCATCATTTATATAAAACATGAAGTATCAATATATCAATCTTTATGTGTGTGATTGTAACCATATTTTTCCAGCCTGTGCACTGCGCTTGTACTGTAGTCTCATAAGCTATGTGGGAAAAGGCCCTCTGAGTGTTTGAATAACTCTTAGCACAATAGAGCTTAAAGGATGATTTGTGCCTTTGGGCACTACAGCCATGTAAGTACGGAACGTCTGAAATACGTTCTGAAATATGGATCTGAAAATTAGATGGGAAATACTCGTTATGTTGCATGTGTTATGATCAGCCTGATTTGTAAGTACTGATGTGGTTTGTCTTCAGAGGGACATTATTAAATATCTGGCCTAACCCAAAATAACTTTGGCTCAGATCTGCAGTGTTATCCAGACACTTCCCTCCCACTGATTTCCAAAGGCAATGGGGACAGACTGACTAGACTGTAGTGATTACCACCATTTATACTTTTTATCAAGGGGATGATTTGGAGCATATAGGTTGCATAGAATATGCCTGCTGTAGTGGGGCTCCTCATTGTGACTTGTGGTCAGGTAACTCAGAGAGAGGAGCTTAGCTGCAGCTGGATCCAATTTCTTACCATCAACAGATGCCAAACAACTAGGAGTTTTAGTCAGTTGAAATCTGTACCTGGACACTGGCTGCAGACTTAAGGGTTGAGAAACCATTGACACTCTTCTCAATTAAATTAAAATCTTAGGATTTAAATCCTAATATAGGGGGAATTTTTCTTGAGTGGAGGGAACAGCATATGGGGGATGAGGAACAGTGGCAGCTGGGTTAGGTATAACTGCCTCAAGCACAACAGATCTGGAAAGCAGGCAGCTGCAGGACTTCGGTGCTTGTTGGAGACTTTTTCAATAGCCTAGTTTAAACATGCAACTGAACTACCTCTATAAAACTAAGTATATAATTCATTATGTGGGTCTTCTGCATATCTTTTGAACACTAAAGACATCTTTGCATGCTGTAAATAATTATTGATATTTCACATAAGACACACTAACCATGCTCCAGGACTGAGGTGTTATTGATTTAGCCATTACTTTTCACATTTCTTCTTTACCATTAGAATATTTGCTGCTCACTGCATCTTATAATTATTACACTCTTGATTTTTAAAAGTTCTCAGAAACACCCCTGCCTTTCAGCTAATAAAACAAGAGACTAGTGTGTTAGATAGGCTCTTTGGTTTTGTTTTTAATCTTATGTTTATGTTTTACTTTATCATATCTAGATATACAACATAAAGAATCATAATATATAAATACAATCTCATTGGCTGTATGTTTCTATGGAGGAAGACCCTGTCTTGATCAGAACCTTGTGCTAGGTTCTATTTTACAACAGTGGCCTGAGAAGCAGTATAGAAATAGTGTAGAATCAGCTATAATAATTAAAAAAAACACTACTTTTCTCCTGCCATTCCCCCACTCACTTCAGATTTCAGTACTGTCTCTTTATATTACCAGGGAACAGGTCCTGTCTGCAGTTGCACAAACCACACCACTGAGTGTCCAAGAAAGTGCAACTGCAAGCGCTTACTATAAACAAAACCTTAAATCATTGAAAAATGACAAGCTTCAGGTGGGGTTTCTGAAGAACAGGAAGTAGTTCTTCAATTCTTAAGAAATAAGCATGTATGTATTTTCACATGTGCATGTGTAGGTTTCTCAATATACATACAATATACATGTCATGTACTTAGTGCAAAGATGAAGAAAGAGTGAACAGGAGACTACTGCATTTTCATTCCATTCTACACATTCACTCTGTTATCCTACCTAAACAATTTACTTTCAACTCACCCCATTTTTATACCTATAAATAGGAAATAATAATATTTGCTGATGTATGGTGTTTATTTGGAGATACATATAGTCAGTAAAAAATCACCTGGAAATAATATAAATAGGACAGGATATGGGGTGTGTGGATGTTGATTTGTGCTCCTTGGTTGTGCGTGGCCAGGAACAGTGCTCAGTGTTTTGAACACTAGACTGTGCTCCCACATGGCAAGGATGTAGAGTGAAAAAAACAAATTATAGACTTGGAGTGCTGTGTGACCTTGTTTTTTCCATCTCTGTGCTTCAATTTCTCTGCCTTTCAAAAAGAGTCTCTGGTAGTTCCCCCAAATTTTAAGTGAATTTTGAGATCCTAGAAGAAAGGCACAGTCTTACAAAAGAACCCACACTGGTGAGAAAGTATACCTTGGAGCTAAACTTAAAGACATCTGAAATCAGCTTCATTTGTGTTCTTTTAATGAATAAAAATACTAGCTCAGTTTTAGAGCCATAAATTGTCACAAAACCCATGGGATTTTACCAGTCCATATTTGTGACTTCATAAAATACTGTGTCTAATAATATCCTCCATGTATATAACAGAGAATAGTTGATAGGCAGACAATAGAATTGCCCCTATGCTTTATTTTCTCCCACTTTGCTCTTTTATTCTTTGGTTTTGTGTTTAGTTTTGAGCAATTTGTGGGACCTCTGATTTGACACAGGCAGAAAAAAACAATTGGAGTTTCTTTCTCACTAGTCACCAAGACAGGGTCCAGGTGCTGCAGGGAAACATAAAAATATCAATCTCATTTAACAATAAGCATTGTTCTCCCCTTCTTCCTGTCTGAATGATGGTACTCCAGAGGAAGTTTGCTTCTAAAAAGTACTCAGTTCTGATTTAACTGGGTCACAATATGACCTGTACTGCACAGATGTTACCTTTTAATGGCTTTTATGGCTCCTGGCATTTACTGCTTTAGCAGGTTGGGAGAGGAGGGTAGGAAACATATATGTGATAATTATCTGGCTTATTTGCATGAATAGTGTCTTTTTAAACAAAAAGATAATCTGGAGTCTTTTTAAACTAAAAACCAGTTTGTTAACTTTTCCTTTAACAAAATATTAACAAAGTACTTGCAAGCCAAAAAAAAAAAAAATCAAGTATTTTTTCGGTTCCCAAAACAGAAAGCTGAACTTATTTTCCCACAGCTTTCTGGCAGAAATATTAGAGATTCCTGGAAGAATATGACTACTAATAGATTTTTAACATTAATATGAAATTCATTTAACAAGCAGATCTAATTATTATTATCTACTTCCTCGTGAGGGGAAGTGAAGGGGCAGGCATTGATCTCTTCTCTCTGGTGATCACCCATAGGACCCAACTGAATGTCACGAAGGTGTGTCAGGGAAGGTTTGAGCTGGATATTTGGAAAATATTCTTCAATCAGAGGGTGGTCTGGCACTGGAACAGGCTTCCCAGGGAAGTGGCCACGGCAGCAAGCCTGACAGAGTTCAAGAAGCTTTTGGACAACGCTCTCAGGCATATGGTGAGACTCCTGGGGATGGTTTTGTGTGGGGCCAGGATTTGGACTCGGTGATCCTTGTGGGTCCCTGCCAACTCAGGAGATTCTATGATTGTAAATATGTATTCACAAGCAGGGCGAATAAGCGTGTCAACACTGAAATCAGGGACACTATGATGATTGTCAGCAGCCAAATTCTTGCCTTGGAAAATATGGGTAGAAGATATTTAAGCATTTTAATTGTTTGCCTTATTTTTTCCCTTCGCTGATATAGTCTCTTCTTAGAGTAGTCCATTTATTCAAGCTGGGAACAGCAGATAATTCCTCCTGAGCTGCTAAAGATAACTTCCTGTTATACAGCTCACGTTAGTGGTATTATTTTAATAACCTAATGATTAGTTCATTGCAGTTCTTAATCTGCTCCATATGCAACAGTTTAGTCTACTTTGGCTTGAAGCAACATAATTTGAATTCCAGTCTCCAAATTTTAGTTTCAGTTATCTCTAATCAATATCAGTTTCAATATTTCCTGTTTCTGAAGAGTATCATAGTCACGTTTTCTATCCAGATTTGATGTCTGTTACCAAGTGGTATGTTCTCTGTGTTTATAACTATGTAAACAAGTACTTAGATTTTGTACACAATAGTGTAGTGTAACCTCAAATTCACATATTAGCCCATTGATTTTGATTATTATCTACATTTCTAAAACTTAGCCATTCAGTTACTCTTATTTGTAACACAGGCAGTCTGGGGAAGAGCTGAGATATGAATATGAATCCATATTTTTCAGTTAGGTTCTTAATTATGACAACAGCTTTTTCAAGGAAACATACCTGGAAATCTAAGCACATATACATAAAACTATGAGAAAGAATACTTTTTCACCTTCTAGGAAAACAGGTTGCAAGAGCTTTCTCAGTGTCCCCTAACCATCACAAATGTATTTCGCTGGTTTGAGAGCAAGAAGCATGAGATAAGACAAATGTGTAATTACTTCTTGACCCACTCTTCTGGGTTATACATTTTCATGAGGTGCCACGATTCATTATTTGCATTGATATGTACAGAAGGATGGGGCTGCTTAGTTGGTATTCATTTATTCAACAGTCTGTAATCTATATTTAATGGAGTACCAGACTGTGGCATAATAAACCGTTTAAAAAGATAGCTGCTGCTTACACAGGGGTTATTGCTTGCATAACCTGTACTTATTTTTCATTACAAAACTAAAAGAGCAAAGCATAATTCACACAAGAAAATGAAGTTAACATTTAATGGCTTGAAAAATGAAAGTGTACCATAATGCTGTGCAGTACTCTGAACACTTATAAAACAAAACAAGGGAGCAAAAAAAATAAATACAAATAAAAAGGCATTAACAGTGCACTGTGAAATATGGGCACCAAAGCAAAACAATGCATTCTAGTTTGCCACCTGCTTAGCAGGACCACTCAAAGATTGCTAATTAATCTGAAGCAAGTTACTGAGCACACACAAAGACCTTCAGTGTCACAAATGCTCCAAGTGGTTTTGTTACATTTTTTTTCTTGCATTTGTTAAGTTGCTGTTCCTTACATTTTTCTCCATGGAAATAGAAGTTTTCATGTCATGCATAGAAGTGCTGTTTGGACGTCTCTGCATATAACCATGGAAGCTATTGACAAACATGACTGCCTTTACAAAGACATCTTGCTGTAGGTCAGATACCATCCAGATTTCATTAGGATGAAAAGTCTGATTCCCAAGCTGATAGCAGAATGAGAGAGTAGTACCCTGGTAGTGAGGATCAGTGAGGAAAGCTCCAAGACAGTTGATGGGATAACGGTGGGAAGCTCTAAAATTGAGTTGTTTACAAGTCTGACACCTTTGACTATCTCTGTAATAACAGTGGTTTCAAAGTTATCTCTTGGATTTCTAGAGCAGCTTAGCTTCTAAAAACAAATGCCATTTCAGTCAGCATCTGTTAGCCCTGCAGAATTTTTAAGTGCTTCAAATTGGGAAATATGACTTTTGTTCTTGGTGGAAGCTTGGCAGGGACATGTCCTTGCATAAACTGGAGGTTGCTGAATGACGGCAGCAGCACAGTGTGAGTTCAGGATGTTCAACTATTCCTTCTTTGGGAAGTTGCAGAGTACCCAGCACCACCTTCCACTGAGAAACCACCAAAGGACCTAAAACTCAAACCAACAGATGGAAATGTGGGTTAAAAAACACATTTGTGGCCATCTCCTGCTGGCATTAATAGGTGAGTTCACCTACAGTGATTTGAAAGGAAACTTTCACCTTCCAGGCAGCAGAAAATTGTTTTCTGTGAAGTGTGGTGACTTCTGCTTCAGACAAAAAATCCCCAGATAGTCTTCTCAGATGAATGTCAAGAGGGAAAAAAAAAATAAAGATAAATAAATAAAACAAAAGAGCCTCAAGGGCATTAGAAATATAATTAAATTGGTGGCTAAAGGATTTCAAGTTCTAATTAGGGGTCATTGTAGGGTTGAAGAAATTGGAGAAGTTTTTTTTAATCCTTACATTTAAGAAGCTTTTTCTGCTTGTAATGCTATCACGTTGCATAATTCAGTGAGTAAACGTGATATACATAGAAAATTAATGATCATGCCTTGTTGCTTTTTTAAGCTTCCTTTTTCTGTATATGTCTGCTGAAGAACTTTTCTATTTTAGTATCTTTCTTACTGTCTTCTGGGAATTGCATAAACACCACAGAAAGCTGACACCTGGGAATCCTTACTGTTGCCTTAAGGGCAATTAGCTATAAAAGATAGGGCTAAAAGCTAATTGCTCTGGTTTAGTTCTCAAAGTGCAGGTAAAGCTTCCTGAGAAATGAAAGTCAGTAGAAAGACCAGTTAAGAATTTCTCTCTAGAGTTTAACTGGAGCTTTTAGGACTGAAAACTTCTGCCAATTCAGCAGTAAATCTCACGATCTGGTGTCTGCTGGGATGAGTTTTCACCTTTTGGTTTAAATTTTGGGGTTATTTTGTGCCTTTCCTTCCCTTGTTTGGCGGACAGGCATGGGGTAAGGGGAGAACCAGCATCAAAAATGTGATGGTACTGTAAAGAAGAAAAGATCCAGACTGCCAATTCTTCTAGAGTTTTTGTGGCTGCAAAGAGTACTATGATTAAAGCTGGGTGAATGATGACAACCAGAGGACCTCAGCTAAAGGCATTGGTGATGTTCTTTATTTGGCTTGATAAGTAAAGTCAATGCATTGTTTTCCCAGATACTTTTTACATTAGATATGTCTATGTATTTGAGTTTGGGTGTGGGAGGAGTGCAATGGAAAAATATGAAATAGCTGCTGTATTCTGAACAGTTGACTCTCTGGAACTAGGAGGGAAAATTGCTTTCCCATTTCAAAACCTCCGTGTCCTCAAATAATTTTCCTGTCATGACTAAAGATTTTTAAAATGTTCAGTTTGAAACAAAGAGATAAAATGCTTGTTTAAACGTCTCTAAAGCATCCTGTTTCCACCATTTCATGTTGGGCTTTTTGACTCCACTATTTGAAAACAAAATTGAGGCAAAAAGTATTCTCCTATTCATTTTGAAATGTCAAGAAATTTTGTACGAATAATGAGGGAAAGAAATCACAAAGTTTGTATTCAGAAATCTGCTTGAATAACCCAATTCTGCAAATAGCAGTGAAAATGCAACCCATGTCTTCAAAAAGCTCCCAGCTGGCTCTATTTCAATGAATTAGACATAGATTTACTGACAGATATTTACTGACAATGTTCAACAAACTGTAGTTTGCTCCTTCATACTTAAAAAAACATGTCTTGGTGTAATACACATATTCTAGAAATGGCAGGATACCTATTTGACATCTTCCTCTCCACCCACTGGAAAGCTGTGTTTTGTTCTCTGACATTTATCCAGCTGCAGAAGACTGGCCCAAAAGAGCCCATTCTGTCCACATTTTTCTGTCCCCTAGTTTCTTTGTGAATGAGAGAAGCTGTTTGACCTCTCTTGCTACCATATCCTTTGAGGTTGATGTGAAATTGTGCTTAGAAGTTTGGAGAAGAGGGGAAAACTAGGAAGGGAAGAGACCAGGCATGGTCCCATGGCCTAACCAGATCTGCTACATTTCTTTTGCTAGAACCGAGGCAATCTAGATGTCAGAGACCCTATAACTTTTACATTTGCTAAATTTATATTCTGGCTGTAATGAAAGATAAGACAGAGTTTAGCAGTAAGGTTACCTAAGAATGGTTAATAATTTGGAAGGTTTGGACCCAGGTACAGCAAATTGGCTTGATGAGTGTCTGCAAACCATCTCCTACTGAAAAATGAAAAGAGGTCATGTCTTCACATGCCCTGGAGAAGGATGCTCTGAGACAGGTAGATATATGACTCACCAGAAAAAGAAATTTGTGGATTTGTGATATGTGCTATAAAAGGATATAATATAAATTTTTTATGTTCAAATGCAAATGTGAATGAGTATAATCAAGAGAAATATGTCACACAGCTTGAATGGAAATCCAGACATAATCTGTCCAGATTTTAGAGCTCACCGTTGAGACTAGAAAATTGCAGGTGCCAACCTTTCCAAAACAGTCAAGTGAAATTCAAGGCTGAGATATTGTTTTTTCTTCAGTTTCATGTAGAAAAACCCCACCTCTTCCTACTGATTAATATCTTCTTATTTTCAAGCAAAACAAGATTACTTTGATGCTTGTGGGCAAGAAAACTCTCGGCTGAAATATGTTTTAGGCTAGTAGTTTGAGCATGCATTCAGGGAATGGGGTTCAAACTCAGACAGGTGAAGGACAAGTTAGTTTCTAGGGTTCCCCTGCTCCACAGAGCAACTGTAGCCACCAAGCTAATGGCTGGGGAGGCACCATAGAATCAGCTGAGTTGGAAAGGACCTCTGAGATCATCAAGTCCAACCCTTGATCCACTACCACCACAGTTACTAGACTATGGCACT
>JAWWLV010000183.1:13973201-13996745 GCA_035041135.1 Platyrinchus mystaceus | reverse complement strand
ACTGAGGGGCCCAGAACTGGACACAGTACTCCAGGTGTGGCCTCACCAGCACTGAGTACAGGGGAAGAATCACTTCCTTGGTCCTGCTGCCCACACTGTTCCTGATCTAGTCCAGGATGCCATTGGCCTTCCTGGCCACCTGGGCACACTGCTGGCTCATGTTCAGCTTCCAGTCAGTCCAAACTCTCAGGTCCCTTTCTGCCTGGCTGCTCTCCAGCCACTCTTTCCTCGCCCTGTAGCAGGGGGTTGTTGTGCCCATCACCATCTCCTCTCTCTTTCACGCCAGACCAGAATAGCTCATTGTTACCTGAGACTGTTGATTCCCAAAGGCCAGTTAGCTGAGTGAGAAGGGAAGATTGCAACTTATGTTTCAGATATAGGTTTAACTTTGTGGTTCCCCATCTTAAATACTCTGGCAATTTCTGGCAATGTTAAAAATGGGCTCAATAAGTGCCTCAAATAAGTGCCTCAAGGGTCAGAAGTGGCAGAAGTTTCATAGATCTTCCTTTCAGATTGGGTTGTTTTGCTGGTTTTTCATGTATTTGAGTGTATTTTCTTGGTAAGTGCACTTTTCTAAGATAAAGCTAAAAAAGGCTGGCAAAATCTGCTCCTTGTATTCAGCCCTGGGGAAGACCAAGTGCCTGCAGAGGCAGCCAGCTGCAGCAGGGAAAGGACCTAGGTTTCCTGGCTTGCCAGGCTGACCCTGAAGTCTTTATTGACTATGTTTATCTGCTGCTCCAGTAGCAGGTGTGGGCTGAAAATGAACCAAAGAAAGAAGCAGCAGGGGAAAAATATCTGGGCATGAAAAGGAAATGCTTGCTATTTTGAAAATGCCATTTCACTAGATAATTGGGTTTCCCCTCCATGCATGCTTGTTCCATATGCTCAAAGTTTAAGCTAAGTTTTTGCTTCTTTTTATTACTTCTCTGTTATCAGTACAAACGTGTAATCTTGGGCTTACTGCTAAGTGTGTATCTGTCTTCAGGTTTTACACTCTGTAATTCCCAAAGAAATCAGTTCCGGATATCTTGCACTGAAAAACTCAGCAGGCTAGAGGAGTTTTAAAACTGTAGGCAACGATGGTAATCCTTTGCATAGTTACACTGGTGTAAAGCCTGAGTAATTTTATTGTAGCAAAGAGAAGAATTAAGGTTGCTATTCTCAGGAGGATGTTCACTAATTATTTCTAGATAAGGTGGTGGGAGTAATTAGTGCTAGATATTGGAATCAGCACTCAATGTAATTTGTGTCCACATAATAATACCAACATCTACTTCTGTTCAACTTCTATTATCACCTTTTTTTTTTTCCTTTTAAATTGAGAAGGTACAAGAAAGCCTACTAAAAATATGTGAAATGAACCGTGCATGTGTCTTTTTGAACACTGCAGATCTATATCAGGCAATGAGGTTTATAATATGAATGGATTTGTGTGGCAGACAACACTGGTAATTGGATCACAGTGTAGTTAATGTAGCAGAGTGGATGGTGTTGTGTTTGAACTGAACTCAGCCACGGCCTCAGCTGCTGCACAGAACTGTGGCTGCACAGAACAGGCTGACCCACTCACTGCTCTTCAAGGGAAACAGGGAAAGCAACAGAGTTTGAGCTGATGGAGAGGTGCAGACTTTCCCATGTCATTGTGAAGCTATATTTTAGTTCTGATCAGTTAACAATTGTTCCTAGTACTCTTTAGAAGTCAAGGCTCTGCTCCAAATGAAACCACTGTGTTTCCAGGTTGGTTCCCTTCCCACAAGGAACCTAGTGAAGTCCAGAATATTTCCCCCTTTTTTTGGATCGTAGCATGCTGAGATAATTTGTGCCTCAGGAGGCATCAGGAATGTATTTCCCATAACATCCACAGAAAGATATGGAGGTTAAAGTTGCCCTAAGTATAAACACCTTATCCTGAGTAGTTTTCTGAAATTATAAGGATTTTTTTTTTACATTTTTCTTTAAGTTTGAGGAAATTCTTCAAATCCTGTTCTCTTAGTGGAAACTGCTGATTTCCGACAGTGCCTTGTACAATAACACTTTTTTTTTTTTTTTTTTTTAAGAATTATTTTGCCTGATGAGTTGTCCACTGTAGCAGCACACCCTGGCAGGGTGCCTATTTTGTGCTTTTTCCTCTTTAAACCAGGTTTTTAGTACAGATTTGGCCTTTGCCAACCTGACCCACACCCACTGATACACTGTTTTAGCAGCTGGCATTATTATATACTTTTAAAAGTAGCTGGGTGCTGGTGCTGAGGAACACTCTGATATCAGAGCATATTAGGACCCAGTTTTGTTGTCATGACAGTAGTGACCTCACGGTATTTCACCTGTGATTTCTTTTACAGAATCCCTGACAAGTGTAAGCATTGTACACTTTTATCAGGCCTTCAGGTGATATTCCCACTGAATCATCAGGGATCATCTGGAGACCTTCCTTTTCATTCCCTGCAGTCACCATGAGATGGCAGTTGTCGGTTGCTGGACTTGCTTCACCCCGTTTGAACCACAGCGACTCAAAGCTTATTGATCCTTGGAGACACTGAGCTTTCCAGCTCCGCTGTTCGCAGCATGCAAGTGTGAAACTTTACAAGTGACTTTTAAAGGCAGCCAAGGAATGTGTGAGACAGATTGTTAGGGGAAAAAAACCACCAACAACCCAACATTATTTAATTTGATGGCACAGAGCTTTATGCCAAAGTAAGGCATGTGTTTGCTGTTAGCAATCAAAGCGGCTCAGCGAATGAAAAGTGACATTTTGTTTATGGGATTTTACAAGCAGGGGATCCCTAGGGAAATTAATTTGGCCCTCTGGAACGTTGCCCTCCTCCATGTCACTTTCCCTGCAGCCCCAGCATCTTTTTACCACAAAGTTTGATATTAGTTCTTGGGTAGATGGAACCTAGAGGGAGGGATGTGGGTGCAGCAGGTAGCTCCACTGGTTCCACATTCCATTGTAAACCCATGCAGGTCTCCAGCATTTCATAACACTCCCTAAGAAATCATCAGGCCTAAATCCTGAACTGCAGCTAATAAGCTACCAACTAGAGAACTGGGTTTTATTTTGTCCTTTCAATAAAATCCCAGAGCACAAACCCAAGCTTTTTAAAATAGTGCTCCCCAAACATAGCCTGGAGGCAGTCTAAATAATTTAGATTCTTCTTCATCTCTGTTATTCTTTGGGAAAAAGAAGAAGCCTGAAAATTCTCAACTTATTTCTTAATAACAGATTGCTCCAATTTGTGTCTCCATTCTCTCTAGCTATATTCCCACTCCATTTTCAGCTGGATGAGCTATTCTTATTTTTTCATGAACTGAGTGTTTTATAATTGTTTTCAATGTCTGTTTTTAAACAGTTGCTCGCCTCCACCACATAGCTGGTCAAATGATGTGCATACATAAGTACATCACTTCTTAATGATTTTCTTTTTCTTTTGTGAAAATCAGTAGTACCTTATATTTATAGCTTGCAAATGTTACCATCTAATTATCAATGTAGCTTTTTGTCTAAAACTGTGAGAGGATACTATAGCTATACCACATTAGGACTATGAATAATTTTAAAATAATCAATAAATGACACCTTGGTTGATTACATCCTGAGGGTTCAAGAAATGAAAGTGATAAACATGAGTAAAATTGCTGTGTTTTCATCCATTTTCTTGCAATGCCAAGGCCTTGAGCAATAGAAGTGATCTTTATAATGTCAGCCATCCTGATCTACAGGATTGATAAAAGAGGATGAAATTGCATTTTCCAATGCGTAGTTTACTCCTTTTGGAAATGAGTCCCAGATTTGTCTAGGCTAGAAGGGACTGAGATGTATATGTCTGGGCTCTTCTATAGCAGGATATTAAATTTCATCCCTGTAACAGACAATTTCAGGGCATAAAGTAAGATTTGGTTAAGGAAAGACACCGAATCATGGCTTTGAAGAGGTGATGAAGGCTCTACACTTTCCTCAAGAGTTTCTCAGTCAATCTCTTTGTCAAGCATTCATGTAGCAAATTTCTCACTCTTATGTGATTCAGTTTCCAGACTGTGGTCATGCTTTTCACCAAAAGATTAAAGCGTTCTTTATGCACCATGCTTCCTCTCTTTGAACATACATATTTCAACCAAGTTGCCTCTCACTCTTCTTTGCTGATCAGTTAAGCAGATTGAGCTCTCTGAATCCCACAGTCAGGCTTTTTTTTAGCCTTAGAAGAAATTACTGAGAGTCACTTTCTACCTTTCTAGTATTGTGCTACTCTTCAGCATCCTCAAAAAAAAGAAAAAGAAAAAAAAAAAAACAAAAGAAAAAAAAGCAAAAAAAGAAGAGGCATTGTGCAAATTCCTTGTATCTGGAAATCTAATAAGTCATAAAAATTTGAAGCTCAAAATAAACGTAAGAGGTCCCTCAGTGACCAAAATTCCTCTCATTCTCCCTTGGAGTTCTTGAAGGAAGACAACGGTAAACAAAGTTCATGAACCAGCAAAATCAGTCATCTTAGAAAGACTAAATTTTTTCCCCTTTCCTATTAAAGTTATGGCATGGGCTTACATAAAGAAGAACAATTTTAATGGTAAAAGAGAAATTCATTGCAGAATAACCAGGGTCTCATGTTTGTGTCTTCCTGTCTCTAGTGAGTACCCTACTCTCAATGGGACTGGGTAACACATATTTTTCTAATGTCTCCTAATGATTGCACATGACTGTGATGGTGCCATCCCAAAAATGATATTATGTGTCTATTTCTCTTTCTCTGGGGGAGAATCTGACCTTCTCAAGGATACAATCCTCCATGAGAACCCGTGGTATCTGGTCCACTGGTGTTTTCCTTTCCAACTCAGAAAAGGGTAGAAGGAGCATTACAGACAAGGACAAGACTGGTAGAGTGATCACTCTAGGGCAGTACAGACTGATTGCCAAAATGAATATTAGAAAAGCACTGCACATTGTTCAAGAATTTGTAAGAGTTTGGATACAAAAAACAAAGAAGAAAAATAAAAGTAAGTAAAGTTGTGACTGGGAAGGATGGTATCTGTCTCTTATGAATATTTCCTTCAAGTGAGTTCCTGCCCTGATTGGGAACTAAAAATTGGAATCCTATGAGGAATATATAGGTGAGTAAAGAACTATGGAAGAAAAGAAACAGCAAATCCAACAAATCAAAAAGATCTTCACTCTCGCAAATTTCCTGGAATATCTCTGTGACAAGCTGATGAAATAACAGCAGCATAGGATGGAATATCAGAATTTGTTTTCTGCTAAGAGGAGAAGGTGGGTATTTTACTAAAAAGTTTATTTTTCTAAACCTGCCTTTAGCAACACAAAATTTTTTTACAGCCAAGAGCATTACATGTTTATATATATATATGTACTGAGTTTTTGTATAGCTTTGACAATATTTAAAGTCACTTTAGTCTTTTTCTCCCCCCCTTCTCTCTTTCCAGCTCTTTCCCACCTGTTTAGTTTAGCAATTCTGTTTCACTTCCAGCAATTATGTATTATGCATGCACACTTCAGTAAAGCTAACAGGAGTTCTGTAGCACACTATCTTTGTACATAACTACTCCTCTTGAAAGCATAAAATCAAATTGCAATTGTTTAATAACAACTGCTTTTGTCATAACCAAAGAAATTAGGCTCTCAGAGACATATTTTTATGGGAACACAAACTCTGTAGATACTTTGTTGTTTTTTATTAATCTCATGATTCTTTAGTTATATACAGGAAAATATTTAAAGAAATTACTTGTTTTGCCTGGAAATTGTCCTTTCTTTTGTGTTCAGTGCTCAGTATAAATTCCCAGTTCGGTTAATGTTGCACTTGCTTGATTTATGCTGCTGGGGCTGCTTATATAGGTAGGCATAATTCTTAACAACCTACAAACCAAAGTCTTAAAATACTAGAGCTTTGCTAACATTTTTAATGTAATGAAAATGTCTTGCTTTTAGAGAGGATATTTTTTGAGAACTTGTAGCAGAAATTGGACTGTTGTTTGTAACTCCCAAATCTCTAACTTTCTTATTCCAAATGTACTGGAAATGCAATTTTTCCATTAAATTAAGAATTCTGGAGATGTGTGACTGCTAAATGTGAAAAAGGTTTAATATGAAAATAATAAAGAGAAAATCTCAACTACGATGAGCATTAAGGTACCAATAAAACATTTACAGGAAAATATCAGTGTTAGTGGTCAGTAGCTCAGAATTTCATTGACGAATGGAAAAATGGATACTTGTTTTGTCTGTCTTCAGAGTATGCAATCTTAATACCTGCCTTCCAGGAGGCATTTCTGACTTACAGAACAATTCTTGGTTTTGGGGGAGAAACCAGAGAAAGAACTCTTCTCCTTTAACCTCCCAAAAAAACAAATCAAACCAACCAACCAACCGAAAAAAAAAAATCAAACCAAACCATTTCAGCAATCTCTCTTTTTTTGTATCAGTTTGAGCTTTAAAGGTGGAAGGGAAGTGGAGCACATCTGGACAGGCAATAACAATGAGTTATAAAACTGTGACCACAGCCCTACACGAAATAAAAGCCTACCAGTGAGATGTGAGAAGAATAATTAAGGTGAAAATATAATTCTGTATCTGTTAGCAGTCATTCCCACAATACAGACAATACCTAAAGACATTTACAAAATCGTATAGTGTAATTTTTCATTTCTATAGATTTTTTCTTTTTTAAAACCTGAGCAACTTAATAAAAATAAAACGAATCACTCAATATCTTCAAGTTGCAGAATCTGCACTTTAAGTTGAATTTTTTTTTCTTCATTTTCTTAACTGAAAATATTTTTCATGTGAAGCTGAATTCTCACAACATCAGCAGAGCAAGGGGAAAAGCCCAGGATCCTACTTTGACAGTGTGTCTATTTCTTCATCCTTGTATTTGAAACAGCTCTGATCTATGAATAGGCTTTGACTTTCTGAGGAGTGGAGATGGGACCTGGGGTAACACATGCTCTATTTCTGTGCTGGCTGATGACAGGATAGCTCGGTAAATGACAGAACTGGAGCCGGGAGGGTATCAAACACACAGCAGCAGCTGTCACTGGCTCCTCGCTGTGAGTGCATGCAAGGGACTTCAAAAGCTGGAGTTCTCCAGGGATTCCTTGAACTTGTCTTCGTTTTTACTTTTGTTGTTATTGTTGCTCTTTCCCCATTCTTGACTCTCTGCTTGGCTTTTCTCTATTGCTACATCTTCTTCTCATCCATTCTGAGTCAAATTGGGAAGCTTTGAATATCTCCTGGTCTCATGTCTTCGGAGGATATGAATTTTTAATCATTACTATCATCCATAATTGTCAGTATTTTATTGTATTTATGCAGTGCTGCTGGTCTGGCTAATGTTGTTACTAAACTATGGAAAAGAAGGTCCTAACAGAAAGGATTTTACCAGTCTGTGAGATGAGCAAAATCACAGAACAGTTTTGGAGCTTATGGAGAGGATAATGAAGCCAGAGGAAAAGAAAGTATCATTTAGAGCATATTTTCCTCTTGACTTGTCTGTTTTTTGACTTCCCTTACCTGGCAACAAAAAATTTCTGTGGGTTTGTCTGATCAGGCATGAAATTGGCAACAGAAATGTAGAAAGACAAACAAACACAAAAGCCAGAAAAAACCCAGACTCACTTTATGCACTTAAATTCAACTCAGGCTGATGCAGTCAGGACCACCAGCCTTTTGTTGGAGCTATTCTCCTTTGGATTTGTAAACTTCAGAAAATGGAAATTACCAGCCAGGTGTGGAAGTGAGTCCATCTCAGCCAGAGACGCCTTGGTTTAAAAATGAGGACCTCTTTAGTTGACAGATTTGGGGTTATTTGTCCCAAGAATAGTTCTGATCTCTAACAGCTTCAGACACACAAGTCACTGCAAAATTTTAAATTGCATGACATATATTTTCCCCTGTTATCCATCCATACCTTCCCTCTTGTGACACAAGCAGGTGTAGGAAAGGGAATTAAATGAGTTAGAAAGGCTATCATTTGCTCAGCTGATAATCTGGGATTGGTGTCAGCAGTCGTGCTGCTGACATATGTAGTCCAGTTAACATTAGGGTAACAAAATTTGTTTGGCAAAATGAGTCATTGAAATAAATGCAGGCACCCAGGGATTTCTGTAAAACAGCTGGAATGGAAACAACCAGTATATTTGCACTGAACATTACATGGGAACCTCCTGGTTTTAATAAAGGGACAACCTGATCTAGACAGGGACAACAGATGCAAAAATATAATGCAAGCCAAGAGCAAGATAGCGTGGCTTCTTTTTTGTTGGTCAGCAAATTGAGGAGAGTTGACTTTGGATGCTGTCTGAAGACTACTAGCAAATTTCAGCTGAGAAAGAAGATGATGGATCTGACTGCTTAATGGAGCTGGGTGCAGTGGACAGATTAAATATGCTTTCATCTGTTTCTGGAACTGATTCACTGTAATTTAAGGTGAAGCATGATCAGCTCTCTCATTTACCCTTCCCCATCACCCACATGAACACTAAGATCATTTGAGATTTGCAAAGATTTTGATTTGTTAGAATTTGTGATGTGACTTAGACATTCTTCCAAACAATAAATTATTTAACACCCTCTTCGGAGTTGGAAAAGATTAAAATTATAAAATACCGAGCCTTTAAAAAAGTGATTATTCTGAAGATCTTTTTTTTTCTTTACAGAGAAGGCAAAGCCTATGTACAGCAAGGCAAAACAGCTTCCAGAGCTTTTGTGTAAAATTTATTCTGATTTTTTTTCCACAAAATCTTTGAAGGATGTTCTTTTTTAAAAGAATGCTAGGAGAAAAAGGTTTATCTCTACGTTAAAAAAAAAAAAAGGTTTGCATATTTGCTGAGTTATCGAGATGCCCTCTATGTTCATGTTCTCATTCTTTAAATTATATTTCTCCTGACAAACTCATTTTCAGTCACAGTAATGAGCAGATAAACAAGGGATAGCAGTGGATAGCTGCAGACTGAATAGAATAATTCAGAGGGGGAACTTTTTTCCCTGAAGAGCGTGTCAGCTCCTAAAAATTTATGCATCTAGCCTTGAGATATGCAAGCCATATGCATAAATAAATAAGCTTTTGAATGTACACCATAGGTTTTGGCAGTGCTGGAGTTATCAGGGGATGGAAAACAGGAAAAAAATTCAATTGTCCCTGACTATTGAAGATGTGCAATTATTGGGTGTAGTAATTAGACAATGAAGCTGTCCATAATAAATCTATCTTATGGCTTTTGGAACTTTGGTAGCCATGAACATGAAGTTTTTACCAGATGCTTTACTATTTTTTGCTGAGCATATTATCAGCTTATGAAATTTTGAAGTTTTGAGGGAGAAACATGTCTATCCCATAATTTCACCATCAGAGGCAGAAGAGACAGAAGCTAATGATGAGACATGTGTCTATTAATTAATATACATTGCTTTTTCAACAAACTTGGTAAAAACCCCACCCAAATATTCAAGCAGTGGTGCTGTCAATAAGATGATAGACTCATGCCTTAAGCAAAAAAGCTCAGAAGTCTCTTAGCCATCTCATTCACTGCAAGAACGGATCCTTTGATTTAGAGGTGTCTTTATATGCTTTGTGGAACAGGGGTCTTGCAATATTCTGCAATAGTTCTGGGTCAGGATGGAAAGAATGTCTTTGTGGACTTTTCTATGGTGAAATCCTACTGTGCTTTCCAAAGTCAGTGTAATTTCTGTTCTGTAGATGAGTGTGTATGGAGCACTGGTAGCTGAGCTGGTGTGGTGGTGTTACCAAAAAATGGCAGAAAAGTAAACTCTCTAAGACTGTAACTTCAGTATGGAAAAGCAGGCACTCTTTATTGTGATGTGTGATGCAAGGGGAATGCTCCACCTATCTTGCATGAGAAGCACAGTAAAAGCTCTTATTTATATACTACAGTTTACATACACAGTCAGTGATTTTCCCAGAATAAACATAGTTATGCCAGAAGAAACATATGTTTGATAACCTCTTCCCTGAAATCACTAAAATATGTTCCCTCCCATTTGTGCATGTGTTCTTCTGTCCTGGGGGCCTCTCTGGTGGTTGTAGACCTCAGCGTTATAGCTGAGCACTTGAAGAATTGGTGCTACTTCCCAAATATGGAGCTGAGTTGGCATATCTGGGCTGGTTACTCTCCCATTTCTCTTCTCGCTTATGTGTATCATGATCCTAAAAAATAAGCATTGTGTGGTTTCATAGGCTGGTGATTTTTAAGAGTAAGAGTTGTATTTTCCCCACTAGATGAAGAAATAGTTCTTCATCTGGCAACAGTGGTGTTGGGCTTCTTGCAATTTTATGACATTACCCTCATTTTGGTATCATTAGTAGGTTTTTGCATGTGGACAAGTCCTTTAGGATTTATTCATTGGTTGTCAAGTTTGGCACTGACTGAGGAGAGCAGTAACCTCTCCTGCTCTGTATACTCTACTTGGTGTCCAAACCTTATGGAATAATACTCTTAAGGCTGTTTTTAGTTTTTAACTGCAGGATGTCAGGGCTTGGCAGGTAGCTCTAGTGGGAACACAGAGGTACCTGTTAATGACAGTGATCCTCATGGTCTCTTGAAGCTGTGTTTTGAAGAAATCCATGGACAGAACTATCTGTCTTTCTGAAATACTGTGTTATTAACTAGAATACAATATTTTTCTATTAAAATTAGAAAGAACAGAAGGGAGCATGTCAGGAAAAAGGCACCCAGATCTTCAGAGGTGGCCTAATCATTTTCTGCTGTACTACTAGTACATTCTCATCCTTAAAGCCAGTTTATGGTAACACTAGAAAAAAGATTTGCAGTGTGTTTTTTTCTTCCCTCGAAAATGCAATCTGTAGGAACACAACATCTTTTACTGAATTTTTCAGTCACTGATGAGACATGAAACAGCATGTTAATTTCATAGCTCCTTTAATATAGGGAAGCTTTCAAGAGCTGAATGGAAAACACTTCTCTTCCTGGGAGAATCACATACTGTTCGAGATTTTTTGTTCCATTTTCTGAGTTTTCACTAAAATTGAAAACATTTTGCCACTTACAAATGAGGGAAACAAGGTTTATCATCTAGGATTCTGTTGTCAGCATCAGTTTTTTAAGGTAAAATGATTTTTTTTTTTAATTCAGAGTTCCATTTAGTGAAATAAAATTAACTTATAAACCCCTAATTTCTAATCACTACCTCTTATAAAATATTTCACTCATGATTTAATGCATGTATAGCTTGCAAGTTAGATTCTAGAGCTTAGAAAACCTGTATGCAACCTACGCCTTGCAAGTAAGGAACTTCATAACTCTGCCACCAACTTGAGCTTTGGTGGTCTGCGTCTCAGTTTGAGCATATCACTTCCTTCTCTACCCTGAAATGCATGAAAAATGCCATTTTTTTTAATATTAGGTTGCCCAGTAGACTGCTGGAAGCCAGTGATTTTATATAGACATCAAGCTGTCATTTATAATTGTCAAAATTTATATCTAATATCCCATTGTTTTAAACTTTCTTTTTAGAATTTTATTTTAGAACGATAACTGATTGATTTGTGTCATCTTTGGAGAAAAGATTTTTATATGAAAAATATATGAAAAACCTGATATTTAGCAGTTGAAAAGTTTTTTTTTAACATATTCCAAATGCAATATTCCATTTCACTTTGCTTTGAAATACTGAAATTAATTTGATGACTTTATTTTTATGCCGAAGGCAATTATTGCTTTTTTTGGTTTTTGTTTTCATTTTACAGATCGAGAGAGAAAATCATTATTTTCAGGGTTTTTTTAGACTAAATTTTAATTCCTTCCCTTACTCCCATCTCGTCGCTTCCTCATCTGTTTGGTTGTTTTATTTTCTTTTTCTTTCTCTTTTTTAGGAAGAGAAAACACTTGTTTAATGATCCAGGTATAGTAGGTAAGGGATGGTATGTGATGGCTCTTTGATAATGGATTATTCTAATATGCTTTGTGCCAAAACAGTCAGTATTTTTTGCTGGCCTGAATTCTATCACTTGTTACATTTTACCTTTTGACCTGGAACTCTGCAGAACTGTGTGCTTACATGTTTGATACTCCAATATATTTCTGAGTTGGCTGAGACTCCTAAGACATGACTCTAATAGAGGCCTTTAATTGACTTAATTTCCTGATCTATTATCAGTTTATTCATTCCTCCTCATGGCAACTGTACAGTATTATGTGATACATTTTCCTTTGAAAAAGTAGCATCTCTTCAGTCTCTTCTTTCCATGGTGCTTCTAATTTGAAAGGGTTTGGAGTTTTGAGTCCCACTGAAATCTCCTCTGACTTGGACTTGAGAGTTTATAGAATCGCTCCCACACATAGTTTATATAATTCAGAATAAGCATTTTCACACATTATTCATGATCTTTCTAATGCTATGCCTCCCACCTCTGCACATCTGATATCAACTTTAAGCAAAGGTCCATATTTTTTATTTATAAGCTGGAAAGTATCTCTCAATATATTTGTTATATTTTCCTTATCTTCTTATTACCTTCACACCCTGACTCCTGAGATTACTGGTCATTTTGTAAGTGTTTCTTCTTACCTGATACATTTAAGGTATTTTTTTCTGCATGGGAAATAGTTCTCTTTTCATATTTATTTTCAATTTGCACATAGTTCCTTGCTTATCTTTATATCTTGAAATTAATTCTACTTCTTGCATCACACCAATGACATCACTGGCACACGGGGCACTGGCATTAGAAAGGAACAGAAAAATAATCATACATTCTCCTAATCAATCTCACGGTTTTCATCTTTGTTTTGGACAGATAACCAATGCAGTTTTATCCCTGAAGACCTGGGGCATTATTTCAGCCAGCAGGGAGGACATATTGAAGGCACTCAGAATAAAGTTGGAATTTCTTTTCTACAAACCTGTAGAACCATGAGCATTACCCTCAGGTAGTGAGAGTGGGAAAGAAATGGGAAATGGACAAGTCATGTAATTACAGAAAGCCAAACACCACCATTTAAAGCTATGCCTGAGGAGTGTTCTGCCTTAAAGAGCTTGGCAGAGCAAGGGCTCTTGGTGCCAAGTCTGGCATCTTGCCTGTTCTGCATGTTTGTGGACTGGGTGTGTTGTGGGACACAAAGCTTGTGATGTCCCATGCTTATACATGCTTGAAGTCTGCTGCTTTGTGGAAAAGGTGCAAAAGAACCTGGCTTTTAATGTAGTGAACATAGTGAATTGTAACTACTGAGATCTGGTTCAGTAGCACTAAAGTTTTCACTGTGTGGTGGTGAAGGTATTTGGGCACCTGTTTTGGTAGAGAACTCAATCACCTTCATTGCTTTTATTGGGAAAAATTCCATTCCTACAAGTTTGTTGTACGAGCATCTATATTTGAAAAGAAAACTAATTTTACCCTTAATCTGGGCTGAATTTGCTTAGCAGCTTTTGAGGGTGATTTCTGAAGGTTAGGTATAAAAATCTGAAGGATTTAGACGTGACAGTAAGAGACTGGATTGAAATGAAAACAGGGCAAAATAAAAAAGGATAAATTCATGATCTTATAATTCTTCTGAATCCCAGCAAGCAAGAGCACATAAACTTTAAAATGGTAAAGTAGGGATTTTAAAATCAATGGAGTGTTTAATAGAATTCCATAGAATGCATGCAAAATTGGGGAAATGTGGCAGGAGGCGAACTTGGAATGAGTAAACCTTGAATGTGGCTTGGTTACATAATTAAAACTAGACAAGAGAAGAAAAAGGTCAATAATCCAACCAAGAAGTCACACAAATATAGATTACTGTCTCACTATCAAGGAAAAAAAATTAACTAACTTATCAGAGCAAACCCACAGCTTGGAAAGCAGGTAGCATTATGGGAAGGAGTAAGAAAAAAGGGGTTTTAAAATAAGAGTAACATCTGAGTTGCTCAAATTATGCACTGAACCACCCATGGTATCATTCAGTTGATGGAGTGCCTGGGATGACTGCCTCTCATGCACACGTCATATGTCTGTCCAGCACTAAAGACCTTGATTTAAAAAAACCCCACACAACCAAAACCAAACACAAAACACAAAGATGTTGTCTAAGCAGGTAGAGGAATTATTTTTTTTGTGACCTTGTCTATGACCCAACCTGGAGGTTTGAGAATGAGAGTTTAGCAAAGATGTCTTAAAGGCAAGATATTTACATTTTGGCAAACAGATACAAATCTCAGCAACAGCCATGCTGACAACAGACCAATCCTTCCTATCATGCACCTTATTTCCCCTACAGAAAGAGACATTCTTCACCTTTTCCAGTACCTCATACCCTGATGTGCATTTTCTAGATGCCCAAACATTCTGGTTTTCCTCTGTGTTCCACCTGGCCCTTTTGACAACAGCAGCCAGGAAACTGGAATTTATCATGGACAATAAGGTCCAGCTGATGGACCATTTTGTCATGTAGACACTGACTCAGTTCCTGATTCAGCTACTCTTGTTATGGTATCACAACTGATTTTTCCATTTTTTTCCACCTTCCTCTTATCCATGATGTGGCAGAGATTCATTCTCTCTATGATTCAGCAGCACCCTCACCCAGGCTGGACCACCTCATTGGAGTAGCAGCTATATTGCAAGCCTGCTCTATGATTACAGTGACAGAAACATGGATAATCTTAAGGGTTTTAGGAATTAAAATGTTCTCTGCAAATAAGAGGTTTGAAGAATAGCTATTTTCACAGATAATGGGGTACTTTAAAAAGAAGTACTTGGATTAAAGGAGTCTTGGTTTTATTTTAGAAGTCAAAGACATGTCATACCTTTTTAGCAAAATGTGATTAATACAAAATTTTGCAGTCACTTTCTAATATTAATATGAAAAAAAAATAGGCAGAATTGAATAGAAATCCCTTCAGCTGTTCACTTCATCATTCCTTAATCCTCTCTGAATGAGAGGCATCAGATACAATTTTCAGGTGACATCACATGAGCTAGTGCCCACCAGTTCCCTTTTTTGGTAAATGGCAGTAGGTCCTCTAAGATTTGGTCCAATGATTTTATTTCACCAAAAGAGTCTTGGCTTTAGCAACTGGCCCCAGGAATAGGATTAGTCACAGGATGTGGGTTTTGTCTGAATTCAGGTCTCAAAGCACAGCTTAATTGTGAATTTTTTGATGTCATTTGAAAGTTAAACTTGCATTGTGACATTCTACTCTGCAAGGCCACCAAGGGCATCCATGTGGCCCCGGCTGTTTTCATGGTTCTTTCAAAAAGGTGTAATTGTGAGATCTTTAGTTTCTACCATGTTTTTGGAAAACTGCCCAACAAATCCCAAAGAAAAGATGGAGAAGGGCTGATACCCCATCCCTACCCTAGCCCACCCCAAACACTTGCAATTAGTCACAGCACTTCCTTAAACCAAGTCAAAGGTCTTTACACTGTACATATTCATATTCATAAATTTATTTCATATAAGCAGCTTAAACACCTAAACCAAACCAATTTTTCTCCTGTCTAAAAATAACATTGTTATACATCATGGCCACTTTTTTTCCTCAAACTGAAATATAATTAAAAGCTTCATCTTTTCCCTCTGTCTCTCTGCTCAGCTCTACAGTATCTCCACCCATTTTTACATTGCTATTACCAATTTTAGTCCAACTATATTAATTCTGCCGTGACCTTCAACAATTTCAGTGCAGTGAGGTCATGAGATGTGCCTGTAAGTCTCAAATAATTTGTAGGATTTGAGTTTTTTTATTGCAGATTATCTTAAAGAAAAATAGTATTTTGACCAAAGAAAGATGAAAATACATTTTCCTGGCAGGCAGAGAGGGAACATATTTGTAATGATTGAAAAAAAAAAATCTCAAAAGTTGTGAGCATGAAAAATGATGAAATTGGGATGCAAAAATACTTAGAGGAGGTTGGATGTACTCATTGCACAAGCAATATGCCTATAGTCTGGGTCTGTTTCTGCCAGCATGGATATTTAACAGGAATTTTGCATGGTATATGTTTCTGAACTCAGTCGCATACATATTGTAGCATTAACACATCAAAGCTTATCCTTTAAGGCCCTCGAATCACCCTGCCATGATTACACTGCACATAAGAACAGAGATGAAGGCTCATATGAGGGACTTTCTATGGCTTAGGGAGTTCACTGCTAGCAGTTGAGGGTAAGGCTCCTAGTGAGAATCCAAAGGATGAAATAACAAAAGTTTTATCAGTGAAAAGGGGCCAACACTCAGTGTGATTGCTGAGGATTGAGAGCATCATAGAACTTCTATGATGCCTCTAGATGAAGCACCAAATTAAAAAGTTTTTTCTCTACACACACACACAAAATTACACCATAATTTATCTCCTAACCTGGCAATGAACTAGGAGTGTCCAAAGACTAAGTAAACATGTATATTTATACAGATTTGGAAAAACGCCCTCTTTTCCTTGGGTGAAGAGCAAGGACCCAACAGAGCACCCATCCAACATTGCCACTGATGAAGTGCTGCAGTTGTCCACAGTGGATTCCAGCTGACTGACAGACCTGTGCCTTCCATTCAGAGATGGGGGAAGCAGAAGGATGAAAACAGACCTGTGGAGAAGAGGTCTTAATTTTCTTTTCATTGTCCTTTTGTAGCTGCTGTGCTGGGATGCTCCAGTGCAGGAATTCTGGCTGCACACAGGTTTATACTGTCCTTAAGGACAAAGTCCTTTAGCATTGGTCATTTGTACATATATATTCTACGTGTAGTGTCACTGACTGCAGTCAGTTACTTTCATATCTGAGTCCTGTTTAACCAGCAGTGATGGCAAAATCTGTCTGCTTATTTCTGACTTTCAATTCATGTTTGATCAAAGCCCCACTGATACATCTATCAAACTCACTGCTAACTTAATCCCTACAGCTCTCATTTTAAGTGACTGACTCGTTCCCCCCCCCGATATGTTCAGCCTGCTGTAAACACCAGCACTTTCTGCAAGTCTCTTTTTTCACCCTGCTGTTTAATAATCTCCCCAGCCTTTTTCCATGAAAAATGTGTTCATATTTCTGAAAGTTTCAGGCTTATTGCTTTTGTCACTTAAGCCCTCCTAGCACTGTTGCCCTCTGTTACCATTTCCATTTTGCAGTTGTACCCCAATGACATGAAAAAATGCTCAACTCTGGATTTTCATGATTCCTTTACATGTGTGTTTCTAATTACATCCCACAATTTACAAACTGGCAGTATTAACAAATTATTAAATATAATTACTATCTGTGATGAATTTGTCCACTTCTTGGGTTAAAAATCAACCTCTTTATCACATAAACATTTATTCTCTTTTATTCTCAATGTACTAAATAGTAAGACTGATTGACTGTTTAAGGTATGGATTCAGTGAAGCTATTATGTCCACGGGCAAATTTTGAGGTAAAACTTGGCTAATTCTTTCCAGAGGTGTGTGATGCATCTTCAGACATAAAATCTGCTCACTTATTTTCAAACTCTTGAGCCTTCCTGCAAAGTATCAGCATAGCCTCTAAATCCTCTTCATTTTAAAGTTTATTTATTTATTGTCGTACAATAGCTGTTATGTCATAAGACTGACTAGGAGGAGGCAAAATTATATATATATATATACACACGTATATATACAAACTATATATATTAAATATATTAAAATATATTGTATTGTATTATTATTGTTATATTTTATTACAATCATTTTAAGGAAGCAAGTATGCAATCAACATAAATAGTATTTGGAATATATAGAACCTCTCCATAAAAAATTATTGAGATTAAAACCAATTTAAAAATCCAGGAAATATAAATTCATATTATGACAATTGGATTTTGAGAGAAATCATGTGGCTTCTTTTTTTTTTCTTTTTATATTTACAATGGCCAGAATGAAAGTCCTCATGATTGATGTAAGCTTTCAATTCTATGACTTGTTCCAGTTTGTGCCACAATATTTGACTGATGTAAGAGTGTATTGTTCTTTGTTTGGATTTTTTTTTTTTTACTCAGTGATGTGTGACAGCATCACTTTGAAATCAGTACAGAGGCGGGGCAACATGTCAACTTGATTTATTTAGTAGTTTTTCTGTTAACACTCCTCATGATGGAGGTAGAATGATCAGGTAGCTGGCACTCAAGGGGCATTTTAATCATTCAATGAATACATATAATATTGCAAAAAAACCCCTGGTTTCTCGCTCCATATTTGGGAAGCATATTTGCAGCAAGTTATCCGAGACATGCCATGAATTTGCAAGAGTGTTGATAAGACCAGTTGGATGAGCTATCCTGTCTGATTCAATACTAACTAGGTGTTATGCAAGCTGCTGAGTCACAAGGAAATACTGATTTCAATAATAGCCTTTTACACAAAATGAGTCTTCATTAGTTTTCTTCAGCAGCCACTCCCAGTACATGTAGACTAATAAATCGTACCACATTTGTGGCAAATGTATTTCCCTGGATATTGTTGTATCTGGATTAGAAATTAATTATTTATATTACTCAATACTTTAAGTTGTGCTAATAAAGCAGCATATAAAGCTCTTATCCCTGGTTTGAGTTTTTGTTGTTAATTGTCATTGTACCAGGGTCTACTTTATATTGTCAGCTTACATTGCCACTGGTGGGCTTATCCTTGAATCTTCTGCACTAGAAATCACAATATTAACTTTCGCAATTTTCAAGATGATTTGAAATCTTTGAGTTTTTTTAATCCTGAAAAGTAAACTGCCTCCAGTCTTATGGAAGAGTTCATCAACCTTGCTGCATCCAAACAACTGTAGATAGGATGATCTATAAGATTAGCTTGAAAGAAGAGACACGCTCTCTGCTGATTGCACTGGGAATGTCTCACAAGTGTCAACTAAGTTTTCATTGAGTGTAAATTAAACATCAGTCTTTCTGATTAATTTACATAGGTGTCACATGCTTGTTCAGGTTTTCAATTAATTCCTCCCACCACCTCCCACACCAGTTCTGAATGGCTGAAATTATAAAGCAGACTTTCATTCTGAGCTGCAAGTGCACAGCTCTTTGTTTGCAATACCAGACAGGACAGGCAGATGTGTCCATTGCAGAGTGTGCACTAAACAGCTTCACTCACTGACCGGAGTGTCCAACCATTCTCTTAAAGAGCACAGAAGAAATTGAATGTGGAATTCTTTTCACTGCACTATTCTCTGTTATTTTTTTCTTATTTCTTTTTCCTTATTTTTTTTTCTTTTTCGTCAATGCTTCTGAATTTTTATTAATGTTATACTGGGGTAACTTGAAGGAGCAGTATTTTTTCTCTCTTTATATAGAGACATCAGCATCTGGTAGAGCACATTACCATCACCGTATTGATTAAGAATTTCTTTAAAAATCCTTTAGTCTAAACTTTCCTTTTCTTCCAACAGTGTACTTGCTTTTATTCATTTTTTTTTTTAGTTCTTGATGGTGAAGAACTTTTCCTGTGGGATATGAGAACAATTTTGAGAAAAACATGAGAAGAATCTGACTTCACCTGTTTATTTTGATCATTTCATCAATCCTGTGGTGCCCTTGAGTAAACATTTTCTTTGAAGTGTTTCATTGCTATTATTCTTCACGTTCTCTGCAATATGAGTTTTTCAGCTCTCTCATGTAACCTTCATATATATTCATCTTAAAGACGCTCACACTGCACATTGATCCTTGTTTTGCTCTCACCTATAATTCTTTTACGCTTAATAGATTTTTTCCGTGGACAAGTATTGTTTTAGGCTTTTTGCCAGTGTTTAGTACTGTGAGCCAATTTTTTACACAAGGCAGTTACACAGCTCTCTGTGAAGAATGCTCTGGCCTTCACTTATACTGAGAGATCTAAATTAGCAGACCTGCATAGAGTAATATATAGTGTTAAGAAGATACAAATCATTCTTGGCCTTAAACCACAACTGAAATATTTTAAGTTTTGTAAAGTAGTATTCAAACTAGAAACTGCTGTGTTTTTACTTTGCTTTACCTAAACACTTTGAGAATGAGGGAAAGAGTCAACGTTTCTCAGACTACTTCATCTCTCTGGTTGATGCAGTGTGGACTTGGACATGTCTGTTATATATCTCCTTGTTAGTTCCTCATTATAAGAACAAGAGAAACTTGATTCATATCTACAGTTTAGTTAACAATTTGGACAAAGGGATACAGGGAACTAGACACTCTGAAAACCTATGAGAAGCTAGATGGACTTACGTGTTTTTTTTTATATTTATTGTGGGGAAGGGTAAGGGTAGTTGGTTTTTTTGATTGGTTGTTTGGTCAGTTTGGGGGTTTTGTTTGGTTTTTTGTGGTTTGTTTTTGTTTGTTTGGTTTTGGGATGTTATTTTTGTTTGGGTTTTTAGTTGTTTTGTTTGTTTGGTTTTTTGGCATGTGTGTGTGTTTGTGTGTTTTTGGTCACTCCTTATATTGTAGCCAAAAAGGTAGAGACTGATATCTGTGTTAGCTTCAGTTCCTAGCCAGTAGGAAATACTCAATGAAATCCGATTTTGTCTAATACTAAGGTGCAGTGATCTGCTAAATTCAACAGAACTATATAACCTAAAACTGCCAATGATTTTGTAGAAGACTTACTGGTTGGCATCTTGTTTTTAGTTTGGAAACCTCTCCCAAGTCAACAGTATGACCTTACTGGATAGAATTGGTCTAGTTGAGTACACAACCATTTGTCAAGGCTGATTTTTTTTTTTTTTTAATGAGGATCTAAAGCTCTCCTGGAGTGAGATGTGGATCCTGTTGTACCTTAGTCTTCAAAGGCAGGGTACAATGAATCAGCTGCCATCAATTTTCTTAAGTGGGATGTAGAAATATGACAACAAGATGCCAGAGGCATATTTAAAGAAAGTAAAATAGTCTCTGTTTGAGTCTCTGTAAAGCTAAATGTAAGTACCTTCAGGATTAAAGACACCTTTCTATTGACTCTGATAGATATTGGATGAAGCCCAATGCATAAACACTCTACCCATTTGCACTTTATTCTATTTTATTTTCTGTAAGAATCTCTGTCATATGTACAGTTATCCTGAAAAACAGGAATATGGTATTCTGAAGTTCATCGCCTCCCACATAAATTTAACAGACCCTTCAAAACCACTTTGTATAGCAGGAAAAATAATCTAATTCCTAGGGTAATTGGAACAACATTTTAATAGACAGCATAATTAACAAAGTTTTGCAAAATATTTTCTAAAGCAAAGCTGCAAGTCAAAAGAGCATTCATTTCAGAAACACAGGTGATCAATGTCTGTCTGTCTGGAGGGGAGGGTGATCAAATCAATCCTTGTTACTTCATCAGCGCTGCTTATCAGAGACAAGACAAATATGGCAGGATAGGCGGGCAAAGAGTCACTGATTGGAATACAAAGGATCTGATATAAATGAAAAGAATTTCCTCTGTGGCCTACTGATACAAAGCAGATATGTCTGCAAAACTTTTGAACTCTAAAATACTTCGAGAAATAATGGCCAAAGTTTTTTTTTATTTTTAGCAATTCTTTTTCACATTAAGTACTTCATTAAATCACATGCAAATGACTCATCAGGGAGCTTTATCGCTGTCAAATAAATAGTTTCCCGTGAAGAACTTAAAAGCCCCAGCAAAGTCTTAGAGGTCACAATGGTGAGGTAATATCCAACCCTAATCTAAGTAGAGAACATCTGATGCTGTTCTGTCTCCTCCTCTCCACTGCTTTATGGAGAAAGTTGATGTCAGACAATGCTGATGTCCATTTTCCTCTTTTTCACCCTGAAAAACATTTATTTGGATTACACCATGCTCACTGTTTCTACTCCTCCAGTCTGTAGAGATATCAGATAAAAGTCCACAGACCTTTCTTCTATTATTTGTAAAACTTCTCTCCACATACCACTTTCACTTTTGTTCTTTGAAGACAAAGTGTTAATTGAGTTTAAGAGGGAAAAAAATGAATGTATTATAAAGAGTTGACTGATATTTCTGTGAGCACACAGACACTGCTAACAGAGACCTCGAAAAGGGAAAGCTTCCTTAGGGCAAAAGAAGAGGAAAAAAAAGGTCTGTATTGCATGTGTTCTTTCCTCATTAAGTTCTTGTATGAGTTCTTACATCTCTGGATCTGTTTCCCAAACTATAAAATGTCACAGATGTCCTCTGTAAAATACATTGTGAATAAATACATCAACAAATGCAAGCTATTGAAACTTTTATTTTTTTGTTGAGCTTTACAAATGTTGCATGGGTAATTGTTTCACCTGTTTTCAGGCTGAGTATATGGACTCTCATTAATTGGACAGGGAATATTAAAAACATGTGACGTTTGAATAGGAAATGTAGAACCAGCAGCTGTTTTTCTGAAGTTTTATTCTTTCCCCTCTAAAACAGTCTTTTTGAGACAGTTCTATATATTTGTTTATGTTTGTGCCTAAGAATATTCTGAATCATATCAATTATGAAAAATATATTAAATGTAGTGGTGCCAAATCGATTTATGTCAAGTATTATTGATTTCAGTGAAGTTTCAGCTCAAGACTTTTATGTGGTTTATTTGTTCATTATTTTTACTTGTGACATTTCTAAAATCTCATACAAAAAAAGGATTAATCTTCATGTCAAATAAAATGTTTTTATTTTAAGCATTTTTAGCCTTAAAAATATAAGTAGAAGGCACTAATTGCGAACAAAATATATGAATTATTTTTTCAATGTTTCATTTCAACAAAATGAAATTATTTCAATTGTATAGTTTTTTTATATGAAAGTGTTGAAAAGAGCCCTATGTTACAAAATTTCATTGTATTTTCTTTTCTTATCAAAAAAGAGGCAAAAGTGAAAAACAGGTGGAAAACGTTGTTTCCTACTTTTCAAGAAACATGGTCTTTTAGTCTGGTCATGCTGTTCAGGTTCCCAGAATCATGATGAATAGCAGTTAACTTCCAGTCTACGTACAATAAAATATTCACTCCATATAACCCTTCATAATGTAAGAAATTGTATTAAAGCCCTGACCAAAGTCACAACACAGCTGGTAAGTAAGTGGTTTTCTCTCTTTTTGACTGGAGGTGCTAATTGATAAATAGAAGAGGAAGACCGGCTGATATTCATAAACAAGAATCAGCAGGAATTTAAGAAAATCAATAATTGCATTTTTTCAAAGAGAAAGTGCCTCCACCTGCTGTAGTTACATACAGAGCATCATACCAAGCAATGATTTTGGAATATGAGTAGCAGAGACAAAATTCTTTGCACCTTCAAGACTCTGCTACAATCTCAGGATTTTTTGGATCCTGATATTTCTTATTGAGGAATTCTTGGACCAATGAGGTGAGCATTAAGGACCAGTCAGGGACTTCAGTACATCAGAAAAAATGCATAGACAGCATGCATGGGACTGCCCAGTTGCTTTGGTGATCAAACCAAAAGTGACAGACTGTACAGGTGTGAATTCAGCAAGACTGGTGACAGGGTTGGCAGCCAGACTGAAGTGGGACATGCGTGAGGGATAGAAAAGTTTTGAAATCTCAGTCTAGTTTTCTTCAATAATTCGCTGTCTTGTTGGGGGGGGGGGGGGGGGGGGGGGGGGGGGGGG
>JAWWLV010000183.1:13933240-13973101 GCA_035041135.1 Platyrinchus mystaceus | reverse complement strand
TTTTTCCCCCCGGCCCCCCGCCCCCCCCCCCCCCCCTTGATGTCAAGGATTATTTTTGATTTAACTGCAGGCCAAAATGAACTATTGTAGCTTAGTAGGATAGTAGGATTTGAGTAAAATTCTTCAGAACTAGAAGAAAATAGATCTTTTTTTCCCTCCCCCTACCCTGTCCCCTCTGCCCGTTATTGTGTAGCAGGCAGTGAAAGAAATGGGATGAGCATTTTGCTGCTTGCTTCCAACCAGCTGGATTATTTCTAGTTGGCTGATCACGTCTCCTACACCTAGTGATATAAATGATGGGCTTAGTTAAAATGGCACTTGCTTTTTAATTTATTTTCCTTTTTTATTAAGACAATCCAGAAGATTGCTTTATTTTTCTTAACTGCAGCAGAAAGAGCATGAGTTAACATGCCTGCATTCCTGATCCCTAGAGAGAAATCACACATTTACGCAGATGTGCTCCTTGGCCCTATACTAAAAGGCTAATCCCAGAAAAACAGGGCAATGAAATCTATCATTTGCCTGTGTGTTGCCTGTGTTTTCTGTAGTGCTGAGTTCTCCTTTACCAGGCTTGTGGTGGTGTGTTGCTGTTTTCTTTTCCATACAGTCAGGCTGCTTCCTCATGATTCTAAATCCTTTATATAAAAGCACATATTAGCTCCCTTGGTATGCATCTATTTTAAATTAATATTTTAGATTAAAAGCTCCCTACTGCCCTTTATCAACAATTTTGTTAAGCTGAAGTAGGATATGGACCCTGAATGGATATTCTGCATCTCTTTCCATAACAAGACCTGTTTCAGAGGAATTGGATTTCTGCCATGCTTGGGGTGGGCAGGCATCACAGTCTGGGTCCTGTAGCTTATGATCCAGTTGAAATTTATCTTACGTTCAAAATTTCAAGAGGGGTTTGATGAATAAAAAATATTTCTCTTTTTGTCCTCCCTTTCTAGTTCCTTCAATCTTTTCCGTCCTACTTGACTCTATCTCCCAAAACTTCTGTAAAGTGAAAAACAAAAATAATACTGGCAAAGCAGTGGGAGAACTCCTAAATAATGTGTTGGACAAAAGTCATAAACTGAAGAAAAATTTCTATAATGTTGAGATAAAGGCTTTTTGGCTGAGAATAGGAAAGCTAAATGGGTAATAATATCCAGACTAGTGTCATGTATCATTTATGTGGATTTTTTATCCGTTTGAGGTTTGTGGTTGGGAGTGTTGCGCTTTTGGAGGGACAGGGTTGTTTGTATGTTTCTGGGTTTGGATGTTTTGTTTTATGTGTGGTTTGTTTTTCTTTTTTTTTTTTTTTTTGTTTTGTTTTGTTTTTTTTAATGGAACAAATCACTGAATAAAACCATGGAGGAGAGGAATGAATGCTTCCCTGGAGAGAAAATCTACAGGGGTGAACTCAGCTCTGAGCTTACTCGACAGAGAATCCCTGCTTCTCAAACTCAGACTTTTCTGTGTCCCAGGAGCATTTAAATGCTGGGGTAACTGGGCCACCTTTTTGCCCGTTTGGGTTGCTGTGGAACACAACTCTACAAATTGCTGTTTTCTCAGTTAATTGTCAATTCAAGAGCAAGTTGCCCAAATTCTACAACGTTATGTGAAATAAAGTTTAAAAATATATTTATATTTAAAAAAACCCTAACTCTTAAAAATATCCCTTACCAATTAATGAAACATAAACTAAAAGATAATGAAAGATATATTAGTGTTCTGAGATAACGAACATGAAAGATATATTAGAATGTTCTGAGATAATTCTTGAAAAAGCATCAAAACAATATCTTCAGATAAAAATGTTACTGTATGAAAAGAATTGCTTGCTCTTAAAGAAAGTAGTGGTGCCTGTCTTTGAGGCTGGTTTAATAAAAATAAAAACACTTCGGATTATTTCTTCTCCCCACCCTTCATGATTAATTTGATTTTGGAAGCCAGTAAGGGAAAGTTCAGCCTTGTTCCTCAGCAGGCATCTAGACTTGCACTAGGGATGGACTCAATTTCTTAGCCAAAGTTCCTTCACCATTCATGCCCTGCCATGAAGGAGCTCAAGGTTACTTGAAATACTATTTAAAGATCAGTAACCAGTGAGGTTTGGGAGTCAGGAGTGTTTGAGGCACCAGACTATGTGCATGGAATTTACAGGGCTGATCATTGTGGAAGGAATGGAGCAGGTGACCTGTCTCCATTGATTTCAGAGAGTATCTAGAGAGATGGAAGGGTTAACCTGCCTGACCAGTGTAATTGCTTATAGAGAAGTGTGTTCATGGCCCTCAGCATATTAAGTGTGACAGGTTGATTCATGATGTAAGGGCTTTTTCTTCATGGCTTTACACACTCTCCAGAGAGCAGACTCTGAAAAGGCCCTTTAATAGGACTTGCTTTGCTGCCTTACACTGCTGCCCTGTTTAGCTCTACACTGGGGCATGTTGGGGTGTCTTTTCTGGCATGGCTTACTGAGGAGGAGTCAGCAAGCTCTGATGCTGGAAATGAGACAGTTTTTACGCCTGCTCTCCCTGTTGGCATGCTGCCTGCTTTTGACAACCAGCAAAGCAGGGACATCTTCTCCAGCAGCTCAGATCTAAATCCCAGATACGGAGACTGATTTCCAGCACAGCCTGTGCTGTGTATAATCCTGGATCAAACAGGCTAATCACTGTTAATCACTGCTAATCAGCATGATGGTGCCTGTAGACCTTTGCAGCCCTGCTTACTGGCTTGGGGGGACAAACTGCCAGTAGATGTTAAATCATTAATAGTTGCTATTGAATTTAAGTATCTGGAGGTGTTGAATTTAAGTGACTAGTGCTACTGTAATACACTGCCAAGAAATGAAATATTCCAGAGCTACAGCATCATTGTGCATTTTTCCCAGCACGACTATTATTCAGACTGAAGAAGCACTCATCTACCTTAGCACACGAGTTAACTTAGTTGAAGAACTCCTCCCAAATAAAATGCTGAGTCCTGTACTGCTGATTATTTTTTTAATAATTATGTTGTGGGTTTTTTCATAACTCCATCATAGGTTATGTTATTGTACTGTGCTATCTACAGTCTGGCATTACACTCAGCACTTTGAAAGGAAAGATAACAATGGGTCTCAAACCTATCTATCTATCTAACCATATGGTTTATTCTTGAATAGATGTGGAATTTGGGAAACTTTCCAGTAGGCTGCTCTGATTTTCATACTTTTATTCACAAGACACAGGTTTGATTGTCTTTTTTTTTTCCCCATTTCTTTCTTTTAATTTACAAATTACATTTCAAAATAGCAAGGAAATGTGGCAGGCTGCAGAGTTGGAGAGAATTATGACCCCTTTCTGGTAGTTAATGTACCCTGAGCTTTTGGCTTAGGTGCCTCATAATGCCACATGAGGCATGCGGAAACTGCTCCGAAACACATTTGTTAGCTGTCATGTCACTGCTTAATTATATCTTACTTCTGTTTCAGTGCATCATGCATAAGTCTGCTAAATGTTCTGTGTGAATCCAAACCTGATTTATGGGCTCAAAAGTACCTTAGAGAATACCAGTGGAATAAAAGAGCTCCCTTTAATGTTCTTTGCTATCTGCAGAGCTCAAATTTAGTGTAACTTTGTTAATCTTTGAATCGGTAAACAATCTTGCATACAGTGTGCAGCTTTAATTTAAGCAAATTGCTTACTTATGAGCTTACTCTCAGGTGTGCTGTGAAAATGAGATTTTCTTTCTTTGCTGGATCATATGAAGAGTTTAAAATATGTATATGTGTTGCTGGATCCTCCTCCACTGTAATTCGGGGCAGTTTCAAAGCCATGACAATATTGTTGATTTATACTAGCTAGTGTTCAGATGTTGATATTGTTGGTGATGGGAAACTATTAAAACACCATTTGGAGGCTGCAACTTTCTCCCTGTAAGTCCCTACACTAAGGGAAAAGAGAGGGCAGGAGGGAGGAGATGGTTCTTCGGTACAGAAGTGAGGTCTTGCTGCTGTGTGCTGGGGGTGTTGCTTACTGCAGTCTTCTCAATAAATTATTTTGCTTTTCTCAGTTGCTGGCAGCATCTTCAAGACACCATAAGTGCTTTTGCTCTGAAATGAGATTTACTGAGTGATCATGAGACTGGAGCCTGTGATCTTTCAGCAGCTGCTGAGTGGTTGCTCTCTGCATGAATGGTCTAAGGGCAAAGTAGTATCATAACATTTGGAGCGTGACTTTCTCCCATGTCCTGTGATGCCAAAAAAAAAGTTTGTTGTTTGCCAATGAAGATTATGCAATATCCCAAAGACTACCTAAATATTTGTAGGGCCACTCCATGAAGGCACCAGCCTTTTCCTCTTTGAAAATTGTGTTAATCCTCATGAAAGGTTTTGGAGTGAGTCTGTTGCATAGCCTGTAATACTGAGAGGTTTCTTGTGTTGTGGGTGGCTGAAGCCTGTCTCTGCTTACCTTCCTGCCTGTCTGATCTAACACATGTAAATGAGGCCTGGTGCTTCCCAAAGGCCTGGGAGCCCTAAAAGAAAAAAGGAGGGCAAGGGGGGAACCCAAACAACCCACTCCATAAATTTCTTGGTATAAGGAAGACAATACATTTAATTAAAAACAGGGGCAAATATGGAGACAGGTTAGCAATTCTTGTGGAGATTATAATCTACAAAGTTCTTCATTAGTATTATGATAAGAAAATACTTAGGAACTAGTTAGTGGTGTGGGGGGGACAGATTGGGACAGGATAGGGGAGTAACAGCATAACTGAGAATTAATTTTTTTAATTACTTGCAGCATAAATGTAATAATCATGGAGATTCTGTCCTGTTCTTGTGAGAGAATTAGTATCTTAAAGAGTAGCAAGGGCATGGAGGCAAATAGTCTCATCTGTTTATACTAGATTTGCTGCTTCCTAAGTGTCAGTATATCCTTCAAGTTTTTTTTAAGGAGACCACAAAATACTAAGCACTGAAGAGAAAATGCCATGACATTTCTGGTTTGTGGATTCCTGCACAGGTTTTCTGGTAACTATAACTGCTCCATGAAGCTCAAAGCATGTGAGATGGTGTTTGTAACCCAGTCATCCAGAATGGGTGGTGTTTATCCTGTGAAACTGGTGAGCCACAAAAACCTGTTCGGGTTACTGTGGAAGAAACCAGGAGACAGTGGTTCCTGCTGGAGCGACGTTTGGGTGAGCAAGGATATGAGGCCAGCTCCAGTCTGAAAGCCAGGCTGTGGAAATGCACATCCTTGAAGAAGAGAGCAAGATTCCTTTCACAGTATTAAAGTGATGTTAGCAGTGAAGTTCAGCAGTGATACCAAGAAGTTAATTTCACAAATAAACCTTTTCATTATTTAAATCAATAGACTTTTCACAATAGCTCAATTGACCTGGAGTTTTATCCTACATCTCTTACAGCTGTCAACAGATCTAACAGGAGTGAGTGGAAATAACTCCATCAGAAACGGGCTTTTCAATATCAGCTTTAAACGGGGGAAAACTGGAGAAGCCAGATATTGCAGTTTCTTACTTTTAAACTTTCTTAAGTTTGAAAACTTGAGATTACGATTGCACAGGCTCTTTTTTGAAGAGAGATGAAATGTCTTTAAAATGCTTTTATACACATAAGGTTATAAAGCTCCTTTTCCTTTTTTCTCCTTTCATCATGGTTGCTTACAACAGGCATTTTCCCTTTTTATACTTCATAGTATAAAACCTGGTGCAGCTGCATTGTTGTTAACCTTAGCAAAAGATAAACCAGGGATGATTTGCATAGCTACAGTTGCTTATCTTTTTGCTGTTTTCTCACCATGCCCAGCAGGCATGGTAGGAATTCATCATTTATGGTGACTTTATATAATCCATGAAACCCTGAAATTTCACTAGGAGAAGAAGCAGCTGAAATCAGTCATTCTGTACTGTTTTCAACTCAGTTCTTCAAAGGTAAAACTTGCAAAACTATTTAATGAAGATGCCTAGGTTTGTTTATATAAATATACACAAACATAAAAATCTGGATGGTGCCCTTTATATTGTTAGATTATCATATTCAATTTCCATCTTTGAAGTAAGGAGTGAAACACCATTTAATTACCGAAGGATAGGTTGTCTCTGCAAATGAGCTCCCTTTAAAATTTAGGACAGTTGAGGACTTATACAGGGGTCTTGGAATCATAATCTTCAGGGCTTTAAAATCTGCTAGGAGTAGACTCAGGTAATTAGGAAGAGGGAATCCAAAATAATTGCTACAGTGTGCCAGCTAATGAAGTCATCTGTGTCTGAGGCAGACCTTTGCTGCTGAATCCTGGTGAATTCTGCACAGGTACTTAGAGATTCCAGCTATTTTAGTGGAGATTCACTTTAAAGAGCCAAGATTTGTTCCTATGGACTCAGGTTCATGAAAATCTTGTTCTGTGTACTGTGCTCATAGCACAGTTTTGATGACCTACTGTGAACATATAGGACAGGGTAAATAAATTAAGGCTACCAAGCTATATCCTAGGGTTTGAGCATCTTGAAATGAAGACCTTTGATTCATGTGTTTCAGGTTAATTCTACTAAATAGTCAGCATGGTGTTGCCTAGATAGATTAACTCCTCTTAAGGCAGTAGAGTTATTTTGGTGGCAAAAAAAAGTTTACTGGATGCATAAAAACTAATGATGAGAATAAATGATGTCCATGTAATTAAGGAATGCTGGGATTTGATTTCATGATGAAAATAAATCATGCCTTAAAAATTTTATTTTAAGATCAGCATTGAGAAGAGAGATTAGATTAGTCTTTAACCTTATATTCAATTTTTTGATTTTAGGTAGCTGAGCACTTTGAGCTAAGGTAGAATTTGAATCTGGCCTCACCAAAAGAGGTGATCCACCATCTTTTTGATTTTTGTTTATCTTTAACAGAAATTATATCTTTGTTTTAAAGTTCAAGTCCAAAAAACAGCATTAGATTATTTTCTTAACAGGTAATAATACGTTCTAGGCTATTAAACATAAAACTTGCCAGACTCTGGTACTCTACACAGGAATACATTGAACACTTGTTGCTTTTAGATCATACTATTATTTATTGGCTCTCTCTTTAGGGTGTGTTGGATTATTTTTTTTAATTGTAAAAAGTATTTGAGAAATAATTTAAGCTTTAGGAATCTTTCTAATCCCTTATTTTCTCAGCATATAAACAAAGCCAAAACTGCATCAGCTCAGTGTTGTCTCTGAGTTTCAATGGGTGCTTTGTGACATTACAATGTAATGAAATTTTTCAGTGAAATGTTGGATTAATTCTGTACTGTAAGAGACCTGTGCAAAAACTCTAGACATGGGAGCAAATTTTAAATAAATGGGTACATTTACCAGTCTCTGAATGCAGGATTATTTTGTATGCTCATTTGATTCATGTGAGATCTGAAAAACCATGAGCTTAAAGTCTTGGAAATGTATAGGAAAATTGTCATTTGACCATAATTCACCTTGACATGAGTGATGGGGAATTCATATGGAAAAGTGAAGCCTTTGAGGGCATGGGCCATAGTTATCAAATCAAGCTTTTCTACAAATACAAGATTTCATGAGGTTGCACTTGCAATACACAGCCTTTGTATTCAGGCAGTCTGTGGGGAAGAAGGAGTTGATAATGTTTTTGTGAATGTTCATTTGCATCTGACGTGGCTTGTTCATTTAGTCAGACTTGTTTATGGCTTCTCACTTGCCCAGCAGAGAGTATGCAGGTAAACTGAATTTTATTTGCTAGTATTCAAACAAGGTTTTCTCTCATTGCTTTCCAGAATGTCTCCTAAACACAGATGTGCAGCTGTGCTAATGTCAGAATAGTAACATTGTCACCAGTGTCCTTTCTCAATTAAGTTGCTGTCCCCCTTCAGTAATAAAAGAGTCTAAGCAGAAACTGTGACCTGCTGCATATTTGATAGGCAGAAAATCATTGGAATGAACCTGCCTACAAAAACAAAGGGTGATTATTATTCATGTAGAGAAAAGTTCTGGATAAAGCCGATGTTTACAGAGATTAGAATAAGTTTGCACAAAATTGCATGGGAGACTTGCTCCTTTCTGAGTGCAGAATCTTGATTGTGCAGGAACTTACTCTGTGACCCAATCATCTATTTAATTATATCTTGGATAAATTTGTTTTACAGTCTCATGCCCAAAATCTTTAATTGCTTTAAGTGATAGAAATGGGATCAGTTAGCTGCAGCTCAGGTTTCTATGTGTTAACATTTTTGCCATGTAATTTGTTACTACAGAAAAGTTATTCTATCTATGCAGCATACTTCTACAAATGATTTAAATGTTTGCTTTCTCTCTCTTTGACATATGTTACCATTGCGATGTACAGTGTTCCTCCTTTTTCCAGTTCTGAATCATATGCAAAGAATGATGATTTCTCAAATTTCTGTCCACACCCAAATTTTCTCAATGTACAATAAAGTATTTGTCCATTACAGTATGTATTTTTTCCCTTATATGATGGTAATGGATAGTATGATAGGAGTACTGAAAGTTAGTCAGTTCCATTACTGGCAAAAAAAATCACACAAAAGTTATCCTGCTGAAAGTTAGGCATCCAACCTAAATAACTGCATAACCTTGTCTATAGTCCTTGAAGAGCAATTGGCCCACTTGGAAGCTGAATTGTGTTTCTGCTACTAATCTCTAACAGTAAAGAACATCCAGTTTAGTTTAAGTAGACACCTAAATTTTAGAACATTGATGTGAAGTTTTCAGAAGGAAATTTTTTAATTAGGTCCACCCACCCCCAACCATCCAGTCTAAACTCCCAGGTCAGTGGTTTTTTATAGTCTGTGTTCAATCAACTTACCTGCTCCATTACACCTGATTGTCTTTCCTTTTCCCTTGGAATAAAACTCTGGCTACCACTTGGAGTGTTACTAGAGACTTTGCTCAGCTTAGTTCACTATGACTGGCACAAACAGTCTTCTGATGCACTTTGGAGCTCCAGTGACTGTGTTGATTTATATCAGCTGCAAGTCTGGCCCAGTGGCTATGAACCAACTATTGATAAAATCTAGAAGTTCAACTAATGCAAAGAAATGGATTTTTTAATATACATTTCTATTTGAAGGGTGGTCCTTAGAGTCATTCTTTGACTCTGAGTTGTAATCATATTTGTGTAGTTCAGATGATATACTATGCCTGGGGTTGCAATGCATCACGAAAACCGCATTGTGTTGGATAAAAATACAATCTGCAGTTGAATAGGACTTTTTTCACTGTAGTCTGTCAAAATTTCTATTACTAGCTCAGTCATTCATTAGCAAAAATACAAAGCACATGTTGTGATTTCTGTGCAAGAACATCTATTGTGCCAATCTTGTAAAGAAGTACTGCCATTGATTTTGAACTGGACAGAAGATTTTTTTCTCTTGTTTTCTAGAGGCTATTTTTATTCTTTCTAAAGCAGAGACAAGTATCCTGTCTCATCTACCAGGGTATGTCCATGACACAGAACACAGAATGACTCATTTATAAAAAAGCAAAGCTGTACTTGAATATAGCATTTGCAAATTTTCTTTCTTAAACTCTCCTGCATTAACATCCCTTGAGAGAAGTAGTAAGACTTTTGTGCTGTCTCCAAATAGCAGAGAAATTTGGATAGAAGAGTTCCTCTGTCTGCTGGAGAACTGCAACTTCACTTTTCCTGGGTAAATGTCCCTTCTTATCTGTGGCTATTTTTGGCAGACCAGGATGCTTTAGGATATTCTAGGAAAAATATTTTAATTGTGTGGTTGTACCTTATTTCTAGAGATGTCTATTGCTATTGCAAGTTTTTATTATATTATAAATTACTATTATCATTGAAGTAGATTATCCGAATCATCATCATTTTTGGGAAACTTAATCAAGACCTTTATCAACAAAGACTGGTTAGCACCTAAATTATTAAATATGTGGAAATGTTGCTCCTTGAAAGCATGAAAAGAAGATGAAGCACCCAGTCACAGTGCAGAAAGATGGAAAAGAAAGCATGTTATGCTACTTAATTTTCTGTTTGTCTTGCATATTTACTAAGTTTTCGTTAGGCATGCCTCTGTACCAGTCTGTACCATCTCTACAATGTCTTATTGTAGAGATTCAGCATGACCATGCTGACAGTCAAATATAAACAGCCTCTTTGTTTCAAAGTTAGGGGGACTGATTAGAAAAGAACACACCTTTTAGAAGAAGAAAACCCTCAGAACTTTAGATATATGTTGGCATGATGGAGTGGAAACAAATGTGTCAAGATGTTTTTGTTCATCAGAGCCTTGGAGGGGATTCTTTCTCCACTTTGCAAAATAATCCTTTTTGGAAAAGGCACTCATCGTAGTATTGGTGGGAGATCTTGAAAACTCATGTTGATTTGGCTGTGAAACTTGAAACTGAGTCTCTTCCATAAGTAGCATTCATGGATTTGGCAGAGATATATTCCTGTCTCTGAAATAAAAATGGAAAGTTTGGTAATCTGGCGGGAAAGGAATTTTTGTCTATCTAAGGAATAAGAGCATAAGTTAGTGTTGTAAAAACTATACCACAGGTCTCTTATTTTATTGTTCAAAAATATTTTTGATGTGTAAAATGGAGCTTTAACAAAGGAGATTGGTTTGAGGGTGGGGGAAGGTAGACTTTTTTGTTAAAATTCACAGTTTCCAGTCCAAAATCATAGCCTCGATGAAATAACATATTTTGCTGGAGGAAGTTTGATTTAAAAAAACCTGAACAAACAACACTCTAACCAGGAATTTGAAAAACTAGAGAGAATGGGATAGGAATAGTCCACACATAGACAATAATTCATAGGCAGGTAGATTGAGAGGAAAAAGATTAGGTTAATACAAAAACACATTTCCTAGGATTTAGTATTTTTCTATTAAAAATGACAATGCACCATTATGAATAGAATGTATTCCAGGCTTTGAGAGAAGCCTCTAACGGTGCATTAAAAGGAGCGTATGGCGATTCCAAATAAGCTACACAATTCTCTGCTTCACATGCTTGACCCAAATGTCATACAACATGACAGAAACATCAAATTTGTATACTTACTAGCTGTTAGCAACACCATCCCTTGTATTTGTGTTTGTACACAGCTTGGTGAGCCTCACTGTTTGTTTATGATCCCTGCTCTGCATTGCTGTTGCATAATTCTTCCCGTCAATAATAATCACAAACGTGTTTATTTAGAAATATAGGGAATGAATATGCTTTACTTCAACCTAAGGGAACATTCATAAATAAGCACCTGTGAGGGAAATAATGAACCTGCTGATAAAAATATGTATTTTTTGCTAACTGTTATTAAGCATTTATTGGTAAGTCTTTTGAAACAAACTGAGGAAACCCAAGTTCATGGTAATTCTTATTTGACAGTGACTAGGATAACACATACTATGCACACTCTTTTTTTGTTTGTTTGCTTTCTCCTAAATATCTTCCTATAAATAATGAGCCCAAACTGAATTTAGTATGGCAAGTATAGATTATTTTGTTTACTGCATAGCATAATTTAGGATTTGTGGTCAAACACCTTGATCTCCCACTTTCTTGTTCTTACAATGCATCTGGGGAGTAACAATCTATTGCACTTCATTAGTCCTTTCAATACCTCTTGCCTGCATTATTTGCTCTTTACTTTGTGATTACAGTTAATATTTAACTTCCATTATGCAAAGTCCACTTAGCTATATTAAATTCTATTTGCTAGGCTTCTGTGTCAAAGTGCTGCTGGGACAGCATTTGGAACCTGATCTCTTCTTATGCTAATGTTCAGGCAAAGCTGAGAATTGTATTTATTCAATTTCTTGAATTTATTGAAGGAATTTCTTATTCCTTCATCTACATAACTGATAGAGATGAAGAACAAGAAATATAATTTATGCCTTGTTTGCCTCCTTCATAAACAAGTACAGTTACAACTTGATTTCCAATTTCTAGCCAATTTTCTACTCGGCTTGCTGATTTTTTTTGCTTAAGTTTGTTGGTACAATTGACTACAGGCACTTGTGTTTCACTGGGGGTTTTTTTGTGTGTGTGGAGGGGGTTGTTGTTGTTTGTTTGTCTTGTTTGGTTTTTTTGGTTTTTTCCCCCCTCATATATGTTTGTTTGTAACTATTTCCAGTAGAGTATTTCTAAACCTTAACATAGTTTTGAAGACCTAGATTGGTAAGTTATTTGTGTTCTCTCCTTTGTATGTATAGTAATGGCAGTACTTAATGGGGTGTTTTTAATTTTGACTGTAAGGATGTGTCTTACAATGATGTGAACTCTCCAGTTACATGTTGAGTAGAAAACTTAACTAAAGACAGTATAGCTTAGTCAGGGATCCCATCTTGGGTACCAGGAACTCTGCAGGATAATAATGGTCAAACAACACCATTTCCTGTGTTGCATGTGCATCACTGGATAAACCAGGCTGCCACAGTGAGTCTTCCTGTTCACTTTGGAGAGAACATTGGATCAATTATGGTTTCAGTTCTAGGAGAATTTATATTCAATTCTTTTAATTACTCACAGACTAGTTGTCAAAAAGCTTTATAGATGGGACTAATATAGCTGAGCAAAGACTTTTAAATTTACTTTCACTCATTTCCCTCTGAATGAATGAATTTTTTTTTAAAGAAATTTTTTTAAAGAATTTTTTTTTAAACTACCCAAGTTCTGCTAAAGTGCTTCAATATTAACTTCAGTGTTTTCCAAATTAATTACTTGACCTTTTTGTAAGTATCCGCAGTAGAAGCCTGGTCCTGGTTCTTGATTTGAAACTAAGCAATAAGACTCCTGAGAGGTCTGAACAGGACATACCTCTGTTGGTTTTCATGAAGCTATTTTTTATTGGGTCATGCTTTTCTCCTAGAAGTGTATGATTTTTAAGAAAGGCTGGTTTTGGGGTTTTTTATGCCAGGAAAAAGAGGATTCTGAATATATCTAGAAATCACTGGATGGGATCATAATATTACTTCTGCATCAGAGTGGAAAAATATGGAACAAAAGTAAAGACTATGGAAAAAATATTTGTAAACAAGTGAATCAAGATGAGAAATCTGGACAATTTGGAGCAAAAGTCTTGGAACTTGAATGTAATGAAGTCAGTAACAGTTTCAGAAATATAAGAAAAACTGTAAAGAAACTTGGGAATAGACTGACTTTTAGGAAACTGTCTGGGAGCAGAAAGAGGGGGTTTGCTGCACAGAAGATACAGGGGAAAAAATTCCTTTTAATTGTCTGAAATGTGACCATCAAAAAGAGAGTGATCAATGAACACTTAGGGGAAAAAAGGACAGCAGTGAGCAAAGTGAGCAAAACAGAGCCTCTGTTATCAGCCAGGAATCCAGCACTGGTGCTGCCTGGAGTTCTGAAACTGTCCCAAAATGCTTACTCCTCAGAGGAAACTCAAGCCTGTCTTTATAATTAAAAAGAAGAAAAAACAGTTATAAGAAAGCCAAGATTTGCAAAGTCAGCTTCAGCCTGGCTGTCTTCAGTTTCCCCTTTGTCAGCAGAAGCTGTTGAGAGGCAGCTTGGCAGCCCACCTGTGTTTGTTTTTCCAGGTTATTAAATATCAAGCCTAAGCCAAAGAGAGTGGAAGTTAGAAAATATAATAGAAATTATGAAAGAAAATTTAAAGGATCAATTCCCACAAGTGTCACAAGAAACATATGGGGACCAGGATCAGTTAAACAACCCTGAGGAATATTGGTAGCATTCCTGTGGCTGGTCAGGGTGTTGTTAAGTTTCAGGTTTTCTAATATTGTCTTGACAGTGGTCTAGTTACTGGCTTAGAGATTGGAATGCATTTACCAGTGGTAGGAAGCCGCTTTTACAAGAAGCTCATTTGTCTTTAAATACAAGAGAATAAGCTAAGCTGGAAATCTCTTCCTCTAAAACTATGTAAACACATCTTCATTTTTGCTTTAGTTTCTTGCTCAAATTGTCAAGTCTTTCTGTCATGTGAATAGATCTTCAGCTAGTGTAAATGAGGAAATTATACTGTTCTTCTCATCTACCTTTTTTTTTTTTTCTGGACAATGGGCCTCTGTTCTGAACTCAGTTTATATTTGAATAGTCTCTGACTTGAGAGCACTAGGTTTGAGACAGTGCCAGCTCCTAGGTTCCCCAGTGTGAAGTTTTGAGCTTTATTTCCATCTATAAGAATTTGTTTCTTAAGTGGTATTCATAATGGCACTATATGATAAACAAAGACTGAAAAATCAAGGCACTTCATTAAACATGATATGAACTGTCCAGTATTGGAAGATGTGGAGGATGGAGGCAAGTACAATAAAACCCCAATGTCTAAAACTTAACCAGTCTCCTTTCCAATTTTGGCAGCTGCAGTCTCCTTAACTGAATTCTATAGGTTAAGATGTCTAGAAATCATGCAAGTCACTGACCTCTCTGAGCATTTGGTGATGAAATTTGAGATTCATACCATCAGCCTGAGATTTTTAACTATTTAAGCACTTTGTTTAATCAGTGGGCAAAAAAAGCCATTGCAAGATTGTGTCAGAAAATACCAAAGTTCTGAGTTTACCTGAGAAAATTCAGGTCTGTCCTCACCCAGTCCTCAGCAGTGGAGCAATTAGTTTAGTTTTTATCTTGTTTGTTTTGGTTTTTTGGGGCGATGCTTTTTTGGTGATTTCTATTTCTGGTTTGTGGGTTTGTTTGGTTTTTTGCAGTATAGGATCCCTAAATATTTTTAGTGGCACAGACCACATATTGCAGATATCCTTTCTATGGACAATAGCTTTTTCTTCTTGATTTGTTTCAAATGTATTGCAGGCAATTCTGTTTCTCACCTTTTTTAAATCACAGGCTGAAATCAATCACTACAAAGGAAATAGAGGGCTATGTTTTTTCCTGAGGCTCAAACAGCTAAGTGAAGTCAAACTGGACTTGAGCTGTTTATTTCTCAAAGGCAAAAACTTCCTTTCTTAGTAAAGTATCAGATAATGCAGGTTTCACTCGTGTGTGTTTAGGAAACTGATATTTTAATCAGAGGTGTAAAATTTCTTGGGAATATTTGCTGTGCTTAGGAGAAAAAAAGGTGGCCCCTTCCATCACCCTCCATCTCCTCTGTGTAATGTTGCCGTGCATAAATTACATGGTAAATTAGCATAAATTGTTACTTATATGAAACAAGAGGATAGCTTGAGCTATACAGCTTGAACAACTCCTGATCCGTGTTCAAGCTGACAAACAAACAAGATGAGCAGGCTGAATAGGTTTTCCTAGGTGATTTGCACAATGGATTTTTGAACCTCGGCATGCTGGCCTACAAACTGAGTGCTTCTTCTTTTGCTTCTCCAAAGCGGAAACCTGAACTCTTTTTTTCCAAGCATTTGGGACACGGACTCTTACTTGTGATTCAAGCTAATCAGGATGCAAATTGGGTTCTATGGCCCAGTAATCTCAGCCCACCTATACATGAACAATGATTCTGACAGAAATAATGATATTAAACCAAAGTCCTGCTCTCCTGTGGGCATGTGAAAAATCCAGAAGGCAATGGATTTATTCTTGCTCTCTGAGAGTAGTTTGTCTTGGTGTCATTACTGTATTTCTCTGTTTAATTAGTGTTTCAGGCAGTGCTATAGAAATGTGTTCTTGCACTCAAAATACAAGCTGATTCAGAGTTTGTCACGTTTTCTGATATGTTGGCATTTCCAGTGGGTATCTTTAATAGGAAGTTGTAAAAAATCTCAGCATGTGAGGATTGTTCTTACATAACTAGTCCATGGGAGATATTCCAAGACAGTGTAGTCAGATGAATAAAGTGTACCGGGGGAAGTTAGGCAGCCTTGAATTTTTTTACTTTCCTAATGCTGAAAACAGCATTGTGCCAAGCCTCTGAAAATTGAAAAAGAAGAGATCAAATCAAGAATATTTCAGCTGTTGGCCTTTTCCTACCAGTTGTGTTCCTGCTCCTCTTGTCCCTGTGACCTTGCATTTGCCAGTGCTTCAGCACTGAGCCAGCACTATGAGGGAAGCACTGCATGCAGTGGCCAGCCAGCCACTCTTGCAATGCAATTCATACCCACCTTAGAGACTGCAAATAGTAAAGGTGTGTCTGGCTGCCTTAGTTGCAGTCAGACCCCTTTTAAGAGTGCTCTGCTTAGACTTAATCTGCTCCCTTTTGCTGCTCCCCAGGGGCCTGTCAATGGGAAGTAGAAAGCACAGCTGTACACATCTCTTCTTCTGATGCCTTTAGTCCTAGAGAAGTCAGAGAGGTCCCTTTGCAGAAAACATTCAAAAATCATCCTGCGGGTTTCCTTGCAGCTCTACCTTAATTGCCTCCTTCAGCTCCAAGTGTCTTTCCTTCTTTTGCCTTGCTGTGTGGCAGAATCTCTTCTTATGCTGCATTATTTAGTATCTCAAGAGTGGGCACTGTGACTTCAAATGCTCTAAAGCCTCCAAGCCAACTTCTTGGATTATTTAAAGAAATATTTTTTTGTGTTTCTGAGTAACCAGGTCATAATAAAAAGATTTCTTTTTTTTTTTTTTTTTTTTTTTTTTAACATATCGGACTCATAGATAACAAATTTTCTGTCTGGGTATAATGGGGTTGTTCAGCTTAAAGAACTAAAAGAAATCTCTTCTCACCTCACACCATCCTGGGTAGTTCCAGTGGTCCCATGTAAGCAGCTCCTCTTTGGCTATTCAGTTCTTATCTTAATCTATGGGAATTACCATTTAAATATGAATTAGTGCCAGTCACGCAAATAATTTGTGAGTGTGCTAACAGTGTGTTGGGGGGGGGATATAAGGGTGTTATTTGATTAAACCTTAAGCACTGAAATTCAAACCAAACAACAAAATCCTCCTCCCTACTGGAGTAGCTTTATACCTACAGAATATCAGATTCTTTTGGGGGTAGATTACAGTTCAGATGTTGAGACTTGTCCAAATCTCTTTCCTGAAAAGATTTTGCTGGGAATGTAATATTTTTTTTTTTTTCAGTTCTCATTGGTTTCTAATTTGCAGATGGGCTAGTATTTAATGAGAAGAGCCTTTGCTATGATATTTGTGTACATCATCAAATAGAATGATCAGAATAACGCTTGAAGAGACTTTTAAGTCAACTCAATTTAACTTCAATTTTAACAACAATAATTTCTCTTTGTTCTTATAGTTTTGGCACTTGTGATAGTATTTCTTTTTTTGATACCAAATCAGACAGTGTTCATTTCTATTATTGATCCCTGAAAGCTATTAGAGGTGTCATGAGCTATGTATGTTTTTTCGGGGCGCACATGACTTGTTCCTGACTTTTGGTATGAAGAAAGGTTAATCTAGTCTGGGACCTCTCAGACATTTCAGAGTGCACAAATTTTGTGGGCTATAAATACTGTTAGTCTCCATAGAATTAAAGATTAATGATATTTAGTTTTCATTTTTTCTGCAGACAGGAAAAACTTCTCATTTAAATTTAACCAAGAGAACCTTTTTGGCACTTGATATGAATGTGTCACTGAAAATAAGTCATGTAATTTATTGATTAAAACTTGTGAATGTTTTGTGTTTTACTGTACTTAAAGGCATTTTTGTGGGGATGTACCTTCCAATTAACCAGTAATTCAAAGGATATAAAATTGAAAGCTCAGAGTTTAAGAGGAGTTCAGGATGATACAGATAACAAAGAATCTTTAAACACAACATGTCCGAAATAATGTGTTTATCTCTACTACCTGAAATAGCCAGCAAAACTATTAGCTCTTAAGGCTGGTTAGAACACCCCAAACCTCTAGCTTATTACTCTTTGAGCTTTTCTATTAAATAGATCTGATTTCCATGGGGAAACAAGTTTTTTATTGGACACCATGTAAAATATTATTTTTACCCCATGCTAACATTTTTCCATGTCATCATATATCAGTATCTAGGCAAGTCTAATAATCACATACAAATAAAAGCTGATTCACCCATGGTAACCATGCAGGCAACTCTTGCAGACCTGGTGCCTTCTTACATTATTACTTGAAAGGAGATAACTGTGTTCAGTTGTGAGTTGTCTTGACTGAGTGCAGCAGTAGGTTTTGCTGCTGGGAATAGTCAAGTCGTCTCAGGACCCTGTGACCTTGGATGGTGAAGGTTTGAGTGTTGCTGCTTTGGGTAAGGTATGAGAACTGTCAGGATGCTGGAGATAAAACAAGCTCATTGTCTTCAAGGTCCTCTGTGGGGTGCTCTGGCACTGCTGTATCAGCCTGGATTGTTATGCTGGAAGGAATGCTGTAGGTGACTATCTTATTTCAGATATTTGTTGATAATTATTTTGTTTTGGAAAGAGGGATTGTCCATCACAAAGACAAAAGTTCGCATTTACTGGTCATAGCCTAAAGCCTTAGGCTGTCTGTATTGAAGTGTGCATCCTTCTCTTCTGTAGTTTGGGCAGCCTGCCTCTCTTTGTCCCCGAGGAGAGCAGAACCAGGGTATGCTCTAAGAAAAGTGCACAAATGCTGTTGCCTCAGCACTGTGAACTGATCAGGGGTTCCTCTCTTGTATTTTTAGTTTTCTGTTGAAAACAGGGTGATACTGTGAGAAGACTTCACCATGGCCCAGTTTGGAGTGGAGGTCTAGGCGTACCTCCACAGGTTCTGTAGACTCACAGGGTTCTTACTAACTCAGAAAATGTTTAAAGATACATTCTGTTTTTAAGGGGCAAAGATGAAACTGATTGAAGTACTGATTAAAAGAAATGAAAAAGAAGTCCCAAGCATTTTCATCAGGTTTCTGTTTTGCCTGGCTGTTCATTGGTGTAGAAACTAATTGTTAGAGAAGTGATTGTGGGGATATTTCTGAGGTACCGGGCTGACATGTCTACAGTTCTCGATGAAAAAGCCTTACGGTTTTTCTTTGCTTGATGGCTTTCAAGAATTTGCTGCTTTGAAGTTAGTGGCATTGCCCTTTTCTTCCCTTTAACATTTTTCAGGCTTAAAAACATCTTCACAATGCATATTGATGAAGGTTTCATGCAGTCTTGACTTCTGCAATGGTGAAAAATGTGAGAGAGAAATTTGTGAAGTGGTCAGGTTATCAGCTTCACTGTGAATCATTTGGTAGTCTTTAAAAGACTTGAAATATGGGTAAATTTCTGCATTTTATATATAAACAAAAAAACCAAAACAAACCAACCAAATAAACAAAAACACACAAAAAAAAAAAAAAAAGAAAAAGAAAAAACCCTGTAAGTTTTAACTCTTTGCAGATTATCTTGGGAAAGACAGACTGCACTGCAAGGTGCTTAGGCCAAACTGCTGAGAACATGCCCTTAAATAGAAATACAGCTTGTGACTTTGGTCTGTTTGCAGGCTGAAAGTACCAAAGACATGCAGAAATTCTTCTGCTTAGAAATGTGTGATAGCAATGCCAAGATAAAATGTATTTTTAAAAAAATTACAGTTTAGTTAAATGAAATAGTATTTTCTTCTTTTATGTGAGCAATTATGTGAATTTTCCTGAAGTTCATTGGAGTGTACAATGTAGCTCCTACCTCATTAAAGGTAATTGTAAATCATAATTAATGTATTACTGATGTATTACTGAATTTAAATATGAAAATCAACAGCCATAATCAACAGAGCTGGTAAAATGTCTGGCCTAATATCAGAAGCCATTATCCAAACTTATCTATGAGCTGTGTTTTATTCTTCAACATGCTCTGAGTATGGCTTTTCAATAACTAAGAAACTATAAAAAGCAACATTGCCCCAAGAGATACTTCTGAAACAATTCACAGCAACTCAAACCCGTCAGGACTGGATATTTCAGCAATCTCAAAATTTATCATTCTTATCAGTCTGTTTGATCAAATGAAATCTGTAAGTTGGTTGCTGGATATAAATTACCTGGGAGCCTGAAGATTAAAAGTAGTTCCTGAACAACAGGAATGAAGAGAAACAATTTAGTCAGGTTACCCCAACTCACTGGATTTTTATAAGTAAACCTATTTCCAGGCAATTGATTTTACATTATTCATTATTTGTTTGAGATTTGAATGGCAGTTGGAATATTACAAAAAATAATGAAACTCCCTAAAGGCAGTGGAAATAAAACCTCAAGCCCAGTTACACGTATATGGCTCAAAGAATACTCTTGTTCTTGAAAATCAGCCTCATTAATTTTAAACATGCTGAGGAAAAAACACTGCATTTGAAAACTCAATGTTTTGTTCATTAGCACTTTGTCTTACCTATCTTGTTTTAAGCTCCTAAATTCTCCCATTGTTATGATTATTTCCCTGATAAGGTGAGATTTCAGCTGAAATTTAGGAGATCAGGAATAGCCAGCCTGGTAATTCATTCTTGAAGAGAACAGGGATCCCAGGTTTGCTTGCAGCTCTGATTCCCGTCTTTTTTTTTCTGCTCATCACTTGTAAATTTTCATGTTCAGAAGTGACGTTTCTTTCCATTATGAAAACTACGAAAAGAAGTTTTCTGTGTATGATTCTGGTACACTAAGGAAAGGGATTCTACCCCTGGTTTTGCCTAATATTTGTAACCCATCACTGCTGACCTGTTGCTGTTGTGCAGCACTCTCTTCCTTGAGGGTAGACTGTGACTTTGCTCTCAGACATGAGTAAGGAGAAGGCACACAAATACCATCCCAGTGGAAACAAGCTCTTAATTGAGGTTGAGACTGTGTCCCCAGTCCTTCACACCTCAGGATAAAAAATGACCTAGTCTTTTTCTGGCACTAGTTTCTTTCTTCCTCAGCTTGGCTGATATGGCTGATCTCTTCATCAAAGGCAGTCTGCATTAAAGACTTTCATCCTACTTTTCCTCTTTGTTTCTTACAGCTACTTTAGAGCACATTGGTAGTTGTACTAGAATGGAATCATAGCTGTACATGGATGTTAATGGTTAAGATCTAAATAAGCTCATGAAATGATATTCAGGGATGACATCCCAGATTTCCTCTCCTCTATTAAATCACATCCATGCAGAGAAACATCCCAAGCTGGAGTAAGGAAAGTTTGGACAGTGCTGAAATTATCTATTTTACCTTACGGATAGGGAAAGGCACATTACTTCCCAAAGTTCTGACACTGAACCCCAGCTGTGGTTCTGTATGAATAGTACTCTGAACAGCTATTGCCAGACCATTTCTGCAAAACCAGCTATGACGGTTTTAAGACTTTATTCCTTCCTCTCTCTTCTTCCATCTGTACATTAGCACTGTTCTGCTGTCAGCTACTGCCCATATAGCAAATATAAGGAAAGGAAAGAGATAATGGGAGGGCTCCTTGTGCTTGTCTGTGCAAGGTCAGATAAGTTGTATGAAACTGCTGCAGCAATTCTATGCTAAATTATATCTGTTAGTGCCTGAGGACTGGCTTTTTTTCTGAAGCAACAGCTTTGCTTTCTGTGACATGACGTGTAGGTAGGGGAATATCACGCAAAAGGATGACTGCTTGCAACGCAGAAGCTGTGTCTGAGCTGGGGCCCTTAGCAGTGGGTCTTAATCCCCCCTGGGCCCTTCTTCCAAATATACACTGACCTTTAGGGAAGGTAGTGGAAGAAGACTCAGACAATCCGTTACATGGAACAAATGCCTGTGGCTCATCCCACCTATTGCCCATGAGTTCTGCATGCACGCTGTCACCCAGGTCCCCAGGCACCAAAGAATCATGCTCAAGTTACACAGCTTGTTTGGCTTCATGAGTGGCCTTGATTTTGTGACCTAATCCAAATTTTGCTGGAATGAATTAATAAATTTCCTTTGTCTTTCTTTGAATTTGGACCACAAGCTCAGACACGGGCTGGAAATGATGACAAAGATTTCTCTTGAGCCCAAAGAGTGGAAGTAGATGTTCCCTGGTGCCATTATCAAAGGGAAATAATTGCACAAAAGCCCCCCCTTGTAGAAATAGAGGCTCTTAAGAAGTTTTGAGGTCATGAAATAGTCCTAGTTTAAATGGCTGGATAAAATAAGAACTTACTCATCTATGTGATTATGACAACCATGAGCAGACATGAGAGGATGCCTGAGCCGTGGGACACTGTTCAGTAACAAACTAAAGACAGGTGACAAAGGCTGTGTCTGGGGTTGGGGCAGCTTGCATTGTGCTGTGGGGTCCACCACTTCTGGATCATCAGCCATTCTTCCCCTTTTCTGCTGAATCACTGACTGGCACTGCACTCCCCCAAGAACTCTGTGGCTTCTCTGGATCCAGAAATATGCCAAAGTATGACACAGAGCAGACAAGCCCTGGTACTATGATAGAATATGAACAGCATATTGCTGCTTCATGGGTGCAGTAAGTGCATGTATGCTTAATTCCCTTATCTCCTTAACCCCATTATTTCTGGGGCACCCCTTAGGGCTGCTGAATGCCTGAGGTCTCTCTATATCAAAGCTGTGAACAGCTGAAGCAGACTCAGTGCAGTTACAAGGCATCAAATCTTCTCCCTAAAGCATGAAGGCACTAAAGTTTCTTGAAGGATCAATGCCAGGTAGTTTTGTATCACTTTATTAAAACCTTATATCTTTTTATATTGTATGTTTGTTCTTGGAAATTACAGAAATGTCTTCACTGAAGCTTTCTCAATATGTTTTGCCTGGGGTAGAGACGAAGGTTGGTAAATTGCAGCCCAAGCATTTATGTTTGGCAAGCTTAGAAGAAATCAAGGTTGTTGTGATGTATAGGCAAAGCCTGGTATTAGGCATTGCTGTCGCTTCTGACAATAGGCAAAATGTTAAAAAAATAAAATAACCAGAAGTCTAAAAATTGCGTGGGGTTTGCTCATTTTGCCTTTGAACTGCAAAAGCAGAGGCTTTTGCATTGCAGCTGGTCATTGCATTCAATGTACATTTTTTGTGTTGTACCTTGTAAAATCACTCAGTGGAAGCTTTAAATGTTTTAAACATATAATGACTTTTAAAGTGGTGGTTTTAGTTTGGGGTTTTTTTAAGTTTTGTGAAGCTGAGCAAGGAAAATATCTCTTGCAATCTATTTATGCCATTCTTCAAGTGTAAGAGGCTGGCATGGCTTTTAAAATTTTATTGAATCTTAATATTTCTGAAGAATTTTGACCATATTGAAATAAGGTCTTTTAAAAGCTAATTAACCCTTAACTCTATCAGTTGCAAGAAGCTTTATGGGAGTGCTTGTTCCCTGTATAGCAACAGAGACCTTGAGTGGCTGAAGCTCCCAACCCTGAAAAGGCACTGTCACCAAAGGATGCCCTGGTCACTTGTTCCTTTCACACTTCCTGTTCTGAATCTAATATTGATATGATTACCTAGAAAGCTAGATTGAGGGATTGATTCAGCTGAAAATGCAGGGTTTTTTTAAATTTCCTTTTTGTTTGTCTTACCTATCTGAATAATTTCAGCTGGAAGAAAGCATTGTTGTCTTTTAAAAAAAGTTTTCTTAAAAAAAAACCCAAGAAAGTTTAAGTGGAAAAGCCCTTCCCAGCTTTAGCTGTAGTGATGGATGAGTTTTTCTACAGATTTCCTCTCTAGGGCTTTTACAGCATTAATTTTCATAGGCAAGAATGTTGCATTAGGACTTGAAATTACTCAGACCAAAGGGCTTTTTGTAGTGTTGTTTTTTTTTAACTTTGCTCTTCAAAGACATTACTTTGTTCATGATGAATCCATGGAAACTCAGTCTCGATTTGTTTGTTACCCAGAGGTATAGTTTTACCCTGCACTAAACACTGGATGATATAAGTGATGTTTATATGATTCCAAATGAAGGAGAAATTGAAGTCAAGTCTCTTGGACAAATTTTGTCATACAATGAGGGCCAGGGATCTAGAATAACCAATGCATACAAGAATACTATTGGAATGATAAGTGCTTGTCAGGTTTGAATATTATTCATTCTCATATCTGGGGCTTATGAGACATCCTGTTTAATCCACACTATAGTTTTGTGCCTCTTGAGTTTAATTAACCCTGATGTAACTCCGACGACTTCATTAAAGGTTGACAAGGGCGGTGTCTGAATCATTCACAGGAGCATAAATATGATATTTTGAAAAGGGATTTTAAAACCCCCCAAATCTGTAGCAGGAATCTTAGAGGAAATAACTTTGACTGGATTTCCGAAAAGTACTGAACAATTTTTGCACTTACACCTACGTTAGTGATTGCTTTGAGTTGGATTTCAATGAAGACAGGGATTTGTTACAACTTCTTATTTGCCATGACCAAAGAACTAAAATGGTTTAGCATCTTCAAGAGCAAATCCCAAAACTATCAGATGGGTTAATTAAGCAGGATCATTTTTGACTTGTGTTCAAAGGGCCATTCATTCCTGCAGATTATAATTTAGGTCATCTCTCAAAGGTACCCTTAAAAAATGCATTGCTCATGCATACCATGGGTTCTTTTACCCACCTCATCTCCCAAGGGTTTTTCTCTGTCAGCTGCCTGACAGAATAGCACTGCTTCTGTATCTTCTTGAAGTCCCTAGGTGGATTATTGAGAAGAGTGACTGGAGAGATGTGGAAAAGTAAGTGAAAGCAGAGACAGAAGCATGACAAAACATGTGAATAACCCTCTTCCAGTGAAATTCAGAGAGCTCCCTACAGTCAGTTCAGTTTTCCGTGTAAGATGGAGCATGAGAGGAAAATATCCACTGGATAATAACCTTTTACTCAGAGACAGTCATCCTAGGCAAATTTTAGTCAAGCACTGGCAAAACTAATCTAGCTTGACACCAATAATAAATTGTGCAAATTCCTGTAACCTTCATCATTCTTATTTTGTATTAAATGTCATCTTGTTAGATGATGCATGAATGAATGGTACAATATGATAGATAGCATGAATTATTGTTCGCTAATAGATTTTGTTTAAACATGTCTCCTCTCTGGGCTGGTCCTTGAGAAATATGCCCAAAATTATTTCTTAGCAGGTCTTAAAAATCAAAGGAATGTAGGACCTTCATAGGTCTTTAAAAATGGCTTCTGGTTGGTTTTGGTGTGGTTGGTTGGGTTTTTTTGTTTGTTTGCTTTGATTTGGGGTTTTTTTTATTTTGTTTTTGGGTTTTTTTTGCCCTCAGTTTAAGACATGGTTTTTCTCCCTGCTTTCACTAATGTGGACACTTGGACTGAGGGACACAAATACACAAGCTTGACTTGGACATGACTCCGTAGGTCATGCTCATCAGGAAATTTTGAGAAAGGAAGGCAGGCAATTTCTGAAATACATAAGGAACCCTCCAGACTAAGCAGACTGGTAATTAAACTGAGAGGAGGTGAAAACAGATTTCTGTTTTACAACCCGTTAAGGCCACGACTTCCCACCCAGGTTGTTTCCATGCTCCCTGCCAAGCCCTGCCCCACGGATAGTGTAGGCCATGGAATTAGAGGAGGTTCAATGGGTTTTTAGCTTTCCCCTGGCAAGCCAAGCAGTTCACCAGCAGCCCTTAAACCTCCATTAAAACAAATGGACTAGAAGAAGTGTCTTTGCCTTTGAAATTATAGACTCAGTGTTATTGAATGACATACATATTTGCTTAATAGCTTACAATAATTAAGATGATATCTAGGCTAACCTGATAATTTTGTCTGTGAAATGCTGTTTTCCCTAAACACATCCATGTTCCAGCTATTTGTTTCATATAACCAAGTTTTTAAACTTACTCTTCACTAGATGCTATTGATGATAATCATTTTGTATATATTTCCAGAAATTGTCAAACAGGAAAAATTTTAATTGTCAGTGGTTTTCTTAATAAAAATCCACAGAAACTATCTTTTAGGCTTCAAGATTGTAGAGAATTAAATGTGATACATTTTCAGTTCAGCTTCTTTTTCTGTCCACAGTTATATGGATATATATATATATATATATATATGTCCACAGCTATATAGCCAGATGATGTTTAAGATACCAAACCAAATTTCACAAGGAAATGAAAACTACTTCCTGGCTCAAATCCCTCCTTTCCAAGATGACTGCCATTTTGTAACATGGCTGTGTGTCTCGGGATGTGGATTTAGTCTGTGTCACTTTCCTTCATATACATGTGATATCTTTGATACACCTAGAGCCACCCTGAGTGGGTATTAAGAAATTAAGAGTGACTACGATGTCAAGTTTTCCTGATGCCTCTTTCTCTCCCACATGAGGTTATAATTTTCTTTTCAAACAGCATAGGTTGAAGTAACCTCTAGGCTGCTCTAAAAATGATTGTGGTCAGAACTGATATTATATAGTTCAGATTGAAAAATATCTACCTAATATTGAAGAACTCTTGATTGGAATGTAACATTCACAGCTTTCATAACTGAGTAAAATCCTTACTAAATGTTTCTGCATATATGGAGTGAATTTCTTTCAATGGAATCAAAAATCCCTGAGCATTTTTAGTCCTGAAAAAGCAGCAAATTTTTATTACAACAACTACATTTCTGTAAAAGTCTTCTGATGTGTCATTAAATAGCAACCCATTTTGCACAGGAACTGGTGTTTCCTTCTTATCCTATTGCACTGTGGAATTGTCTTAGGCAATTTCCACTCAACTGCACTTTAATTGGGCGTCACAGAAGGTAGGTGGAAGGCATGAGAACGTTCCATCTGATAAACCTTCAGAAAATTTGTCTGAGTGCAGAAAATAGTAAAAGGAACATAGTGGCAGGCTCCACAGAGGCTGCAGCTTGTCTGGGTTAACAATATAGGATCAGTTAAATCCTGGTACATATGTGTGACCACCCTGGGGAAATGAGCATATAATTTGATATAAGGTTTTCCCTGCCTCAGTGTTGCCCTTTGTCTTAATCTTTTTCCCCAACTCCTTCGGTCATTCTGTTTTTAAAACACTGAAAATTATTATTTGAGGCACTTCAAGGAAATCTCAAGAAGATGTAATTTCTGAAGTGTATTTCTTCGGTCATGTATCTCTTGGTTGAAAGCTGGAATATAATCGTGGGGACAGATATGTAGAACTGAACAGGTGATTACAAATGGAAAGCATGGGATGCTATGGTACTGTTTGTGTTAAATTTTGCTTATCAAACTCTACACGGAGTATGTTTTCTGTTTGGTTTTGATAGGTATATAACAGTAGACTTTGTTTTGTGGAGTGCTTTTAGTGCTTTTTTGTCTCCAGAAACTTTGTTGTGTTTTGACTTTGATATGCTCCCAGTTTGATTTAGGTGCATCCAATGCGAGAGTGAAATCTTTTCTAGTAAAAGTTATTAACCAAATTCTTTTTCTTCTTTTGGGGCTATGCCAACCCTAAATAAGGTCCAAAATCACCTTTGTCTTGAAGGTAATATATGGTGAAATGGGTGCTGAAAGGAATGGGGCTGCCACCACACAGAGTTCAATTTCAGGATTTTCCACCAATTTTTCTGGCATTCCCCTTTTATTCATATTCTCTTATAAACAGCACCTGATGTTTGTCTTTTCTTTAACAAAAATTCCCAGGACCATCCTAAACCAGTGTCTTGATTCAAGTTCAGGGGCATCCCTAAACTTAACACCAGCATGTGACTTTCCATGAATATCCTGCCTCTGGGACTGGGGTGCTCTCTGATTTTTCAATTTCCAATATCTCATTCAGTAAGTGCTTCTTCGAAAGAGGAGATATTTGTAAACCGTTACTTTACTGAATCATACAAAGTAAGACCAGACTCCTGTTGAAATCAATGGGAGTCTAATTCAAACAATGCTTCCAAGGAAGAAAATCTTAAAATCAAATAAGTGTTTACCTGACACTGAAGTCTAGCACTAATTCTCATCATGTAAACAAGCAGGATTTGGGCAAGTGAGTCATGTTAATATATGACAATTAAACTGCATCCTGAAATTTTGCAAAATTTAGGATTTCCTAGCATTAGAAACAGTCTAACATTGCTTTAATTGAAACACTGGAGATATAAAGGGTATATAAAGGAACCCAACCAGTTCCAGACTTTTTACAATCTTCCATAATTAAAGGACGTGAGGTCACATGAAGATAATCATGGGTAAATTTCAAGCAAATGAAATGAAATATTTCCTCACAAAGCACTTTGATTATGCTGGAGGTCAGAATCAAACAGTGTAGCTGAACTTTTTAAAAACTCCAGCTAACTTTATGATCATCCATAAAATTTTTAGCTTTACCTCCAAGATCAGGTTAGCCTATATTCATGCCTCATGGCATCAGTTGATTACTAAATGACCAAAAAGAGTTTTTCTTTTCCCTATACCTTTATTTTTTAGCAATGGTTTGTGGTAACAACATAGACTGAAGAAAACATGTATCATTAAAAGAATGATGCATGTAACCAGGTGCAACTTGAATGTATTTTACTTCAAACTATTTTCAGAGTATATTTTTAAAGATGCCATAAATATATACCTGCAAATACTTTATTTGTTTGTTTTAATTCAACAGTTATGTCTATTGAAGTGACGGGATGTTTTGCATTTGAGCTGATGTCATGTACATCTCGTCCTGATAAAATTATATCCAAGTGTGCGTTGCTCTAGCTTAGAATAAAAATTTAAGATAATACCTGTGTTTATTTTCCAGCTTTTTCATTCTATTATTTTACATTCCTTCAGGTTTACTAGATTATCAGCACAATGCTCTATAGAATGGTTTAAGGTCATTCACATTTTAAGAAGCTCTGAAACCTTCAATTCTTCCAAAACTGCTATCCCTTTGAAAACCAGCTTTAAGTTGTCATCTTATCCTCTTACAATCCTACTGTATCTGTAGGACAATGGTACATTTTATTCAAGGATACTTTGTGTCATTAAGGCAATCCCATAATGCAACTGAAGTCCAGAAATTGTATATCAAATCTGGTTTTGAAATATATAAAGCTGAAGAAATTGGAAATAGACTGGAATTGCACCCAATAGACTGTTTAACCTGGAACTCATCCTCTGATGTCTTCACCGGTTCCCTAAGATCCAGATTGTTTCACGTGACTGCTAGGGTAAGGTCAAAGAAGATCCTAGGAACTGAAATATGGTGCAGAAACGGGATGTCAGTAAGGCTGCGAAATAGGAGGTGGGTGCCCAAGCCGGATTGTGAATAGTGAAGAAGAATTACCAGGATCAGTTTCAGGAGATATTTATAACAGCACCAAACCTTCAGCAAAAACAAACAAAACAAAACAAAAAAAACCCAACCAACCAAGCAAAACCACACACACACACACAAAATCCAACAACAAAAAAAAAAAAAGCAAAAAAAAAGCTCACACCAAAAGAATCCCATTCAAACCCACCAGACAATCAAAAACACCAAACAAAATCAAACCAATTTTTCAGGTCCTATAAATATGAAATCACTGTCAACTCATAGTAGTTGTCAGCAGTGAAAGCACTGGCAACTGCTGGTGAAACTGCAGTTACCTTGATGGAAAAGGTGTAGTGACATCTAAATGGCTGTAACCAGGAAAAAGGGGGATTGTTTTCAGTGTTAGGACACTTAAATTAATCACATTTTGCTTAGTTCTGACAATGTTCTGATGTTCAACAACAGTCTGTAACAATTCCAGTGGGGCTGTGGCTATTTCCACCAGAGTACTATCAGAAAGCTTAACATTACTTTCTGTCTGTATCTCGATGTCCTATGAAATAAAAGCATTCTCTCCTGACTGAGATGCATTTGCTGCCTGTTTTGACAATATCAGCCTTTCCTGTTGCAGTGGTGACTTGGATTTGTTTCTGTAGTATAAGCCAATGGATGTTAAACAGCAAGGAAAGAAAAGCAGTGAGGAAGGGGGAGACCTTAACATGCAAAACCAAAGCAATATGTTGAGGAGGGTGGAGAGAGCTGTTTTGTTTCACTGCTACAATTTTCAATTTGCAGGAGTGCTGGGTAAGTGTGAGGAAAGTGACCCATGAGTTTGAGACAAAGTGGTTGCCTATTTTGGGGCTGCCATTTAAACACTTGAAGGAAAATGTAAAATTGTGAGTTCCTCAGCTAATTCTGCAGTGAGGTGGGAAACTAGGAAAAGAGGATTTCAACAATATGAAAAGATCCCGCTATTTTTTTTTTTTCTCTAGGCATATTGGATCATGTTGGAGCTTTGAGACCAAATAGCCTGCAAATTGCCTTCTCATTTCAGATGTTTCCATTCCTGCAAAACAAATAGCTTTATTTTACAGCTTTTAAATGATCCTCCCAAGCATTTATCCTTCTTTTCCTGTTTCTCTTCCTTGCTTCAGCATTTTCACTGTTGCTGCCATTCATCTGCATTTCTTTCTTCTTTGATATTTATGAACTCAGCTTCAGCAGCAGAGTTCACAGAAAACATCCCCTCCTTCTCTGTGCAAGACAAGCTGTGTAAAAGAAGTTTACTCAAAGGAAGGAAGGAGATAAAAAATTAAGATCATCTTTGTAAATCAGGCCCTCAGGCCAAATTCCACTGTGTTATGAGTAGTATTACCCAGTCATCTCCCAGAGGGAGAGGTCTGAAATTGTCTTACCTTCCTTTTGAGATGTAAAAACGTGTCTAAAACTAATGTAGAAGGAGGAGCAGAGTTCTGTGGGAGTCTCAGGGATGTGGAAGAACAGGACAGATTATGGCAGAGCAACGGTTTTCAATGGCTGAATTGTTCTGAGAACCCTGCCTGGTGTCTCATGATCTTCTGAAGAAGTTCTTCCACCTCTGTACCCCTGTGTCTCTTCTCCCACTCATATTCCAATATTATACTTCAACAAACACTTGTAAAAGGGTTTGGGTGTAATACTGCCTTATGTCTGTCTTGAAGGTAGATGTTAGTTCTGTTGTAACTATGAATACTTTCATTATCAAGAGACACCCTGTGTCCGTGTTTGTTTGATGTATGTTTAGAGACACACTTGATTATTTTTTCTAGTATTCTTTCTTCTGTACTATGGGATAATTTCCCAGTCCCCAATGAAAACAAGCAAAAAATATCCTGGATTTGCATGGGTAGGCATCCATGTTGGAACTAGATTAATGAGAAGGAAAAGAAGGAAGAGGTAGAAATTGGAGTAGGACAACCTTTCCTAGTTTTGTTGTCAGCTGTGTTATGCTGTTTAAATTAACATTCTCAGTAAAAAGGTAGAGCTCCTTGAAGACATGAGTGTGACAAACATTCATATCTGCAGGTAATAAGATCATTTTCCCTGAAACACCCTCCCCTAGCTTTAGGCTGGAGGCATCTGAGTCACGAAGGGAAAACGGCAGCATTTTCTGACAATCCTTCACTGACTTTGATTCTTTTTTCTTGCTTTCTGGATGTTTGAATTATTTTAAATATTCTGGATAGCTAATTTCTGAATTTCTGTGTATGTGTGAATAATGAATCTCAGAACACTTTATTTTGCATAAGATTTTTCTCCTTCTTCCACTGCTGAAACTACAGCAAGAAATCCAGATGAGGGATTCTGTTATATGAGACATCAAAATAAATAGTGTGAACAATCTCTTGAAGCTTTAAACATCTATGAATCAAAATCTATTTGCCCTCTTCATTATTATGTTTCTACATCTCGATTAATGAGATCTCTGAACAACAGCCTGGGAGTAAGAGGTTTTAATATAGTAGATAAACTGAAAAAATTGAAGGAAAAAAGCCTGAGAGGGAACAAAAAGGGACTGTCTCCTCTCTTGGGCTTTTTCTCTAACTTCTTCAAACAGTCTTCTTGAGATCAGTTAAGTTTCATTTTAAAGTTAATGTTTCCTCACATTTTATTTTTCTTTCTGGTTAACACGTCACATTTTCTGAGTTATGTCCTGAGCATCCTGAGTGTCCTCCTCTTATTAGTCATACTGTTATGAAAATAATGATGAGGACTGTTTGTCTATAAGATATTAACTCTTTAAGGTACTACAAGATAAAAGATGTGGCAAAAATCAACCTGGACTCTTACCAAGCCAGACAGCAGTAAACTAGAAGGAAAAGAGCGTCCCCATCAACTAGCATTGGGTTGGAAAAGAGGGTTGTAGGTGATGCTGGGAACCACAAATAAATGTGCAAGTTGGTAATGCATAGGATGGGCCATCCATGCTGACTCTATTTGATGGTAGACAGGACTTTTCCATTATTTTCAGTTTAACTTGATAATTTGCTTTTGGGTGCAAACATCTTGCAGACACTGACTTCTTCCTCAATCTCCACAATGTTGGCATGAAGAACTCCAGGGGCCTGTGTTTTATCAATTTCTGTTACTCTATGTAAGGGAAGGTCTCTTCCTGTTCAAAAACACCATCATAGCTATTACTGTGCTAGAGTTTGTTAATCCAAGCTGAGAGAAATTTGAAACTTAACTCTGTTAATGTAACATCTTTCCTTTCTCTCTTTGGAAAATCCACAAGCTACATGTGGTGTATTAATTGAAGTAATTTTATGTATTTTAGAGTGTGATGGAAATGGAGAAACCTGTCATCTTAATGAAAGAAGCTTTTTATGACCAAACTGTAGGGCTGGAAGTTCCCTGGGCCCTTTAATAACTTTGAAATTTATTACCCAATTTCAATAAAATACAGTGACTCTAAAAGACAGTAACTTCCTACAGGTTTTATGAAAATCAGATGCTGGAAAGAGAAGGGACACCTAGCAGGGTACACACAGAGGTCAACTCTTAGTGGTTATTGCCCAGTTTGCTTAGTGGGAACAGCCAATGCACGAGTCAAAATGTAAAATTTCAAGGGAAGCCACAGCAAACTGAGTTTATTTCGCAGCTAAGGCTGTGGGGTAGAGATGAAGATACTGAAGGGGTGGGCTCCAGAGGTGCTAATCTGGGGTACTGTCAGGAGTACTTCAGTGACAGAGACATGAAGAGGAGACTGCAGTGTTCGGAAGAACTTGATAACAGATTAGTGGATGTAAACCATCAAATTTTAGGAAAAAACCCACAGTTTCTCTGTGACCAATGTAGTAAGTTATATTTCTGGTTAATCATTGTTTCTTGTTTAGTGTTTTCACTTCAAACCATGAGGTTCAAGTCTTACAGGTAAAGGTGAATCACACTGCTTTTACTTCCACATTGGTTTTCAGTAGACAATTAGAGGCAGTAAAAGAAAATAGTAATAAAAAATGCAGAAAACTGTGGCCACAGAAAAATGTGGGAGATTGGGAATATAATTCATGTGGATATATTTTTAGGACCATTATTTATGTTTTTAAACATTTTCTGATGCTCAATGGCTTATGATGGGGCAAGTTTTTAATTAAGATTTCTATCTATATTTTCACTGTAAACTCCCTTAGTTTGCAGTTTATGTGCATTGTGTTATTAAATTTCAGAAACAATGTTATAAATTGATGTAACCACCCTTTCTGAAGTAATGAGAGGCAGCTTATGAAATTCTATGACATTTTCAAATTTGCTGGAAATGTGCTGAAAATAAAAACCATACATGTCAAAGCTTTTTTTTTTTTTTTTTTCCAGTGCATTTCAAAGAGCTATAATTTTATATTGTTATAGTATATCTGGAAGAAAGGACAAATGTGACTTTGGATTTTAGCACCACCCAAAACAAGGGCAGGATAATTGTTATTATAGCTTAGCCAGTATTCAACCCATACAGAAAATGTCATGATGAACAGGCCCTTCTGAAGTGGTCTGTGCTCTTCAACTACTTACCACAGTTGTTTAATTTTCTTCACCCAATGATCTTGTATTTTTCTGCCTGTGTGACAATTTCTTTATGTAGTTCATATCTTAGGTTTCATCTTACCTCTGTCTGTCCTTCCCTTTTTTTGATTTCTTTCATCTGATAAAAATTATATTCAACAAATCAAGTTAAAAAAATATATTGAAAGTTCACCCAAGTAAAGCAAAGAAACAGTCTGTAAACTGTTGTTTTGTTGGTTTGAATAGGTTTTGTTACAGCATGCTGAATTCTATGAAATTTTTCTCAGCATTTCTGAAGCACAGGAGGGAACTTATAAAAAACAGAGTGAGTGCATATGCTGTGCAAATTGTTTGTCCACTCACCTGCTTTGAGAAGGAAGGTAATTCTGTATATAGTCACAACTAAACACTTGGCTGAGCTCTTGGCATTTGTAGAGGTTTCTTTTTGTTTCTTTGGTATCTCTAAAAAAAATAATTTTGGGGTTTGTCAAAATCTATTGAAAATAAGGGTAAAAGCATTAAAACTTCCTCATAATATGGAATTGGTTTCCAAGTAAACCTAACTGGAACTAGGTATTGCTTTAACTCAAAAGGAAAATCTGTTTTTACCTGCATAGTGGTATCTTGCTGTTACACATAATACTGGTAGCTATAAAAGTAATCACAGATTTTTCATCCAAGAAATCAATAAAAAGCTTTTTAATCAGCTATTGTGAACTAACAAATAGATAGCCTTCACAGCCTGTTACCACCCACTGGCCTCTATGTTTCAGAGGAATACATGTTTTGTGAGTATTTCCCTGGGGGCAGTTATGTCTCGATTCTTCCTGAAAGGCATGCAATAAATCCTTCTAATTGGCAGTCTGCAAGCATTTGATTTCTGCATACTCAGCCCAACCCAGCCCATGGAAGGTAAATGCAAAACTATGTGCTAATGAATCAAACACACGTTCAGCTTTTGTAGAAATTTGCATGGTGGTAATGTTGGAATAAGTGATAAATTTAAAACGAGACGCAATGAGACTGAATCAGCCTTTCTGAGATTTATTTATCTATCTTTTTCTCCTTGGAAAACATCCTAGAGCAAAATGTTTGTTTTTTTGTTTTGTTTTGTTTTGTTTTTTTTTTTTCATTACAGTTTGAATTTAATGCAGTACTCAGTAGACTGATCAGACCAAGTTCCACACTGGCCAATATTTTGTCTTCAGCATTGACCAGTGACATAGACTTCAGAATGAGGTGAAAGAGGTCTCTAGGAGGCTGTCAGGGGAGTCTTTCTCCCTGTTTTATGATAAGAAATTAGCTCAAGTTGCAGATCACTGAGATTACCCCAAGTTACATATTCCAGGGTGTTCTTCTCATAGAGGTGTTCTCCATAAGCATAGGAGCTATGGAAAACCCAACGTAAATGTAGATATTTAGACACTGGCTTCTAAGCTTGTTGTATAGCTTCACTTTCTGGTTGATAGAAAAGATGGGTTATAGTAGGATGCAGTTTAGGATGCTTTAAAGGAGACATCCAAAAGATCTGTCTGATGTCTAGGAGAGACATTCAGAGAACTGTATCTTAGATAAGTCCACTTCTTTCTACTGGTTGCAAAAGGAACCTGGAAAACTGCCTCAGAGGTAGACAAGCTCCACAGCTATGTGCGATCAGTCTCACCCTTGTCAGCTTGAGGCAGGACATGGTGTTTATTGGTTCAACTCTAAAACACATTTTATCCTTTCAGGTTTTATAAAATGCTTCTAGGTTAGGAGTTCAAGAATCTTTAGAAACAGCATGGGAAAAACATGGGAGATATCCAAGGTTGAGGGCAATGGTGGGATAGCAACAAATATTGATGTGTAAAAAAAGGCCCAGCTATTGATAATGACAGAAGGTCAACTGTTCTCCTGTTAGGTAGTTCAGTGTGTGCTGTGTGTGCCATGCCACAGTATGATAGAAACAAAAGAGACAGGAGGCAGAACACAAACCTCAAAAGATCACAAATGTGTGCTGAGGAAAATTTACCCCTCCTCCTCCCTGATAGCAAAGTATATGTGAAGACAATAGAAAAGACAACTGCTGAATAGTTCCTGGAAATGAACACCAAGGAACAAATCTCAAACATAGCAAATACTTAGGTCTGTGTGGAAAGACAAGCCTGTTTTCTGACGTGGAGAGAACTGTCTCTCTTAATGCTATATATATATATATATATATACACATATATACACACACATATATACACATACATATATATATTAACCTTTTATCAAAGCCTTTTGTTCCCTTATTTGGAGGGGAATTTTTCAATGGCAAACTACCAGACTGTAGCTGTCTTAAATGACTGGAAGAGTCACTCTTGCCCTTGCTCAGAATCAGAGAGAAGGTTTTTCCTCCTTTTTCCCTTTTCTTCCTCAGTATCAAAACTTGCATGTGTCTCTAAAGAAGGTATTTCTGTGGTTGTTTCAATGCTTTTCTATTTTTACTTAGCAGCTTTATTTAAAATCCATGTTCTGGAAATTTTGAAAGAGAATCTCCTTTGTCCAGAGTGATACTTAAATGTTTAAAATTGTCTTAGCAGTCTTTTTTTCTCCTTTCTTGCACTGGACATTGCATTCCACATGCAATTATTTCAAGAGAAAGGGCTACTTCAGGCTTTGTATAAAGAAAACCTTGCTGGATACTTTATGTAAGGCTTCATCACTGCCTGTATACACATAATTCAACTAACTTTAGGAAGCAGCGTCTTGGTATCATTTTTTAACAGGAGATGTCCAAATAAGAAAATAATTTATCTTTTCAATCTTACTCTCATGTATTTTCCATTTTGGTTTAGCTTTCCATTCATCATGTGGCTTTGGTGCATATTGTATTAGGGTATTAGATCAAACTGTCAAAAGCTGACGGGTTTTTTTCCCTAAGCATATGCATTTTTGGAATAGTAATTAATTCAACCAACTGGAAGTAAGTAATTAGTGGCTTTTTTTCTTGTGCTTGTTGCAAGTTTTGATATAAAGTATTTTTAGAAGGTTGCGGTTTTAACATCTACAAAGCCCTTATTTTTGGGTACCTTGGTTACACAAGAAGAATACATGATCTTAGGAAGTACCTTGGCACATGTGATGCTAAACATGATTGTGGAGTGGGAACTGCCTAAGTGTCTAATGACCTTAGGGAAGAGCCTCATGGATTATCAATGGTTGTCTGCATAGGTGGTTTCAATAATCGAGACTTCATGTTTCGTAACTACGACCAACCACTGTGACTACATGTAGGACTAGTATGCTCCATTCCTGAAGTTCCATGTGCTTTCAGTGATACAAATGTTAATTTTGATGAACTACATGAAGAGAGCAGCTGGTATGGGATTATATCTATAGCAGAAGCTTGCCTAATATTACAGCATGGAAAAGACTGTAATTTTTTTTTTTTTAATGTTATGAAGTGACATATCTTTTTTATTGAGTTGGTACTTTTCAGGAACTTCTATCACCTGGAGAGAAGTTCTGTTTCTAATGCTCTAATAAGGCTGGTGCTGCAACTGTCTTCCTGTAGGGATGAGGGACATCTTGCCTATGAGATGTACTTGAAAAAGAGAGACTCTGCTTGTCTTCCATGTCTTTTCTGTGGGTGTTCATACAAGGTATCAAGGTGTCTTTCTAAAAATTTTTTTTTTCTTTTTCAGGAAGTGGCTCTGAAGCAGAACTTCATAAATGTTATATATTTTTGAAGTTACCACGTGCAGCTTAAGTTGTTTAATGGAACTGTTTTGAAATTCGGTTTTTCTTTCATCAATATTTGCAGCAAATTGTGATCATGGGTTATTAATGTAGGAAGTATCATTTGCCTATCAAATAGGGTATTCCTCCAAAACTTGCTCTTCTTTAACCTAGGAAAACCAAATTACCCAGTCTCTGGGATGGAGTATTAAGTAACTGTCCATAAATGTTCAAAACAGTAATGTTAAATCTATCAGTTAATTTTGGATACAAAATTAAGGATAGGAAAACAGAAGCACTTGGGAAAGAAAAAAGAAGCAATATTAATCAGAAGATGGTATTTGTCCAGGCTTAGTGACAGTGTTTGCTCCTGATAATTGTATTGCCTTTTAACATTAAATCCAAGATAATGAAACATGTACCCACTAAGGGGGGAAAAAATAGAATCTTTTTTCAATTGTACTGCCTTAACATTGGATCTTTTTTAATTGCTTTTGCAGCTTACACTGGCCCTTAAAAACTACAGAGAAACAGCAGCTCAGTGAAATGTTCAGACTGAACACTGGCATTTTGAGTGGAAGGGCCAGTATTTTTTATGATTATGTTGCACTACTATTTTGTGATGAGCAGAAATACTTTGGCTGATGCTCTAAAAACAGCAGTAATAGAGGAAAAAGTGAAAAATACAGATTGACTTCAGACTCTGATATCAAAGAAGGGTCCAGTTCTCCACAGCGAAGATGAGGCATGGCTGGCAGGGTGAAGTTTAACTAATCAGTGATCACAAAGCTGGGGAAATTGTTCTCTATTTAATGCCTGAACTTTGCAAAAAACTTTGTGTTGTGATCTATTAGAGATCCAACTGAAGAACCTGGAAGGCAGAGGAGCAACCTGCCCTAGATCTACACTGAGGACCTGAGGACAGCCCAGATTATGAACCCAGACGACCAGGATACCAGGTAAGCAAAATGGAAAAATCATTGGAGTCTCTTCTAAGATTTTTTTTTTTTTTAAACAAGCATACAGATTAATGCAAAACTAAGATGGCACAAAAAAAACTGAGCAGCTGTTTACCAACTCATTACTGTTGCTGTGCAATTGAATCAAAGGGAACCAGTCAGATTGTGACTGACAAGCAGTGAGATAAGAGAATCAAAACCAGAATATCTGTACTCTGAAAAGACCGGAAATCTGTGCACAGACAGGAAATGCTGACATAACAATGTACAAATATAGCAAATACACAGGTACACATGAACTGAATCCACTATCATTTATGTAAAAAAGAGTGAACCTGAAGCTTTGTCCACCACTATGTTTCTCCACATTTACATCAATATGAATTGTTGAGTATCAGTGGGATTGATAATGGGCTATCCATGCATTTGTAGGTCAATGGACTTTTTACTTTTTTCCCCCATTATGTAGGGAGGCATGTTGTAGTGTCTGCATAGATGTGTGAGTATATGTACAACATAATTTATGGTAATATGTACATAGTGTTATTCATTTCATATTCCTTGTTTGACCTTGTCTAGAAGACCACAAAAATTAACCTTGCTGCTTCTGTGATTTTTATTAACTATTTCTAGCTGTTCTTATTTTCTTATTGTTAATATAACCTGTAATTCAGGCATGGTACTGCACAATTGCATGGTAATTTGGAGCAGGGGAGAAGTCAGGTTCTTTAGTGACCTTTTCACTAGAAATTTCTTATGAAAGCAACAGCTAGCAAATTTGGATGTGTCTTTTTATAACATTTAGAGTTCAGTGTGTGTCCTTCTAATGAGCTATTCAGTAACTCAGTCCCACAGCTCTGCTGAAACTAGTCATACCTGGCATGTGGTTGTGTGGCCCTGAAGTTCATTCTATTTTTTCAATACAGAAGTAAGAAATGCTGAGGGCCTGGTAAACAGTTCATACTAAGACTTCTGTTGCTGATGACACCTAAGATGTCTGTAATTCAAACTCTTCAAAAATAAGCAGTAGAAAATGCCTTGACATCATCTTAGCATATGAATAAGATGGCAAACACATAATGATTCTTACATTCTCTCTCATCTAGTCTTCCAGACTTTTTTAGTGAGCAATATCTAGTAGTATTTGATTGTGATTTTATCAAATTAGTTTTGAAACAATATGGGGTTTAAAAATTTTCAGAATTATTGTCCTAAATGCATGTCACCTTAATTTTTTTTTTGTTTTGTACTAATAAATGAATAAATAAATACTCTTGGGTGATTTTGTTTGTTTGTTTGTATTGTTATTGTTTTGTAGTCATTACAAAGAGAGAGAGGGCTGATAGTGGTTCTTCAACCTGCAAGGATTACAATGATAAATTTTCTAAAACATCAAAAGAGCTTGGATAACAGACTGATGGCTGATGAAGTATCTAAAAGCAAATATATGAGTTACTTGCCTGCTTTTGTTAGCATTGTAAAAAAAGTTTAAAAACAAAAGAAAATTATTTTACCAAGTAGTCTTATTGAGTCGATGTTGCTCCATTGTCCTTCTCTGTGGATCTTCTTCCAGAGAAGAGCAACGAGTTTGGTGAAGGGACTTGAGCACAAGTCCTAAGAGGAGAGGCTGAGGGAGCTGAGGTTGTTTAGCCTGGAGAAGAGAAGGCTCAGGGGAGACCTCATCACTCTCTACAA
>JAWWLV010000183.1:13906614-13933135 GCA_035041135.1 Platyrinchus mystaceus | reverse complement strand
GGATTCACCGTCCCTGGAGGTGTTTAAGATGAGGCTGGATGTGGCACTGAGTGCCATGATCTAGTAATCACAGTGGGATCAAGGGTTGGACCTGATGATCTCAGAGGTCTCTTCCAACCCAGTTAATTCTGTGATTCTCTGACTCTTACCTGCAACTACAATTCCAACATTCAAAGTCACAGAAAAATGCTACTTTTAAGAATTGTAGCTTCCAGTCATCCAAAATGTTAGTCTGGTAGTTGCAGGTCTTTCTTTTGGGGTGTTTCTGTTCTGAATTGCTAGCAGTGTGTCAGATTCCTACATGCTCATTTGGACCTGCTGCAGTGTTTGACACATTACTGGTCATAGCTGAAAAATTTTATTGTTGTCTCTTCCCCTCTGCCCCCCCCCCCCCCCCCCCAGTTTATTTATTTATTTACTTGGGGTTTTTTGTTGTTTTTTAGGTATAAGTGTTGAATTAATCAGACAACACTGCACTATTTGGGGGCATCTTGAGTGTGTGAAGGCTTTCTTTGGAATAGCAACGTTTTAACAGTTTGAGGAAATATGTATCCATCAGTTCCTTACCAGCAATAGCAGCCAATTAATTACCAGGGGAAATCATTACTGAAGCTACAGTCCAGCTATTGAACTAAAGCTGTTCCTCTCATTTATTCCATTAAGAGAGGGCATGGATCTCCTTCCCCATTATCTGCTGCTGACTAGAGCTCTCACTTGTGACTCTTGATGAATGACATGATGAGAAAATGGATTGGGAGCTTCATTCTTGGATAGTTCAGTGACCTGTTTGAAGAAACAGGGGATTTATTTTGTGGGATAGGGAACCATGAGGGTACTCAGCCAATAGAAGATGTGTGAGACCCATCACTCCATGATGCTGAATATCTGTCGCTGTAACAAGGGAACATCCTGAACTGAAATGACAAAGAAAAGAACCAGACAGGATTTCCATGTCCCCTCCACCACCACACCCCTGCCCTTCTCATGTGTAATATTGATCTCAGAGTCACTTCCTTGAGACAGAACTTTGGTATTTTGAGTGAATTTTATCTGTAAAAACTCTTCTCTTACATTATGTATGTGGGGTTTTACTGCAGGCGTGGTCTGGAGATGTTCATGAGTGACGAAAAACACAATGTAATTTCCTAATTAGTTGCTGCCTCTCACTTCTGTGGAAATACAAAACATTTCTCAACTACTTTTCATTAAAGGAAAGTACAGGTGCTATCTCTGAAATAGAAAAATGGCTTTCCCCTCATGGTCTTCTGGCCATTTTTTGATTATCAATCAGACTGAGTAAAAAGTCATCTGGATTAAGCTGGATATTTTATTCAGAGTAGCTCATGCAAAATAAACAGCTCTATCATCGCCCTCTTTGCCTGGAATCCAGCCAGATTTCCTGCAGTGTTATCAAATAATATCTACTCTTTCAATTAACATTAGATACAGTGCTTAGGCAAACCAGAACTAAATTGCAAGTCACCCAGCCTGTTCTTTCTAAAATCAGAAGACTGCAATTTAACCTCTCTCTTCAGGCAGAAATTATTTTTATCTGTAAAATTATACCTGTGTTTTACAGACTAGCTGCAAAGATAAACACACATGCTTTTCTTTATTCTGTCTGTGGGTTTCTCAGGATGTTATACAAGCTGAAAGCTAGGTATGGGGTCTGGTAAATAAAGACGACACAGCTGGAATGCAAGCTGTCTGGAATGCTATTTATTGTAATACTGTTTCTTTAGTAGACTTGTTATTTGAAGACTAGCTGTAAATCCACATGTACTGAAACTTAAGAATAGCTTGTGGTTGCACCTGTTACTGATAAAGCAGATCAATTTTGTTTATACATGTTCAGCCTAGGTACTAATCATAAAGCAAACCTACAGTGCATCTGAATTCGCAGGTGCAAAATTTGCTTGTTAAATGAGAAACTAGGTGGAGCCTTGTTGTGTAAAATAAAAGGTGTCTCAAATCCCTCAAAAAGAAGAAAAAATGCTAAGGTAACATGAATTTGTTGTTGACTTCTTAGTCAAAAGCAGCAGGGAAGTCTGTAGCAATAAGTATATTCACCTAGAAGCTCTGTATGTAAAGGGCAAAGTTGCAGAGATGACAAGCTAGATGTTTTGAGACGAGTTTTGCTGCTGAAAAGCATAAAGAGTGTTAAGACTTGTTAAATTCTTTCTGAAAAACAACTGGTGACACACTCTAAGGTCAACATGTAATATCTTTTCCATGCTCTTCTAAAAAGTCAGATTAGTCCTTTCAGCAGTAACCTTTCTCACATTGAGTATGTTTGCTTTCCTGTCTTTAAAATTCATCTTCTCTATTTGTGATTCTGACAGCTTGTAGGATTACATTGTCCATACATCAATTTAGATGTGCCCTCATTGTCATATTTTGATTGAAAGGAGTATAGTTTTGCTTATGCTAAGGTACGGTGTACAGCAGATATATAACCCTTTAGCAAAACCTTTTTTTTGTGTTTTTTTTTTTTTTTTTTTTTTAAGAATCTTCGGATGCCATTTAACTGCTCAAGCTCAATCTAGTAATATTGAAAGAGTTATCTTTAAGGAAAGAGTAAGACATTGGTGAGTTGCTGAAAAGATTAATGTCTCTTCATCTTTAGGTAGACACAAAGGAAGCCAGGGAAATGTGAAATAGAAAAGTCCTTGGAAAAACTTAAGTAAACATCTATCAAATATTTCCCATATCTGTTTTAGAAATGATCTAATAAAAATGGTCTCATTACACTCATTGTCACTTACTTTACAGCAGATAACACTTTTCAGTTTGAGGGCTTTCACATCACAGCACAAAAGCCATGTCTGCACACAAAATATCGTTTTTGGAACATGAATCTGAAAGAGACCTCCTGTGTCACTGAGTCCAGTACATTTATTGTTTAGGTAAATACACCTTTTACATAATTTGTTTATTTTTCAAGCGATTATAAAAAAGATAAAACAATAAAAATCCATTTACTCTCCTAATAAAATACATTTTAAAAAGTGTAATATTATATCATGTATTTAAAAATAGAATTACCATGAAGCATGGTTTAATTATCATTACTCTGAAGATATTGATTTATCTGATTTTGAACACTTAATACTCTTTTTTTTAGCTCTTCCAGAAGAAGGAAACAAGTATGACTATATTATGGTAATGATAAACCATCCTTTGTTCTAAGATAATTTTTTAAAATATGTTTTAATTCCAACATATTAGTGTTTGTCATCCTTTGTACTAGGACTGAATGATATTACTGATGTTATTTTACAAAAAGATATTAAATACATAAAAGAAAACTAATTTCTCTTGTCTCTAACAAGATGATAAGATACCGAACTGAAACCAGCCACTCTGATTGCCAGTTGTGTTCAATGTCCTTTTAGCAAGCTACTTTCTTTCTACCTGTTTTGTTCAATGTCTTTTATTGAGTTTTATAGAAAGCTTTTCAATCACATGAATAGTTTGACCATGGTGGGCTAAACAAACAAGCCTTCCTGTGGATCTGCCCACTCTCCAAATATTTTTGAAGCTATTGGTCAACTATGACTACATTTAGAAATGAGTGGTCAACAGTCTATAAAGCTTTGCAGTAATGTAGGATTGAGCAGGACCTTCATTACCATGATTTCAGTTTTTTGGGATTCCTCTCACTAAGTGACAGTTTTCCATCTTATAATGAGTGAATTTTACTTGATGCTTTTTCAAGCAGGCTGTTGCAGAACTTTTCATGCTTACAGGTTTTCCCTCCACGTTTCATTAGGGCCAAGCTGTGCTGCTTTATTCACTTGCCAGCAGAGACCTTGAGCTTTCAGAATTCTTTTACCTTTCAGTCCTTTGGTGTATCTGAAGAGAACTGTATTACCTCTGCTTTCCTGGATAATCAAGGCGAAATCTTTTAGTCTCTACAATGGTTTTTAAGTTCCCTTGGGTACCCTAGTAGCCAGTCTCTTCATCTGTTATCACTTGAACCAATTTCTCTCGGATATAGGTGGCCAGAATTATGTGCAGTATTCTGGATGGAGCCTTGTACAATGTCGTTAGCAATCTTGTATCACTATTGGAACTACCTCATCTTTTAGATCCTAGCAGTTCATTTGCTTTTTCATGATCACACCAAATTAATTACTTCTCATAATACTCTCATTGAAAAATGCACATTGAGTTTTTTCCCTCTATATTTTCCAACTGATGAGACATCAGCATAGATCAGATAGTCTTGATATTAGTCCCTGTGAGTATGACCTTGTATGTTATGATAGCACAGTCTCCACAGAGATTATTAATACCTTTCAGTCTCAGATCATAAGGACTATCAATTATCATATGCAGGCCTGGGTTTACTGGGGAAGAGTTAGGAAATATGTCTGTAGCTTTCATCTCCAGTAGCCCCATCTTATGCTGGGTGTGCTTCCACATCATGCTATACAGACTGGCCATGAGGCTGCATGATTCCCCCTCACTGATTGATATTGTGTTAGCTCTGGTACTCCTACTCACAAGGAAGACCTATATCTCTCCTATTTTCAAGATGACAAGTTTTGGTTTTCTTTTTTCTTTAACCAGTTCCTTTCCCAGATTACAATCAGGATCATGGACCTTGGAGCAAGATTGTTCTCTCGAGTCTCTTCAGACATGAGATACCCTCCAAAGTGTGAAGATTTTTTCATTACATGAGTACAGGAAAGGGGTGGGAAGACTGCTGTATCTTTGCAGAAAAGCCAAAGAAAATTAGACAAGCCCACAGAATCTCCTATGGCCACCAATTAACCTGTCACTTTTTCCTGATGAAATGTACACTTCTAATGGGCACCGAAGTGTTTTCAATTTCACTGGATTCTGGCATTTGTTGAGCTTTCTCTGAGTGTTCATTAATCTAATTGCAAGGCAAATGCCAACTTCAGACTAAAGGTGACCTAAATGTCGCACCACTTTTAGCATTAAAATAAAGAGTGTTCAGGAATTAATGAGCGTAGTGGCCACATTTCTTATGCGTAGCAAGCAACTGGTGAGTCTCACCTCATGCCTCTTTGACACAAAATGCTCCTCAGTCAACTATGTATTGCCTAGGTGAGTTGCTTCTCTTGCAATTGTCAGATAGCTGCTTTTTATCAGTTTATAACAAACCACAGAGGCTGAGGATCACAAGAGCTGGGGCTTTTGATTAGCTCTATACAATATGAGAAGCTTCCTTTCCTTCAACAAAATCTGCTCAGCTTCTTTCAGTGTTTTCTCCAAAATTACAGGATACACTTCACTTTCCCCTCAAATGCTTGAGAATAGCAACCTGACTCCTTTCACTTTTCTTTTCAGATATAGTATTTCTATTTTCTTTCCTCTTTCATCTTGCTTTTTATTCCTTTTGAAATGGCAAAGGACAGCACTCTGACTGACAGGGTGGAAAGAAAAAAAAGAGGAAAAGCTATTTTGAAGGGTGATCTGAATTGTCCAATTAACAGGTCACAGATTTAGAAAGGTTTATCTTGGAAAAATGATAAGCCTTAACCATTTTTAACTTGTCCATGGCATAGACAAGAACAAGGAATTTGGGCTATGTTGGCAATTACAAGAGCACATTTGGCTGGAAAGGGCAGGGACCTTGTCAGATTAACTGTGTCTGAGCAGCCAGCTGCTACTCAGCTGGTGCTAGGAAGCACCTATACCAGAGTTAGGTGGGAGCAGAGCTGTAGGGCAGCAGTTAACAGGGATCTGACCAGTTATCCTAAAGATCTCACTCCTTAAAATCTGTTTTATTGATGAAGCAATCATAAGGCCCTTCAGCACTTCAACACAGTCTGCCCTCTTCTTTAACACTGAATAATTTTTATCAGCAAAAAATTTTGGGATATCTCTGTGTGAACTCCAAGCACTTCAGAAGCCTTGGCCATCAGTGTAATTTTTAGTTTTTTCTGTGAAACACAGGAATTTATTCCTCAGTAGACTTTAGTAATATCTAAGGTATTAGATTAATCACTTAGTGCTTGGGTAACATACAATGCCCAGTAATAACCAAGAATATGTCCTGATGTTAAACTTTGTGAAGTTCTAAAGTACACTGAGACCCCAAATCACAATAGTGGGCATCTGAACATATGAACCCTAGTTTCCTATATATTTATTTCATATGTCCTGTGTTTTTGCTTCATAGTCATTCCAGCTTCCCACTTCTTCTATAACCCCCACTGTTAGTGTACTTTTTCTATTCTCCCACATCTTATGGGCTAAACCAGAGCATTTTTTGGCTGGTTAAGAACTATATATGTACAGATTGGCAAGCTACTATGCATGCCCTGTTGCTCAAGCTGGTTTATCCCTTTTAAATATGTAGGGACTGAGTTTGATCTTTTTCTCAACTAATCGAATAAAGTAGAAAAGTTATGTTGATCAACCTTCTAACTGACAGAATTGTAGAAAATTATGTTGGGTATTTTTATTTCTGATTGAAATTTGCCATTTGGAAGAAAAAACTATAAAAGCCAGATAAGTGGACAGCTAGCACAACAGCATAAACTGTGATGGCTTAGGAGGCAGGGTTTGTGCCAGGAGGTGGCATCCTGCTGCCATCACTGTCCCCAGGACCTGTTAGGTTAGGAAGTGTATAAAGAAAGTCTAGTAGACACCACATGGTGAGGGTTTTAGGATTTGGAAATTATGGCAAAGACCAAAGGGATTGACCTTTCCCACTCTAGGTGCATGAGTAATGGTGCAAGTTCTCATTGTAGAGATTAGGGAAGAATGATTTGGTCCATAAGTGTCAATGCTTTTGAGCTTGAGAATGTCAGCAGGTCTTGAACTCTTTCTACAATATCTCCCAGTTATAGTGCCCTCATGGGATTTGTCCTCTCCTCTTGGCCCTCACGCTGCACATGTGATTGCAGTTAAACAATTAATATTGCTGATATTAATATTACTAAAACTCTCATTCTTCTGTCCTTCAGTGTGATTCAAATGTGCCAACTTCACCTTCTGGAGTCCTGTGCCTGTGGTTTCTTTAATTCTCCAAAACTCCTTCCATACCTTGGAGAGAGTACAGTCAAACTCTTGGGGCTTATTAAGGATATTTTCCCATTGAAATTCTGCATGCAGTGTATGTGGCTGTCTATGTTTCAGAAGAGTCTATGGCAGGCAGCCATATTTGACAACTCCATGGCTTAATGTGCATAAGTTTCTTAACGACTGACTTAAGCCTCAAATTCAAAGACTGTTGAGTGATGTCAAATAAGAAAACAATTTTTAATTTTTCATGCTGAATAATTGTTGACATTATACTACCATTTCCTTCCACTTTCAGCCTGTCAGGAAAGAACTGTGGGGAATTCTAGCCATCTCATTTTAGCTTTATTATCAATATAGTCCATCTATTTTCCATTTATAATCCATTTATTTTTCTATCAAATGCATATCATAACATTTTGCAGTTGCTGAGGAGTTATAGCATTACAACACACTGAGGCTGCAATTATAATTTAAATAGCTTTTGTTTGATCTTTCTTGAGGGAGAAGAATGTTGATGATGGTGAATCACAATGATCTAGTGAAGAGTTAATCTAAGAAAAACATTTTTTTCCCTCAATATATTAATAATTTTCTCCAAATCTCAGGGATTTCTCTGATAATATGTGTGAATAGATTATAACATAAATATTAAAACATCAAAACATGTGATAGAGACATGCTAGTGTATGGGTTCTCTGCTATTGACAGATAATAAAAAGTGAGGCATTTCACTAAATACATATACTCACGGATATTAAGAAATACAGTCTCACCAGTCTACAGTAATTTCAAGTAGCATGCTCTAACTTTCAAATTTAGGAGAATCAGACAAGGTCTCATACTTTCATAAAATTTGGATACTACTTCCTCCCTACCAGTGCTTAGCTTAATAATTACCATATCATTACTGAAATGGCTGCCCTTTCAAGGTCTGCCTTTTTATTAATGTGCTTTTCTAGTAGCTGGCCATTTAAATTTGGCCAGGATGAGCTGTCATGCAGTGCAGTGAGTGGTTATTGCAGTTTTCTCCCTCCCATCTATGCAATACTTTCTGGCTAAAGAGCAGGTGAGATAGAAAGGGATTCCTCAGCAATGAAAAATGAAATAATGGTGACAGAAGGATTTTCAATTTATCAGAAAAAGGCATAATGAAATCCAATAGCTGGAAGAGAAGGCAGCGACAGACTTATTAGAAATAGGGTGTGCAGTTTTCACAATGAGGGATAGCTGTCTATTGGAAAAGCATATCTAAAAACGCACTGAGATCTATGTTATATGGAATCTTTATATATAAAAATTAATGGATTTTTAAAATGTACATTCTAACTTCAGGGGAAAATATGGGCTTCTTGTAGATTTTTATATTTTTTTAAGTGACATGCACTAGTCTGTTCTGTTCAGTAGCTCCAAAAAAAAGTGATCACAGTAGTTGTTTTCTCCTTTCCAAGCTGATGAATATATGTTCTACTGCTTCTCAAAACTTTGACTTTTGAACAAAATGAAGAGGGAGGGGGGTAAGACATTGGTGCAATGTTTATATTTTTTTTATATTTTTTGATCCTTTTTGCCTGCTGAGGAGATAAAGGATGCTTCTTCACTCAGAAAAAAAAATTCTCATTTGTTAAAAAAAAGTCTTAATGTTTAAAATAAATTTTCATTTAGAAATTGGCAAGAAAAAAGCCCCAAAACCCCACATAATCTGTGAAGTTTGAATTATTCCTTTATCATAGTCTTTTCATGATGAACCAGCACAAGCTAATCCTTACATGTGGTGGGTGGCTGCCTCTGACCTCTTAAGTACCTAGTCCAGCAACTTCAAAGAGAAGTGACAAATGTTCAATTACATCTACAACATGTGAAAAGAAAGGTGATCAGTAAATATTCAAAGACTGTTTGATGAGGGATGGAGGTGGCCTTTCCTGTCACTAGTTCAGAATTTTTGTTGAAATAGCATTTTTGGAAGGAAGGGGTAATAAGGAAACAGGATTGGTTTTATGAGAGAGATTTTGCTGAAATTATTTTCATCTTCTCCCATGTCATCATTTCAGTTGACTGTGACTGTTTGAAGAATTGTTTTATATATATGAAATGGGTTAACCGAGTTTGTGTCTCCTTCTTTTGTGTCTAGATTTAGGTTTGTCTTTTGCACTTATATTGGTTTCCTATTGTTTCTGGTCCACAGTCCATGATGGAAGGGAGCATCGTGGCTTTAGTGAAGAATTTTCAGGGCAATAATTCTCATAGTAACCTGAGAGATTGCTTTCTATAAGAAGTGTGTCCACATATGAATGAACCTGTGATCTTAACTCTTAATTTTTGATAAGTAAACTCATCCATCAGATGGATCAGAGAGACTATTACTGATGACATAGGCCTTTTAAACAAGTTCATATTCTGGGCAGACAAGGATTTTTCTATTTTTCCCCAATTGTTTTTGTTGGAGATATACATAATATCACCATTAATCTGTATATGCACTTCTATAATAGGAAATTCCTACGTAAAAATTACACTTCATTGATATACTTGCAACAGATTAATAGAGGATCTTTTTTCTTTCATTGATGTGCTAATGCAAAATTTACAAAATGTTTCTGTAAAAAGTGTATTGGAATTTGAAGTGGTATTTCATGCCCTTCTCTCTCACAAAGGGACTGCAGATATAAAGGACATCTCTTTAATTGCAGTCTGAGACAACTCTTCAAGTGCTAGGTACAGGGCAGCCAGGCTAACATGGAGCTCATAGCAGGTGGCTGAACCAGCTGGAGTAGAATTGCCACCTGCTGCAGCATCCACCATTAATTAACTAACTCATCATTAATTGCATGGCCTTCTAACTAAGATCATGTGGAATATCTGTATAGTATCTAATGAAATCTATGCTTCAGAATGATAAATCTGAACTCTCAGGGAGACTGGTTATGACCTAATCATGAAGATGTTGGATGCATCTTTAGAAAGAAGCCAAAAGCCCAGAAATGCTGAGTTCATAGAGGCAGATCTCAAGCTGTTTTGTTTGGGCACATCGCCAAGTCAACTGTCCTGGCAACATCATTTTTGGCTTGCTGAGAATCCCAATCTGGAGGACTGCTGAGTGCAGCTTCATCCCACCATGGATGATCTACTGCTCCTGAGATAAAAGGGGAGTAACAACCACAGAAAGACCTCCATGCTTTATAATTCTTTACTATAAATACTAATCAATAAATACTATAAATACTAATCTGTGTTTTAGCACACCAGAAACTTTGGCTCATTTGACTCCTGTCAGCTGGTAAGGTTTTTGTTTTTCACCTGTAACAAGGTACTTAGGGTTTATCTCCTTCTGTAATGAATGTCAGCCATTTTGCAGTGCAACACAACTCAAAGAAGCAGGGGAAGTACCAGCAACAGGCATAGCTTTGAACCTGCAAAATAACTATTTTAAATTAATTTAGGAGATCTTACTAATTTCTAATACAGCTCCTTAAATTCCAGCTGAAAAAAAAAGGCTGGCTCTTTCTTAAATATTTGTTGATGGAAGGACAGGAAAGATTTTCAGTAGCTGGATTTCTGAACCAGCACTGACACTGATTGAAGACAGAATTTCTAATGTTTTTATGTTGCCAAAAAGGAAGATTTTTTTACACTTTAGCTTTGATGAGTGAGCCCAGTCAGTGCTCAGCTACTGTATGAGCAGCAGAGACTTTAGTGAGCACTCATGAAAGTGAAATCCAGGGAATTTTGTCCTTTGTGTCTATTTAGGCATTGAAAACTTAACAGATATGGTTGCAGGTGGGAAACTGCTAAAGTAAATTATCAGTATATCCCAGTATGTTTTAAGACCATATTTTTTTTACATTATGTCTGTGTGATGTAAGATCAGCATTTTTGCGTCCAGTTCTACTGCCTACGTAAATCAAGTTCAAGTGGGAAGCTATTGGTGGGGGCACTTCATGCATGTTTTCTGCTTGGCACTTTCTATGACCTTGTTTGGCTCACCATCAAAAGTAGACATTGTGGTTTCACTAGAAGAAATTATATAACAAGCCTGACAAGCTCTGGGAAATGGCAGGTTTTTGCATCTCATGTCAATCTAAGGCTAATAATCCATTCTGATTCCTCACTGCTGTTCTTGCTGTGATGCCAAATATCAGTTCTTAAGTTAATATGTTCATACTTCTAATTTTCTGGTGATTAGTGTCCTCCTGAAAATAGGTCCTTTTTTCTTTATTTTCAATCACAATGTTTAATTAAAATTCAGAAGGGAAATGCTGCATCACATTTCTGGATTGAAGAGTGCATGAGAGATAATTATTATGATTTTAAAATATAGCTTACTTAGAAATAAAAAATTATAGGTGCTCTGAGTTTGAATGATTCATTCTTTGGAACTGAAATGGAAATTATTATAAATGTGCAAGTAATTTGAGATCAAATGAAATTAGTTTTAAATTTTTGTCATTAAAACAGAGAAAAAATGAAGCTCAGATGCAAAATACAATTATTAACAAAACAAACAAAAAAAAACCCACAAAAAAAACCCCAAACCAAACCAAAAAAAACCCAAAAACCAAACAAACAAAACCAAAACCACCGAAGTACCAAACAATGGGAAAAAAAACCCCAAAATTGAATAGGACAATCTCACAAATTTGGATTAGAGAGAAATCCTACAGGAAAGAAACAAGTTTAATTTTTATCTTTGTTTAAATAGTCTTTAAGTTTACAGAGACAGGGACACTGCTACCCACTGCAGGACTAGTTTAAAGAGAAGAGAAAAGCAGGTGTTTTGATGCAGAGCATTTTAATGTACATTTTAACACCTTTTGGCTCTAATCTCAATTAAGTTGATAAGCTTTGTCTAGTAAGCTAGTGAGGTGATTCAAATTCTTTAGCATGGGGCAAAGAACAAGATAATTATTCTGATTTGCAAATGGAAGAGCTGTTCTAATAAAATGGTGTTTCATAAAAAACTGTCCCTTTTCTTTCCCACCAAAATGAATTTGTGTGCTTTTCTCTTCCAGGAACATACAGCTTTTTTTGAACAGCAGTAGTTGCAATACAGATACCATGTTTACCAGACAAGGAAGCCTGATGACTGGTATGGGTCTAGAGTATTTTTTTTGTTTTAAAACCAGTGCATTTTTCATGCAATGAAAAAAAAATATATATAAAAAAATGGAGTGTATGGAATGGCATTAGGTTGTTTTCTCTGATCAGGCTTGAATGGCATAACTTGTTCATCAGGAGGAGGTTAATGGGATACTTTATAGAGAGCAGGTGTTTATTCTTACACAAGGCCCTGACCTTCCCACAGTTAAATTATAAAAACTCCATATGATTTAAAACATTGATTAAAAAAATTATTTTAATCTCAATTCGAATTTTTTTCTGAATGTCAGAATAACTGTAGGACAGGCAATTCTTTTTGCTAACCAACAATTACAAGTCAGAACTCACTAAGAAATATCTGTTTATCTTAGAAAAAACCCAAACCAAACAAACAAAAAAACCACAAATAGAATAAAAGGGGGCTTCAATTATCTGGTTTTAATATTTGACTTCACATGGTCCCTGATTAGGGCCAAGATTGCCTATCATTCTCACTGTGGCCAAACCTTGCTATTTTGTTTTGAGGTTTCCATATGTTATGCCATTTTTCAGAGCTGTAATTCATAATCCAGCCTTGGATACCTGCCATGTTCTGGCATTCTCATCTTTCACAGGGAAAAGATTTATTTCACTAAAAAATAAGTATTTTCAGCTTTCCTGGTGATGTAACCTTCACTCTGATACTTTAAAACCAAGGAGTAAATATTCCGGGACATGATTTAAGGATCTTTATGGATGAGGTTTCTTCTATCTAGAAGAAATCTCCCTCTTGTCCTCCCCAGGATCCACACAGCACCTGGGAAGTGGCAGTCTTAGAACTCATTGTGTTTTATTGTAAAGATACAGCATTTCACTGTACCACTTCTATACAACGGGCTTTCTCGTGTCATCATTCAGACTGGTCTATTCCTCCTCTCCTTTAGCAGATTTTCAACTTTTTATTTCTCAGCAATATGATTAAGCACATAATAGTATAAGACAAAATGTTAATAGAAAAATAAAGGTTGTTTAGACAACACAAGACTAATTTATTCCATTAATTAGAGTGAAATTTTATGCAGTTATTCAAAATAAGTAGACATGCAAGTTATTCAATCACTTAATAAATTACCATAAAGTCTACTCTAAATCTAATATCTTTCAATTCCTCTAAGATGAACGTTCAGATATCAATGACTTAATCCTTTAATAAATTCCATGCAGGCAACTTCACTTTGGCATAAACACAAACAGTAATACAGTTAATAGAAGTGTCTTTCTATACCAATTAAATTTGACCTTGAGGATCAGAAAGTCGACTGATATGATGTGGCACATACTTTTTGCAGGATATTTCATAGAGGTAAATCCTATAATGCTGTAAATGGAGTCCAAGGAGGAATAACTTTTTTATCTTTCTAAGAACAGGATGATATATGATTAGTTCCATGAACGCTGCCTAAAATTAGCTTTAGAATTTTCATTCAGGACTTTTGTTTTGACAGAAAAGGACATTGCAAGGTACCTTGGTTAGATACTTTTTTTCAAATTATTTTCCATTAAAAATGAGATTTCCATAATACATATTTTTAAAAAAATCTCCATTATAAATATTTTTTCAGAAATATATTTTATTTCTGCATAAATGACTTATTTTGATCTCTAAATTAGAAAAAGATACTTCATTCTGTTCTGTGCAGCAGCTTCCTTTAATAGTTTATTATACAATAACAGAGGGCTTCTACTATTGCATTCATTAAACATCTATTGCTGTATCATGTCTTGAAATTGTATGTCAGTAATATATAAGTTATGAAATAAAGGGAAAAGTAATTCTATGTAGGAGGTATTTTAAAATTAATATCTTTTTGAAATATTACATTTTAGCAGACAGCTTTTATCAAACTAGGTTTTTCCTCAGGTTCCTGAGATGTTATTTTCTTTCCTGCCACTTTGACACGAAAATAGAAGTTTGAAACATTGAGATTTTCAGGAGAAGACAGGATTTGGTTATATATTTTTTTTTAATCCTTTGATCTTTCTGCAAAGCTTAATAATCTCAAAAATTCAGTTTGGTTGTCAGCATGAAAAAAATCATGTAAAGGTTAAATAAAGTGTTTTATGCTGTTTAAATCTTCTGTGCAGGTAGTGGGATGGCTGCTGTTTCTTGTGAGAATGATCCTTATTCATTTTATGTTCAAAGAGCAAGTCTTGGTTGGCACAGAGGCTGGCCTTATTGAACATAGAGTAGCTATGAAAAAGTGAGCCTTTTTAGGTCCTCCTGAGCTCAGGTTTTCTCAGCTTCCTCCCTTTCCTGGATGGCTACAAGTACCAGATAAATTTCTGCTGACTGAGTCTGAAAGTTGAGCATCTGGCTCAGAAGGAAATGGAAAAAATCTTTAATATATTACTGAAATATAAATAAATGAACATGTGATATAACAACAGTCTGATGTTAAAAATTGCCCCACACATTTAGTAATTGAAAACACTTTAACTCTTGTCATATTATTAGTGTCAGCTGATTGCTTTCTGGATTCAAATCCCGTAACCATTCCATCAGGCAAGCAAGGACTGTAGCAACAACTGGATTTAAACTCAAATGTTGCAGACTAGATATTATTTTTGTGCTGCATGCCTTCATAGGAGTATGAACATAGCAATAGTGGTAGTTTCAATATATGTTTCACATGGTTTTGAAATATGTTTTAATAATCAATAGATTTCAATATTTTCACATGATATTTTTTGTAACAACAGTGTCATATTTTTTTCCTTACTTGTCAAACTCAGTTGTGTTTATATGTTTTGTGAATGTGGCATCCTATTTAAGATGAATGATTATTTAGAAATACTCTTATATAGTACTTTTGTGCTAGTTTAATCAAAAAAACTGATTCTGATTAAATCTGAGCTCTTCAGAGAAAATAACATTTCCTGAAAAAATTGGATTCAGGAATTGGTATCACCTGTGTCTTATTAATGTTTCACTGGACTAGCATTATCTGTAAAGTAATAAGTGCTTGCGTGTGAATCAATACTGAGGATAGGTCTTTGGAAACAAGTAAACCTGTTGATTTTAAAGTGTTACACTCACCTGAATTAAGATTGTGAATAATACTATGAAAAAGGATTAGAGCCATTCTAAATTGGATTAACATAATTCACTTTGGAAGTCAACAGAATTAAATTTTATTGAATTCAGACTTTATTTGTTTAACCTGGATGGACCTGTACATGACAGGTCTCCAGTGACAATGCCTGATTAGATGCTCTATAATTTAAATGGACAAAGCAAATAGAAAACAAAATACAGAAGTGGGACAAGCTGCCCTTTGAATGCTAAAGCTCAGGGTCCTTTTGTGTCCTCCCTGTCCAGTCTTCTCAGGATGGAGCCATTTGTCCACATTGGTGTGACATTACCTTCCACTGTGGTACCAGCTATGGAAAACGTGGAGGGAGGCGACCTTCCCAGCCAGCTGTAAAGCTTTCCTTTTGCTCTGTGCTTGGATGGCAACTGTATGCCTGACTTCCCATAAATTGCAAGAGCAGTGGATTTAGGTACTCCCTCAAATTCATCTAATAAGTCAGTGAAACTGAGACTTCTGCTTCCTGCTCTAAAAACAGGCCGAACACTGTCAAAGTAGTTAAGTGTAGATGTGCCATATGAAAAGGGAAATGGAAACAAAATGTATGTGATGGGAGACAAAGGCAAGTGGGGTCTCAGTCTGCTATAAGGGAGATGGATAAGGGACAGAGACAAATAAGAAGCAGCAGAGCTGTGAATGTTCTTGCTGGCCAGGATAAATAGCTGTGGAATTGTGTATTGAGGGCAGCCAGAGGAGATTCAGTGATATATAGGTACTGAGTGATATATAGGTGCACCACCAATCCCACTGAAATGGCAGTAGAAATCTCACAGGATTTCAGAGCAAAGCCAAAAGATTTTTATTTTTATTTTATCCTGTAGGAAGAAGAATTTTTTAACTCTGTTTATGTATGTGTGTGTGTGTATCCCCCATATATTTTCATCTGGAACTTTGAAGTTTATTTCAAACAGTAATACCAGAGCCCAATTTTTTTTTCCATTTTTTTTTTTATTTCACCTCTGCATTCCTTCCCCATGTTATTTTCACAGAAGAAATAAGGGAGAAGGAAGATACTGAGACTGTGAGAGGTGAAGGGAGTCCTTCTTTTCCCAAAGCAATTTTTTAAAAGCTAAAAAAAAAAATGTTAATAGTGTTGAAGTTTTGTATTTATTCTAGGAAATAGAAGCGTCCAACTAATAAGAACAGCAGGAAATTAATTCCACTCCAATTAAAATAGAAACGGAGAAATAAATAAGTCACAATGACAGAATTTTAGCTTTTGGAAGAAATTACCATAGGAAATTACAGGTTTTGTAGATTTGGAGTCTGTAGACAAGGTTTATTAGCAGGGTTTTTGATGATCTGTTCTATAAACTGTTATTGTTTTGAAATTGAATGTTGCATTGTTCTGAAAGTAGGAAGTTTTTGAAAGGAACCTGTCAGGTGCAATCAAAAACACCTGACAGTAGCAGTCAGCAAGTCAGCAACAGGAATGTTGTTTGTGCAACCCCTTCCTTATCAGCCCAGGTAATTTCCCACCCCATGTCCACAATTTTCTTGGACAGCAAATTACTAGAGTGGAGGCAGAGATAGAGAGGGGTGCGAGAGAGGAAGAGCGGGCTGGGTTGCTGTAGCAGGAGGGGTTAGGTTGAAGAGTTGGTGTGTGCATCACTGTAGAAACTGCACAAGGAAACAGAGCCTGGCAATAGTACAGGGGGCTGGAGAATTGTGTGGCACATGTCAAAACCTAATTTTTGATTGTGTGTGTTATTTTCCTGCATCTCAGCAAAGCTAGCAGCCTTTCTTCAAGTAAAGACTGTATGTCTATTGATAAAAGATCAGTTTTAGTTAAACATCAGGTTTGGGTTTTTTTTTGTTTTCAGCTCACTGAAAGTAATACAGTAAAAGTAACATTCTCTGGCATTCAGATGAGAAGGAAAACTTGATGAACTAATGATCCCTCCTAGCCTTAAATCCATGAATCTATTACCGGTTTGACTTATCAAGATTAAGTGTTTGTTTGCCTTCCTCTTCTCTTGCACAGTGAGAACTGCAAGGGGAATATTCATTGTGTTCAGACTGCTGAGGAAGAAGTGATACTGCAATCTTAAATATCTTTTAATTTCCTTTATCTCAGATTTTTTGGAGCCATGTCTTATTAATATTACAATTAATACTGTTCTGTGTAAAAAATGCATAGCTGCAACTAGAGTTTGGGAAACTGTAGCAGCAAAAGCTTGTCAAGTGATTAATATGTGTGTAGCATTTAGGATGGCATATTTTTATAACCTGTCTTAGAAGCAATGACACTGGTGGATAGAAAGCTCTCAAAGAGCTGTAGAAGATGATTATAGATAGGGTCACCATTGGTTACGGTGATGGAAGTACCTGATTAATGATGCAACAGTAAAGAAAGACCAGAGATTAAAGTTGGCAAGGCAGTCAGCCTGTGCTGATGGAAGACAGATGTTTTCAAAAGAGGAGATGACTTTTGTAACCTGAAAAAATATGTGAGTGAATAAGTGTAATAGCAAAACCATACAGAATTAGGTTTTTAGTGTTATTGAATGATCTGGATCACTACTATGGACCTAATGAAAGATCAATGAAGGTAATACAAATAAATGTATCTTATTTAAGAAACTGCACTTTCTGAAAGTTCAGCTGGTACCCTGTATGAATCAAATGCTCACTTGATGGAAATCAGTATAGTTCACTGGAATAATGTTAGCTCATAGCTTTTCAGAATCTACATCTGAAACTTCAGGACCACTTTTGCATTCGCCTCCTGTTTTGTCACCCTCTACTTGAAATCAGTATCCACTCAGTAAAAGAAGCTGCTCTCTGAGGGAACTGTAAAGCATGAATAACATAATACCACAACACCAGTTGCCTAGTTTGTGATTTTATCATCAAAGACGGCAATATTCACCAAATTTACTTAGCACCTACTGTAAACAAGTGAACTCCTCTCTGCTTGTTGCTCATTCAAGAAGGCTCAAGTTTTGTCTTTAGGTAAGTAAATGTTTGTACTTCCCTGATCAAGTCCCAAAAGAGTTTCAAGAACTTCCATGCTCTGAGGAGTTTCTGATTGAGCATGAATAACAACTTTCTCAAATCAATCATGTTCACTATTTCCATTACATCATCTGGAAATGTATGCCTATAGAAAGAAAATCTGCAAATCTTACTGTTCTTCCAGGTTGCTTATGATATTTTTTTGGTTTTGATACAAATTTAGGGTAGGTGATTGGTTAGCTACATTCATCTTTGAAAAAGTAGCTTGTGTATTTTAGTGCAAATGCTACAAAGCATGATAGCTTTGTTAAGAAAGTACTATGTCAGGGACAACCTTGTAAATTATCTTACAGTCTTTACTCTTTCAATATAAAAAAAAAAATTATTGAGGAACTGGTAAAACTCAAGCACCCTTGGAGTCCTTTGACTTTCCTAGATTTAATTTTAGCCACTGTAAATTATCGACAATGTGCCAGACATGCTTTCTGGTAATGACAGAAGATAAAAGTCAAGACTGTGATTTCTCCTTGTGCCTTCAAACCTTAACAGTGGTAACAGAGTTCTCTATGTCAAAGGGAGAGTCCATTTTTTAAAAATTTGTAAAATGATTCTATTTTGTGTATGAATCTTGAAATCCCTGGAAACCCATTTAGTCAGAAAACAAAGATCAGCACTACCAAAAAGTTTTCTGAAATTCAAAATGAAAATGACTTTTGATTTTCTTTTTTTTTTTTCTTTCTCTTTATTTTAAACTATTTCCACTTGTTCTGTGGTGTCAGTACTACTTTGCTATGCCTAAGGAGTTTGATATATCAGACCATAACATTAACTCTGGTTCATCTCCTGCTGAATATTTACATGCTTAATATCTGTTTGTAACTTCTGGTATTTGAATAAGGGTTATTTGTTTTTCCATATGACCTAAGAACTTATTGCTTTTTGAAATACCTTTCACTCATATAAGCAGAAATAATAACTAATAAAACTTACCTTAGTATTTTAATAACGGCGGTCTTTAGAGGAGGAAAAAACAAAACATAAGCTTAATTGTAAAAGCAATGACAACTCTAAGATTAAATCCAGGAGACTATATCTGAAGGATGGTGTCAAACCACCTGTTTTGCATATGAAACCAGATGTATATTCACCAGTGCATGCATTTTTTCCATTTGCCAAACCCATGTACCATCTTAACAGCAAAATTCTGGCTAACTGGGTTAAAATATGGGAGAACAGCTACAAGTATGAAAAGTTTCACTTGCTCTAAGGGATAGATCAAACATTACAGTAGGTACACACCTATGACTTTCTTTTGGGGATCAAGAAAAGGAGGCATTGCAGGAGAGAATGGTGAAAGCAGTACAACTTTTCTGTTTTAAATTATGTGGATTCAATTGACTCAGAGAAGAAGTAGGAGAAGAAATGCATTGGTGCGTATTAAAAGAAGCATGGTGTTCTACTACTGAACATGCATTCATATGCCTGTGCTGTGAAGCAAAACCAGGGATGGGCTTTTAGAACTCTCATCATACTGTTTCATGTATGTTCCATAATTCCCTAGACTTTTAGCAAATAAATCCCACAAAGACACCATGTTCTAGTCCAAGAAGTGCAAGCACAGCAGCCCTCAGGGATGTTGAGACCATGGTGTGGACATGGGCTTGGGCACGGTGAACAAAGTACAGTCTCTGCAGTACTCTATAGTTCAGATTTCAGAGAGTGACAAAACATGGAGGAAGATTTTGGTGCAGAGGAAGAAAGTGGTGAGAACAGGATTTGAAATTTACTGTATGGTTTTGAAAAGATTCATAATTATCATTCTCTTTTTTCCACTTTGAAAATTCATCCAATATTTAGATTTCCTTTTGTCCAAAGTGCCTGCATACCTAGCAATGCATCATCTGCCTCCAGTACTTCTGTTGGACATTGACAGTTCTCAGCATATGCAAAACAGTTGTGTATAAGTCTGATAATTCATGAGAGCGTGGGAGATTGCCTTCATGTGAACTCTTCTATTGATTCGTGTAATTGTAATCAATCTGATCTTTCATAAAGGCACTGGCATCATTGTGTTTATGTGTGTAGCTCATATTTCTATCCAGGAATTTCAGAGCAGACACCACTTCCAAAGAGAGTATTTCACAGTTCACCTGGTCCTAACCTTTCCAAGAGAGTTCAGACTCTAACAAACATCTTGCACAAAGAAACCCAACAGTTCACGGTTATAACATGCTATATAAATCACAAATGCAATGAGGCCACTAGTTTTTGATGGAAAGGACCTTACATGATGTGTCATCAGAAAGGATTTTTTGTAGGTATCTGCACGGAAGTGTGCTTCAGATGGAAATGATTTCTTTGATCCAAGTCTTGGCTTCTCCTAGTGGGTGACTTTATAGGGCTCCTCCAACCTAAATATGAAATAAGTGTTTAAATGAGACATTGGAGGAGGTGTTTTCATAAAAAAATTTTAAGGCACCAGTTACTTGAAGTACATACCATAATGTGTGTCAGAACCTGAAGACTTTTGCCTTTAGAGGCTCTTTGCTTGCCTGGGGTGGGCTATATACTATCCCAGCTCAGGTCATTTCACGTTAGTAACTATTTCATCAACAGGTTCTCTGCTAAAACTTTTGAAAATCTTTCATACTTTTTCAGACTCCTTTCTTTCTTGTCTCTCAGACTAAGAAACGAGACAGAGGTTTATTTGGTTTGGTTTGGTTTTGATTTGTTGTTGTTGTTGGTGGTGGTGGTGGTGGTGTTTTTCTATTTGTTTTGTAAAACAGCCACCTTGCTAATCAAGCAGTTAATTTTTAGCTAAACAAGAATAATGACAAAAATTTAGCTGATAAAAACAGATTCAAAACACAGAGATATCCTTTGAAAGCTATCTGCATATTTGGCTCCTTTTAACTCTTCTTTCCCATTTTATCTATTTATAAGATAGTATTCTATATTATATAAAAAAGGAAGCACTATTATTTTGATCAGAATAGCAGGCAGAAGTGAAAGCTACTATGTGTCCCACAAAGAGACCAAATCTGTGCATCTTAACCTGTCTTTTTTTTCTTTTCTAATGATATAATTTGGTGTCTGCAAGATCATTGTACTCATTGATGCTAGTGCCTACCTCTGAAAATTTCACCAAGAAGAATTTATAATCATCCAGGTAGAGATAAGACCAGCCATCACTGCAATCTTTAAATGTATGGTTTTAGCTGTTACAAATTCAAGGTTTTGGTCCTTTGCCAACCAACACATTAGCACAAACTTTATGCATTAGGTGTTGGTAGCAAAACAATTCAAACTTGAAATGTATAGATCTTCCAAGAGGAAGTTTGCTTGTTATTTATGTAACTAACCTTTGCAATTTTGTTTTGCTGTTTGAGGGAGTGTAGTCTCCATAAATAACAGAGGTAAAGTTCTAGGCTTGTAATCAGTCAGCTGTTATTTAAAGGAATTGAAAAGTGCTGGTTTCAATTTCAGACCCAAAATAAGTACCAGTGTCTGACAAAGCATCAAGATTTCCTGCAAAGCAAGATTTAGTGGCTTTATTTAAGACAGTAAGTTCTGGAAAATTCTAGGCACAACTGAACTTAAAAGACCACAATGAATTTGTCGATGAGTTGCAATATTCTCAAGAGCCTGATTCTCTTCTGATTGTGAGTCTATTGAGGTATATCTAAAGCACCTTTAATATAAAGCCATTGACATGGAAAAAGTGCTAATTTGACCTTTTATTTTATTGAGAAGCATTTCTGACATATAAAGGGAAAATTGAATAAGCTTTTTCAGTTTAATATAGGCAGACTTATACAGCTGGGATGGTAGCTGAGGCCAGTGCAAAGCATTTTCAGATAGCTTAGCACAGAAGACCCTAACATCGGAATCACTTGATGGATGAAACAGAATAAACTATACATACAGTTTATACAGAAGTTTTCTTTCCTTCCTTCCTAAATAAAGTGCTTAAATATGGCCTCAGAAGAGGATTTTCTATATGTAGCAACTGCTGCATCATTCTTATTAGTGGTATTCTATCCAATCAAATTAAACTCTTTTTTTTAATCAATCAGAGATAGAAACAGTCATAGCTACTTGGGTGTCTCTGACACCTGACACTCTCTGCTTTCCTTCCTTTGGGTGGATTTGAGTATATTTATCAGGCACCAGTTTGACCCTCAGAAGAATGACTGAAGTAAACTCTATTTTTGCCACAGTTTTGCTGTGGCTCTCACCAGAAATGCTTTGTCTCTAACTGTGGCTTTTGATCTCAGGCAAATCTAGTAAAACCTGTTTTTGTGGGAAGATTAGGACATGTGATATGCATCTAATGGGAAAAAAATTCTATTTTAACCATTAAATTCCTTATATAAGTCTTTTGAAAAATCAGATTGCTGGAGATGCAACCCTTTTGACTCTTCATTAGTAACATACAATCTAAAATGCAGATGCTTAATTAATTACCATAGAATAATTTTAGCAAGGATGTGCCTGTGGAGATTGTGTTTTTCACCCTGCTTCAGCTCAAACAGATCCAACTAACTAGGTCAAGTTACGCAGGGCTTTGTGCATGTAAATTATGAATATCTCAAAGAATAGAGTCTTCAAGTGGTATTTAACAACAGACATTGGTTTTGATTCTCCTTTGCCTTTTGCATCCTGCAATCCTTATGGCCTTTGCAAAAGGGACTATGGAATGCTTCAGGGCTGAAAGACATTTTGTACATGTGCTTTGCAGAGGCATAGAAAAGTGCACTTAATCAAATCCTCAATTCTTCCCTCAGCCTTACAGTTTAGACACATCTATGGCATTTGACCACTGTAAGCTCCTCAGGGCAGGCATGGACTGTGGAGTTCCTGTAGTCATCTTGAAAAATGCTTCTTCTTTTTTTTTTTTCTAAAATAATTCTTTGAGGAGTTGGTAGTGGCCTCTTGACCTGAAAATATCTTCCACTTCCATTTTAAGACCTATAATCTCTCTTCTAAGAAGCCCAGCTGTAAGGCATCTGCTTTCTCTGATATTTATTTCATTACACTGCTGCTCTGTCCCAAAGGTTTGTAATCATCCTGGTGATGTCAGTGCAAATTCCCTCTGAAAGTCTCAAATTTTAGGGATTCTTGATAAGCAAAGACAAGATGAAATAGTGATCACACTAAAGCAGGGTGTATTGTGCCATGATTGAGGCTTATCAGAAAGCATTTTTGCTGGTTTTAGAGCAATACTGTATGATAGTTAATCCGTTGGGAATATGTTAGTTTTCTCTTTGATGCTTGTAAGAATTAAAGGTGCTAAGCACCTTCCAGGATGAAGACTTCACAAAATTACCTCTCAATTTACTCTTATAATGAGTCTTCCTTGTTGACTTCAAAAGAAAACACTTGGTTTTTTTCACTTTATTGATTCAGTCATGATAGTTGTTTTCCGAGATGTCTGTATAAGACAGCAGTATTTCCACTTAGATTTAAATTAAGATACACTAAAATAAAATTAATCATCTAAAAAAGACACATTGCAAAAATCAGTCTCACATTCTGAATGAAAAATACTTAGTTCATGTTTCCTTTCTTGAAATAAAATTACCGTTTCACATTATCTGGAGACATGGTTCAACAGCATCACATTTTCTCTTCTGTCAGATATTTGCATGAATCTTTTCCTTGGCTCTTGCTGCCGGTCCATATATAGTGTTGATCTAAAGCAGTGGACTGTGAGGACCAGGGGATGCACAGCCAGCTCCCAGCGGTCCCTTCCCTCCTGCTCCTGTCTGCCCATCCATGGGCAGACTGGTTTGTTTATATTTAGGGATGGCATAGGTTTTTGTGGCTTTGCTATAAATCAATATTTCACAGTTTCACATACAGTGCTGATATTTGAAGGAATGTCAGGGAGGTGGAATGTGCCTTTTGGAGCAATTGAAGCTGGAAGTGGGAGTCCAAGCTTTCAGAGGCAGAGGGGAAATGTTGCTTGGGTAGGTTTCTTTTGTTTCGATTGTATGTATCCAAGCAAGAGGTAAAAGTGGCCACAATAAGAACATGTCCTGCTGAGAGAACCTTATAGGTTTTAAGATCCTGGTTTCCTCTTGTATCTGTAGCTGGAAGTCCACTCACTCCAATAACACCACTGCTGCAAGAGATTGGCTCAATTTAGTCCTGGCAGATAGAGGGCTACAGCCTGTTCCCACTGTCAGCATAACCTGATGTTCCCAGGTTGTCTCTCCCCTATGTACTCAGGGATTCTTGACCTTACTTTGTAAACATAATATGACAAAAGTCATGAAGATAATGTTGTAGGCTGAAAAAATGAATACGTGCAGTACTTCATGCTGTCATTTTTTATTATCTCAAATGTCAGTTCAGTCTTCATTACATACAAGACCAAATGCATCCTTTCTTGCCTTCCTTAGCGGCATTTTCACCTAGTCCCTATTTGTTTTATATTTCTTATCTCATGGCTCTTGGCAGCTTTCAGCCTGGTTAGTGCAGTGATATTCCCCTCATTTTACGCAGTTTAGCAGGCCAAATATATGAACCACTACTGCCAGCTTTATTGTGCTTAAACATGTGTATGAATTTCTGTGATATTATTTCTAATATGATAAATTCAAACTCAGATGTTTTGCAGTTTTCCCAGTTTACCCCTCCTCTGATAATTCAGCCTAAAAAATATGAGGGATGCATCTTTGCATCTTCTATTTCAACAGTTTCTCTACATTGATTTTCCAAGTTATTATATCCTATATTTCAGTAATTATTTCCCTTGGTTTATTCTCCTATATTTTATTGGTATCTCCAGTCTTCTAAGCACTTTGGGATGCATAAAGCAATTCACAAAAGCAATTAGAGATAAAACATGCACAATGAGATAAAGACATCATAAAATATTAAAGTAAATCTTAGTGATCTTGTGACTGGAGCCATGAGAGAGCACCAGAAGCTTGTTTCTTCTTCCAAAAAGTAGTCTGAGCAGATTGCTACAAAACTAGTTCTCTGAAGATAAAATGCTTCTGTGCTGAAACGCTGAACTGAAGCTCAGTACAGTGGGGTTCACCTTCCAGCTTTACAAAGAATATCCTCTCTTAGGCTCCCACCTGAACAATGGGAATGATACCCTTTTTCTTTTTTTTTTTTTTTTCTTTTCTAAAAGCCTCTGTATTTAGACTAAGATTTATTTGTCATAGTGACTTTTTTCTTACTTGCCAACAAAAAGAGGAATGTGTGCATAGCTGGGGTCACCGAGTGAAGCTCTCTGTCTGATGAACTATGGATAACTGAGGAAAACAGCAGAGGAGAGTCTTCTATAACGCCCTGAGATGATGACGATTAACTCTCCTGCTGCCTCCTTGGTCATACTGTAGATTTTGTGGCTTGAAGCTGTGCTGTTTTGTAACAAACTGGGAAGTGAGAAGTGTTTCTCTTGGCTACGCTTGCTAAGGGTGTCTTGTTTTGCCAGTTCCTCATGAGTGATTTCTGTTTCTGGTATGTATGCAGAAACTGCCAAGGCTTAGAGAAAAATTTTTATCCAGCAGTCCTTCAGGCACCTGCCTCCTACAGGCATCTCCATCCCTCTTCTGCCACGTAACTGGAAACCTGTCCAGTTAAATACAGCATATGACTAGATTCTTGTCACATGCTGACTAAACTTCAGCACCCAACATAAGGGAGTACTGTTCTCCCAGGCCTCAGTGTAAAAGAATCTTGCCATAATAAACAGAATTAGTGAAATTCTTTATTTGAAAATATGAGCAATCTAATCTGAAAATGTCATTCTCTTCATTTAGTTGTTATTTTATATTTATCCTGAATGGCTTGAGAATCCAAAGCAATCCTTTCTCCTATCATAGCTTATTGCCAGTTACTGTTTGGGTAGAGGAAATTCTTATGATTTCTAGCTGGGAATATGGACATGACTCCTTTCATAGGACTGAATAGTTGAAATCATGCCTTTCAGTTATGTATGCAGTTCAGGTTTCTCATACTACATTATGCAAGAAAGCAGAGCAGCGGGCGGAGAAAAAAACCAGCCTGATCAATAAAAGACCTTTCTTGTTTAAACTTTTTGAGGAGTGGGGAGAATAGTTGTTTTCTTATCCCTACCCATTCTTTTGCAATTCAGTCCAGCTAGATACCATCCTAAAACGGATTATATCCACAATGATAAATGGAGGAGTTTGTATTGATTTACTGAAATCACACTATAATGACATAATTAGTCTACTTATGAATTGTCTCTACTGTGAAGTTAAAAAAAAACCCAAAGTGTGGGGAATCTTGGCTGGACCGAGACCCTGAGATGGAACGAGAAAGTGACAGAAAATGGAGGCCTTAAGCCTGAC
>JAWWLV010000183.1:13889494-13906514 GCA_035041135.1 Platyrinchus mystaceus | reverse complement strand
CTAAAAAATCCATTGCGCAGGCTTGAAAGGTAAAAACACCTTTCCCAGATCTTCATTCGCGAAGACTGGCCACTTATTGCAGCACAGTGATAATGCATCTATTAGGCATATTCTGTTTTGCTGGGACAAAATATTCATTCAGTTTTGCAGTAAGATGAGCAATTGCAATGGGATTTAACATCCTAGAGAACTGAGAACCAGGCACAGACACTGACACTGAAATTCTAAAAGCAGCGTAACTGCTCACTTTCTTCTCTTGTACTACACCGGCTCTGACACATTTGCAAACTGCATGATAGTAACGTGAATCCTGACTAATAGTAGGTGACAGGAAGGAAAAGAGGAATGCTTAAAAAAATGAAAAAAAAAAAATAGTAAGAGAGAAGGGAACAAAAGACTGTTTGATCAATTGAGGAAAAGCAGAAATTTGAAATAATGAGGCAAGCCTTTTTTTAAAGTCTTGAAAATGAGTCTTCAGAGTATCCCTTTTACCTTTTTCATTTATTAAAATAATGCTAACCTGGGAGGTGATAAAGAGAATGCTGAAGTTTTTAAATGAAAAGTTTAAGCTAACCCTTAGGATATGACTTATTGAAATTCTTGAACCTTATGTTCTTATTCTGAGCAAAAAGTGGTGATATTTTAACCCTCAAAGTCGTAGACTGATAATACAATTTTCTAGCTAAAAGAATCCAGCAGAAAGTACAGAAGAAAGGTATAATCAATCTCTGTATGTAAATTCTATAAATTTTATTTATTTTTTTTACTAATAAACATATTTAACAGGTCTGAGAACATGTATCTTCTGTTTATGACACTGACTGTCATTAATTGATTTAAATGATCAATTTGAACTCTAAAAATATGCAAGAAAATTCACCCAGGGCAGAATTCAGGTATGCTGAGAAATGGAAATACTCAGTGGTAACTGAAATTAGGACACTAGCATATACTGATCACCCAATTACTATAAAATTGTGCCACAAAATATAATTTCACAGTACTCATGAATTAGTCTTTGAAATCCTATCTCCTTCACTGGTTAAGGAGCAGAGGCTGTATCAAGTACAGAAAGCTAAAAATAATCCACACATAGACAGATGTATGAGGAAAAGCACATTTCAGAGATGAGAACCTCTGGAGAATTCATCTTCTACCTCTGCATGAAAAGACCTTATTCTTGTATGGTTTTTCTGGTGTCCACAACGTTGCCTAAAATTTCATAAGGATAATGAATGTTATGTTCTGTGTACCCCAAGACAACCTTGTAGTGTGGTTTTCAGCACTGTTAAACATCTAGAGCCTGTACTCAGTGTTTGTAAATCATCGGGCTTTTTACCAAAGGATGCCAGTAATAAGTTGGTGCTCCCTAAAGGATGATATCAGAAGGTGAACACCTTTCAAGTGGAATAAAACCAAAGTGAAGGTGCTGGGCAAAGCCAAGGGAAGATTCTGGTCAGCCTGCTGCTGGAGTGCTTTGAAGGTCCCACAGGATTAAGCTGACCAGTGTAATCTGGGCAAGGGAGGAACCCTCTTTGAGTTAACTATTTTTCACTCTTACCTGAACTCTGTCCTTGCTCTTCAATATTGCAAACCGAAAGACAACTCTGAGCTTTGACTCTTCTGGGCACAGTATGAATCATCATTAGATTCCCGATTTCAGTATGATTTTAGTCTTCATAGGAGTGAACAATTTGGCCTAATGTCACCCTATTTTGGAGTCCCCTGACCTCCTTGATCTGTGCCCTGCCTCTGGGCAACAGGAGGCACCAAGTGTGAGGTGCATCTGGGGATATGTTCAGAGTGAGGACTCTGGGGCCTCTTTTGGTGTATAATACAATTTTTCTTAGAAATGTTATTGCAAGCATAATGATTTGGAAGGGGAGAATTGTTTGGGTATTTGGAGTAGTCATTGACCTGTGAAAAAAGCTTACCATTTGTCAGTAGCGTAAAAATAAAAAACAATAATTACTCCCTTTTTGCCTCTGCTCAGAGGTGTAAGGCTTAAACCGCTACTAAATTTGGAAGCAAGAAGCTCTGAAGAATGAGCCATGCACATGGTTTGCAATAAAATGTTTCCTCATAGGGAGGTGATGTTCCTGAGACATTGGTGAGCCCAGTTGTTGGTTTCTGGAATTTTGTACTGGTCTTGCAGAGTTTCTGAGTTGTTAATGTCTCTCTACTGTGAACCACAAAACCTTGTAAGATGTTCGCATAACAAGAGTAATTTTTTTGCTGTTATGCAAGATTTTTAGGCAGCATACTGAGAAGTGTTTTAATAAAGACATCACTTTAAAGTAAGCTACTACCATCTGTTCTGCCCTCTAATTACAAATAGGGAAAGGAGAGAGAGAGAGTGATTTGCAATTGCATCATAGACATAGCAAGGATAAAGAAATGACATAAAGGTATGCAAGTCTCCAAATATGGCCTGCATCACTTATACTGCTTTCATGATTCATGTACAGATGGAAGATGAAACTGTTCCCTTGTGAAAGGAGAAGTTCCCTATGACAGCCATTTGTTTTCCGGATATCTGAAATGGCATGTCTGTAACAATATATACCAGGGTGTTCTCTTTTGGTGTCAGTTACTTAGTCTTGCAGAAAGCTATAGATGTGAGTTTTGTGTGTTTGAGATAAAATAAATGTTAAAAAATATGATCTGCTAGGCAGTAGATTGAGACTCCAAAGAATTGAGTTCAATTCCAGTTTCCATTCATTTCAAACTAAATAAACAACAATTGGATGTCTAATTTCAAATATACCTCTAGATCTGATGTTCTGTGAGGCTTACATAGTACTTGCTGTTACTCATAAAACAGAAATAACAGCTCCATATTGCATAGGAGTGTTGCCAGGATTCAGTCAATTTAATATTTGTGAGACATGAAGGCTCTTGCCTGACAGGAACCATATAAGATGCACTGAGATATGAGGGCTTTGATTTGATTCCCTTCAGCCTTTCCTGCCATGCTTATGGCACCAGTATGTGCTGTCTTCTCTGTAGTATTTATACCTTTACAACAAATATGGACTAGCTGACACAGAAGAACGCTCATCAATCCTTTGGTAGTAGTGAAACAACATATCCTTGTTCCCAAAGGTGCTGCCCAGCATGGATCACACTGCTGCAGTGGTAACTGCAAAATCTCCTGTGGTTGCAATGTTAATCATAATCTTCAGACGTGGGAGGAGTGGCCAAGCAAGGAAACATGAGCTGCTTGAAGACATTTTCTTCTCCCTGATTATCTCAGAGGCGTGAGTGCTCAGAGCCTCTCTCAAGGCAGTATGCTGCTCCTGGTTGGCAATTACACACTGCCTTAAGCTGGGGAAATACTGACCTCCTGAAGCAAATTCCTGCAAGTTCTGCAGTATGTTTATGCATTTACTCAATTAAATTATTAGAGGATTTATCTGAAAGCGTCTGAGCACACAGCACAAACTGAGCAGGAAAAGTCCCATTTGATGCAGGAAAACAAACTCAAAGGTGTGTAGAAAAAAGGACACTTGGATGATAGTTAATGAATCCTTCCTGTCATAGAGGATCAGTTGGTATCTCATCAGTGTGGACAATCAAATAATTGTATATTCATAGGCTTTTTCTTAAATATCCATTGGTGACTAAGTGGTACAAAACATGGTGTTCAAAGGGAGGAGATCAAGCTTATAGGTCTTCCTTTTTTTTTAACATTTCTCCACTTTCAGTCTGAAAATCTGGGAATGTGTACCTTGTTTTCCAGCTGTAAATGGGTCTATTATATCTTTTACCAAAATATTTACAGTGAAAACTGAAGCAGAATTCTCTTTCTTTCCATCTTCTTCCCCTTTGGCTCCCAGTAGTAAAAGTGAATGAATTAAATTGTTCATAGATATGGCTATCCCCCAGTGTGCAAGTGTAATCAAGGTATTTGCCACACTGAGGACTCCACCAAAATCAACAAAACGTTATTTGATTAAAGCAAGGAATAAAACCCAGACCTGCCCTAGCCAGTAATAATTTTCTGCAACCATATGGTGCCAAGGGATTTTAGCCACGGAGAATGCTCTCATATTCTTGTTTCAGTTAATGTCTCAGGCTCAGAAGGGATTGCAAGCCTGGATTTAATCATGTCTCTAAAACTAGTCAAATTCTTAGGCACTACAGGAATGCAAATTACTATTAAGTTTGAATCCCAAACATAGAGCTCAGAGGGCAATGTGCTCTTTCATTGCACTTCTCTCTATGTAACTGTGGCAGATAAAAGATGGTGCATAAAAATTTCTCAACCAGCTCACCAACACATATCTTTCAGCTTCCCATTTAATTATGGAAAAAGCAAATTCAAGGCCTGACCTTGTGAAAATATACTTATCAGGAAGCACTGGGAATCTGCCTACATTTGTAAATATGATTTTGGTTCTTGACGACTAAAGGGCCGTCCTAGGACAGCTCTGCCCCGGAGACTGTGGTGTTCTGCCCAGGGCAGGTGGTGTCCTTCACATTCCTGCAGATCATGACAAAAGATATTTGCATGGCTATGAACCTTCTTCAATCACAGATCATTGCTGCTTGGAGAAAAATCAGTGGACATGGTTTGTTCTGAGATTAGGGTGAGTCTAAAGTACTGCATGAGGTTGGAAAGAATGTCTGGAACACATCTTGTCCAACATGCATATGTAGCTACACCAAGCTCTAGCTTTACATTCAGTGAAAATTTTGGTGTGTATTGAGATTAAGGAAAAGGAGAGGAATGGTTTGATAGAATTTCTGAGACCCTCTTGCAAACAGATGTACTTTAAGTCTGCCTCATCACTCCCTGGAGACAATGTGCTATCTCTCATACGGGAATGTCTAGTCTGAATATTAATGTAATTTTGTAACAAAGGTTCTTGATTGAGCTGTGTGAGCAATTTTCCTTTACACAGCTGAGAAGCCTTCTCAGTCATCTAATTCCATGAAATGGAGATTACAAGGTCAACCTGCTTCAAATAGAAAATGAAAATAGTATTGAAAATAAATGTAAATTATAAATGATCTTACTATTTCTGTGTTGTTTTATTTTTTTGCACTCAGCAGACCATAGTGAAAAAATCACCTTGGATTTACTTTCTGGTTCTCTACAAATATAGAAATTAGTTTGTGAGACAAATACTTCCAGGAGTCTCTAGTGTGCTGATAGTATGTCTCTAATTTAAAATATTTTCCTTTATCCGCAGCTCTCCAATAAAAGAGGGAAAGACTTTTTATATCTATCTGTGTAACAAAATACTTTGATGGCCAGCAATGACATTAATACTAAAAAACTGTTTCAAGACTCCAGGTAGTACTATTATCAACATTTAGTTCTAAGTGAGACATCAAATAGAATGGAAAAACACTTCTTAAAAATGCACAATAATCACATTTTTTGTATTAACTGTTTGGATCTATAAATTATGTCAAAGTATTTAGAGTCCACAATTGACAGGACAGCATTGTTGTTGTGATGATGAGGAGGATTTCTGCTCTTTGTCAATATACTTGAAGCATCATAAGAATTATTTCCAATAAATTGTTTCAAGGTTGCTTTATGTGTTTCTGAGTTTGCTCAAAAAAAAAAAAAGATTTTGAAGTGGTTTGTAGCAATAAAAATATTTCTTTTCCTTTATTAAGGAATGAAACTTCTGGTTTGTTTGTTTTTGGTTTGTTTGGGGTTTTTTTTAAATTTTGATGCATTATGGTTGCTGAAAGTATCTTAGCATTGGAGAAACATTATTTCAAGGACAAAAGCTAAATAATTTTTATTTTTGTAGAATAAGCATAAGAGTTAATTATATTAACATGTTTGTGGGTTGGGTATTCAGGCTGAAATTACTGGTTTAAAAATTATTGCAGGGAAGAATGGCACCTTATTACTTAACAGAGCAGATCCATATGTTTATTCAGTCATAGTATATTTTGGCTAGGAAGAGAGAAATAACATTTCATTTATTATTTATTTTTCTATTAGCTCTGTGTACTAGCTCATTTTGCACAAACTGTGTTGTCTTCTAGTTCTCTGTGTAACAGCAAAATAATCCCTCAAATATCACCTGCATTATTCCTTTGCTTTCTGTGCTGCTTTAAGGCTCTAAGGAAACCACAGAGACAGACTCCATACATGGACAGTTTATATGAAATGTTTTTGCAAATATAAATTTCTGTGTTTTATGCAGTCACTTTTGATTCTTATGTATGGGGGTTTGAATCATTCACTGTCATGAATCTGTGTTTGCTTTCCTTATTATAAAGCAGTCACAAATGTAAAAAGAAATTATAATATTGAGAGAGGACAATAGAAAATGGAGAAGGGAAGGTAGAAAAATTCAGATGTATGAAAGAGTATACTCTAGGGAAGGGCATATTTGTAAGAATAGCAAAATTAGTTTCTCCTCAAATATTTCCTCAAATACATAATGGAAAGAAATAACAGTTGAAAGAATATCATTACAGTGAAAATAGATTAAAATTTGAAACATTTTAAGGAAAAATATCCTGACCCTTTGTAAAGCAAACCTCTTTTTTTTCTCAATTCTAGAGCTGCTTGGCAAATAGAAGGTTGTCAATATTTCTGGTTTTGTTTTTTAGTATTTTTGTAACCCTCAGAATTTGATACAAATATTTGCTTCCTAAATGTGGAAAGACTAATGGGTTTAGTTCAGTTATTTCAGCTGTAATGAAAAAAAAATCAGGCTTTTGAAGCAAGGAGAGAACCATAACTGATGCCCAGTCTGACCACCTGCACAGAACAGCCTTAACATTTCATCAGGGTCTGGGAGGGAATGAAACATGGCAATCTTGTTCTCAGGTGCTTTGACACCTGAATTATTGTCTTAAAAAGTGGTAGTCCCAATGTTACTCCCTCCTCCTCTGCTTGTTCAGGTTAGGAAGAAAGGAATAATTTTGTTCTTGGATCCTGTTTGATTTTTAATTAAGGGCTATGTACTCGGAAGAAAGAACCATGATTATTAATCATAGATGGAAGGAGGCACACAGGCTTTGAACAGCAGGTGAAACTCAATATTTAGAGAACTTACTCTGGGGAAAATCACCCAGGCCCCTCTCCCTGATTCCTAACTCCTCCTATGCATCTGTGAGCATCACCACAAATGAGGGCCTGGGGTACTTTCGTGGGCCAATTCCTCTATTTAGACACTCAGAATTTTTTCACAAAGCCCAAGAGCCTTTTTCTCAGAGCTGACATCTCAACATGATAATGAGAACTATTCTATTTCATCTGAGAAAGTCCAACAAGGATTTGAGACATCAAACAAACAGGAGAAGCTTTCATGTTTTGAAAGCTGACTGTTCTTCCAACACACATCTTCACTGTATTTTCTCTTTTTCTAGAGAAAAAAAGAAGGACTTGCCTCTGCAAGAGGGTTAATTATATAAATGAAGCACTTTCCATTCTAAAACACAGGATTAATGAAATGAAATCTTGGTACCTCTTGAAATCTGATCCAAGGGGAAATAAAACCAAACACAACACAGAGCAGTTGACTGAATGTGTTAGAAGGTGGAAAAGAGAGAAAATTTGACCATGCACAGAAGTTCAAATAGAGAATTAAAAAAAAAAAAATATATATAGAGAGAGAAACAGAATTTTATGACAACTGAACATTCGTATTTCCAGGCTGCTCCCAAAGCAAAATGCAGCTATTATTTGGAGTGGAAACAGTATATGAACAGTTTACAGGCTGAATTAAGGGGCTCAGAATGAAACAATTATTTACCAAAAGAAAAATAAAAAGATCTGCATAGGTTTTCTTAAGTCCTGAACAAAAAATCCAACAAAATCTCTTTACCTGGGTGTGGTAAATGCTTTTTCTCAAACTAATTCTCAGTGTTGTTGGGAAGAGGGATACAGAGTTCAGTATCATGTGTACAAATGCTTCCATTATATCCTTTGTTCCCATTTGAAGGCTTCATAGTAAAAATGTCTCTGAGCCAGAGTTTATTTAGATCTTTCCTCCTAAATAAGGAAGTGATGAACACAAAACAGAATTTTTACTATTAGATCATAGCAGTTATTCTGAGGGAAAAAACCCAACCCTTCAGATTCATCCTGGGTCTATTGGATCTGCCTTATAAACACATAAAGAAATCCTCATTCAAATTCATGACTGCTTTCTATGTCTTCAGTTGTGAAATTATACGGGTACTCTGAACCTCTGCTCTCATTTAGAAAAAGATCACCTGTGAGCATTGCGTTTGGAGGTGTGCTAGAAAATGTGAATCCTGAAGGTGCCTAAACCTGGCAGAGGATATAAAAAGAATGCTAAATACATTATATCTTTGGGGGTCCAACTGATGCTTTACAAGCCCTCATGTTAAATTTCATGAGAGCCTGATCCTGTTGGTGGGCATTTCTCTGATGAGATCCAAGCAGAGCATGCCTCCACCTACGTGGATGAAATCCAGGGGCATTTAAGCTGAGAAAGTTCTGGACCCCTTCAGTAGTTTGTGTCTACTCTACTGTGGTCAGTAAAAGCTACCAGCATCTTTGGCTGTAACAAGGGAGAAGATTTACCCAAGGACATAGGTCTTGTAACCAAGGGAGGTCACAACACTGCAGACACAAAAGGATTTAAGTTCTCTGGGATCAGGAGTGTTTTGTATTTTAATTTCCAATTGGAGAACCTTGTGTACAGATTATACCCCTTTTGGATCCATCTGAAGATCCAGGATGAAATCAAGCAAAATTTGCCTTTCCGGAGTATTTGGATGTTAACTCCTGATATTTTTGAATTACCATTGTTCTTCCCCTCCCTTTTTGGAGTGGCATAGGTAAATTATGGTGTGCTTCCACATCTTCTTTTTTTTTAATATTGTTCTTCTCAGGAATGAAACCAGGTGAGTTGTTCAGTTTGCTTAACTGTGTGGTTGGTATAGTGACTGAACTGAGAACAGTTTTTAACGTGTGATTTTTATTTGGTTATTTTTGTTTTGGGCTAATTTTGGCTGGTAAAACTACACCTAGCAATTTTTTTCTATAAAAACCCTTTTTTACATTCTGAATACTATATTTAAGCCTCTTGAAATCACTGAAGCAAAAATAAGAGACAATATCCTCTCCCTTCCCTCAAGGATGGATCCAGTGCCTCGTGTCCTCTGAGAGCAGGTCAGGATAAGCATCTCCAGCTGGCTTAATACTGCTGAGGATTTTTCCCCCCTCTGTTATGACTGACAGTGCATTTCAGTCTGGTTTATGTGAACAAAGCCAGCGAGTGAGAAGCAATAGAGCACGGATTGTCTGAGGCTTCAAAGCCAAGCTTTTCCCACTTAAATGTCAGTCGACTGCTATTTGTCAGCAGTGTGGAAAGCCCTGACAGAAGGAAATTGAGTCTTTTCTCCTTGTTTAATACCCCTGTGGCAGTGGGCTGTGTGCACTGCCACACCATGAAATGAAGCATGTCCGGGAAGAGCACAGCAAGGAGAAGCTGCTGCCTCAAACACCCCATGCACGGACACTACAGCAGGTGCAGGGAGCTCTGATCCCCTCCTTTAAAGACTCACTTCAGGGGCAAGGGGAGTTTCCTAATCTGCTTGTTTTTTGCCTGGAACAGTGTGTCCACTCTTTCCATACCTTATCAGCCAGTTCTGGCTGGTTCTGTTGCTTTCCATAGTGTATAATCATGCATACAGATCCAGGAACATGTGGACTCTTCTAGGGCAGCCTCCGGCTCTGTATATGACTTCATTCTCTGGCCCAACACTGAGTTTAGCAATGTGGGAAATACCAGCAGGGCTCTGTCTGGCCTCTAGGGGATGAGAAGGAGGATACTCCCATATGTGAGGGCAGTAAGGTTAGTGGTTTAAGAAAAGGAGTCTGCAGTCCTTGCTTGCATCACTGACTTTTGAGGGGTTTCTTTGGAAATCAAGGATACTGCTTAGGTAATTGAAGGTGTTTGGGAGGAAAAGGATCCTGAGTTTACTTGTTTATAGCTGTGCAGAAATCAAGGATAGCACCTCTGTCATAAAAATACAGGTTATAGTCAAAAGGTTTACTCTGATAAAAATTAATTTTTCACCTACTTGTTCATAAACCAAATGAATCACCATTAGGTGAAGTTCATACTGTGAGTATCACTGTCTGATTAAATAATGCTATTAACTGTATTTAGTTCTGTTTGTAAACTCTCTTGGACATTTTATTTGCACTTGTCATCAAGATAAATTTGCACCCTACCAAACTGCAAAACAAGGACTGCCATTCCCACCAGTTTATTCATGTCAGTGGTTTCAATTACCAGAAATCTGAAATACATCTGTCTTCGGAAGAGAAGTACCATGCATAACAAGTCATGTTTTCTCTGTGTCAAAATAGGAATATCACAATGAAGATCTGATCTCAATGACTGGACTAGAACTATGAATAATAGTATCTAATCAAGATATTAATTAAAACTTGTAATATCATCTTAATGAGAACACGTTACGAAGTTAAATTGGATTTTTTTCCACTTTTAAATTAGCACAGTCAATTAACAGGTGTTCTCCGTATGCAATTATTTTCAGTGGAATGAAAAGCTGAGTTAAACATTACAGCTATATAGGGCAAGATTATGGTCAAGCACTTTGAGAGAATGAAGGCAGAGAGGAGTGAAAATGCAGACCAGGATGCTCTGGCTAAGTTCCAGTTTGCTAATCACATCCTACTTTATCAAAACTGCCTGAGAGTTTCAATTAGTTGCTGTGTTCTCCTCATATTTCCTTGGAGGGCTTGGTGTTTAGAAATATAAAATTGAAAAGCTCCTTCCCCCCATGTGTGCCTGCCTTTAACTCCCAAGTGCCACAAATATCAAATAACGGATCTATTTCAGCTTCATTTTTGTGTTTAGGAAAGGATTTTCAATTTATCTATCTCCCTGTTTAAGTATATATGTATAAACACACATATGTATGTTTTTCTTTAAAAGCTACCTATAAACCTACTCTTTCTGTGAGTAAAAGAGTGCTTTTGCTTTTCTCGTGGAACATTCCTGGATGAAAAACACATTGTTTTTGCTGAAAAATCTGGTTCTTTATTTTCCAGCTTTCTAGTTGTACGACTGATATCCTCACAGGCTAATTCAGCTCATCACCCAGACTGATTGTGAAAGTTTTGCCAATCATGGTCTAGTACTGAGCTTCCACAGGAAGAAGACTTCAGAATCAGTCCCTTTTGATGGGCTGTTGATGATGGGATAAAACAGGGATATCTTTATCTGAAGGCGTAGGATAGAGAACAAATCTGTGTTTGTCCAGACAAACCCAGGCTTTTTTTTTGTTTTGTTTTGTTTTGTTTTGGTATTTGTAAGGTAGACTATTGAACATCTATTTTTACCCCCATGTAGAGGTCATCAGTGTGACTGGATCATGGGATTTATGTCCTACAATGCTGAAGGGATGGATCTACTCTTCAGGTAAGACTGAAGTGGCACTTCAGAGTTAACTCTATTTACATTCTTGCAAAATGAATATTCAAGTGAACAAAATCTATTTCATTCAAAATCCAAAGCCTGACAAAATCAATGGAAGACTTTCCACAATCTTCAGAGAGCTTTAGTTATAAGTGAAAATAATTAATTTTTCAGGAATAAAAACATCTGAGTAGCCTTTGCAAGCGAATAGAAAATCATAGAAACAGTTTGTATTTATACAGACCTCTTCCCCTAAGGATTTTGTTCTCTGAAAATGGACTCCTTGAAGAAGTTTTAACTCCATTTCAATATGCATACCTATAGAAAGATATTATTTTATTCAAGATGGTTTTCCCTATCATCTCATCAAGAATAACTTCTTAATCATGCATTTTTTTCTCTCCTTCTGGTTTCTTAGTATTTTTCACCACCTCTAGCCAGACATTAGATTTCCTAAGACAGCCAGATCTGTGTCTTGACAGGTTATTAATTATCACAGCTGGAGGTGGGGTGCTGTGGCTGTTCCTTGCTGTTTGTCATTTGACAGTAAAACTGGATGAAAACTAAGGCTTTGGAAGAAAATAGAAATAAACCCCAACATTTGTACACAGTGCACATTGGCTCAACAGATGCTGAGTTGTTTTTCAAACCATCTCCAGTGTCTCTTATCCTTCTATCTTGAACTTCTTTCTGAACTCAAAGATCTTAAAACAGAGAATAATGTGATAGCAGACCAGTATAGAAGGCAGTAAAATTTTTCTGAAAATATTTTTCCTTACTTAAAGATACATCCTAGAAATTGGGGGAGCGAGGCTGAAGTGGGATAATGATGAGAGGTTACATTCAAAACAAACAGAACACCCCTTCCAACAAGAAGGCCATTTACCAGGAATCGCTTGGGGATCATAAATTCCCTACATTTTGCTGTTGTCTGGAATCACTCAATTGAGAGGGTGGTTCATTTGATTTGGGGCGATGATGTGGTGTCTTATTTCACAAATGGCTGGCTGGGTAAGCTGGGTGTTTGCAGAGTGATGTTTGGGTTGCCAAGAAGCTTTCTGTGAGCATCTATGCCAGTGACGCATTAAGGTGAAGAAAGGCTTTCCCAGGAGCGTGCATGGCCCACGAGGAAATTCAGTCCAGGGAAGGAAGTTCCAGCATCAGTGACATCCTCCAGTGGCTAAAGGTGTAAAAGCAGCCAAGGGGTCCTGCTAGAAGCACACAGACTATCAAAATTTTCCTTTCCTGACCTTCTGAAGCACCTATTGGATTGCTGTTGGGCAGGGGCATAGAGAGTGAGTTGGGGAGTTTGTGCAGCTCGAGCCAGGTCATATTCTGAGATAACTGAATTCATATTTTTGTGAAGTTTCCCTTTTTCTCTGATAATCCTCAGGATTAGCTGCTGTAGGAAGGCTCTGAAGAGCAGACAGCAACCAGGAGAGGGCAGTGCTGTACTCAGATATCAGCCAACTTGAAAGCCAGGGCCATTGTAAAACTACTGAGTGATAAGAAATTATTCTTCTCATGTAGTCAGTTAACTTAATTAAGGACAGAGTCTTCTGCCATATTTACATCATTTTATTTTTGTATCTGGTCAATCTCTATCATGGAAGTCACAAGATGTTGTCAAGGTAAATTGTGAGAGCCACACTGTCTTATGATCTGGGGTTTTTTTTCCCAATTAGAATGAGATCTGAGAGGAAGAAAAGGGAGAGATGGTCATCTTAAGCTAGTATTTAATAATAATGATAAAAAGAAAAGACTTTATCACCTGAGGAACACTTTTCAATGTTTCCCGAAAGTGAACAAACACTGTCTCCTTCCTTCAGAAGTTTCACTGTGCCCAGGCAGATCCCTCAGCCTGGGTGTCCATCACCTATAATTCACTCATACACTGTGCAATGTTTCCTTGTTCATTGCATCCCAAAGGATCCCAGCAGCCTTGACTACACTCAAATGTGGCTAAATCAGTTGAGAATCAGGTCCTTTCTTTGCTTTACAGCATGGTATAAAAGCCTTTAACAGTGGAAGGAGGTAGGGGAGAGAGCTGATAAAAAAGCCTCTAAAATATGAAAGAGACAAACCATGTGTTTGAACTAACTGGAGCCAGACAGTGAACTGCAGTGATCCACACTGGACATGACAAATGTGTAGCTCATCCTGGCCTCCACCTGCAAGAAAGGGGAAATGACAGACACACTTTGGCTCCCAGGGAAAGACATATGAGGATCTGCGAACTGAAGTGTCCTGGGAGTCACAAGAAGTGTCTGCCACTTGGTGCTGGAAAAGTGAATGTTTTATGCCCAGCAAGCTGAAAGACTGGGACATCAGCCTGTGTCTGTATATGTGCCACTGAAAGTACCTGCCATTTATCTCTTCTGTACTCATTTTCCAAAACAGCTACTTCTTTCCTGTCTTTCTCTTGCCAAGTGTGCAGTCCTACAGTTGTTCCTCCACTGAAATGGAGAACTGCATGTTTGGGTCCCACCTCCCACCTCACTCCAGGTCAGTCCACATCCCAGAGTGACCCATCCCACAACATCCTTTCTCCTGCTCCCAAATCAGTCACAGTTGCTTTGTGCATGTACATCTGCTGCCTGACTATGGCTCATTCTGCTCCACAAAGCTTGAATTTCAGGGTTCATGTAACTTGAAAGGGGTGGAGGAGATAAGTTTCCCATATGCAGCATTTTAATGGCTCTCCTTGTGCTTCCAAATCCCAAAATTCTTGAACAGCTGTTTCTGATATCAGAGACGGTTTTCCTCAAGGAACAAGCACAGGAAAGGAAAGGAGCAGTGAATGACAAAAGAAAAAAATTAAGGCCAAATTCAAAAAAATGGTGTGATTCTTCACCAAATGTGTAGTTAAGTTGTTAAAATACTTGATAAGGGATATTGTGGAAATCATTCATTTATCTGGTTTTGGGGGAAAACTGGACAAATCCTTAAAAAATTATCTCTATTTCTTCCATCTCTACAAATACTGTAGTTAAGAAATTAAACAGGGCTTGGGAGGTGATGCTACGAGGAGTCTCCATTTATCAGCCTTTGAAAGCCTGTTATTATATATAGGCAAAAAAAAAGAACAAATAGTTGCCAACTAGGTGAGTTTTCATCTTTATGTCACCCAAACATCTTATTGCTAATTAGTCATGTTGCACATTAACACCACCATTCAAAGAAAACTTGTTTGCAAATGTCTCTTGAGGACAGCCTAGCAAAGATGTTCAGTGAATGACCTTTTTCAATTCACTTTCTTCCTGAAGACATTTTGGAGTCACAATAAGCCTGAAGCCATGCTAGAAGCCATGGAACTTGAATGACGATCTTAGACTTTGCAAAGCAAGCAGGGTCAGGACTGGGACATATTTAGCTGGAGAAACTTTCAAGACAAATCCAGCAACCCCCAGGATGTGATGTGGGAATTTCAGGGCTGAACTGATGTCACTGGATGATGACTGTTACTGACCTCTTGCTTTTTTACAGAACTTCACCCTTAGGTAATGCACTTACCTACATATGAGGATATTCAATGATGTATTTACTACTGGAACTCCTTCCACCTAATGGGAAAGCTTTCAGACAGTTAGTTATTAGTCAGAAAGATCCCATCAAACCCAATGAGGGGACCAGATTATTTAAATGTTAATGTGGGAAGAGGTGAACATAAAGGAACTATTCACAGCCAATACATTCTATTTGCTTGACATCCGCTGCAGGGTCTGAAGTGAAATTATACCCAAACATATCTAGAGTGCAAATAGCTGTGATAGAAAATGGCAAATTATTTCTTATGTCAGTGACAAACTCTTTCAAAGGAAAGGACTTACTGGGGGCCTTATCATGATTCTGATTCATGCTTTCTGAAAGAAATAGTCGTTTGGGGATTGCTGAATTGTTGCTAGTTTGAAGACTTCAGGAGAGGAAAAGCTGAAATCTGAGCAGTCATCATCTGATTACACCAGTTCCTCCTGAAATGTTAAGTGTATATAATGTTTTTCCTTATGGATCTTAAACGGATAATAGTCTTGTTAAAATGCTGCATTGTGCAATGGAAGAAGCAGATGCTTTCTGCTGGGTAGTGCACTTTTTGTCAGTGAAAGTTCTGTAAAGGTGATGGGTTCTTTAATATCTTATATCCAAGAGGCTCTATTCCTAGTTTGAATATTTGCCCTTGGGATCTATTTACAAGGAAGTGCTTCTGCAGTGGAGAATAAAAATCCCTCCCCCTACCTTACTGCTTTATTGAACTGAATCTTGGAGGCAAACACATCATTCCCAGCCTCCTATTTACCACGAACGAAGGTCAGTCAGTACCCTACCAGTTTTCATTCTCCCTCCATAATTGCTTCTCACATTGAAAGAAACATTTTTTATTACTCTCTGCCAATGTGTGGTCATGCATAGCTCATGTCACGGATTTATTTTCTCTTCTAGCTTGCTGGAATGTCCACTTCTTAGTTTATCATCTGATTCTTTTTCAAGGAAGGTTTCCTAAAAACACATGTGTGTGTGTATCAAGGGATGCAGACTTCAGCTTGACAGTCATTCCTTCCTACTGGCCCCAGATGTTCAGCTGCTTACATCTCAAAAATATGTTGCATTTGGGTAAAAATGAAAGAAATAAAACAAATTAACTAGGTTTGTATTGCAAGTTTTAGAGACAGTTTATTGAGTGGTGACATATTTCAGTCACTTGCATTTCCTACTTCATATTTTCTTGTAGGAGTAAAATATGCTTGGGAAAATTCCCTCACAAACGAATAATCTAGGAAAAGTGTTTTTAATTTTGTTGCTCTGTTCATGTTGCAAAGCTGAGTAAGAGGCTGCCTTCAGCCAGAAATCAAAGCTTTGTCATAAAAGCTAGATTTTCTATAAGAAAATAGCAAAATCTTCTGGGAGAATAATAAAGAAAATATTGGTTATGTGCAAATGGAAAATCCAGTAGTGTATTATGTGAGAGATAATGTGTTCATATGATTAAAATCTTGGGGGGCAATATCCTCAGTGAACATTGCACAATGCAAATTTTCATGCAGTACCAATGTGCTTGCAAACCAAGTCAAGGTAGCTGCATATGCTGTCATTATAGTTTCAGAATCAAATTAGACTTAAAAATGTAAGCACACTTTTGGATAAAGCTGGGCTATCATGGTCATCAGAAAAAGTGTCTCTTGCAGCCCTGGTTTCTGTGCACTGAAGCAAACTGGTGCAGTGCTGACTCTTCTGTGCTCAGTGCCCACCCTATCCTGCCTCTTCGGGCATAGGCAGCAAAGACAAACTTGAGCCCAACAAATTTGGAAAGCTTCTTTTTGGTATGTGATGTAAACCCAGCCTCAAGGGTTTTAGGATAATATGTTGACTCCTGAATTTGGTGTCCAGCCTGTAAGCACACAGTCCTTTACCCCATTTGTGGATGATAACCAGAGACAAAAAGAAGAGGGGAATAACACCTTACATTCCCAAGTTGGATTGTCAAAAGCCTTTAGTCTCTCTGGGTGTGTCTTCTACCAGTAAAAGGTGTTAGGAAAATATATGTCTGTTACAGGAATTGGCACAGATTGTGAGCAATCTTTCCTGCATTTCTGTGAGCTCTGTCTCTCAAGGCCAGGCAC
>JAWWLV010000183.1:13855553-13889394 GCA_035041135.1 Platyrinchus mystaceus | reverse complement strand
TTGTACCCAATGATATAAGACTAACCAAACACCAGGGTGTGAGAAGTGTATAAAAGATGCAATTTGTGTTAATAAAGTGGACATTTTGTGGATCACGTTGATCAAGTAACAATCTGTACCCAGATCCCCTCCGTCGGTGACATATGTCTAAAGGCTTCTACAGTGTTCCATAATAAGGATCACAAATGTAACCAAGACAGACTGAATATATGAAATGGAAATCCAAGCCAATGTAGGTTTCGGCATTGAAAACTGGTGGGATAATTTGGGCCTGTTATATTTTTCGTGGTTGTCCTTGTACAGCTAGTGTACCAGATATACCAGTCAGTAATTTATTCTGCCATTCCCAGTGTTGAAATCTCTTGCTGACATGTTGATGAAAATGTAGTTGGAGAGTCTAATTAAGAGCACAGTAGTCTATAAAGCTGGCTAAATTCAGACACCATCCACTGCAAAGCAGAGACGTCTGACCAATATAAAAAGCCAGGCTTTCTGTGAGACATTCAAAAAAATTAAAAAACACCCAAACCAATGAAGATTAGAAAATGAAAAACACAAAAGTAAAAAGGACCACTTATATATTATATATAGGTACATACACACATTTATGTATGTGCATATAGGTATGTAAAAAACCAAAATTGGGCTTGTGTGATTGTTTAATTGAGTGATAACAAATCCCTTGGCTTTTGCTGAAGTAATAAAGATTAAACAGCACAGTGGTTTTCCAGAAAGTCCTCTCTTGTTTGGCAGACTTTTAAACAACAAAATAATAATTTGAGCCTTAGCCAAATCCCTTCTCCTCTGAGTTTATGGAGATCCCTTTTGCTGAATCAGAGCATAACATTACCATGTGTGTTTATGGTAACAGCTCCGCAATCCCTTTTGGCTGGAAAATTAGTGAAACTGCCCATGCTTTTCATTAATTGATGAGTAATCAAATATCATCTAATATCCAGTTGCTTCAGACTGTCTGCTCATTAGGACTGAATTACAGAGCTGAGAGATATAATTTTCTTTTCTTAGCTATCACTGAGCTGATATTTTACTGTTGGCCAGTTTTATTTTCCTGCTGCCTTTCTCTGTTTTGTTTGTTTTATTTATTTGGTGGACAGATACAATAGCTGCAGTTTTGCATTGGATTTAACACTTAAAATCTAAACTACTCTTGCCCAGGCTATTCATTCCCTTATCTGCTTTCTGCCACACCAAAGCTGGTGTAGGTCTCTGATGAGTCAGACCCAGGAGTTGCTCTGTCTGAAAAATAACTTAAAATAAAAATCTACGGAGGTTTATGCCAGTCTTGGGTACATTGTCATAACATAAATGAGAAAGATGAAGTATTCCCTGCTGCACAGAGCATAGATTTGAAGAGTCCTTAGGTATCCAAAAGTCATATTAATACATAAATGACCCATTTTGGTAATGTCTGTCTGAAGATGCTCAGTGTTAGATGTAGCTTTAATGGGAACCAGACCTCAGACACACTTCATGAACAGATTAAGTTGCCCAACATGAAGATGGCAATGGTCCTTCTCTGGAAGTCTTAGTTCAGTATAATTAAATGTTACCTGTTAGCTTTGCAAATCCTCCAGAGACGAGAAAATTTTTTTGCTATTAAATCTTACTAAATTAATTAGGTTAGTTTGACAGGCTACATTTAATTCATTCCAGAAGTGGCACTCCAGTTTCTGTAAAGTCACATTATCATTCTTTGCATAATCTTTGACAACATATGTTCTTTTAAGGCAGACTTTTCTAGACTAAATCCAGAGCCAGGAGAAAACTAGTTTTTTGATCAGAAGTGAAGTTTTTTAGGTTTTGTTTTTTAGCATAAACCATTTCTAATTCTTGTATTTTGCTTTGTGTAAGCAAGCTGGAATGAATGATTCACAACATAATCATTTGGTCATAGTTATTATAGAACAATAAAGTTTTGTTTTCTTTTTAGTGTTCTATCTTCAAAGTGGGTATAGCGTTTCTGTCTTAGAGAAATGTTACAAAGATTTGTGAGTTAATGCTTGGACTGCATTTTGTCTGTGCTAAATACCATATAATTATTTAATGTTCCAGTTACAGATGGTTGACACTGTGTTGCTTCCTTGAAGCATTGCTCACTTATATTTTATTTTTTAAGACTCTGAAAATCTGAATGATAAATTTGTTCTGAGTAATGCACCAAACATCAAATCACAAATGTGGAGGTTTTAAAATAATGTTAAGAATAATACTCCAATGCATGATTTTTTTTATTTGTTTGCTCCTAATACAGAATATGTTTCTATAATTTTATACAAAACGGACAAAAAAATCTTACTATATTATTTGTAATCTCAAGAAGACTCTTGGCTATTTTTTACTTCCTGTGGCCTAGATTGTGACATGGTTTTATTGCAGCACTCACCTTTAGAGAATAGAGCTATTTATATGATTAAATTTCAGGTGTGCTCAAAAACATGACTGCAGTGTTGAGGTGTCTAATAAAAGCTCATCGTTTCTTAATTGGAAACTAGTTTTACTATGTGCATCTGAGCACAAAAAATAGCAAAAATTAGTCACTAAAAGTGCTGGTAGAAGAAAGTGTGTCTGGTTTTTCAAATAGATTGAGGACTTCAGGCCTCAACATCACACACTCTCTGAGTGTGGCAACCACTCATCATTTTTGAGTGGGTTACACTTGTTTGATTTCACTCACTGGAGTCTCTCAGCTGCCGGTGGATGGAGAGCAAAACAAGCAAGAGTGTGACTCTAGGTCTAGAAATTGTGAATGTACTTCATGTTTATTTTTACTGGATTTATAAAAGAGATATAAATAAACAGAAACTAAGAAAAAAAGCCTGTATGACTCAGTTGCCTTTGATCTCCCCTCCTACATGTTGTGCTCTGACTATGGCACTAGAGAGTCATATTCTTCCTTCAGTACATTAAAGGATCTCATATTGTTGAATTTGTCCCTGGGTGTTAGATGTGTTAGATGACTTTGTCTCCCTCCTTCAGAGTGCAGTGATGGGACACCCTCCATGGGAAGGGACCTGACTTCTTGCTGTGGCCAATGGGTTTGTGGTAATGCTGAGGCTTACCTTGTACTTTAGGGGTACCCCGGTCTTTCCTTGCACACAGAGCAGAAAGCATGCAAACAACCACTGTGGTCATAACTTGCTAAAAACCTGTCCTAGGAATTTTTGAATCAAAACCACAAATGGCTAATGAGACCAAATATTATAGTGTTATATTATAGTGTAAGACTTAGAAACTAAGACATCCTTCAAGTCCAGTTTTAGATGCTCAAGTTTTTTCATTAGACTTGGTCTGTGGGCTTTGAAGAGATCTGCCTCCTGCCTCCTTCAGCAGTTCGGTTCAGGTTGTGTCTGCATTTTCATGGCTTTCTGTAGGCAGCCCTAGGATTTCCTGTTGCCAAAGCTGAATCACAGGTGACTTTCAGAAATGCAGCCTGCAGACAGTGATCCAATTTTTCACTAAAAGACACGCTTAAAATATGAGTCTTCAGATGTGAGACGTTTGTCATGTATTTGCTTACATTCTCTGAAATAAAGAGTCTCAGTTTTGTGGAGGGCCAGACTTCAAAACCCACCATTTACGGAAATCTCCATTTGGCTGAGACCTACATCACCCTTCACTTTCAGAACCTGCATCTCCCAAAACCAGGTACCCCAAAATTTTAACTCCATGAATATATACCCACATCTTTCCAAATCAGGGCTATCACAGCATTTTTCTTTCTCAGTTTCTGCGGTATGCTTTCACCTCTCCAAAACATATACCTACCTACCCCTGCCTCTATCTTTTTTTAACACCCTGGAATACATGTTTGATTTTGAATGTATTCAGTCTGATGTGTCTGTGATCTCATTCAGCTTCCCAATTCTCTGCTGTCCACCTTGAAAGGCTGTCCAGCTTTCTCGTCAGTTGACACTGGTTTGACAAAGTTCCTTTGTAAAATGCTACACGTTGCATATTAGAAAAGCTGCAAGAGACAGAAGCTTTTACTTCGCAAAGAGCAGTTGCCACACAGTGTCCTGTTCCTGCTCGAGGCAACAACTCCCACCTTTTGAACTTATCACTTCATTTCCATACATATTGCTATCCAAAATTAATGCCTTTCACATTTCAGCATGCTAAAATATGCAGTCAGAAAATCAGCACATTTGATAAGCCAGTAGATCATGAACTGCTTGTGATCCACATTTTGGGCATCACTATTATAGTCAGTAGAGAAAAGCTACAGTGAAATTGCCTATAGTACCTAAATATGAAAGTTTTGAGAAAGAGATTAATGTTTTCTTTATCTTGTGAAGACACAAAAGGATGTCTTTGTCTCTCCTGAAATTCCACCAGAGGTACAGCAGGGATGAATTTGCTTCATAAAAACAAAATTACACAAAAGAAAATTAGACTAATAAAAAGAGAGAGATTACAATAACAATAAAAAACAATTGGCAAAAGAGAAAACAGCTCCCCCTCCTTATTGTTATGCATTCAGAATCAGTGTCTTACTCATTTGTTAAACTTTTATGGAACAGGGAGTCTCAAATACTAATTTTCTTCAGCATGAAAATACCCTTTTTAATGCGATGAATGTGATGCTTTCAGTGCAGGCATGAGCAGTTATCTGGGAGATGTTAATGGTATATTCTACTCTGCTGGAAGTTTGTGGACAAGACATCTTCGTCTTATTATTTTTCCCATTGTTTTTCTACCCTAACCTGCTGATGCTGCAAAAACATCTGGTCAAAACCCATCTGTTAAAACAAGCTGTAAAAGAATTTTGGTATCACCATGTTACAATTTTCAATGGTAGTGAGGATAACAAATCACGTTCCCAGAAAGTAAATTCTTTTGCCTCAAAAATGAAATGGTGTCCATGTGGAAATGAGGCATGCATTCCTCATGGGAAATGCAGCCCGGTGATGTGCTGTCATGGCTGTCCATGTGCCACCAGAGTTCCAAGGGACATTGTTGGAGGGATGTCCCTTGCATTCTGCTAAGTGAGGATCTGATGAATCATAGGAAGGGTTATCCAGGGGACACCGAGAGAAAGGAGCACTGCAAGTGTTATTTATTTGCAAGAAAAAGAATGTCTTTCATCCTTCTGTGAAAAATGAAGAATTAAAGTTTTACAAGTCACAAATTGAAAAACCTGTGTACAGTGATGAAAACCTTTGCTTCAAGGTCTTCATATGGGTAAGTATATTGCTGAGCCCAACATGACTTGAATTTCAGCATCCATAATAGAAATAATTAGCTATACCTGTTCATTTGCCAAGGTTTTCATTACTTGCTGAGCTTTATTTAGTGCCACTGTGTGTATACTAACAACACATACAGTTCTCCAGTACTTTTGAAAAAGTAGGCCATTTAAACAGGCGAATATCACAGGGTAACCTTAACTATTGGTAAGAAGATGGACCAGAAATTATGTTCATGGCCATACTTGCAAGACTCTGATGATGATAATAATAATAATAATAAAAGAAGATATCATGCCATTGACAAATAGAAACAATTTTATATCTAATAGGATTTAAGTAATAAAGGCTGAAGGGCTGCAACAGCTGCAAAGAGATTAGATACGTTATGTTTTCTCAGTGTAATAAAACTTGTCAAATAAAGCTGAATAAAATCTTCTTATCTGTGTCTCAGGCTTATTTTTCCTGCAGCCTCTTTCTTTTCAGCTGATTGCAGGAATCACCATTTCTCTAGAATGGTTACACACACGACAGTTCAATTAGAGTCAAGTTAGTGAAAGTTATTGCTGGATTTGCTTTTGGTCGCGCCTTTTTTTTAAAGCAAAGGACATCTGCAGCATTTGGAAAGAAGTAAGCAGAACAAAAAACCCACTCTACCAATCTCTGCTCATATTTTCTGGACAACTGGACTGGACTATGCATATCACTGTAGTACCATTAAATTTAGTACTGCTTTACACAAGATCTAGTTCTGATTTAAAAATAAACCAAACCAAACTAGCAAGACAGCCTTCCCCAATCACACTTGCTGCTGCTTTGGCTGCACAATTGATTCCTTTTTAAGGTCTCCCTTTTCTCACCTGTTTGCTCCCACCTCTGGGCACTGTTTGAGTTCCTTCTGCATGGAAATGCTCCTCCTGCCTCAGTTTCTCCCCATCTTTAAAGGAAAGTGTTGTGGATTGTCTTTCTATGGCTGTTGTGCTAATTTTTGCTAAAACCTTTCAGATACACAGATGGTGTTTGCATTCAGAAGAGTGAGTTGTTATTATTACTGTTAATAAGATGTGACACACTGACATTCTGCTAACCTTTCCATGAAATCCAAGGCCAAACCTTTGGCTGGGTTACAAACAGGTTTGGATTTGCCACATGGTCTGTCCTTCCACCAGCTCAGTATTTCTGAACTTATCTGTGTGTCTGATTTAAATTGCACGAGCATCTAAAACAGAGGTACTGTTTTAAACAGGGGATGGGAAGAGTGAATTACATGCATGTTTGAGCAGTGTTGCTGTTGCCTTCAACAAGTATTTGAACAAAGTATATTACCTTCCAAGGCAAAGCAGTGAACCTAGTAAGAAAAGCCAAGGGATCTGTCCAAGCTGATGTGATACGTAAAGACACAAACATCATCCATAAATCAATAGACATTGATTTAGGTAAATGAGAGCTTTGCCCCCAGGTAAGAAAAAAATTACTTATTTATATGTACGTATTTAAAAGGTTTCATACAAGATTTCAGGAGGCATATATCCAATATTAATTAAAATCTAAGTGTGTTGTGTCAGTGCTCACAAACTCATTATTTAAATTGGGCTTTTTTTGTTTCAAATTTAAGCTTTTCTCCTGCATTTTCCCCCTCCAGATAGAAAGTTCAGGAAACCAATGCATGATGACAATATGATAACCAATTAAGGGAAAAAAATCTGAAAACCGGTTGCTAGTGCTAAAACTACTTTCGAAATCTATGGAGTTTATGTGCCTGACACAATTTCTGGCCACCTTTTAAAATATGTCCGTTTCTTGGGGTAGAGGGGGAAAAGAAATTTCGGTATAAATTTAATCTAATAATTTAATTCATTGCCAATCCTAATTGCATGAAACTGGGGACATATTGGAAAATAAGGGTGAGTGCAAAGCCTATGTCACCCTACAGAGAAGTGCTGCTGTCAGTTCTGAGTGAGCCAGCATGAGTCCCCAGGGAGGGAACTGCATTAACCAGAGTGTTCCCAACCTCCAAGATGCATCACAGAGCCTGTATGTGCAGGTTTATTGGAAGGATGGGGGTGATTAAGATGCTTCTCTTCTTTTAATAGCACAGGAAATCTGATGACTAGAAGGATGCATTATTCTGGATTTGAAGATACTAAAGCAACAAGGTCAACCCAGCTGTCAGTAGAATGTATATGCACATCACTCTCTCATCTTGCTTGTCTGATCACAACTGCAGCCGTGGCCTCTGGCATAGACAGACTTTCTACAGAGCAGGCTGAAATGTGGGTGTGCACCATTTCAGTCCAGTGGTCAGAACAGCCCAGGTCTTGGGCTCTCTTCCCCAGTTCCGTATTTCTCCACACATATGTTTCTATTAATACTGCTACTGCAAGAATATTCTTCCTTCCTTATGAGGTAAGGGAAAAAGTATACTGGGAAATTCTCTTTACAGGCTTAAATCAAGAATGACTCCACTGATTTCAATGGTGTTCATAGAATCATACAATATCCTGAGTTAGAAAGGACCCCCTGCACAGGACAAGTTTGTTTGGTTTGTTTCCAGCTGAAGTTGTCATCCATTTGTTGAGATTACCTTAAGTATAGGTTCTTACAAAAGGTATTATGTTAGTATTTGGATGGGTAAAATCACATTTTAGAACATGCAAGCCTTTTCCACTCGTCTCCCTGTCCTGTGACATCAAGTTGTTCACAACAGCTCAGGTATAAATAAATGTAGGTAAGAACCTACATAAATTGGCCAAGAAGGCCAATGTCATCCTGGCCTGTGTCAGAAATAGTATGGCCAGCATGACTAGGGAGGTGATTCTTCGCCTGCGCTCAGTACTGGTGAGGCTGCACCTCAAGTGCTGTGTCCAATTCTGGGCCCCTCAATGCAGGAAAGATATTGAGGTGCTGGAGCATGTCCAGAGAAGGGCAATGGAGATGGTGAAGGGTCTGGATGACAAGTCCCATGAGGAATGACTGATGGAGCTGGGGTCATTTAGCCTGGAGAGGAACAGGCTCAGGAGAGACCTTATCACTCTCTACAACTGCCTCAAAGGAGGTTGTAGGTGGGGTCAGTCTCTTTTCCCAGGCAACTAGTGACAGGACAAGAGGACATAGTCTTAAGATGTGCTCGGGGAGGTTTAGGTTAGACCTAGGAGACTTTCTCCACAGAAGGGGTGACTAGACATTGGAATGGGCTGCCCAGGGAGGTGGTGGAGTCACTGTTCCTGGAAGTGTTTAAGGAAAGACTGGATGTGGCACTTGGTGCCATGGTCTGGTTGATATGGTGGTGTTACATCATAGGCTGGACTCAATCCCAGAGGTCTTTTCCAAGCTAATCGATTCTATGATTCTGTGATTCTGTAAAGTCATTCCTTTCCCTCGCCTGATCAAAGGCTTGCTCTAAAAATCCCTTCCCACCAAGGTTCAGTTTTCCATGTTTGACAGAGATTTTAAGGCACCTACATGTTTCAGTCCTCTGGACACAAAACTCTTCATGTAGGTACAAAGCCAGCTTGTTTTTCTAGGAGTATGAACAGGAGTCAAGAGAGCATAGAAAATGGAGAATTACATCCTCTGCTTACGTTTCTCCACCTTCCTCTCTTCCTGCAAGGTTATGAAAAAAACATGTGTTCAAGTAGGGACTTGCTTTAGTTCTTGTCAGAAGTTCACAATTTAATATTAGTTTCTTTCTGTTTTGTTTGGGTTCTCTCACTTTCTTTTGCTAGTAAAGACTTAATGAAAGGTAGCCTGACAGAAAATGCTGGTATCCAAGCCGTGGAGTGTTTGCTGCCACAAAAGTCCTTTAAGCCTTAAAGTTCATCCTTATCACTGCTATTGGATATAACAGTATTGTCAGATTACTTTCTGGCATCAGTTTCACACATGATTGACAGGTGTAATAAGCAGGTAGGCAAGAAACTCAACTTGTTGCAGGACAATGGATGTGCACATTAGAAGATTTCTGAATACAGTGTTACTAAAAGCCATAACCTGATATCAGCAGTGGAGATGGCTGCAAACTCAACGCACTTCAATTCTTGATATTTTTTTTTGTTTTGTTTTATTGCTTACCTCTTGTAATAGATCAGTACTCGTGTCCTCAAGGTATTTCTTGCTTACCAGGAGCCCCCAGGACATGGAAAACAATTAAAGACATTGATATTCTTGCTTCAACATTAAGCCAGGAAAAGAACTGACAGGAATTTCAAGTTCACTTTGCATGCAGGAGCTGGTTACCATTTCCATATGGCTTTCAGACTGTCTCTAACTCAGTGAAAACCCGCGCCTGAGAAAGACCCAGCAGAGCCTGAGGCATGATTTGCTCCAAACAGCTTTTGATTCCCACTAGCATAATTTACTTGAAACATTCTGCTTTTGCTGGAAACATTCACAGCCAGTCTGGGAGCTACTGAAATACATTCCTATAATGTAGGAGAGGTTTTGGATGACAAAGCTCAAAGTAACCATGGCCAGTGGTTGGACAAAGCGCCTTGTGACTGTCCTTGCAGCAGGTCCCGGATCATTTATGCACTTCTGGTTTCATTTGGGTTTTTTTTTGGTGAGGTGTTTTTTTGTTTGTTTGTTTGTGGTTTTTTTGTTGTGTTTTTTAATAGTTTGTTTTGGTTTGTTTTGTATTTGTTGTTTGTTGGGGTGGTTTGTTAGGGGTTTTTTGTGGGTGGTTTTTTTTGTTTGGTTGGGTTTCATTTGGTTTGATTTTTTTTATATATTGGACATTTAGAAGTCCTACTGCCAGGCCAAGCTGGAGTCCCAGTACCCCAGCCTTGCACAAGCAGCCTTGTTCTTTTGGATTTCACCCATCTGAACAGCTGCTGCTCATGTTCCCCAGATGGTACTGTAAGAAACGCTGAGTGATGGTGGCTGGGGAGGAGAAGGGGGAGGAAGGAGATCCTTAAGGTCTAGGGAGGTGATGATCTGTATGATCTCTTAGCTCATGCTCAATACACTTTGCAACCTGGCCATAGTCTTGGGCTCTACTCAGGAACACGATGACAGCTCCAGTGTGGTTTTACAAACAGCTTTTTCCTGCCTGAAAGAGGAAAGAGACATAGTGCTATAGACCTGAAGGATTTCTGGGACGTAGCTTGGCATTTCTAATTTTGGCTTGCCTCCTTTGTCCTCACCAGCAGGTCCTTAGTTTTTAAACACACAAACCATGCATAAATATAAGCACTGTATTTCTCAGGAGTAACCCCATAAATTAATGGAACAAATATATTTTATAAAAATGTCAACCTTCATTTAATATGTGTGTAAGGTCCAATAACTGTATTGTAGATGACAGCCTTGTGTAATTACACTGCCGTTTTACCTGATCTCATCCCAGTGGCAAATCTCATTCCCAACCACTTCTGACTAAATAAAGGGGGTTGCTTGGATGACTTTCAAGGTGAGATTTTAGCATGAACCACCCTCTTATTCCTTTGTGTTTTCATTCCCCCATTTATTCCCATTTCAGCCTTAGGCAAGTGAAGACTTGTAGCTTGAACTTTCATCAGCAGTTCCTACGTATATTTAAATGGCTGAAGTGCTTCTCTGCAAAAGTTATTGTGTTTCAGAGAGAGGTGAAATGGTGCTGGTTATACTGCAGTTTTTATTTCGAGGTTGCCCAGATACACATCTGAGATAAGGGACTAGGGATGTTTCTGATTAATACTACCAATGTTTGCTGTCTGTGGAGCAGTAGAGACAAACCTCCAGAGCTCCAAGTGCAACGGGTGCATCTAATGAGAGTCAATGGCTATAAAGAGTGAGTAGGCAAACATTCATCTCTCTGACCTTGGCTATCTACAAGGTATGTATCTAATCTGACCGCCTTGTCCAAGCTCCCTCTGTACTTGGTGGAGAGGGTGATAAGTCCCTCTGGTTTCAGACACCTTTCTCAGGCTGAAATTAATCATCTCAGATGATAATCTTTCTCTGTTGGCTCTAGTGGAATGTGATGTGACTCATATGTATTAGATAGTTACGTTTCAGATGACTGATTTCCTTATACCATTTTGTTTGGTAAACTGAAGTCTTCTGTACAGGAGGGAAAGAATGGACAAAGCCATCATTTCATGATGCATGGTGCCAGGCAGTGTGACTGTCAAATACCCACACTTATCTTCATTTCTTGTACATCCAACTTGGGAGCAGGAATAGGAAACTGAATTATAATTCTTGCTTTCCTGTCATTTCCTCAAGTAGCAGATTGATAAGTAAGCACAAAACTCGATATTCACACATATAGAATAAATACATTATATAGCAAAGAATAATGAATGGGATCTTTTGATTGGAGTTTTCTTACACTTACACAGCATATTATGTCTGATTTTAATTGTCAAGGCTAAAGAAACACATAGCTGCTGATTTGCCTTTTTATGACTGAAAATCTAACAGCACAGTAATATTACCACTTACTTCTGACCCTGTGGAAGAATAATCATAAAAACAACAATACTCGGGGGCTCAAGGTGAGATTATCTGTCATTCTGCTCAGCAGCAGGAGCCGCTCAGAATGTTAATCAATGCTGTTCCCAATCTCGGACCCATCTACTTCCAGAAGCAAACACTTAAACTATTCAGTCCTAAATGGTGCTATAACAATGGCCTATCTTTCCTTCACACTCTACTTCTTACACCCTTACACTGCCCAGATGTAACTGTCAAGGGCTTTACAGCCCCCCTTCACTCTTGTCATTTTCATTTACAATGATGGTGGTGAAACAGTAGAATAGGTTGCCCAGAAAGGTGGTAAATGGTAATCCCTGGCAACATTCAAGGTCAGATGGGACAGGACTCTGAGGCACCTGATCTAGCTGAAAATGTCCCTGCTCACTGCAGGGGGTTGGTCCGGATGGCCTATAAAGGTCCCTTCCAAGCCAAACTAGCAGCAGTTATGCTGCTCAAAAATTACAAAATTGAAATAAAAAATTAGGAAGGGTCATTACTATGTTCTGGCTGGAAGATGTATCAATATTGGGTTGGATGCCTGCACGCTGTAAGGTCCAGGTACTCAGCATTAAAGATTCTGCCACACTATAGAGACCATATTCTGCTTCTAAACAGTTTTTGGGGCAACTTATCTCTGTTTACAAATTACAGTTTCCTTCAAAGTATTTATTGTGTCTGTTGAACACATGATAAACATAAGTTAGAGAGCATCAAGACTCTAACATTGCATATGTTATTTTCTATTTTTATACTCCCCCTTGTTCTCTTTGGTTTGGGTTTTTTGACCTCCTAATCCCTTTGCTCCCTCACTCAAAACATCAAGAAACATCAAATCTCCGCAGGGAAAAGGTACTCCTTAAAATTTGTTTGTTTCCTATGCAGCAGCAGCAGCACAAAGTTATAGTATTTTTGACACAAATAACCTCAGTCTTTAACCTGCAGCCCTGCTTTACATAACATTCAATAGTTTTGCCAACATGTCAGGAGAAAAAATATTCCTAGATTTTTCTTCTTTGGGGCAAGTAAGAAAACACTTGTCAAGGAAAAACACTTTAATAACAGAGTTGTGGTTTTTCTTTTTCTTTTTCATCTCTTCTATTTCAGTTACTTTAGGGAGATGCTTGGTTCTAAGGGTTGGAGTTTGAAAATAGAGTAGTTCAATTTTTTTTTTTTTTAATTGGATTTCACTAGTGAGAAGAGCCTCTGGGGGACATTTTCTGTGTGTATGAATCTTATTGATCCCCCTATTGAAGATGCATTCCTGAACATAAGCCTTTTGGCATCTGCCATAATAAGTCTTTCTGCCAAAACAGACAGGGTCTACTCTTGTAGCAACCCAGGATCAGGAGCTGGGAAGCATCAGCATGGTGCTGTCTCTGGGGGATGTTTCCTGGCTGTCACACATTCCCTACGTGGCCTTGTGCAAGTCATCTGAGAATGGTCCAAAGCCAGGGAGTTTCACAGGTTTATAGATCTGCAGAAAGACTGCTGACCAGTTAGTGTTTCCTGCTACTGTAGGATTTCCTTGATTTAATTTATCTTTAAATTTTGTTACATCTTTAAGCAAAAGTTCATGCAAACCTGTCTTAACTTTAACACGCCCAGTAACAGTACCACTCTTGTTTTTCATTCCCCTGGTTAATTACTATTGATATCAAAGAAACCATGGTGTTCTTGAGGAAGGCCTGAATTTTACATATTTATTTTCTCTCTACAGTATCATTACATAAAGAATACAACAGAGGAAACAGGATTTAATTTCTGACTCACAGTTGCATCTACCTCAGCAGAACAGTGAAACATGAGCTAATTGGATGTGAGAGAGTCCAGATCTCAATGCAGTTTAATTGAATATTCTGATTATTAGCTCAGGCACTGATCTAGGCTGTTTAGTTTAGTTCATGCAGCCTGAGTGGCAAGAGTGGAGCTGTGTTGAACCACTGGCACTGACCAGCTTGTGGCTCCTCATCCCAGCTGCCAAGGCACCACTTCTCAGTTCCTGTTAGTGCATGCCATGCTCACAAGGCAGGACTCTTTGAACAGGACAAGGTTTTAGGCAGGTCTCAAATTTTGCTTACAGGCATCTGGAAGCCTTGAGGAATAATAATGCTGCAATGCTGTACTGTCTCTCAGGCCAGGCTTCAGTGTCTGACCAGGTTCAGCATGTGGCCATCTTTTAGGTTCTGAGCTCTCATTTAGCCTATGCAAGAGAGAATCACATCAGCAATGCTGCAACATGATCAGACAAAGAGTATTGTGACAGACTGATTCTCCTTGCAGTTTGAGCAGGATTAAAGTGCCTAAACATGAACATCTAGGGGACTGCTGTTTTAAAATAGTGTTTCTGTTTGTGCAGCACAAGCAGGCAATGCTGCTAGGAATTGTCAGATCTCTAAGGGCATCAGAAAGAGCACTAGAGTCCAATGCATGGATATTTCAGTTACAGCACTACTAACAGAAGAAAAACTCCTAAATCTACTTGAGGTTAATCGAGAAGTATAGGTCACAAACCTTAGTGGTCATTAAAGCATCTGCTTCACAAATCTAGGTTATTTAAGCCAAGACTAATCCACCATAAACTTAGACATTTAAGACAGGTTTAAGAACCAGTGCACAAGAGCCACTTCTGTAGTTAGTCAAAAGAGAAGTACATCTAAGAGTTTATCTAAAATCTAGCAGATTCTACATGGTATTATTCCAGAGTTTGCCAGCTATCTAATTCTTGGCCAGGTGTTTTCTTCCTATATGCTTATATTGATCCACATGAGATGGATTTTTGCTTTGTGGCAGCAGTTTCCCTGAAATAGAAGATCTGGCGGAGTCCAAGTGTGTGAGTGACTACCCTGCAGCCAGTGGAGCTACATCTGCTATTGAAAATGTGTGAGAGCAGAAGCAGGTGCCCCCATTGTTCAGAAAACAATCTGGGTATCAGATAAGATCAAGCATTTGTCTATCTGAAAGGCCCTTCGGCATCTGATGAAATGTAACTCTAGTTAGATCTTGTTACCCTTTTGTCATAGATCAGAACTATCTAGATTCAAAGCAGCTCTTCTAGTGAAAGGGAGAGGGCGGGGGAGAGGAGGAAACTTAGCAACATGTGAAATGGCATTTCAATGAGAAGTTTGCTATTGAGGTGACAGCTGAAATCTGAATTTTAGGAAGATGTGGAGTGTGGAGTTACATGGGCAGACCTTACCTGCTTCAAGGGCTTGAATTTTTGAGGGATGAACTGATATGGACATTTGTAAATGGCAGATTACATGACATCAGACCCATAGATTGTTGCCATGCTTTGTTTTATGAATGCATTTGAAACCATTCATGTGATAAATAAATAAATAAATTAAGTACATCACTGTCACCAAGGGACTTTTCTGATATTTATCAGAAAGACATGCAGTGTTTTCCTTTTGAATAGCAATGCTTTTCACTGCTAACAGATTCCTGTAGGAGAATCTCAAAGTCTTAAAGGAGAACAGAATAGATTTTCAGCAGAATTAAAATATAGCAAGTGACATACTACAACGTTTTTGCTGACTTATTTTCAATAAACTGAGAAAGTTAGATATAGAAAAATCCAATGTACGTCTGAAAGTCTTGAAGCAAGTCTAATTTTTGTGACATAAGAATCAAGATATATTACGTTGTCATCTCTATTTTAATTGGAATGGTGTGTTTTATACCATTAAAGAATTACTGAAATTGGTCTGATATTTACACCCCTTTATATACCATTTTATTGGGCCTTACTACTGATCACCTTAAATTGCAGTCAGTGGTCATAAGATCATCACGGTTTCTCTTCTGGAGCATGGTCTGATCTCTGATTTCAGATGATGTTATTTTAAGAATCATATTCTGTACAATTGTAGATTTCCCCTGACATGTTCTGCTGAACTGACAATACACTGCCTATAGGTATTTAAATGCAATGACAATGCACGGATGCTCCAGACTATGTAGAACTGTTTCAGAACTTGGTAAAATAGTTCCTGTTAGTTCCTTCACATAGCTCTGCAGTACGACTCTACACCAGCTTTTCGCCATCAATCAGTCTGTATTCCTCAGCTTTGCCTGTAGACTTTCCTGCCCCTTCTTAGTGCCAAAAAATTTTTGGGTTTGTTCTGCACAGCTGTGCTTTCTGACATACAACAGCACTTGCATCTCAAAGAAACATTTCTCAGCCATTCAAGTAGCTTAGGATTTGTGAATTTGGGGTTGCCCCCCTTCTCTCCCCCCATTTCTATTCTTCACTTTCTAATGTTTGAAAAGAAGCATGGGTGAGAGAGTTGAGCTATACAAGCATGAGTGAAAAGATAGAATTTAAAAGATGAGACTTGTATTGAGCATTTTCAGATCAGCCAGGAATTTTTCCTTAAAGGAGACAAATGGAAAACAGATGGGAATATTCAACATCAAAGAATTAGGAGAAGAGATCGTTAAACTGCTTCATCCCTACCTTGGAAACCCATGTTCTACAACGCTGTCCAAGTTGTTCCTTCTTTCTTTTGTCTTTCTTTAATCTTGTTTGCGCTGTTTTATGTCTGCGTTTTGCAAGCTCTTACCAGAGATTTTAAAAATTTAAGTTTTTCATTGCATGGTTATGAAAACTGTTACATAAATTTTCTAATCTGAATCAAGCCAAGACATGAAAGTCTCAGTTATTTGGATGTAGCCTCATGGCTCTGAATGCCCACTGTTCAAAAGTGGTAGAATGATGTGTAATGCTCCATCAGCTGCTTTCAGCTTATATATAGGAAAAGAAGTGAAATTAAGTATGTGTTTCTGAATTAAGTTTCAGGAGATGTGGCTTCAATTCCCAAGCACTGGAACAGGCTGCCTAGTGAGGTTGTTGAGTCACCATCCTTGATGGTATTTAAAAGTGTGGATGTGACATGTAGGGACATGGTTTAGTGTGCATTTAGCAGTGCTGTGTTAACAGTTGGACTCGATGATTTAAGAGTCTTTTCCTAGCTAAAAAATTTTATGATTACAAGATTCATCATGGCCTTTTTGCTGGAATGGGAAAACAGTTAAATATAATGAAGCCTCGGTTGACCATTATTAATCTATGTGATTACGCTGTCCTGTGTTCCAGGAATGTTACTGCGGACAGAATTTATTCCCTGTTTATAGGTGGTTTAATAACATGAGTTATATTCATCTTGTAGGCCTGAACCAAGTTAGAATGGGTTAAACCCCAAGCATGGTGAGGCTTTTTCTTCAGAGAACATTTTGTTGGTCACCGCATCAGATGAAAACCTGAAACATTTTTTTGTACTGAAATAACTTTGAAAAGTAAAAAAAGAAATTAATTTGCTTTTTTCTTCCCCATGTTTTCCATACAAAACCTACACTCTTCAAAGAAAAAAGTCTTCATTTAAAAGATAATGCATGTATTATCTAAAATCATTGATCATCATAAAGTAAACTCATTTCTTTTCAGTTGCTAAGCTCCTGGCTTCCCTTTTCTTATATGTGCAGTGATTTCATAGGGTGTGTATGATACAGAGAACTCATTTCATCTTCACAACTGTTTTAGTGCTTCACTTTGGTCATTCTCTTCCTTGTCAACATTATTATTTTTTACCAAAATTATCGATACTAACTGAAGGTGCGTCATCCTCCCCCATCCACCCCCCCACGACCCTGCCTCCCTTTTCAGGTAAACAAAATGAACTTAAACCTGCTGTTTATTCCTGCTTCCCAAAGCTAAATCTTAGATTCAAGCAGGTGGCATTTTCTGTATTTGGAGAGGCTCAACCTCTGCACACAATGGGAGAGAGTAAGGACAGAAAACAGGACTGTGTTGAAAAAGCTGCTTTACAACCTTGGCCGGAACAGTATCGGTCTGTTACTTATCTTCACTGTGTCTCAGTTCTCAGAATCATAAAAATTCATTAAGAAGCTGTGAGCAGCTCTTCTTTATTTCCTTCACTCAAAACCTCTTTTCTGTTTGCTCTTTCTCTTTAAATGATCTGGTTTACAAGAGGCCACTGTTTTGGTTTGAGACAATTTGAAGGGGCAGAGACCTCAGATGGAAGTCTCCTTCCCCAGATTCAGTACCCCTGGTTCTCTGCAAGAGAGAGAGACAGAAAGAGAGAGAAAACATGCCAATATGTAAGTGAGAAAATAACTCTTTATCAAGAAGACTGCTAAACAGTACTGATAAAACTGGGTTAACCTAACGAGAAAAAAAATTCCCAAGCTCCCACCCACCGGACCAAAACAGGATGGTGGCCAGCCTCTTCTGCTTCTCACTGCGTTAAGACAGGAGAAGGCTTCAAGCAATGTCCATGGGATCTATTTGTGGTGGGCTGGTGTGCCCAAATCAGTCTCTTGCTGTGATAAACACAGTGATTATTTACATGCAAGTGCCAGTCTGGTTCTCATTTAAATCCTTTGAAGAAGTTTCTAGGTTTCATTTGCTGTAAAACAGACACTCTCTTCTTTCACTGCCCCTTCTGCCTCTAGCTAGCTGGTTGATTGTTGATTGCTTGTCTTTCACTATAATGGGAACCATACCAGCAAGAATATAAATACTCATTAATTAAATCCTGTTTGCATTAAACTAAAACTAAAATTGTTGTGACAACATTAAGGAGGGAGAGAAACGGAAAGAGTGACTTTAAAAAATAAAATCTCCCATCAGAATGCAATTAACCTGCTGCTCACCTTCTTCTCTACAGACTGTCAGAAGCAAGCTTTCAAATTATTTATGTAATGGCAACATAAGCATTTTTTCTTTCTTTCTTGTCACATATCAAGATCCACACCGATTGCTGGTGGTACTCAGCTGTTGAGTTCACTCTTGTTTCAAAATTACCTTGCCTGAAAATCACTGTACATTGGGAGAGTATTCCACGGAAATATCACAATAAGTTTGTGCTAACTCTATATTTGACTCTTGATGCTTGCTGTTGGGGCAGGATACTGTGGTCAATACACAGTTAAGTTGATGTTGCCCAGCTGCTGCTCTGTATCTGTGAAGAAGCTTTCAATGGAAGGTCAGGAGCACAGTGATTTTGCTTTAAACGAGATTTGCTTCTTTTCCTGAGGGCCTCCAATATAAATATAAGAGACATTACAGACAAATGCAATAACAGGAAAGTACAGAGGAAAAGTGTGGCAGAATTGAGCTGTGAGTTGAGGAACTTAGCATTGCAACATCTTCACACACCCATGTATCTAGGTTATTTATTATTTTGCAAATACATTTTCTCTAGAAATATACAAACAGAGGAAGAAGTAATTTCCAAGATCCTTTTTTTTATAATAAAACTGCCACATATCAGCTCAAAAAACTTCAGAGAGCTCAACTAACTCCACTATTGATGAACTTATGAGGCTAAGCAAATCTCTTGGCTTCTTTTGCCTTCATTTCAGCTTGCATGGGTGGCCTGTTCCTGATAATTCTAATATTTGTCTCTTGGTCAAAGAATATGTCATCTACCTCCAGCTACACTACATGTCTGCACTGCACATAGGATGGCTGTGTCCCAGTCCTTTGCTGTCATTGTAGTGCCAATAATAAAAATAATAAATCATATTAAGAACAACTGGTAGAAAAAGTTAAGGTGAAATTTTTGTAAACCACAATACCACTTTCTGGGCTCTCATACTTTACTGGATTTTGACAGACAAAAATCAGAATAATGCTCTTAGTTCCCACAAAGCTGGTCCAGTTTACCTTACATAATATCTAAACCTACTCACTTAAAAAAATCTTAAGCACACAGCTTTTGATAATATGATTTTTTTCTCCTCATTTTTCCTCCAAATAATTGGAGGGAAACTTACTCTCTACCAAGAGGACATCTACCATATTAAATTAGATCACGGACCAAATATATTAGATCAACATCTGTGCTCCCAGAAGAGGCTTGCTTACTGTCAATAACACAACCTGACAGCTTTAGGATCAATCATCTTATTAAAACTTTCTTCTCCCTCTTTTTCCTCTCTCTCTGTCACTCCTTGAAGGAGCTTGGCAAGGTTTATCTTTTTGGTTGCTTGCTTGCTTTTTTCTACTTTGGAATTTCTCTCACTAATACTTCCATAAGAAGTAGATTTTCTTCAAGTAGCTTACATTAATCTGGGACACAATAATGAATAAATATTTGGAATAAATAATGCATAACGTCTAAGTCTGATAATTATCCTAATGATGACTGACATCCTCCTAGCACCTACAAATCCCAGGGCACCTAATTGAATGACTAGAGACTTGGGGGCTGGAGTAGGAGATGTGGAAAGATCCTGAGCTGCAGTGAGCTCTCAAGGCTTCTTTAATGTTGCTTGGGCCTCTTTACTATGCATGAAGTCTGCTTTTTTGACAGAGGCCTCACTATTAGCAATAATATAGGATGCTTTTTATTATGAAAGTTGTTCCCTAAAAATTTTTTTGGTGGTGTCTTACTGGGCAAAGACCTCTAAAAGGCCAATACTTGGAAGAACTTGCAGGGTGGTAGGAGAGTGCACCAATTCTTGGGGCAGTGTGTGCCATGGTGATCCCCCTTTACTGCTAAGGCAGAAGAAGGTAGGAAATGAAGCAGCCCAGAGGAGGCAACAGCTGCTATTGAGGCATGGGATAATGCCCCATTGCATCCATACCACTTTGCTTCTGTGCTGGAGAATAGGGGCTGACCAATAAAAAGCAGACCTCTTTCATGAGGACCAGAAAGACTTATGGGATGCTGCTGAGCTCTCAGGATTGGGTGGAAAGGACAGCACATGCCTGGAAAGCCCGAAAGCTCTGGCGTGTTGATGAAGAGATGTTGCACCATTCAGCCTCGTGCTCCATCACAAACACAGAGCAGTTCTTACCATTGATATCAGTGGGCATGGGAGGAAAGATTCAACCCTGGCTCTTTTCTAACCAGCTTCCCCTGCACCTGATGTTCTCCAAATACAATGTGAAAGAAGATATGACCCAGAGGATGTAATTTCATAAAAGACAGCATTAGAAAGAGGCTGCTGACTTTTGACCTGCATGCCTGGAGTGATTTAGAAGACATTTCTAAAATCAATGGTCCATCTTTCTGTCAGAACACCTCTTAGAGCTCTGGCAGAGAAGGAAAAGTCATCTTTGAGGAGTGACTGCCTCCAGGTCACTTTGCCTCAAAATTTACACACATTATCCCTCCAAAGAATTCAGGGTACCAGAATGTCCGTGCTTCACCTCTTGATGTAAAGTTCTTTCACTGTGGGTTGCTTTTTTTCCTTTCATGTGGCAGCACTCACTCACAAGTAAACACATTCTTTTTACAGCTGGCAGGTGTTAGAGTGGCTAGTGGTCAAAGTAACACCTGGGGATCCCTTTCCCAGGGGCCTGTTCAGCATTGTAAAGTTTGTAGACGTCCTACAAGGACCACGAAAAGGATCATACCTTAGGTGTCAGGGACACATCAACCATTTTAAAAGTCTGATTTGTCCCTGAATGAATTCTAATGAATGCAGAAAATCTTCCAGATAATATAGAGTTGACTCTGAACCCTGTGTGTTCTGGAGCAGATCTGTACAAAAGGAGCACAGCAGGGACTCCTTCAGAGAGGTATAAAGATTTATTGGTTGGGTCATAGCCTTTGATGAGCCATATACATCCTCCATTTCATAAATGCTTCAATGGAACTGTTCACAAGAGAAAAGATAATACAATGATTTGCCTATATAAGCATGACAGACAGAAAAACAATGTGCAGCTGGAGAGCGATAAGGGAGATTGATTTCTTTTTCCTATTCCTTTGCACTTTATTTCTCCTGGATGGCAGCAGCAGTTCTGTTCATCAATGCATTGCTTCCTTCTCCTACATGGGGGCAAATTTTCAAACAGGCTTGAGTTTGCTGCACGTGTATATATTGAATAATCTGCCCCTTTAAAAGAGAAGTGAGTTTTCATGGAAATCTGCTCTATATTGTATAAGTTACTGGCATATTTTTTCTGTATACTCTTCACAAAACTATAGGACTAAGAGCATTGTTCTGACTGACATATAGTTGTGCTAATCAGCCGGTGATTTAGAGAGATATGTGTTACCTAAACCATGGATTTTTTCACTGGCTCTTATTGGTAAGCTAGATATGGTATTAAACACTTTACCACCCGTAGGATTTCTGTGCAGTCTCTGCTTGTGTTTAGGCTGTAGATGAAGCAGTGTCAACACAAGCATGATAAATTGGAGGTTTCTTCCTGGAGCACTTGCACACACACAAACAAACAATTCATTAGCAAGATGATAAACAAAACAAAATCCACAGCAGTCCCCACGAATGTGTCAGTAAATTGCTTCAGGATGAGAAAACACCCTCACCCTTCAGTGTGAGAAAACAGGATATCAGGGAGACAAGGGGTGGTGACATGCTGCCAGGCTAGAAGCATCTCTTGGACTGCATGCTGCCTCTGTGAGAAGAAGCTGCAGAGTGGAAATCCTTCCCTTGCCCAAAGGGCAGGTCCTGCTGGCACCTTTCTGGCTGCTGCTGGGTTCCTGCAGCTCTCCAGGATTTGGTTCTTTGTCTGAAAACCAATCCTGTGAAATTACTCCAGATGAAGTAGTTGAAGTCGAGGGATTCTGCCACATGGAGGCTCACTCTGAGGACTGCCTTTGTCCCCTTCCATTTTAACTGCAAATTTTGAAATTCAGCTGATGCCCCACAGGGAGAAGGAAAATATTTGGGCTCTCATGGGTGCAAGAAACAGTTACAAATAGAAGTTTCAGTATTGTTTACCTTTCTGCAACCAATTTGGAGATAAGGGTTTAGGAAATACATACAAAAAAAAGTCCCATTAGGAAGTGTGGTTTTCCCCTACGATTTTTCTTCCAATTTTTTACTATAATTTATTTAATGGCTGCATTTCTCATGCAGTTTTTGCCATAGAACACAACAGAAAAAATAATACTTACGGGATTCAGTGTTTTGAGGTTTTTTTTCCCCTCCACTTGTATATTTGTTCAGCCACCTTCACTTGGTAAAAGCTAAGGCAAAGATGCATCTTGATTTTTTTGAATTGAGTGATGATGTATTTTTACATTATCTTTGTCTCAGATTGTAACTCCATTGATTTCAAAGGTTGTAAATCTAAAGAAAATGAAAGGCAAGAGAAGAGACAGAAAACAGCTCTGGGGTCCATTAATACAGCACAATTTGGAGCTGAAAGTAGTAGAAGGAAAAATATTGAGGAGCATATATTTAAAAAAAATGTAAGTTACATGTTAAACTTCATGAAATAAAAGTAATACAGTATTGGTAGGTTGTAAATATATTTCTTTTAAGGGGATTTTGGAAAGATTGAGCCTGGATTGTTTGATTAATCATTTTCTCTGTGACTAATCAGATAACTATTTCATATGCTATCTTTAGATAGTGTGATGCTCATATCCTCTAGAATCAAGGAAGCTTAGGCTGCCTTTACTCATCTTTTTCACTTGCTGATTCAAACTATTTCATTAGGAGAATTCAGCGAAACTTAAAAAAACTACACTTTTTAAAAAAAAATCATAAGAACTTGAACAAATTTGCTACTGCTAACAACTTTAAATATGTTATGTTACACATCATTTCTGAACCAAAATAGCAAGGTCGGAAACTGCCTTTTCTGGAAAGGTAATCCACACACATTTGCCTTTTTCTGAAACAATTCCCCCTCTGCTACTCACTGCTACATGCTGGAATGAAGCTACCTTTAAATTGGTAAAGACTTACAGGTGTGGCGTTTTTGAGTTTTGGTTTGGCTTTTTGTTTTTTGGGTTTGGTTTTTTTTGCAGCTGTATCAGAGCGACCTGTTTGCCTGCTTCTATGTAGTGAGTATTCTAATTCATTTCGTGGTGGGTTTTTTGTTTGGTTTTTGTTTGTTTTTGTTTGTGTTTTGTGTTTCTTTGTTTGGGGGGTTTGTTTCTTGTTTTTTATTTCATGATGCTTTGGTGGTTCTGAGCATGTTGTCCCAGAATATGCATACATCTGACTGAATTTGTTGTGGGGTAAAATAAGTAACTGCTTGAAGTATATAAATTGACATAAAAGCCTAAATCTTTCCTTGCGAGTGAGACAACTTTTTTTGTTGGACTTGTAAAAGCAATTCTTATACAGCTGAATTGTTTGTCTTGACAGGTATGTTTCAGCCATACCTGTGCCTCTTAGATTTTTTTTTTATGGTTGTATATGTTTTCAAAGAGTTTCTCTGAATTTTTAAGCTTCAGTTGCTTTGAAGATATTTTTTATACTATGCAATCCTAGATTTGTACTGTCCCTTTGGTCTTTACTCAGCTAGATCTTTTTCTTTCTTTTTCACTTCTTCTTGTCTCTTTTTCTAATTCACAGAAGTTCATGCTTCTTACTGCTCATCTCTTTTTTTCTCTTTGTATTTTTTAAATTTTATATATAATCCTCTGTCATGGATGGGACTCCACTAATGGGCAGCCTGAAAATCTGAGTTTGTAGTTATAAATGTTCTAATTTTTCATGTATATTTTCTTTCATTCATTTTTATTTTCTAAATCGGATCAAGTATGACTGGAAAATGATTTCACTTTTCTTTCCTATAAAAAATATTTGGGAGTGTCACATGGGCTTCTCACAGGTTAATAAATTCCATACCTGGAATGAATTGCAAGAAGCAAAAGACTGATCACATCAAAAGAGTCTACAGTTGTTGCTCCACATCGCAGATGATCAGTACTTTGTACCACTTAGCCTCTTGCTTATTATATCACTTAAATCTAACTGTTTTCAGGCATATAATTAGTCTCTGGACATGAGGAAATTACTCTTTCTTCAATTTTATGTTTTAAAGTAAATACCACCAAAACTCATTGTTGCCTCAGAACTAACTCAGTGTCTGGAAGTTTGATGCTTTCTGACTCTTACTGCTGTTAGTGTATTTACATCACAAATAAAGAATTATAAAAAGAAGCTTAAGACACAACTATCTGTGCCAGATGAATTAATTCTGCAATGTTTTATGTTCCCTGTGTGGGTAGCAGTTTAGCATTATTCTTTTTCAGTTTTTGTCAAGCATTTTGTTTTGTGTTTGCATTTGGTATGATGTAGGAAGTTCACAACATCACACTCTTTTTCCCACTCTCCTCCCAAAAATATGGTAGGATTTTTACAGTGATTTATTTAGCAGTTCACTGGAAATGTGACTCTTCAATTTTATCACTTACTTTTCTTTCAGTTTTTTTAAACTTAGTATTGCTTCAATATAGAGAATATTTGTGGCCTTTAACATACAGAAAACTCAGCTTAAAATACCATTACCATTGCAACACACCAATAAATCCTGAAGAATTTGTTTGAAAACTGAAATTATATCCTTAATTTACATGCTTTTCCTTCTCCTTGTTAAGAACAGTGGTAATGAAATGTCATCCTTAAATTTGAATTGCCCAGCATCTGTTGGTTTGTGGCACAGCCCAACCCTAGCATTATTTAAATGTATTTTTGTGCATCTGAATATTAAATGGTGCCCCGAGGATTCAACTGAGCATTCATGACTATGGTAGTTACAAGGTTATAATTTCTCTTGTGCTAGTTGTGTGTTCAAACACCTACCTAACCAGTTCAGGGAAAAAAAACAAACCGCAAAAACACCACCAATAAAATGCAGGGAAGAAGGAATCCAGATTATATTTGTGGAAATATTATGGAGGTAGTGTTACCAATCTATTTCTTTCCTGCAAACTTTCAAGTGAAATCCCAAGAGAAAGAATAGTTTGAATTTCTCACAGCACTTCATGTCAGGTTTGCAAATCACAGGGAGTTCATCTGTTCTTAGATTTGCTTTGGTTTCCTTACCAAATGAATAGCAAAAACATATGCATATATAATGTAAACATAACATCAACTGAGAAACACTGAAAGCTGAAACCTGTTTCTATCAGAAGAAAAAGGTGGAACTAATTTGAGAAAAGACCCACCACAATCATCTAAGCCTGCAAATGGTGGCAAACTGGCTCTGTCAAGATTCTCTGTTTTCAAGTGCTGCCACAACTTTTTATGTTTACACAGGCTTAAATGGCGATAAATTCAGTAACTGTTTCAGATGCACAGATGGATTGCTAAAATTTGGATTAAAAGTAGTATTAAGAAATAGGGCTTTTGAGAATGTGGGGTTTGTTCATTTCTTAGGATTCACAGAGGTCATTTTTCAGAAGAACCCAGACAGATTATGTAGGTGCCTTTTTTCTTTTTTTTTTTTCAGAAGAATTCTTGTTTACAGCCATATGAGCTGCTTTAATAAAATCTGAGTAATGCTGTGTAAAAGCTAAATAGTTTGTTTTACCCTTAGATTTCACATTTGTGACACTAGGCAAGATTTTTTTTTTTTTATTTTAGAAAGAGATGCATTGCCAACATTATTTAGTTTTTTTACCCTGGAGAACTATTTTGTTTTCTAATTCTAATAATTTATTTTCTATTTATAATAATACTTCAGACATTTAAGCTTAGGAAAAAATGAATGTTGATACAATATTGAAAGCATTAAAATAATTAAAGTTTTTTACTGCAAGTATTGCTTCTTTTGAATGTTTTTCCCGTCTTGCACACCAGGTAACATCAGCTGGCTTCTTCTCAGGGCAACTGCTAGTTTTGTCAAGGGAAAGAAAATGCCTTGCTGAGAGAAAGAAATAAGAGCAATCACATTCTTTCTTCACATTCTCTGCACTTATTCATGTCTCTTCCTCCTAATTTTTCATCTTTCATATGTGGCCTGGAGCAGAATCTCATCTATTTACAATAATGGGGAAAATATTGAAAAATAGTGGATCCTTTCCAGGGTCCATTAGCTAAGCAATATGATTCATGTTGATGAAAGGTGCTGACAGCCTGTCGTAACTCAGGTCTGGTGAACGGTTCCATAACCAGAGTCGGCTCCATTGCTCAAAGCTCACCCTTAATGCTACTGCTTAAGAGGGGCACGTGAGGGACACCTTCCTTTGACTGGGCTAACGTTGGAATGAATCCTGCAAGGAGCTTGATTCCATACCTTGTTGTCTTGTGCTGATTTCTTGTTGGTATGATGCCAGTGTCCTTGCAGACAGAGTGCCTTGGGACCCCCAAGTGCAATATAACCTTTACATTCCTCTGATGTTTCAAAGCATGGAGGACATATGAGCAAATCATAGTAAATGGTAGAACTGCTTCAGCATGACACCTGCAGACTCTTGAATCATCACTGGTGTGCTCTAGTTTACAGATACTGGTGGCTGACCCAGCCTTGCTTTGTTGTCTTTATAATTGGTGCTTTGGCTGCTTGAGGGACTGCTTTGTGAGACTCATTAGAGGCCTGCTGGTTGGCCGTGGTATCCAAAACTGTATCACTTCATGTAAAAATGTGCTTGACTGAAAAATGTAAATCACTTTTGAGATGAAGTAGAATAGCTGCAAGTGAAATATACTTGCCTAGAATTACAAAACCAAGGGCAAGCCAGTGATGGCTTATATGAAGCCAAATGTGAAAATGTGAAAATTAGTTCTGGTTTCCAACATATCTTCATCCAAAAGAAATAGAGAAACAGACTCAAACAAGTATGTTTTTCATCCTACTTGTGTTGTTGCTTCCCAAGGTGTTATTCTCTTACGAGAGAATGATATGCATACCATAGATGTCAAAACATCAAGCAACTACATCCCCTCCTTGAAGGGGCTGACTACAGTGACTAAAACCAAATTAAAAGTCACAACTACCTTGCCATGTCTATTTGATAATAATTGCTTATATATAGTCAAACTCCATTTCTGTACTGGAAATAAAATGAGACTAATTAACTGTTGCACATCAAGGACTATTCTGGTTGTTATACAAAGCCTATGTAATTTTTCTGCTTTTTTTGATTTCTTGGAACTTTTGGAGTTGTTGCCTCAATAACAGTTATGTCAAGTTTGAAGAACCTGACAGAAATTCTGACAAAAACTTTTTTTTAAAGGGTTGAGAGAGATCATGTATAATTGTTAAATATAAAGCAGGAGCACTGAAAGAAATTAAATTGCTGTACCTGATACCAGCAGAGGGCTGTAGCCAATGTTGACTCTGAAAATGTGAATACTAAATTTAGATCACTGCATCTGCAGGAGATTAGCAAGTAGACACAAAATTGAGATAATGAGTTTATGATTAAAGAAGTAAAAATCACCTTTCCTCAAGAAGGAGCTGTATGAGGGCCTTGAGGAACCCAGTGAAAGTCAATCTGTGTGTGGCCTCCTAAGGTGTCAGTAATGATCTCAACCTCCTTTTGCCTCAGTGCATTACAGACAGGTAGGTATTTGCAACATTTTGTAGTCTATGTACAGTGAGCTGCTCTTTCTTCAAGATCAAGTAGAGTAAAGGACTAGGTAGGCTTCCAGTTCTACTTCCTTAAAATATTTTACTTACAGAGGGAAAAGCTGCTTGATTCTTCAGTAATTGCTTTACATAGGTATGTTGACCAGTTGATAGATTTCATTCACTTCAGATCTCCATCATTTGTACTTTATTAAGTAAATTCCATGTTGTTAAGTCCATTTTTGTCTTTTGGGAAGATGTAAATGGTGTTTTTGAAGGAAATGTAGACGGCTGTGCTTTTGGACTCTTTGTAAGCCTCTCAGCGGGGCTTCTGCTTCTCATTCACACAGAAGGTCATGGTTGTGAAATACCTGTATGTGATGCCCTTTTGAACCTACCCTGTGGGACAAAGGAGGACTGCATGAGTTATCTTCTAGTTTCATTCATGAAATTCTTCCAATAATTTCAATTTTACAGTGACTCTTCATGTGATTTCTAATACTTTCTTCTACTTGTTTTAAGGCCACACTGCATAGAACAAAAAGTGCTGCATCAGTTATTTTATTGATGGATGCTGGGGACCTGCTGGGAACTTGGAGAACAGAATTGATCTTTTTTCTAACTTTCCCTTTGTATCTGTCTTTAAGACTGGCCTCATAAAGTAGGCAACGTCAGTAGCATTGCATGAGCTTCAAACAGACAGAATCATCTTTGTGTTATATTTTCTTTGAACTGTCATCATGTCCTTGCCTCCTCTGTGTTTTTTTCTCGTTGCTTTTTTTGTTTTCTTTTTTTTTCCCTACTCCTTGATTCTCTTTTCTGTCTCGGGCTTTTCATGTTCTTCAACTTCGAGTTAAAATGACCTGTGTGTAATTTGCAATGTGAACACAGAATTTAATTTATATTTGACACTTAATCAAAAGGGAGCAAAGCTCAATGTCAATTTACCACTATTTTGTTGTACAACTCCCAAGATTTGCCTGAATCTGTATGTGTGCTTGTGTTTGAGGGTAGGTTGCTTTTATTTTGTTGCAAATATGCCTTTGGTTTTGGTTTCTTGGGGTGGGGTGTTATTGTGGTTTTTTGTTTGCTTGTTTTGGGGGTTTTTGTTTTGTTTTTTTGTTTGGGTTTTTTTTGTTTGTTTGGTGTGTTTTGTTGTTGTTGGGGTTTTTTTAAGGCATACCAAGAGCTAGGAGCATCACACTCAAAACAAATGAAGGAGTCAGTGTTTTGTGGCTGGTTTAACATACTCTTTCCACTATGGTTTGACTGTATCCCACATAAGAGATCTGGTCCAAGTATTGCCTTATATTGAGGGTAGGTGTGACACTAGTGGCACTGCTGATGTTAGTGGGCTGCAATCTGGCTGCTTTCTTTTGTCTTTAACTGGCTTTGGACCCCAGGCTAAAAGTTGGAAGCATATGCCACATCTTTTTTCAAAGTATAGCCTATGTGCACACACACACACACACACACAGCATGAGTTTGTGTGACAATTACACTGTTTGAGCATTGCCATGGGATACAGCAGTTTGCCATGGCTTCTCTATGTGGAGCATGTGGATGCAACACTCTAGCAGCTCAGGAGCTCTGTAAAAATAGGCGGGGGTTGTCATATTGGGTATTTTGTGACATTTCTCTGGAGGAGGGTTTTGGGTTCAGACTTGTAAAATTTCTGTAAGCCAGTATCACCTCTGTAGTTCCCCACACCTATGTGTTGATTGCCCTGGAGCAGTCAGGCCCACGTCTGAGGTTGTGCACAAGAAAACACCTCGTTGGAAACCTGTGTGCCACCACAGAGGAAGGCTGAGAGAAGCTTGGTTTGTATCCTACAAACTTACACTATAAGATTGCAAGGAAAAGACTAAAGGCAGTAGGAGACAATACAGTGCACTCACTAAAGTACTCTGGGCATCATGGGTGGTGATTTTGCTTTTTAAAAAGTGGAGTTATACAAGTAAATTTCAGATAAGCTTTGAGAAAACATGAGTATTGATATTCCTATACGGTAAGACAGATCTCGCTGTACTTTCGTAGCTCCTTTCATAGAGCTCTGGTATATCACAGAGTTGAAGCACTGATTAAACAGATATCAACTACTTAAAGGATAAACAGTTTTCCTTTCCTAAGGACAAGCTATTCAGAGTCATTAAAATATTTATAAGGATTTGTCTAGTTTTAATACATTCAAGAAAATAATGTTATTTTCAATTGCTTTCGAGGTTGGAGGAGAAACTTTTTTACTGCCTAATTTGATTTTTGTTTTAATGCATTCTTTGTACTTTTTCCCTATAACTTCTATTTGAGTTATGTCATATATTTTAGACAGCTTTTAGCCTTGATTCCACAGTCGCATATAATGAAGACTTTACCACATCTATTAGTAGTTTCTCCTAATGACTAACCACTTTGCTGTTAACAGAGTGTTTTGTAACTTTACTGTGATGATTTGTTTTTTGGTCTGCTTTAGCCATTGTGTCTCATCATCTTAAAAACTTGACTTGTCAGTTGTGAGCAAGTTGCTTTAAAACACTATATTGATTAAATTACCTTGACAGGCTTTCTTTGTTTCTGCTGTTTTACACAAGTGTTGCCTTATTCTCTAGCCCTCATAGCCCTTCTCTGACTCTATCCCAGCCTTGAGACCTGGTATGGTTCCCCAATAGCTCTAAGCAGGATCCCAGGCCCTTTTTTCTTCTCCCCATTGTAACTGTATCATGTCATCTCATTTATCTACAGCATAGTACTGGGTGGTTGTTGGTTTTTTCCTTCACCAGACCTTACTCAGATAATTGGTTGCCTCTGGGATTTGGATAAGCGTTGTGCTACTTTGGGGTTCCTCTAGATGTTTTAATAGATCGTGTGAAAAGATGTGTTTGAAAAAGAAAAAAAAAAAAAAAGGTGATGAGAGTCCCCTACTCCTGAAAAGTAAAATGAGGATTAGTAGAATTGGTAAAACACTCAGATTTCTGTGTAAGTGCTATGTTATCCTAAGCCTCTGTAACTCTCTTTCTCTCCTGTGAGTCTCCCACCACAAGTAACTTTTTTCATATACAATTCTTTAAAAATATAATTATCCTAACAGTGACCTTAGGGTAAGCTGACCCATTGGTTCTGTGCATTTAAAACTATTAAATCTCTGCTAATATATCGACTAGAAATGAATGAAATAATGATGTGGATGAAGCTAAACCAAAGCACACAATTAATTAGATTTCATTTTATATTGTGATGGATTCCTGGAGCTGTGTGGGCACTGACCAAAGATACATTTGCTTTTCTCATGCAGGGTAATTGGATTACTAGGTAGTATGAGTCTTTAATCTTTGCTGATAGAGTGAGATAAATGCCTGCTAAATACACTGAGCAAACAAGAGTAGCTTAGGAAAAGAAGTGCCAAAAAAGTGTTGTGAATATAAAAGCTTAAACAATATTTCTTCTGGTGATGGAGAGGAAAAAGCATTTCTGTTGTCACCTGTCTGCTTAAACATACTGTGACAACAGGGGTAGCTGCTTCTCTGCACACTTTAATAGTGTCTCCTTGTATGCATTGAATTTTGAAATGGTGTGTCTCCTTTTTGTGTCTGCATAAATGTCTTCACTCTTCAGGGAAGGAGTGTTTGAAAATACCTGAAAATTTTTCTCAGTGAGGAACTCTGAAATACAGATTGGAAAAATTGAGGTGTTGGTAGTCATATCTAGGGTAGAAAATGAACACCAGTTTTTCATCCTGTGATCAGGAATGAAAATACAGTGTGTGCTTTGGTAATTTGGAGTGTGTGTTTTATTTTTTAAGGTATTGGAGTATAAAAAGAAATATGACAAAAATATCACTTCTCATTTCTGGTAATTCATCCTACCAATCACCACCCTGAAAAAACTATGCCACTCATCTGTGACTACTCATAGACTTGCATTCAAGCAAAAACAGAGCACGAAAATAGAGAGAAGATTATGGGCTGTGCTGCTTGGTGGGGAAAAATAAACAAATTGCTGTTGTGTTGGTTTGATATTGGAAGCAATTTCCTGTGGAAGACGTTTCCACCTGACCTCTAATTTATGCCCTGCCTGAATATTTAGGCAGAATCTGAACTCTTTTGAGTACTTGAGAAGCATAGGAGGAAGCACAAATGGAATTCCCTGCTGTGGGAAATAACTGAGATCCGAGTGCTTCTGCAGAGCTCCAGGGCTGTCCTACATAGCCAGAGAGGGGCACTTTCAGAGAAGCAACATGCAGCCACCTTTCCTTAAAAACCATCTTAGCTGAGTGTTCAAATCATACATGGTGCTTGGAAAACCCAACCCTCTAAGGAGCAGGTCTGAATGACTAAACAAACAACTTGAATTCCAGTAAGTGTGCAGACTACCTGCAGGAGTATTGATATCCTGATGTCCTGTCCTGAAGGCAACTCTGGGCTGTGAATGAGCTCAAAGGGTTGCTCTCATTATGAGGGGTCAGATCACTGCCAATTACAAATTCAACAGGAATTTATTGTCCAATTCACTTGTTAGAACTTGTTTTAATTGGTACTCTGATTTTTCTCCATTTCAGGGAAACAACTAAGAGCTGACATCCAAATCAGACTTTTCAGACAAACTTCCCCTCTTTCTGGGTTATTTTGTGGCTGTAGGATTCTGGGAGATATGCAAATATATCCCAGACTGTTTCATAAATGCCAGAGAGGTCAATCTTCTTTCCTTGCTGTTTCACAAGAAAGTGATTGATGCTTGGCACTTCTGTATAATAATAAAACATTTCCAAAGTTTATGGTCAATAAATTTGTGTAATAAATAATGCATCCCAATGCTATTATAGTTCATACTTCTACTTCAATAGCTTTGCAGGCTAAGTTAATGTAAGTTTTAGTCATGCTTTTTTTTCATTTTCAAAGAGCAAAGACTTTGAAATTCCTTTTAAGCCTAGTGCATGTTAAGGTTAGTGTCTCCTTCAACTAATGATTTCTGCTGGAGTCAAAACTATGATTTTAATTTGAATTTTCTATGAGTGTCTGCAGAATGGTGTGGTCTGTGGCTTTCAGTGTCAAATATTCTCATGTTGTTTTTTGTTCTGGTCACTTCTGAATACACCTGTATTTTTTTAGTGAAGTATCCTGCAAAATGGGCTTTCTAATCAGATATCTTTCATGTAGTGTTTTGACATATATAATCTAACCCAAAGAGCAGTTCAATCAACAGATAATTCTTCACTGTCTCTACCAATATTTGAATATGGATTTGTACTGAGAACTGTGCAGGTTCCTAATTGTTCATGTGAGGGATATAAGTAGAGGTTGGAGACCAGATTAATGATTTTCAGTCATAGAAATCCCTAGCTGTTCCAGAATCACATTTCAGCCAGCTTTAGAAATTAGATTAAAAGTTTTTAACAGCCTTTGTTTTCCCTTTAAAACCTCATATCAGGTTTTTTGATGTGTTAGGCCACTTTTTGTCTTTGCTGTTTTCCATGAAACTATGACAGTTAGGCACCAACTCAGTTGCCAAAGTGTAAATACAGAGAGAGTGGCATAGCCAGGCTCCAGTGAACACTGCAGAAGGGGAGCAGTTACTCTCTAATCTGTGCTATTTTCACCTGAGCACTTCAAGGGATCTGCAATAGCACTATATCTACCAGTGTGTGGACAACTGATATATTCATGTTTGCTTTTGCTACCTTTTGAAAATGTGAGAAAAGAAATAAAAGATATTCTGATTGGGAAATGCCCTGAATTTCCTTTTATAATTAATTTAAAATTGATCAGGTTTTGGGGTAGTTATTGTTGATTTTACCCCTCTTCTCTCACAAAACTGAAACTGTTGAACGTAACGAACGTGGCCAGTCTTCACGAACGAAGATCCGGGAAAGGTCTTTTTACCTTTCAAGCCTGCGCAATGGATTTTTTAGGTGAGACACAGCCTGCGC
>JAWWLV010000183.1:13766070-13836067 GCA_035041135.1 Platyrinchus mystaceus | reverse complement strand
GGGGTTTTGCATCTCAAAGAAGCCGGGTGCTGCCTGTTAGCTCTCTAAGGCTCTGTGGTTCCTGCCAGAGGCAGCAGTTACTAATCCATTTACATTTGGGAGCTGTTGCCTTTCATGGGCACTTCAGTTGGGGTCCAAGGGATCTCACCTTCTTTGTTCCTTGCTGTGGCTGACCATCGGGATTCCTCTCTTTCCAAAAAATTGAAGAATGACATGATGTCACTCCTTAGCAAGAGTTAATGGCAGAGAGAATTTAAATGCCATATTTGTGGGGCATCGCTCAGTATGAACATGGTACCTTAGGTCAGCATTAGCTCAGTGACCCTGCTTTTGTAAATCACTTCTCCTTTCTCCACAGTAACCTCAATGTATGCTTTTAAAGTCAAATGATATTGGAATGCCTAACATTATCTCTGTGTTTTTTTTCTCTACACTGGTTATCTCAGCTCTTCTCTTGTGTGATCTCAGTGAATGACTTGGTGGGTTAGATCTGCATGACGGTGGAGATGCCTTCCCAGGGGTATGCCCTATTCACCTGACTGTGCCCCTGTTAAATGTGTAATCCTTTGTTTCTGACAAATTAATCTCTTTTGTTTGTAAGCACTAACCATGACATTACAAGCAGAGGATTATGTTTGCATGCAGTGAAGAAGTAGCAGAGGAACATCACTTTAAACACTCTTTGACGTTCCTGTTTCTTGTGTGTCTTAGTAATAAAGATAAATGGAAGGGTGAAAAATGAAAATCTCTAAGATTAATATAAGCTGGAACATCCAAGGTGCATTTTAAAAGCCCCATAAAGTCTTCTTTCTGCCATGTAAAACCATTAAGTAAATGAATACTGCTTCTTTGAAAATCTGGTTATGAATGTCTTACTGAAAGAGATTTTGGACTTTGAAGGAACTTTTAGATAAAATGCACATGTTTGAGTCTAGAATGAGAAAGTGGATATAACATTTATTGGCTTGGTTTTTGTCAGTGGTCAGCCAGACTGACATGGACACCTGTCTGCTGGCAGGGTACCTCCTTCCCTGTCAGCTCAGCAGGCATATGACCTGGTGTGGTTGGGGACATTGGCCAGATTCAGAGCACTTCCTCACATCTTTCTCTTCTTTTCATCACTTTGCCTCCAAATTGTGCCTGTCAACATGCATTTAGTGTTAAACTTGGCTCAAGCGTGGCTCCCCACAGGGTTAAGGCCATGGTTTGTGACACAGAGGCAGGTGAGGAGCCTCAGATGTCCGCTCCAGTTTGTGCCACTGAAGGCAGCTAAAGCCTGGCCCCAGACAGTCTGTATTCTCCTGCTCCTCTCTCCTCTCCTGTGCTTTTTTAAGGTAGGAAGATTAGCAGGATTTTCTGCAAGATGTTTGGTGATCCTATTCCCATTTCTGCAATTCTCATGAACTCCTTGAAAGCCCTCCTTTGTCCTGCAGCCTCTGGCAGCAGTTCATGGAGTGGGAGAGTCCCTTGCAGTCAGACTTACCATCTTAGATAGAAGTTTTATAAGAGTAGAGTGTTCAGGCCACTCTATATCTATATATTCAGATATCTTTAACTATTTTCTTTAAGTGTAGTGGTGCACTACTTGTGTCCTTGATGGTGTAGTACCCAGAATTCAGACTATAATGTGGTGCAGCATGACACAAATATTAGTAATTTTTCATCGCTGGCCTTTTCTTTCTAGCCCTTTTGTTAAATCCCAGCTGAATCATCCCAAACAAATAAACAAACAAAAAGAAAAAGGATTATGCTACATTTTATAGTAAAACACATATATTTTTATGAAAGACAAAATATTAAATAGGCATAGGCAGCATCTAATTGGTAAAAATATTTGTCCTTGGATATAGCTAGTTACATTAAATAGTAAGGGTGGAATACTTAAACTGAAGGAGAGAATTCCTGCTGCTGATCCCAATGAAGTGTCTATAATGACTGATACAGTCAGCGAGTACAGTGGAAAACTAATTCCATTCAACTGCCTGTTTGAAATAATTTCTAAAATTTTCTAAAACATCCAGTATTTTGGATGGCATATTTCTACAAAACTTTGGAAAAATTCTTGTACTATATTTTAAGATTCATTTTAATTAATACCTGCTTTTGTTATAAAAGCCTTTGTCTTCAAGAAGCCGAAGAGAGAAAAAGAACAACTGCAGATTGTAAATATTTTTGTAATGGTATGGTGCGTTACTAAATACAAGTTTTTTTCTAATAGATATTTTGATTGTTAAAAATACAAATTGTTTGATTAATTATAAATTATAATTTGATTTATAAGATGGTGTTACATATTAAATAATGCCAGATGGTGCCATTAGGGCATTAGCTTTCCGTAATAGATTCTGGATGACAAGGGAATTAAAAGGGGACAGAGTCCATGTACCAAATTAAACAAGCAGTGAAAACTCTGTCAGAATAACAATAGTTTCCAACATATTTCTCTCTCTCTTTCCCTCCCTCTCTTTTTAAATATAAATATTAAAAAAAAACACACCAAAACCTACTTTTTTTTTGTTATGCTTTTAGCATTTATGATTGCAGCAGGACTCCAGAGGCAATAAAGCCTGGATTAAATTTTCAATAACTTCATGTGCTTTATAAGCTTCCTTTAATACATTTGCATTGGTTAGTAAAATATCTATTGCTGTGTACCACCATTTGAAAAATGCTTCTGGATTTAGAGCAGCAAGCTTTGCTCCTTGTACTACTCCTGGGTAACACAAACCCCTGTCCCCACCTTAGTACACTGAGGTACATCATTGCTTTAAAGTGCAGTTGTTCTTCCTATGCAGATTTTAATGATGTGCTAAATTGACTTATAAATAGGAGTTACAGGGACCAAAATACACACTTATACACAGAAAGCTCCAAGTAGTACTAGAGTGAATGAAAAAATCTTCTTTTCCCAAAGGCATGAGGGGTGTAAAAGAGTAGAGTATGCAAATACATAGATTAAAATTTCAGTTGCATAGGCATTGTTAACAGTAAATTATAGGGGTGTTTAGTATAATCTTCAATGTTGATTTTTTAATAGGAGTGTTAAAGTCATGTGAGAAAGGGGATTCTATTTCAGACCTCAGTCTCTCTTCTCCTACCCCTCAATTCTGACTTCATGTCTCTTCAGCATTAATTAAACATCTATGACTGCCTATGCTTTTCTTTGCCATGGTTAGTTCCACTGTGTCTGACTTCTTAAAGGGATATTCTGGAATAATCTAAAACATGCATCTTATAATGGCAAATTTTATGCTGAATGGTATTCATTATAAGTTTGCTTGTTCTTTGTCCAGTGATCTATTACCTTTCTGCAAGCAGTGTGTGCTGATGCAGTAATGTCCTCCAGAGCATTATGTTTGCAGCTGCCCCAACAGGTATATTTTAATATGCTTCTAGTTTTAAGTTTGGTGTCCTTATTTGGTATAATTTTTTAATATCTACAGAGACTTTCCTTTTCCATCTGGAGGTACATGGATGCTTCCATCCCTGGAATTCAGAGAGGATGCATGAGACTGAAAGCTCTGTAAAATAATCCTTGTTATGATCTGCAATAAGTATCTACAGAGCCTGAGAAAGACTTTAGGCTTAGCAAGTGCCTCTTTCCTCTGGGAGCTGTGTTTCTTCCTATATGCATCTTTTTCTGTGAAGAGAACAGTGAAATAGTAAGGCTATCTTTCTTGATGTCAACCTCATGTATTTTATTTTGAAGTGTCTGATTCAAGAGCACCAATTTTTTTTCTTGTACTCTTGATGTTCTTGTGTTGATATATCATCTTTCTATTGTAAAATGACTGATGACTTCAGGCTCTGCCTAACACACAATGTTTATAAATGGATCAGAAAAGCAACATTGCATGTATTTGCATGAGAAGATAAAGTAATGAAGTTGAACCAATTTTATCTCTGAAATTCCCTATTCAAAATACAGTGGTCTTCAATTTAAGATGATGCAAAAAGTGTTGAGCCTGGAATTCTTGTCTTAAACTTTGAATTTCCACTGTGGGTGAGTCCAGTATTTCCAAATTTGTTTTGGTACTGAATAAACTGAAAAATTATGTTATCATACAATGTATGAAGGAAGTTTTACCTGAGTAAGCTGTCTTGTCCTCATAAGGTTCAAACATTTTACTTCAATGTTTTGTTTTGACATTTACATTATAATTAGTTTTAATTCAGTAAACAGTCCATTTAAAGATGAAATGAAGAACTACACTCACTGAAAAATTCCTGTAATTCCATTGCAGATACAGAAAAAAGTGATCTCTATTTCAGTTACAAAATTACAGTATTTCTGAAGAATTTACTGATGCAAAACACTTTTGTTTTCCATGCATTTTGAAAAAATATATGCTTGCAAGTTGTTAAGTGCTGGTTTTCATTTAGTATCCAGAATGCACAGAAGTCATGTATGTCTATTTTGGCCCTGTGTACCACAGAGAGTAGCAAGAACTCTCTGAATCTCCCGAATTTCACACAACATAATTTTTAACAACTTTAAAGATCAATAGATTTTACAAATTACTTCTGATTCTGCTAATCTTCAAGTAAAGACAACAAATTTCAACTTTTAGCTGGAAGGTGTCGTCAACCTCAAATTGTGTTTTGGTCACATCTGATAAGAATCTTATAAGATCTTATTTGATTTAGATTGGAGACAGAAGTTGCTCTCAGAAGATTTCAGAAGCATGTGTGTATGTACTTGTATATATGGTTTAATATATATAACTTAGGTAATTGGTACTTTGAAACAATCCTTTCACAAAAAAAACACCCCACTATACACCTCAGCAAAGAATGATGGTGTTTATCATGTAATAAGAAGTTGAACCCATAGTTTCCTTCCCTCTTGGAGTCTCATACATGTGATTTCCTTGTGAACTACTCTCTTTCCTTCTTCAGCTTTCTGCCTCTAATTTTATGAGGTGTAGGGTCTCTGTGACTTTTAAAAAAACATCTCTATACTTAAAGGATTATGATTCAGCTAAAAAAAATATATAAGCAGGAAAATGTAACCAATATTAGTGACCCACCATTTGATATTCTGATCCTGACCTACATTACTGAAGGGATGTTCCTGCTCGATTGAAGCTGGACTGCTCGAGACACAGTAGGAAATAGGTTAACATCTGCCTTGCAGTTCAGAGGGACTCGAGCCTTTGATTTGCCTCCTCCTGGGTGCGCGGTTATATCTCTGCAGAACAGGGAGTCCATATAGCAGAGGCTGACATAGGTCAGCAAGATAAAATGGACTGGAAAAGACCTGGTATAATGCTTGAGTGTTTTCTGTTGGTCTTTGAAGGCTACTGAAGAGGTAAGGTGTAAGAATAGGGAAGTAATCAGGATAGGGAGTATGAGAAGAATTCAATGCAAAAGCAGACTGAAAGCATTGGAGAAGTAAAAAAAAAAAAAAAGAAAAACTGGGAGACAACAACAGATTTCCAAAGGAAGGTTACCCAGTTGCTCATGTTTCCATTTTCTTGTATTATTTTATCAAGGAATAATTAAACTCTCCAGAAACATATTAAAACAGACTAAAGGAAATGTGTGTCTTCTGGGCTTTTTAAATTATATTAAGCATTGTGCAGTAAACTTATGAAATGCTATCCTGAAAGGGGGGATGGAAGGAAGGAAGCTTTTATATGAATCATTCGAACCAGTTACTTATTAGACAAATCTCTCTCAAAAAGTTCAGCTTCTTAGTTTTCATGACTAATCTTTTAGTCAGCATAGATTAAGAAGATGGTTTTCTCTAAGCCTTAGAGGTACCTTTTATAAAAGTGTCTACGAAGTACACCAGTCTGGCTCCCATTGAGGAAGACTAACAATCCCATTTGCAGCTGCTTTTTGTATATCACAACTAATAAAGTTTACAAGGAATTTTCCACCATGCAATTACTTTCAAAACCTATTCCAGAAAGTGTCCTTTTAGGAAAGGAGAATTCAAGACAATTTCTTCTACATTAAAAAAAAAAAAAAAAAAAAATAAAAATAATTAAATAAAATAACACAAAACACCCCAAAAGAAAACAAAAAGCAAAACAAAACCAGCCAACCAACCAAAAAAAAAAAAACCACCCCCTACAAAAAAACCACCAAAACCAGACAAAAAGACCCCAACACCCAAATAAAGCGAAAACCTGTTGAAATTAATTTATTATTTTGACTTCTCATATTTAGCAGTTTAAAATATCAAACACACTGAAAACAGCCTAGCATTGTTAGTTACTCTGGTCTTTATTGTTCTTATTTTTGATACTGTCAGTCATCATATACATGAAATCAGGGGCATGTTTCACATTGCCAGTTCTATAAACAACAAGAAAATCTATATTCCACAGGCATGCATTTGAGAGGCAGGTAAGCTGCAAGCTAGTAAGAAGCTGGGAGAACAGAGAATTCTACTCTGATGTAGAGTTTGCCTGTTTTTTCCTTACATGCATATCAAATGTAGAGGTGAAACACCCCTGAATAGGTTTGCTCAAGTATATAACTCGGTATATAACTCTATTGAGAGTGTTGTTCTTATACAAAGATTGATGTAGAGTAGGACTTTAGAACAGATCTTCAACAAAACACAAAAGATTGTTGAAATAAATGTACAATTAATTTAACTTGTGTTTTTAACACACACAATGCTAGGCATAATTTTTTTTAACCTCCCCTGCTTTTTCCCCTCTATTCATTGCACATTTAAATTCATTAAGGAAAAAAAATTAGAAAAAAGATTCCTGGTAGTTATTTTTATGATCAAATACCTTTTCCAATTAGTCTTGGCACCTCACTATAATCACGATGAATGTTATTAATTCAGCAGTGTACATCCTATTAAGAGTTTCATCATACCAGTGTGTTCAGGAACTTAATGGCTTTTGCATATTAATGTTGCAGCCTGTGGTCTTGTGTCCATTAGTACTGTGCCTTATCATGGTTTTGCATTCATACATATATGTACAAACATAGTAACATATGTTGCTTACACACAAATCCCAGTTAAGTGAATGCAAGGCTATGAAACAGTATTTGGAATTTCCTTAAGCAATTCCTTTAATATTATTGCACATTTGAAATGTTGTCCACATAACAAAGGATGTAATGAGATTATAAATCAGTAGGATGCCAGTACAACAAGTACAAGACAACAGTAGTAGTGTTTGCAGGCATGGTGCACAGGCAGTGCACGTGCATCTTTGAGGTCATCATAAAATTACACATTATACCTGCACTATTACTGTGAGGATATTTTGAATAAAAGAGTGATTCAAAAATGGAGACAAGGGATTTTTTGAGACGTTTTGAAGCTTTGCACTGATTTGTGGGACAAAAATTTTGGTACCTACTGGGTTATAACAGTCAGTCAGACAGTCGGCCTTGCTTTCTGTTGACAGCAAAAGAATTAAGAAAATGTTGGAAGTATCTAGTCTTCAGAGGAGCTAAAATCTTGGCATAAACTACATTATTATTATTATTATTGTTATTATTGTTATTATTATTATTATCATTATTATTATTATTACTATTATTGGAGGCCTAATCTAAGATTAGTTTTTGTACTCTGAATTTCTGAGGGTACAAGGGTAAGGAAAGACCTTTTTTATCATTTACTCTTACTCCCATCTCTATAATACTAATGGTAGTCCTTAGTTCATTTTCTCCCAGTAAACCTATAGCTTCTCTTCAACCTTCTTGGAAGACAATCTAGACATACTTTTGAAATTTAAGTGATGGTCAGTCAATCTATCACAATTTAATTTGCACCATTAATAACCCCCAGTATTTAAGTCTGTACCTTAGAATTGTCTCCAATTTTTCTCCTCTGCTATCCTGTATTTTTTTAACGTAGTCAATTTTCCTTCTATTTTTGAATGATAAATATCTGGAACATCTCCTTCAAACTTCTGCTCCACCAAAGCTTTTGAGTGCTCCTGGTGCTTTGGCACCCCTCAAGAGCACTCCTTTTTGCACATCTTACTAAAATATACCAGCACATACCGAAATCTTGACCTGGACCTGACACTTCTTCTAAATCATTCAGTGTCACCCTTGCACGACTCTGAAGCCCTTGCAGAGACAGATGCAGACATAACACTCCCTTTTGTGCTCTTTCTTATAAAAAAACCCTAGAAAGGCAGTATGTCCTGATAATGCTACTGCTGAGAATCCCCGAGTGCTGGGCAGGCCTTTAACTTGGAGGGAATGGTCCTATTGCTTCAAACCTGAGCTCTTCCCCTGTCTTCCAAAAGGAACACTACAGAAGATCTATTTAGGTATTATGCCCTCATCAGAAAGCACATTTAGAGCTGAGCAATGAAATAGTCCTTGCATCACTAATTAAAATTCAGTGGTGAGGTTGCTTAATTACTCCCTCCACTGAAAATTCTTACTTTACTTTTCACATTTATTCTGGTAATAATGCATTGAAGAGCTCATCAGCCTCTGAAGGAAGGCAACAATTTTTCTCATGTACATAATCATTAAACTGACAAAAAGGCACAGCACTATACAGTTATCAGTATTAGCACTGCAGACCCTTCAGTATTAAAATTCTTTGCAGCAGAGGATTAAGTGCATAAGGGGGTGGGGGATGCAGGGGAAAATGGTGGGAAATAACCAAGTTTGAGATCCTTCCCTTTTCTGTCCTAGCAGACACCTCAAATCAATTCATATTGAAATTCCTTCTTCCTGTACAAAAGCAAGATAATTGAGTGCATTTGATTCTGTAAAAAATTAATGACCTTATTTGCTTTTTTTTTTGTGGCTTAGACTAAAATGCTTTTCTTTTTTTCCTTTTTTTTTTTAATTCATGTTTGTAAGATCTTAAAGCTGATATATGAGTATAACTGCCTGCTGCACACTGCTTTCAAAACCAATCACCAGCTCTGCCAGTGAAATAAGTGGGGTAAAGGGGAGAATTCCCAAATTGTTGAAACTTAACATGGGTAAAATAACTGGTTTGCAGCTCCTCAGCCATCTTCTCTGACTTCAGAAATTCAGAGTGAAGAATGGAGACCACAAAATTTGACAAGAATAACCTTCCCATTCATAGTCTTCCTCTGTAAGCTATATAAATGTGTATGATCAGGTGAAGTTTTCAGGATCCTTGCTGTATTGGGGAGAAGCACAACCGCAACAACTGAAAATAAAAAATACTTGCAGCTATTTATTGTTGATGAATGCAATATCTCATGACAGAAGTAGGATAATGTGCATTTTGAAAGCCTGGTTTAGTAGTTTTGAAGCAAACAAGTGGAAGTTAATAATAAGGTAAAAATTGCATTTAATACTAAGGTTATGAGATAAAATAAAAGGGGAAAAGAATCTGTTTTTCATTCACTGTGCTGGGAAACTGAGAGAATTCCTAAGCTGCTATTACAAGAAACAATGTATTTTGGAGTTGAAGATCAATTATCACAATTAACTCTAAGGGAAATCCATGTTCCATATCACATTTTGGTCATGGCATGCCAAGTTCCAGCTTTCAGTTTTCATTCTGAAAAGTGTGAATTAACACCAAGTAGGGGGTTTTTTTGTTGTCTCTGGCTGGATCTGGCTCCCCAATAGGCAGAGTTTTAGCTCTGGCTTTGTACGGCCAGGGTAGCAATAGCACAAAATATGATTGCAGCTCAGACAAACAATTTTTCCCATTACTAACCAAGAAACTTCATTGTATTACAAACTTCAGCATTTGTAATGGGTTACAGGAGGATTCAATTTCAGGTAATGGAAGATATACTTTGTTTTGGTACCTCCAATTACTCTTCATTACATTGAAGCCTGTCAGAGTCACTATTGGAAGAATCTTCTGAGAGGGGCTGGTGGTAGCTTCACCACTTTGAATTATTTAAAAACAGTCTCATTCTTCAGGCAAAAGTCATTGGGTCTAATGAGGTACTAAAGCAACATATTATGGGTGCTAAAGACCAAACTTAAATGATCACTCTCACGTCTCTTTGTCTGGTACTCTGAGTTACAAAGGTACATTAAATGGAACTGAGGAAAGCAGCATACTCAAGGGCATGGCTTCAGATGAGGACTTGGATAACTCACGCCCAGCAGAACATACAATTCAGAATAATATTTTCATCTAGGGAGATGACTTGTCTGAAAATGAATATTGTGCTGGATATGTCATATAGCAATTATGCAGTCCTTTATGTTTTCAAATCAAGAGATTTTAAAATTTAACTGTTTGCTATTCTTAACATTTTTAAAATTTTTTTTGGGGGTAAAACAAATGAAAACCGTTTTTCCCGAATTATATGCTGGTGCAGCAAACTAAACAAGCATAGGAGTCATTCAATGAATGTCACAGTGTAGTTGGTTATTTCTATTCAAAAATTATATATAGCAGCTCCCGTCCCAACTCCTGGCTGGGGTTAAAGAGCTTTCAGGGGTTCCAAACTCTAATTTGTTGTGCTGGGTAACCATGGATCTCAAGAATTATTATACTCTGTGGGATTTGCTACGGTGTAATCTTCTTGCTAAAAGATGCTTTCTCTTTTTATGTCTCTCACTAAGCACTACTCAGAATGCAATAAGGATTTGTATTTTCTTGCTCGCTTTCTTGAAAACAAAAAAAAGAGGAAAGCAAAAAAGAAAAACTCCACCACCTCTCCTCCCAAACATACACAAAACAAAGAGCCAAAATAACCTTGTGATGAAAGCCAGCCTATTTGCAGTGACAAAATACAGCTGATTAATAAGGATGTGATTGTCTTTCATACTTTCCACCTACAGGTGTCAATGATTGGCATGCAAAGTTTTTTCAGACTGGAAAGAGGCCACCCTCTGAAACTATATTGAAATATTTGATTTCAAAGGATGGTGGTGTAATCAGTTACCTCTCAAAATGAAATAAATGGAATTGACATTGTTCTTGCACTCTGATGTCTTTGTAACAAAAAGAAATATTTATGGCTGTGTTTCCAGAATAGCACCATTCATAAAAGCTCCATTTGGGAAATCATTTGTTGGAAGGATACTGAAAATGCAAGGTGTAAGTGAGCAAGAAAATCACAGCTCAGATGACAAAAAATGTATCGGTATCTTTTTAATTTTTTTTTTTTGTAACAGTGGGATATTATTACCTTTTCTGTGTCATTTATGGACCAAGAAATATGTCACTAAAATTTTTAGCTATTGAGTTAGCTTTGAGAAAATCCCTGTGACTGAAGAGTAGGAAGGAAACACCAGCTCAGCTGGTGAAATTGTGTCATAGTCAGGAGTGCCTGAAGCTGGAGATATGATGCTCCCTCTCTCGTATTAATTTTTTTCATTCAATATTGAACATATCATCCACACTCATGAAGAGAATGGAGAGAAATTTCCTTAGTAGAGTATAGGTTGCATCATAAGTCCAAGAAAGAAAGGTATAGCCCAGAGAACACCACATTCTGATTAGGAAAATATTCTGCTTGATCAGTAAGGAGTTACTGAAAAATTAATGTCTGCAGAAGATCTGAGGGCTTCAGTGCAATAAACAGATGTAGCAGTAATATGTAAAGACCTCTTCTAAGTTAATTAAGCTCTAAGACTCCTACTCTTGCAAGCAAAATCTATAGGATCTGAGCTATATACTTGTCCACATTTTAGAGTAAAGCAAAAATATTAAAAACAACTGCTTGAGATGTTTCTTTTTTTTTTTCTTGAGAACATGTGAGACAAAATGCTCTGTATCTATTTGTAGTGAGAAGTAATGAACTTCTCAACTGATGAAGCTTGAACAGTGACTTTGTGCCACCCCAGCAGAGCTGATGAGCCCAGTGAAGCTCTAACTTAGTGCAGATCTCAAAGCTGCCAAGTATGCCAAGCAAGGAGAAGAAATAATAAAGGCAAATTTCCATGCATTTGGTTCTCGTGTACAACTTTTCCAGACCCTAGTAAGTCTTGAGCTCTAATTAACTATTTTTCGGCACATGGGCTATTTTCAATATCTGTTTTCCTGTCCTGCTGTCAACTATTAATGTTTGAATTACCAGTTCATTTTTGAGGGGTTGGGACTTTTTATGGTTTTGGGTTTTTTTCTTCTGAGATAATGGTAGAATTCTTTCTCCTTTAACTTGCTACTGTTTATTTTCATATCAGAACTCCTGCTGTCAAATCTGATTGATAGTTGCCAAAGAGCTAAAAAAAGTGGTTAGAGAAACACATGCACAGACAGTATTGATAACATTTTCTGAGGAAATAGGGCTGAACAATTGGTTATGGTTCCTGGATATCTTGACCATCAGATGCTCAGAAATGTTTTAGCCATTAAAGCAGCATGTCAGAATAGAGATGGAGCGATTGAGCTGATTTCAAATCATCAACCTCTGAAATTAATTTTCTTCTTTTATTTCCTTTCAAAAAAAAAAAAAGAAAATAGTGTGGTTAGGATGCAGGAGTGAGATGTTCAAAACTATTCACAATAGTAGCTTTGAAGCTCAAAATGGGGAAAATACACAAAAAAATATTATTGCAAATGCTCACATTCCTTCCCTTAATCCTTCCATATCACATTCCTTTCCTGTAAAAGGGAAAATCCCCCTAAACTGTACAATATCTGTGTGTCTGTCTGTGTGTGTGTTATAATCCGATTTCTCTTGTGATTGTAGTTTATTGACTTAAAGTTCACACTGATTCCCAGACACCAAATGTTTTACTGGGTCACCAGCTGGGTCTGCAGTTTTATAAGCTATCTTGTTGCCAGGCTGCTCTCAGTAGACATAGCACTGTTGGGTGTGAGGTTATAAGGATGAAATAGAGAAAAGAAGTTAATAGTAGAGGAGTAAAGAAAGGGAGAAGGTAGAGTGGAATGGGGCAGGTGGTTAAGTGGAAGATGCTGGTTTTTGTGGGTTTTGTACAGTGCTCTGCACAGTGTGGTTTCCCTGAACCCAAACAATGCACCAATATAGGGTTACAGCTTCAGCTAGATTGTCACCCTCCTGTAACGTTGAATACTGCTATTGTTCCTTCCTTCTGTCTATTTACTTGTTGGATAAATTTCCTTTATGTATTATAAGCATGCGACATTATTTTTTAGGCTGAATCCCTTTGTATCTTATTTTGCTCTTCTTCACAGGGTATTTGCTATTTCTTTCTTGAGTGGTGTTTGCAGCTTCTCCTAAATTTAAATTATCTATGAATTTAAATAACATGAAGTTTGTTACTTCTGGAATGTAAATTATTACATTAAACAATGTAGATAGATCCTTTCAATTTTCTGCATTACATTATATTAAAGCACAGTGGTAATTAGTTAATGAACCTTTTTAATGAACCATTCATTCTTAGACAAGATCTGAAAATTAACATCAGTGCAGAGCACTGCACATTAGCTTGGCTCAGTCTCTGCTTAGTTAAAGATGACAAAATGCAAACACTGAATCACTGAAGTCTGCTGAATCCATGTGAAGGGATTACTTGAAGAAAATAACCTCCCTGATACAGAGACCACACCATATCTCACCACAGATAAAAGAAGAAGGTATCATTTTGTACTTTCTTTGGTGAGGATTTCACCAGGTTTAGTCACAAATTAGACTCCTATAAAGTAGGGAGAACGATTGGCAAGACTTTATTCTGTTTATTTTCTCATTTTTCCTTTGAAACTCCTTTTGATTCCACCAATATAAAGAACAGGCAGAAACATCAAATTAAATGTTTGGAATGGGAGGATCAAAAAAATCTTGTCAGGTTGCAGGACAGAAGAGAAATTATTTGAAAAGTCAAGATGTTCATGTCATGTTATCTCCTGTTCATCCCCTAGACAACGGTAAAGGGTTTGCTAAGAGCTGTGGAAGAATATGGAGGTCTGGTTTAGTAAACAAGCAGTAGTTCAGGTTTTTAAGAGCTTTAACCTCACAGCAATCTTGTGCCACTGCAAAACTGAGACACAAAGACATGAAGTGATTTGGCTATGGTTGCAACAAGTAAAAGATCCCTCACCACTGGTTCTCTGCATCCCTTTTTTTTTAATCAACTAATCCCATACATGGTTGGAGATTAAATATATCCCATTTTCTTCATAAAAGAAGAAACACATTGAGACTTTTCTGAACCAGATGGCTTTGTTTACAGGTGAGTGACAACTTTGTTTCTCCTAGCTTGAGCTGAGAGGAAGTAATTTTCAAGATTATTTCTTGAAAAGGGTTACGCTGTTGATCCCTTTAGAAGTATCTCGTATAATCCATTTTTAAAGAAAAAAACTAGGTTGCCCATTCAATTCCATCTACAAAAAGAATATATTTGCATTCAGACAGTCTTTTTTGTTTGTATTTTAACATAAATATTACAAACACGTAATATCCAGACTGACAAATGTTATAGTTTTTCTATGATATATTTTGATGTTATGTCTACAACTTCAAAGCATTCACTCCTTGAATTATTTGTAAAGAAAGAAATGTATGGTAACAGCCCATCATCTGTTTGTGTAACTCCCTCATGGTCTGTTGTAGTGATGCACAGGATGTGTTGTGTATGAAATATTTCTTCGTCACACTGGCAAGGAGATCTGAAATGGATGGAGATCTGTGTGAGAAGGGCATTTCATTCTATGACCTGTGAAACAATACTCTCTCTTTGTCCAAAATTGTTTTTAAAAATCCTGGGGGAATGTCAACAGTGACTTTTGAAAATTATGCTATCTATGAAGCTTGCCTTTTAGTTGCATTTTATGAAATAAGAGAGAACAATCTGGGAAAATTACCCAGACACTTTGGTGCCTATTTCCAGTTGAAATTTGGATGGTTTTGTTTTTATTGAAAATTCCATCTGATCTTGTCAAATTTGTCTTTTAAAACCAACAAGAGACAACAAATTACATTACTAGTCATGGTGAATGAAACTGAAATGACTCATTTTTTTCCATATTTAGGTCCCAGGCAATTCCTATCTCTGCTTTCTAGCTTGTTTTCTCCAGTGTCTTCTGGTGAGTACCCCATTGATTACACACCAAGACTCTCATGGCAACAACCAACCAAACCTTTATGGACACGCTGAAAGTGCTTTTCCTTCAGTGTCATATCTTTCCTTCTTGGTTTTTTTTTTTTTTTTTTTTTGTTGTTGTTGTTGTTGTTGTTGTTGTTTTGGTTTTTTGTTTGTTTTGGGGTTTTGTTTGTTTGGGTTTTTGTTTTGGTTTGGTTTTTGTTGTTTTTGGTGGTGGTGGTGGTGGTGGTTTTGTTTGGTTTTTTTTCAATTTTCTTAGACCAGCTGAGATAATTCTGGCAAACCAAAGCTGAATCTGTTTATTGTCAAAAGATGTCCAAGTAGAATACTTTAACTGAAGTAAGATGAATTATGTTAAAAGGTCTATTGCTCACTAGAGGATCTGAGAGTCCCAAAGTATAATGAAATTTCTTGCCTGAACTTCAGGAGTGTTTCCCCTCAATGTACCTTTTTCTTCAATTTTTTTTCTTTGCCTGTTTAATTGCTTCCTCTGTATTTCTGCTCTGTGGGAGAGTTAGAGTGATTCTGAAACAGGAGGATGTCATATTTATTCTGTAGGCATTAAGAGTTCTAATTACTCCCTGGCGATTCTCATACACAAAGCATTTTATTTACGATGCTTTTTCTTAAATGATTAAACATGTATTGGTTAAATGTTTGCTAAACATAAGGGCATCTCATACTTGATGCTGCTTCTCAGTAGGAAAATAAGAATAAGGAAATACTAGGTGGCTGTTACAGGAAAGTCTTTCCCAATAGACAGTAGGTATTTATCATAAAGATACAGGCTGTCCTGTTTTTAAAAATATATGTCTAATTATACCACAATTTTTTTTTAATGTGTAGTTCCACCTAAATGGCTTTCTTTTTGTTGCTGTTGTTTATGATTGTTCCTGTTTCACATCTGTCTGCTCTTCATCACATAAATAAAACTTTTTGAGGTTTGACTTTGTAAAAATATATCTCAGGTAGCTCATTAGAGTCACTGCTTTGTTTCTAAATTGGCAACAACATTTCTTTTAAAAGTTCTTACCTTCAGCATTCTGGAGATCAAATGAAGTGTGTGCAAAGAAAACCAAACCGAAGGACACAGAGTGGAAGTTAAACAGGGAAAAGCCCTGAGTGGCTGCCCTAGCAATGTGGGCATCATAAAAGTTGTCTCTGCATTTTCAATTTGTTTTGGGACCCATCTTTGCCTACTGCTTTTTCTCCCTTCTTCCCTTATTTCATATTGACTCTTGGGATTCCCTTTATTTAATTTGTTCTTCTCTTAATTGACATTTTTTCCCTTCTCCCTTCACAACTCTGCTTTCTTGCCAGCTTCCTTCTCCTTTTCACACACAGGCTGCACGATGAGATTACTCATCTTGTTCTGTTTCACAGCATTTTCAGCTATTTATTTCCTATTTGCAAGCCACCATCGGTGGGAGAGGTGGCACTGGCATCTGATGCAAAAATCTGCACCTGCATATCAGCTCCCATCTCCTGTTTAAAAAACGGTTGTCAAAAGCCTTGAATGATACTCTATGTGTGTGTGTGTGTGCTGGCACAAGAGGTACACTGGGAAGAGCTGGTAGAAAAGCATGGTAGAGGTGGGCATTTTTAGGGGCGAAATGGGTGCTGACTACTCAGGCAAGCCCTTATTCCAACACTCAAGCTGTCAGTTGAATCTCTCCCTCCACCCTTGGCATGTTTGTCATATTCTGAATTTTTGGTAGCTTGTTCCACGTTCTCAGTATGAAATACATGCACATCCTAAAATGATGTTACTTTAATCTTGACAAAAATAAGGAAGAAATGATGGATGCCTCTGTCATCATTATATCTCTTTCATGAAACCAATAGCTTTTAAGAAAAACAAAAGAAGACAGAGGCAGCCACATAAATCACTCTTGGTAGTGCACAAACTATGTGAACTAAAATAAGCATGATCATCATGGATATTTGATTGTTCCAATAGAACATGTCAAAACAAAAGGGACAAAATGCTTAAGGTATTTCTATGTTATGAGGATGGAGTGAAGCTTTGAGCCCAACATGGACTTGGGCTTGAGGTTTTGTAGGTGCGATATTGAGGTCAAAAAAATTCTTTGAAAAATGATGTCTTTTTTGATGTAGTGTAGACAGGCATCCCAAAGAGCTGCAGCAAAACTGATGTATGTCAGTGGGGGAGTAAAATGAAGAACTGTGGGCAGGCAGTACAGCTTCACCATGGCATTGAAGGCTGAAGACTCAGCTGTGGCTGGCTTGGGAATGAGCTTTACTACTTGCAGCAGTGACTGGGTAAACACCATTATTCTGAGATGTAATAGGCCAGTCCTCCAGTCATTTACTAGCTCTTGAGAGCTGAAAACCATCAAGAAATACATTTTTCAGTGCTGAGTGACTGGTAAGTTTGGCGAGTCTAAAATGTGTAACTCTTTGTGTGTTAGGAGCAGGCTGTGTGTGGGGCTGCAGATAAAAAGACACGATGAAATGGATTTCTTCAAAGCATTTTTTATTTCCTGGGCCTACTTTACTGCATAACATGTAAATTCAGAACAGCCCCACCAAATCCAGGGATGGATGGCATTTACTCTACTGTGGGTGAGATCAAAGTGAGGCTGGAAGATGTATGCACTTTAGTGCCTGTAACGTTATGTATTATGCACACAAACCGACAGCTCCTGAGCTCAGTTGCTGCTGTTAAGTGCCTTCCTCACAACCTGCAAAGGAAGATTCTTTAATTAACCTTTAAATGATAATTATTTCACTGGCAATGCACCAACCTAGAATCAAAGTAACTCAGTTCATCCTGTATTAGGCTTGTCTCCTGAAGATATGATAGATTACCTGGAGTACCTTGGTGAAGTTGAAGACTGCTTCATCTACTTGTTTTTTGCTGTATCCTAGCAGATCTGTGGGCAGATAGGATAAGGATGGGGATACATATGGGGCAGGGCAGATGATTTGCTTTCCTGAGAAAATTGCGGATGGAAAAGACAGAGAGTGCAGTCAGGAGTCGTTTGGGAAGCAACGTGAAAATGTACTGGGAAGTCCAAAGAAAAACGGGCCACCTACTGTGACTTTGGAAATTAGTTAAACAGACCTTACTGTGAGAAGTGTGGCTGTGCTGACAGGAAAAGGCTTGCTATGATATTTGAGAGACATACATCCAGATAGCATTAAATGAGTGACACCACTTTCTGTCATTTTTATGAGCTGAACATGGAGTTGTTCAGTTGCACGGGTGGCTTTGGGCCTGCAGAGAGCAATAGGCTAATTCCTCTCAAAACAAGGGAAGTAAACTGATTTCCCAGGCATCTAACACATTTAATTTCTAGACCATTTCCTCACACCTCACTGAATTTTATGAGGTGAGTCCATGATATAACCTGATAGTTCAGTACCATCACCTAAACCAAACATATGAAGAAGTGCTAAATAAGCAAAGAGATCGAGGCAGATTTTTGCCTCCTTCAGGTCTCTCACAGTGTTGTGTCCATAAAAGCTATGGTAGAATTGACTTTCCCAACCTGTAATAGAGGCCCCAGTAGCTGAAAGCATGTGTCTAAACATGCTATTATTCACAGCAGACCCATTTTAGGGAAGGCAATGATGGCATGGCAAGCAGCTTCTCTTTTCCCCACAACTTACTTGTTTCCTTCAAGTCTACAGGAAGAAAATACCATGGGATAAGGGAAGGAAAATGGTGGGTAAACCATTTTTTGCTTTCAGGAAATTTTCACATATGACTGGAAATCTCTCCTTAGGTACCGCCTTTTGTTATTTAACTCCAAATATCTTGTGCCAAGAAGCTTGATGCTCCCATCTTCACCTTTATGATTCTGTCAGTAGCACGTCTCTAGAGGTGTGCTTTACCATTCACTAAAGCCACAATATGGCTTTGCACACAATTCACCGGTTCCCATTTATTCCCACGTGCTCATCAGCAAGTCTCTCAACTGAATGACTGGAATATATTGCTGTCTCCAGGCTAGTAAAGTAAGAATAAATGGATGCGACCACATTCCTTATCTCCAGACTGCAGAAACTTTTGTCAATCCACAAGATAGACTGGGCAGAAGCTGAATGCATAACAAGATCATTTGAGGTCATGGTACAATGATTAGATTCCCACAGCCTGTGTTACTGTAGATTAGTACTCTGGCTCCCTGGAGGAAAAACAAATTTGAAATTCTACGCTACAGCCAGATGCCAGGCAGGCCATCATAAACAGTGTGTGAAGCAGAGAAAAGCACACGTCCTTTTTAAGGTACTGAGCTCTTTTCCCAGCAAAGCCTAATCTTGGTCCTAAAGGGAAAACTCAGTTCAGCTTGCAAAGCTGTGCTCAAATGGGACGTCTCTGGCTGCTTGCAAGGATCACAGCTGTGGTTTGGTAAGCTTTAGGATGTGGTGCTTTTTCTTGAAAGAGGGAGGGAGGTCAGGAATGCATAAAAGCTTCAAATGACAGAAAGTTTTCAGAAGCTTTGTAGTTAGATCCAGACAAAACTGACCAGTTTGCCTTTGTGTCATTGAATCAGTTACGCTATCCACCAAATACACATGTGAGAGATCACAATTGCAGAATACACTGAGTAAATGTACTGCCTAGAGATGAATGAGTACAGGGCATGAGACAGGCCAGGGAGATGGTCATTATTCAGCATTGGCAAAGGGAAGTTTTCCAGTTTTTGGATGTCTGGCTCGAGTTTCATAGTGGTCTGATTACAAAGTAAAAGGCATTCTCCAGGTCAAAGCTAAAATTCATTTCTAGTCTGTGCATTTGCTCCTGGGACAGGGATTTATCAGCTTTCCTGTACCACCTGACTTTTGCAGCATGGCAGCTGCTTCGGATATGGTTTGGCTTACAGAGAAAATGGGCTTAATTCTGATTTAGGGGCAGCTCCTTTGAGTGCTTGAGAGCAAGTGGTTTTGTCCAAAGTCTTGGCATCATGTAAGGAGAGAAGTTCAGATTTCTTTAGACACACTACCTGCCTTCCATGGAGAAATACAGTTGTGGGAAGCTGAATTTCTGATACAAGCATCAAGCAGGGAAGTATAATTAAGCCCCATATCATAAGAAGAAAAAAATAATTCTCTTAACAGGGCACAAACCCAAACAACTCCCTAATCTTTTCTTTTTTATGTGGCAAAAGAAACATTCCATCCTGCCAAAAACCAGAAAACAACAACAACAAAAAAGGTGTTAGCGAATGTGATCTTATTCCAGCAATGTCCAACCTAAGAGAACAATTTGTGCTTCTGCCAGTAGATACTGCAATTGGATACTATTTTGTGGCAGCAGAATTGTTGTAACTGCTGTGGAGGCACAGCATGCTGCTTAAAACCTAGCAACTTTTATGAATGCCGTTTATATTACTGTAGGCTTTCTATAAACAGTGGCAATAAAAAGCTAAACTGTTTCAGGAATAAGATGCAGATATTAGAGATGAGTTTTTCTGCAATAGTAATGCCTTTTGGCAAGTGTGCTGGCATTTAAAGAAAAAAAAATAAAAATAATAAAAATATCTCTTAGAGATAAAGACTTTCTCACTGCAGCCTCGACAGCAAGCAGAACCCCCTTCCCCAAGACAGAATAGCAGCTGCAGAAATAATTAAACAAAATTAGTTTTCTTACTAGTCTTGCAAAAGAATGGGAACAGAGCTCTGATTCCGGGTAGCAAAGGCATCTATTTTATGGATGAATATTCAGAGAAGGAGCAAGTTTCTAGGCTGCCCTCTGATGCATGGCTCCACTAGGGAAAGAACAACTTTACAGATATTTATGTTGATCTATTTGAACTTGTATATTAGGGTTTGTTTGGCTTTTTTTTTTTTTTTTTTTTTCTGGAGCTGTTGCACTCTAGCATTTTCCTTTGGTTTCCAGTGGATTTTCTATTGGTTTCTAGAATTAGAAAAGTTTTCTTTTTTTCCAGAAAATCCCTGAGCTGAAAATGGCTGGAGGCTAAGGAATGTGCTTGATTTAGTTTTATATTCTTCAGTGGGCATGTCCTTTTGGTCATCACCAGAGACTGGCTACTAGGCTACTAGGCTTTGGTCTGAACTGTTGAAAACTATTCATGTTTTCTTGTGTACTGGTGATGCTTTCCATCGAACATCTGCTGGCCAAAAAGAAAGGGGAACATACTGAGAAATATCTTGCTATTTTTAAGCTTCAACATCCTTTCATACAAGAACAGCTGTATACTGAAAAATCAGTCACGTAGACACTGCTGCACCTAGCAAGAATGATCCTTCTATTCCAGAAGTCCTCTCTTTTGAAGGGGATGTGTATAAATCTGCTTTATGCTTTCCTGTGTAATTTAAAATATTAATAGAATCCCACACATGCCTAAAAGCAGAGAGTTTAGAAAATTTAAGGTATGGTAAATTTATGGGGCACTTATAGGCATTTACACTTAATCGTGGGCTAATGGAGAAGAGTGGGAAGCGTTTTTGAAGTGTATGGAACTTTTTCTCAACAGAAAGCTGTTGCAAATACATTGGATACCTACTCCCCAGCCCAGCAGTGGGGCCAGGCTTTGCAGAAGTGTATCTAAGATTGGGTTATAGTTTATTGTCTGCAGCACTAAAATTATGCCTATCCAAGCTGTGTTCAGTACCTACTATTTATCCTACCTGGAGCAAGATAAAAAGAGGCTATGATATCTGTGCTTACTCTCCTGATCTTAAGTGATCATTTCTCCCACATTGTAGGAGGCTGTGAATATAAATATGGTTAAATATAGTTTTCCCCCTGTCTCCCTATTGTTCCACAGAAGCTTGAATTCTCTCTGCTGCATTTGGTATTAGCTATCTTGCAGAGCTGGGTACAATGAATACCACTTTTTTTTGAAAATGTGACTTTATTTTCCCTTCTATTTTTGGACTGCTGGTGAAGAGATTGATGTTTTCTCAAACTTATTCAGTATGAAAATAATTAGGGACATAGAAGCATAAAATTTGAGGGGGAAGTGGAAAAGGAAGGATGCTTTGCAGGCTGTATATTGCTTCTTTAGGATTTAGATACTTACCGAGCACCAAGATTCAACATCCAAGCTCTTTGCATTGGATTGTCTAACTTCAAGGCTTTGTTTCTCCTGTTTGAATGGTAAGGAATCAGGAATCAGCATAATAGAGGTTTTTTTCAAAAATAATTGCTCTCTACATTAAATCTGAAATATTTGCTTACAGTTGCATTTTGAGTAAAAGTTTAATACATGAATATGTGAGAATTGGGTGATGTGACTTAAAAGGTTTATGAATGTATCTTAAGAAACTTATTTACACTGTTGAAAAATGCACAGAACTCTTTTTTTTTTTTGAGGCTAATCCCCAGTTTATTCATTAAATAAATGTTTCTGCAATTTTCATTTGCTGAGAAAACAAATCCAAGAACTATCAGGAGTCAGTCTGCTGTTACTAGTATCAGTAATTAGATTTGCCAAATATGTTTGATGAGCCATGGAGCTGAGAGAAGCAGTCTCTTCTTCCTCCATAGCCCTCACGTCCTTTCCCAAGTGAGGCCTTACACCCAGAGCTCCAGGATGTTGCTACGGGATTCTTTAGAAATCTGCATTCAAAACTAACTGGACAGAATGTACAACTGAGCCCTAAGCACGTAGGGCTGCGCTGCCATTTGGGCTGCTTTAGGATAGTGGGGGACCTGTGTGCAGTGAGCTAAGGGGAAACAGGACCTACAGGGTACCAGAATCTCTTTAAAGGAACATCTGGATATCACGTGGATTCCTTCATCTCTGGAATCACCTTAAACATATTTTTATAGAATCACAGCATTGCTGAGGTCAGAAGGCACCTCTAGAGATTGCCTAGTTCAAAACCCATGATCAGAGCAGGGACAACTAAGGCAGATTGTCCACAGCCATGTCCAATTGTTTTTAATCATCTCTAGGGATGGAGACTTCATAACCTCTCTTTGCCACCTGTTCCAGTCCTTGTTTGCCTTCACACGAAAAATGTTGTTTTCTGTATTTTGAAGTGTTCAGGTGGCAGGGCCACCTAGAATATAAATCCTGTTATATCTAGTTTAAGTTCTGTGGTCACCAGCCTTGTTTCACTAACATATCCAGGTCTTTTTTGCATAAGAGTGGGAAGTGCAGGCAGCTGTCTGCAGGGCTGGGAGCAATGTGTCAGTGACAAAAGATGTCTCAAACCAGGGTCCCTCTAGTTGCCAAAATCAGAGCATATTGCATTAAATTCACAACGGTCAGATTCATGTGATGGGTTAGATTATGTGACTTTAATTTACCTGAAGCTCAGATTTCTTTGTGTCCCACCAGGACACCTTATGTTTCCCAGGATATGCTGTTGCATTTAGAAATACACTCCACCTCTCCCTTGGGGCAAACTGTTTCGGGAGGAAAGGAGTCATATCTGTCACTTCCCTTCCTCCACCAGGAGGGTGGGAGCTGTGAAATCTCACTCAACCTCTATCCAAAAGAAAGAACATCAACATGGTATACGTAATTTCTAAAACTTGCTAATGGCATAAACATACATGGGCAATTTGCAAGGCAGGTAGGAATCAGTTATGCTAAAGGTAGGCACCATAGGCAAGAGCACATTGATGCAGCTTTTTGCAAGGAAATAGAAAAAGCAAATAGCTTTCCTTATTCACTGCAGCAGCCCAAGGATGTCAGCTGCAGGAACTGATTAATCTGAGGTAAACAGGGGTGTGAATGTAGAGCAAGTAATCCTGCGGTCACTGCCTGAGTGCTCGCTCTTCCCGGCAGTAAATGCAGAGCAGCTCGTGTTTCTCTTTGTGTGCTCACGGCCAGCTAATGTGAGACACATCCCCGCCCAGCCTTGCCTCGGGTACTCACAGCCTGCAGGACATGTGAGTAAATCTGTACGTCCGCCTGAAAGAACTTGTTTTGGGTTGGGAAAATTCTCAGTAGAAGGATCCACATTTTGCTGAGGAATTAAGAAAGCTCCTGGGCCCTGTAATGGCATTAGAAGTGGTCTACTGAGTCGGACCAAGGTTCTGTCCTGTGTGGAACTGCCACCAAAGGGGTCAGGGTGACTGTGTGAGCCTGGGCACTGTCCGTGGGTGATTCTCCTTGTGCTTCCCTGCATCTGCAGTCACTGGATTAGCAATGTGAGATGGCACATCCTTTCCTATCCCCATCAGTGGCTGGGGGGACTTGATTTATTTTATTTATTTTGAAGATGTTGGTGGGGTTTTCTGCCTCCAGCTTCCTGTGGCAGCAATTTTTTTTGGTTTTTATAATTTAGTGGGTTTATTTATTTATTTATTTATTTATACATAACAGTGTAGCTTTTTCCTGCCCTGAAGATCAACACCCTAGACAATACTCACTTAATGTAATAGCCCTCAGTACCTTTCCAGTGAAGGAAGCCAGCCATCAACTCCCTTCTAATAATTATCTTTCTTTCATCTTTCTACAACAGAAGCAGCAACAAAACCGGAGTTCACACAAGAGCACATTAAGGGGGGTTGCAGCGTTTCCTTCTGCTCCAAAATGGAGCTGCATGACTGCCAAATTAAAGTAATTAAAAACAGCACCGCTGGTTTGGTCTGAGAGTTTTATCTTATGATGACTGGATACTTGGGAACTTACTGATTGTCACCTCTAGAACTAAGCTGGCTGAAAAATAATCTGTACACATTCATTATTTGAGTCAAAATCTTAATATCTCTATACTAATGGTTATGTATGTGATTGTATATACCTAGGATATGGCTTTGCATGACATAAGCTCAGCATAGAACAAAATATGGTCCCGTGATTCTAAAGCACTGGAGAAAGGGACCATGTATCTTTCCCTTTCTGCTACAGAAAAAATATGCTTTAAGTTCCCAAGGAATTAACTGATGCAGCAGCCTGCTACAGTCAACAGGAACTCCACTTTCTAGTAACGTCACACATAACAGCTTTGTTAGCATGAACAATCACAAAAAGAGAATTTGAGAGTCATACATGTGGTGTTGGAAACAGGACTTTAAGCTGACACCCCAAGAAAGAGACCGGAAACAATACTGTGTGTTTCCACCGACCCTTGGAACACAGTGATAGCACAGCTCAAATGGCTCATAATAATCCATAGGCTTAATATTTGAAACAAAAAAATCAATGTAGAAATCTGAATAATGAATATGTTTGAGGAACTCTATCCTCCCCAGAGATGAGCAAAAATAAAAGGTGAAATTTATCAGACTCACTATTGGGAATCCACTGAAATGTGTTCTGTGAGAAGTGATGTGGGTAGATATCTTCCCCCTGCAGATCCACACAGCAACTTTCACAGAAATAATTTAAACTTTCCAATTCCATTGCTATTGTAAGAACTTTGCCACTTTGTACCAGCTAGAGTTTGTGAAATTCAGCTGCTTGCTATTACAAGCACTTGATCGGTCTCTTTGATTGGAATTTTTACCGCAGCCACGAGCAACTTGGGCTCTTCACAACAGGAATAAAAGGATTACAGCTTGTAGTTAAAACTAGATGATTTTTTTTTTCCCCTGCAGAGGAGCAGAGGAAAATGAGAACTAGGTTTTTGTTGACATTTCCCTGATTATTTTCATCCTTTTTCTTCACAGAAATCTTAGGAAACAAAAATTGTTCAGTGATAGCATGTGTTTCTATTAAAAAAAAAGGTTCTGTAGAAGCAAAAATAATAAAAGACTAATTGTCCTCAAACAACCTGATTCTCAGATGTAGTCCATCCCCCTTAGAAAACTTAATTTTGATTTATTTGGCTGTGAGGTAAGGCAGCCCCTGGAACTCCCTTGTTGGCTCTTTCCACTTGGGATGTTGCTAATATGGTTCCCCTGAGACTTGCTGGCCAGTTCTGCAGATATCTAAAGTGTAGATTTGTTCTGAAAAGAGCAGACCTAGAGAATAAATTAGGCTGTTCCAGTGTATCTCATACTCTTTCTTTGCTTGAAAAAAACTTCCTTTGAAAAGGTTGAAAATAATAGGTGTTTTCTGTCAGGTGGCACCAAACACGGTGTGATTCACGTCCTGAGGTTGTTAGGATGCTTCTCTGCAATCTCTTGGCCTGGTAGCCAGCTTGGAAGCAAGGCTGGCCGTCATAGAATATCTCTGTTCTGTGTTTGTTCTCCACATGGCTGATATTTTGCTTGCTGCCCTAGAGAAATCTCACTGCCTGTACATAAAACACATTTGACTTCATTTATTTACATTCTGACAAATCCTTTTTAATCAGGCTATTTACTAAATTTGTTTTTTCCAGAAATAGCACAGCATTAACTTGTGACAAATGACATTTCAACTTGTGACATCTCAAATTAGTTTCAAGTGATTCTGAGTAAATTTGTGATTACATTAAGCATGGGTTTAAAAGAATATTTTGCCATCCAGTATTTCACATAATAATGAGGCTGAAATCCTTCCCATCTCAGCTTTCCTTGGCACTATGCAATGAGCTCAGTGATTTCAGAGGCTAAACCCTTAAGGTTTTGTACAGAAGAACCAGAAGAGTTGAATTGCAGAACGTTAAGAAGAACAGATGATAGAAGCATGTCACAATAAATCCAGGTTCTTAAGGACCTGTTAAGGGGAGTGGGTGTGAAGATCCCCACTAATCTTTATATATCTGACAGGTATCAGACAGAAGTGTGTATCAGTATATCACTCAAGGGAACTCTAATCCTGCTTTGGAGTCCTATTAATCGGTAGGATTTTATGCATTAAATCATTTCATCTCTATGGTAGTAAATAATGTTTAAGAAGTATAAAAATTCAGGAGTTTAAAAAGTAAATATTAAAAAAAAAAAGAGAAAGAAATTGGTTATGATTAAGTAGGGAGTTTCTGAATGAAAATATTCACTTTCAAAAAACTAAAGAAAACAACATCAGGTAGGCAGAAAGAGGCCACTAAAAAACCCTCTAAATCAAAAAACCCGTTTTTCAGTGTTGCTAATGACCCTTGTGTGGCCTCTGAAGCCAGGAATAATCCTTACTGTGAGGTTCAGAGAGGAGATTTTTTGTTCTCCTCAGCAGTGGACATTGGTCTTTTCCCACCATGTGCTAAAACTCCAGCGGAGGGCCAGACCTTGCAGCTTCTTTCCCTGAATAGTGTGGGCAAGACCCCTGCAAGAACACTTGTGGCAAAAGGCTGACACTTGATGTATGGCTTGTGCTGAGTGTCTTCAGGACAGACATACTTCCCAAGTACCCTGTGGCAGCAATGGGTTAGCAGCTTCCCACACCCTCCCAGGGTGATCTTGGTGGAAAATTCAAACACGTTGTTTTATATCAGAAACCTGCATACCCTCCTGTCACTGTCCTATTCTCCAGTACTGTAGCTATTCTACTGACTAAAACCTCAGTTAAACTAAATATTATTCAAGCTTATTATACTAGGTTTCAGCTGTGTGCCACTACATAGGCACACAGGCTTCTTAAAGGCTTCTTAAAAAAATTGTATTAAGAAGCAGCTGTAGTGTCTACCACAAAATGTTATAAAAGTTTCCAGATCCCAAGAGATTATGAGAAGCCAGAGAAATGTGAGGGTTCTTTTAATAGCAATAAAAGTCTAGTTTGATTTTTATGGATTTTTTTTTTATCAGTTCAAAGCATTCAATTTGCAATTATGTCACATTTTCTGTCTTTTCTCCAAAATCACAAGGTATGAAACTCAGTTAAAACCCAGTGAAAAACCAGAAAAAGGAAAATAGAAGCTTTAGTGTTAACTGCTTTAATGTTGTTGGGCTTAAAGCATCAAATATTTTGAAGTATGAGTTATGAAAGCCAGAAATGCTATGATATTCTCTTTGTTTGGAGAAAAAAAAAGGAATCCCATTTAATGATAAATAGTTCAGCTTATTTAAAAAATAAAAATTATTGCCAATTTAAATAAAAGTAGCAATCATTTAGGAAAGAAATAATGAATATCAATTATTTTTTTCATATATACTCTTTGTACTAAATGGTTGTGTTTAACTTGAAAGAACCTTAAAAATTAGTCACTTTGTCAAGTAACCATATATAAGCACCAAGGAACAATTAGGCTGTGGCAAAAGACATGCTTTTTTTTGTACTAGGACTTCTGATTTCAGTTACTAGAAACCCTTGTTGCAGCTGCATTCTTTTGTTCTGATGAACCAATCTCTGTCTTTCTTTTAACAGTATAACAAAAATGCACATAATTTTAGAATTCAAAACTCTTTCTGTACATTTAATTTTGGGTTGGTTTGCTTTTGTCTTTGTTTCTTAAGTCCCTGCCCTTGACAAGCAGTCAATCTTCAATACAAGCTTTATGATTTATAGCTTATACAATTGGATCGAAAAAGCTTGTGAGGTTCAGGTTGTTATATCTGTCTTTTCCAGAACTACAGGATATAAATAAACATAGAAAATTTAGGCTGAATATGGTAATAAAAAGTCACATATCTTGACTTCTGTATTTAGCTACTAAAAGGCAGGAAAGGACATTTAATATGTATGGAAATTTCAACTCTAAACTGGAAACTTTATTTATCAATCCCATGAAAGGCTTCTTAAGACTATTACAAATATGAACAAACAAAAATAATACTGAAGTCAAATGGTATTTGGAAACTCATTTAAAAGGTGAGGCATTGAAAACGTTCTGAGTAGAAGGGGGATTTTACATGTTGGAAAAATCCATAGCCTCCACTAGCTTTAAGGCTTGATATGCTCTTCTTTCTGTTTTCCATGTGGCAACAGTTGTTCTGCTGCATTCTTAGGATTTGTTTGTTATGGAAAGGCTGAATTCTGCCCTGTTCCCCATGCTGGGTAGCACTGTAACTGCTGCAAGGTGCCCTGACAGTAAACAAGATGGTACTGGTGGGTTACCAGGGATAATTTTATGACTGGAATGGTATATGTTTGCATGCATTTGTTTTAAGCAAAATAAATATTCTGACAAGAAAAAAATCAATATAAAAGGATAATACCAGACACATTTATTGTTATTTTTTTGGGAAATATGTCCCAAAATATGCTTGTAAGTACCATATTTCCAACACATTTTCCAAATACAGTTAGACTGAGTGGTAACTATACAGCTGTTCCTCTCATGAGATCAAAGTTCAAATTAATTTCCATAGAGACAGTTACAGAAGAGCTGAGATGTAAAAATGCATCAAAAATGTTAGAATATTTTGTCAGTGAGAACAGAGAAAAAAATCTGAAATTGGAGTAACATTTTTAAAATAGGTATTTTGCGTATAGGTGTCCCAAGAAAAATTCCACTCTGAAAGGCAAAATAGAGACTAGTTTCCAGCTTGCTCCCTGCCAGCATACCAATTATATTTTTTTGACCTCTCCACCCTTAGACCTCTCCAGCCTATAAAATGTTGTCTGGATCCATCATTTGGATCGTTTGGAGAGGCAATGAAGATCATGTGCTAGGGAGAAAGCTATCATAGGCAGGCAGCTGCATGGTCAGAAATTAGCCAAGCTTTTTTGTAAATCTCCTCTAAACTTCTAGCAAATCTAATAGATCTTGGCTGGACATTCCCAGTCCATGTTCATCAGAATTTTCTGTCACTTGCAATGACGTTTAGATGACTTGTTACAGTGAAAACCTTCAGGGAGAAAGTGTTGGAAGCAGAAGAATAAAGAGGAAGAAGAGGCTATAGTCCTGCATTAGCTGAATTTTCCATGCTATTTGCCTCCCAAATTGCTGTTACTTTTTGCTGTAAATTTTCTCATCTCAAAGTGTTTGGAAAGTGTACAGGAGGTGGGAAACATGGCTTTTCATAAACCAGAAAGAACTGAATTTGTTGGATTCTCCTTACTTCAAGGCATTCAACTTGCAGATGAGCAGAGTTGTTATCATTAAAAGTCTTTTAATCCTATGAATCTCAGAATATGTCAGAAATAACAGATAACAAAACAAAGGAGTCTGTGAGTGAAATACTAAAGAGTAAAGATACAGATCATACCTATCATGAATATTTTCTGTCAAAATGTCTCTATGGACAGAGTAGCTTTTTTTTTATAGAGCATGTTTGTACAATACATTTAGATTTCAGTGTTTTCAAATGTTTTTGATAAAAATATTTCTAAGAACTGACAGAAGTGGTTTGAAATATTTTTACTTGGAAAAAAGTTAATCCCCAATCAAACAATATCATAGAGGTCTGTGAGTACAGCGGAAATTTCAGTCTTAAAGTATAGCAAAAAAATGTATCATTCATATAAAGTTGGGATTTAAAAACAAAATCTTATTTTCCATTAGTGAAAGTGTTTTCAACCTTCTGACTTTTTAAATTGAAGAGCTGTCAAGAAGAAACACCTTTAGGTAATCCATTGTATTTATATCTCTCTAAAAGAGGTTGAATTCAGAGTATTGATCTATTTAAAAAAAAAAAAAAAAAAAAAAAAAAAAGCCCTTCTAGTCTCTCTGAACCTTTTACTTTTTCAGCTTTCTAACTTCAAGGCTTTATTGTATAGCAGATTTACGTCTGACATTTGGACTAAATTTCAAGAGGTCTCAGAAGAACCTAAGCTCTACGAGTATGTGGTACCCTTTAAAGTCTAACAGTGGAATCACTCTAGTCCAGATATGCTTTAAAGAAAGCAGAGCTGGGTAATTTGATGTTCTCAGACTTCAAATTTGTGGGCTGTTATATCTAATCAGTGTGATCATTACAGTGTTATGCTCAAAAAAATGTTGTTCTACAACACCATCTCTGCCACTCTAACATAATAACAAATGTGAGGCTCCAATGATGTTGTGCAGTTTGAATTACTTAGTGTGGTATGAGTATACATAAACAAATATACTAAACTTTTAATGTAATCTCTTTCAAGTAGGAAAAATAGCAGTATGTCAACCCATGCAAACTGTAAACCCGCTAAGCAAGACATCAGCGTGTTTTATCAGTCCTGCCTCTTCCTAAGAGCATTACAATATTTTGTGACCTTTCCAAAACCCCTCACAGCCTTCATCTATTTATCCATAGAGATCTCTGTGACTCACTATGTGCCTTTCTATCCAATCTGTTCTCACACTTGGCTGTAGTCAACATTTAACACAGGAACTAGAGAGACACCTCCACAGACACATATTGATCTTGCTATTGTTTTTGTTTAAAGTTTTGCCTTATTCATTCCCACTTCTCATTCACTTAGTGTTAGACTTATCCCACTGAATCTGAAGATTTTTCTTTGGTCTGACAACAGTCTGATAGTTTTCCACAGTTACCAAAGCAGTGTATCTGGGACTGCAGATATATATGCTTCTAGGTACACAGTAGTTTTTTAATCCTTATTCATTCAGCTGATTTGTGACTCTGCAAAATGAAAAGAATTATACCTTGTTTGTGCTTTAGAGAGGGAAAATACTATAAGAAAAGTAAGGTATTTTTCTGACTTTTATCCTGGTCTCTCTCCCAGTTTTTTGACTGCATTACACTTTGGAGAAATCATTTCTTTTCATATATCTTTGTAACCATCCATCAGCATTTATGCAGAGGAAATACACAAAAAGCTATTTGCTGTTTAAATTTTGATTTTTTTTAGTCTCTATATAGTTATCTATTTCTCTAATTTTCCAAGAAATGTATTCTAGATTACTGAGTTTGCTTCTTTGTGAGGGTTTTTTTCACACTGCTATATTTCATCTGAAAAAAAAAATATTCCTGTTTAGTAAAAACAACAATGTGCACGCAATTTGGGGGATGGCAGAATAAAATGTGGCAGACCAAAGTGGAAGAACATCCCAAAGATCTCATGCCAACCACTGCATACCTCAGTTTCCCTAACTACCCAAATGTAGTATCTCACTTTTACCTTTTTGCAAATAGAGCGAATACCAAGGCTTAAACACTTACAAATCCATGGTTTTGGAAGCACTGTGACAGAGATGTGTATTTTCTTGGACCTGAACCTTTCAAAAGCTGGATAAGTTGTCCTTCTTGGTTATAAATTGCAGAAATAAGAGGAATGCTAGCTTTTATTACTTTAAAAATATTGTTTCAGGTCAGAAAACATGTCTTCTATTCACACTTGACTATTTCATTGTCTGCCCTTGATTTGCAGTATTTTCTTTTTGTTCTTGTGATAATTGCAATATTCAGTGTACATGTGCATCTTTGATCACTGTTCAGCTGGTATCTCAGTGGGTAACAGAGAGGTAAGAGGCTTTCCTGTACAGAAGATTGATATTTTGTTGACTTGCTGGTTATTATATTGGCATGGTTTACAAAAGAACAAAAAACTTTTAAAAATGACCCAAAATCATTTATTTGTTTTACGAACAGTATCATGGGAGTGACTAGCTGTGACTTGGTTAAAAAGAAAAAAACAAAAAACACACCAAAAAACAACCAAAATTGAGCATCAAAAATATGATGCTTGAGGTGAGATAAGAAAGCCTTGCTTTTATCCTATTGTGATCATTTGTGGCTGGGAGCCTGTGTGTGTAATGACAGAATATATGAGCAACAGGGTGCCCATTCCAGCTGCTATGTGAGGTTGCATTTTCTACCATCAAGACAAGTCAAACACAGATTACCAGCTGTCTGACACTTCCTCTATGAACAAAGAATTGGATCCCCCAGTAATTACTTTTACTGTGACTTCTATGAGCCCCCTTGTCAGGCCCAAAATTTGGATTAGAGTCGCATTTCTAATAGCTAAAGGGCTTACCTGAGATATGAAGGATGTATGCTGGACGTGTTCATGGGGATTAACAGTGAAATGAATACCCAGGTCCCACAGAGGCAAGTAGAAAAACTGCCACTAAAGTCACTAGAAGTTGGATAGGACTGTTAAAAAAAATTTCCTAAGCAAACACAGGACATTTCTAGTCATGCCTACAAGGAAAAATGGGAGATTTTTCCCTGTGTAACGGTGATGGAAAATTTGAAGCTTTTGTATTTCCTTCTTTCACACCCTGAATCAGATTTGTAGTTATCATGCAGAGCCTGGTATGAACTAGTTTTGGAGATTTGTGCTCCATATCACTATGTTATTTAGAAAGGTACAGTACTCTGTATGCATATCTACGTCAAAGAGTTTTCTCACAGTTTTGCAGTGAGTGTAATACATAAAGGGATAATGTAGATGTGAAAAATAGTGCAGTTTTTAAGTCATTTCAATGGGTAGAGGGCTTTCTATAAATGGGCAATATATTTCAAATAGTGTTCATCTTCTGCAAGCACAAAAATGACTAACATCTTCACTTTAAATCAAAAAACTCTAGAAATACAATAGAAGAGTTTCATTAGTACTTCTTCCCTAATTACTCACAGCAACCATCAGCTGCCTACTGGGAGAGTGGGTGGAGGAAGTATTCTGAAAGCCCATCAAAATCAATTAAAAGAGTTTAATAAATCCTGTGGAAGTTGAATCATTTGGAGTGAGAGCTGAAGGGGAAATGGCAAATTCTCTGAAAAAGTTAAACTTGCTTGGGAAAGTCCTAAAACAAGTATTACTCTAGAAATGCTCAGATCTCTTTCACATTCAAATTTGTCTTGTTCCCACCTCAACATTCTTAGAAGTAAAGCATTTAATATCATGGCATAACTGTAATAGGCATAATACTTATTTTCCTTATCCAAGCCATCCTTACATAGTAGGTACCTAATGAGGAGAGTACAGAAGAGGACAAGGATGTACAAAGCTATGAGGAAACATGAGAGAAATTAGAGATTTTCAGTTCAGAGAACAAAAACGCAGAGGAAGTTGCTGTGATGTTTCTCAAATATGAAAAATATCACTGAAAAGGCAAAGAAAATAAAGTGATTTCTGAGGATAGGTTGGGAAGATACAGACTTGTACTCAATTGACCTACATGCAGGTTAGACATTCAAGAAAGCTTTCTAGTAGTGGGAATTGGGAAGTAGTTAGGGATTGCCAAGGGATGCATAAGTTTCAAAATAGTTCGACAAATGTCTGTCAAGGGGGAGTTGGGTAGAGCCAGTCCTTCTCCTGTGTTACCTCTCTATCCTCTAAATGAAACTAGTTGTTTCTGTTGACTAGCAACATAGTGCTCTTTGGAGCAATAATTACCTACCACCCGCCAACATACCGAATTTTAAGCAAGCTTTCTTTTGTTATTATCATGTTCATCTACACTCAATTCCCTGACTATCTGTCTATTGGTGGTGAACCAAATCCTCATTAACTCAGAGTGATTTTTTTTAAAATCCAGGTACAAACCCCTAATCTTCTTTTTATTAAGTATTCACCCTGTACATTTGGAAAAGTAGTAATTTTGTACAAGCAGTTTCATGATCTTTGTCTTGCTGAGGTTACTAGCTTGTTGGTTCTGGATTTGCTTGTACTGCTGTTCAGTGCAGGCAGTTGACATTATTTTTATAATTTTATTCCAAAACAATTTTTTGTCTAAAATGTTAAACTTATTCCCGTATAATTTTATGCATATTATTTTCTTTGGCTGCTAAGCACCAGACAAAGGAAGATTAATCCTCTTCAAGGGGGGGCAGATGGAAAGGAAAAAAATGTGCTCTTGAAGCTATTATCAGCCAACATGCATATTTTTCCCAAACTCTTGCTTCTTGCATTTTGCAAGCTCAAAAAATATTATAGTATCTAATGTCTCCTAACAGGAATAGGCTGCGTCTAATGCATCAAATTATCACAGTGGCAAGATAACAAAATTAATTTTTTTCGTCATTATCCTACATATTTTGCTAAGTATTTTAAATCTATCATGCATATGATTTGGTCTGAATTCATGTTTTAATGTTTCATGCAGACAATAGTTATCTTAGATCCTCCAAAGCATAAATTCAAAACCAAAAGTAAGTTAGATAAAGCTAGGATCTTTATTGACCTGAAATTACATGCAAACTGACAGGTTCACTTAAGCACATTTTTAAATCTATCCTTTTTCAGCAAGTCATTTCATCTCAACTTTTGGCAAAATTTCAAAGTTAAGCATAAATGTGAGCAATGAGTCTTCAAGCTTATTATTTAGTGCTTCTCTAAGTAGGTTCATTAAGCCCTGATAATGAACAAGGCCATCAATAGCAAATATTGAATTTCAAGTCAAGCATCTCTATATTTCAAACACTTTTTTTTTTGTTATGTTGTTTTTGTTTTGCATATGTAAACTTGATGACAGTATTAAAACCGAGGTATGGAGAATAATTTGCATTTTACGCTTCCTCTTTCTGTTAGGAACTATTTTTCTCATAGAAGGTAATTTCCAGACATTTTCCAGGCTCTCAGCTGAGATCACCATGTGATGCTGCCTTGGAAATGGGGGCTTTGGTCTCATAGTCGAGTCACTGAGCACTGGTGACTGCAGCAGTGAACACTCGTTCACTGCTGAGGGAAGTCTCAGGAATTATGACTGGAAATAGGATTACATTTTTCACATCTGCTACTATGTCTTAAAACAGTACAAACGCCAAAGAACTTATTGTTTTTATTTGACATTTTAAAAAAATGAAAAAGGAATATCAAAGGGCCAAAGAGGAAGAAGCAGCCATTTTTCGATTTCAATTTAATAATATAACAGCTCTTCAGAGAGCAGTGCACATGTCACCAAGCACTGGTTCAGTAATGGAATACTGACTGCTAGGAAACAAACTCTCCATGTAGGTGTGATCTGATATTTAACCAACGTGTTTATAGTTTAAAAGTTTGACGGGATCTAGCTGACTAAAAATATTTTGGTGCATGCTTCATTTGATTGAGAAGCTATGAGGCTTTTGTGGGGGCAAGTTCCAGTGATACAGGAAAGGCTCAAAAATGACCTACAGAAATGTTTCTATGTACAGCAGAACTGATATGGGCAGGGGAATCAGGATAGAGCAGCAGCTTTGGGAGTTTAGACTTGGATGGGACATAATACGAACAGGGTGAACAAATACTAACAAAGTGAAAATATTTCTGAAAGTAGACTAGTGATCCATATCAGAAAACTGTACATGATGGAAGGAAATTGAAGGCTCTTTTGACGATTTTATACCAAGGTCATGATGGCTTTTTCAGACACAGAGTATTTTAATAGTTGTAGTAATTAATCTAGAGAGATATTGAATTCTCCGTCACCAGAAATCTGACTGGAAACCTTTTGAAAACTAGGTCAAACCAAAATTGCAGCCTTGATGTAGAAAAGTAGACAATTGTTGACTCAGATCTTCCAAAGTACAAATTCAAACCAATTAGTAAGTAAACTAGTCAAAGTTACTTAACGTGAACTATAGAGGGTGCTGGAGGAAATGATCAGCTGTCACCTCAGTCTTTAAAAGTGATCAATCTGAATTGCTACTTTACATCATGGTTTGGTTTTATTAACATATTAACTATCAGACTATCATCTAGAATTCTTTTATGTTAGACTTTTTTTATGGTACAGCTTTCTCTCGCTTTTTTTTTTCTTTTCTCTTTTCCTTCCCATGTTCTGATCATGTTCTTTTTTGTCTTATAATCATAAAGAAATAACAAATGCATTTTTAATGTATTTTTATTTAATTAAAAACATCAGCTCATAGTTTATGGGCATTAATTCTCTAAAAAAAAAAAAAAAAGAATGTTCTGATTCTTGATATGACATTTCAGAGGTTGAAATCTAATTTACACCTGCTAGGAATCCAGCCCACTAGTGACATGCTCTCACATCAGATTACCTAAACTTGGCAAGTCAAAAGCTGAGAACCACTGTAGACAAATGAACTGAAATTTGGTCAGGAAGGTCATTTCCCTGGAGAAGTAGTGCACTGAAACTTCATACTTCCTTCACTTTATGTATTTTTTTATAACAAGATATCACTTGTACTCTTCTGACAGATACTGCCAAAATTGCTGTTTGTGTTAAATATAATAAATTCTATCCAACTCATGATGCTCCGGGACCTGTCACTAAGTCGTTGAAAAAATTCTTTGAAGAGCATTTTTTACATGAGAGAATTCGGGATCTATCACAGACCAAGCAACCAAATGAAAATAAAATGTGTGACTTAAGCAAAATAATAACTTGAGGATTCCTAAATGCCATAGATATGTCCTTTATTGACTCCAGGCATAGGAAACAGAAATACTGACTTTGCAGGGTGATCTTTTCTACTCTACTAGAATCCAAATTCTAGGGCAAAATATATCCTAATTTTAGAAGTGAATTTTAAAATCCATTTTCTTAGGAACAATACTGCTGTGACTGACCTTGAAAGATTTGTCTCTTTATCAACTTACTCTAAAACATCCTGAAAATTTATTTTTTTTTCCCAGTGCCTGGAGCTGATATGTATTGATGTCAGTTTTCAGCATTATTATTTGTTCTGCAGGATGAACTTATTGTGTAATTATATCTACTGGTACCAGTAGCTACAACCAGCTATAACCCAAACAGAATTACTGGGTAAAACAGTCCTTTGCAGAAGCCTCCTTCAGTTATTCTTGTGTTAAATCACACTGTGTCACTCCCAAAAATATCCCACAACCAATTGTGTGCTGCATCTTAAGGCAAAGAGAACTGAAAATCACAACGGCCTCTAGATAAAACAGAAATGATGGCACTGTCATCTTTCCTTCAATCTCTTTCTGGGCTTCTGTGATCCTTGCAAAGATCTGACACATTTGTATGGTCCCTAAAAAGTGCTGATGATACTTTGCTTATGGTACAAAGATGTCATGGGGAAACCTCAGAGATAAGCAACAGTTAAACTCAGGCTGTTTATTTAAGGGTTATACGTGTTAGGTGTATTATCCATTGGAATTTGGGCATAAGCCTTACCTTTGATTACTGCATCAACTGGTAGTAAATAAAATGTAGGATTCCCAGGTTTGTCATCTTACCAACCAGTGCAATGAAAAAAAAAAATATTCAGGGTTTGGTTTGATACAATCCATTAGAGCTCTCAAATTGCACATCTGCATTACATGAAAGCCAGCAAAGAGGCTCATGCAGGTTGCCAATCTCAGCCTCAGACCCCACGTGTCTGCCCAGAAAGTCATGGTGCACCCACCTCCCAAGAGGGATGCTCTTGATGGGAACCCAGCACATGGCATTGGCTGTGGGGAAACTGCTTAAGCCCCCGTGGTGCTTTCAATCCAATACCTTATGCCTTCTACTATAAATGTGAGACAAATTTACACCCAGAAAGGACTGCTTGAGGACATTAAAATGCTAATATAGAAATTCCTGCATACTCTAACTGCTATCTGTACTCATCCACTATTTTGTACCAGTCCTGGATGTTGGTAACATAAAGCATTCAGCAAGTAAAATGCTAATATGAGAAGCAAGTAAAATGCTAATATGAGAAGAAGAGTTCTAGGAATTTTTCTAGAACTTCTTGAGCACTGATAGCAGTGGAAGACTCAGTTCATTCAACATATCAGTGCCATATAAAGCATTGAAGAGATTCTAAACACCATAATTACTATTACACATACTGACAGCACACACTCCCTGTGGCAAGGACCTTTCGTACCTCCAAGTTTTCTATCACACTAAGATGCATACAAGGTTCTTAATAACATTTTAGTAACAACACAAGCAGTAGTTCTGCTTTGATTTTATGTAAGGCACACTTATTCCATCAGATGTTTTCAGGGATGGGAAACTTATAAGAATGCTTACTGTTCTGTGTGATAGCAGCGGGGCTTTGTTTGGTTCTGTGTACATGAATAGCCTGAAGAGTTCACAAATGTGTTTGATTTTGCATTGAGTGAAGAACCTTAGAAACTGCTGGGAGGAGCAACGAGAAGCACAAGTTAATACAACAAGCAGTCAGTGTGAAACTCTGTTTCATTAACAGAAAGACACCTTATCTTTGAAAACTAGGTGGTTTTATTTAGTTCTCCTATGATGGTAAATTCTTGAGCTGATATCAGAGTCAGACAAGGTCAGAACATCTTGTTAAATTCCAACCAAGAGCTGAGAGGTCCACAGAATTCATTACTCATTCCGGGAATGGTTTGAACCAAGGGTTTTTGCAGCCAGACCCACCTCCTGATGTGCCAAAGACATCCTCTGCATACAGTTGCAGTGCTTGATTTATACACAAACATCTGGAAGCCTACACATTTCACTCTGTCATCACAGGACTAGGCATATACAAGCAGTTCTTCCAGTGGGAAATTAAAGGTAACTCTAGCCCAGCCTCCAGAGTATTTATTGACAAGTATTTATTGACTGTCCTCTTGGACCTTTCAGAGTCTGAGAAAAGATTAAATAGGGACCTCTATCACGTCCTTGGAAGTGCTGATTGAAAATGGTGGATCAGTGATTATATTGAACATGGATAAAAAGTAGTCATATATCACTGGGCTTTAATCTCTTTTTCAGAAAGGGGAACATATTGATCAGAATCAGAATGCTTAAAGTTACACCTTAAATGACAGTATTGGCACCTAGACATGCATCAATGAGGCTATTTTAATGTGTATTATATTATTCTGCCCAATTTTTTTCATTGGCTCTTCTATCATCCTTCTAAAAACCTATCGATCTCTTCTTTTCAGTTATTGTTGTTTTATGCCAGGATGTTCTTTGCTGCATTTGCAATGATGTTGCAGGTTTCCAATGCTGTTGTAATTTCACCAAGATTGTTATTTGTTAAGTTACAATCCCTTGGTGTAAATACATAGTGAATCTAATGGACTTGCTTTCAATCACTGTATCTCTAGGTCTCTGGTGCAGTTCTTGTCAAAATAGTCTTACTTGGAAGTTCCAGAATTATTCCTAAATTGTCAAACAAAGCCAAAGAGAAGTCAAGGATACTTTTTTCTAGTTTTAGAGAAATGACGGGGGGGGAAAGAGTAATTTTATGCTGTTTTCCAAATTCTTCTTTTTTGGTAATTAACTGCATTTCAAATGGTGAAATATTCACCTTTTCATTCTTACTGTTCTTTGCACTGATTAACATCAAGAACATGGTGAGAAAACATTGCTGTGTGTAAGTTTCAAAGAGGCACGAACATTAACTTAAGTGTAAATGCAAAGGGACTACTTCCCTAGATCATCACCTGCAACAGAACTCAAACGAACTATAAGCTATGGAAAGGACGTCACCCAGTTTTTGTAGTTTGCATGTTTCCTTTCTTCACAGTAAAAGGGCATACAAACACTATCAACATTTCAGGCTCTGTAAAATGTCTCCAAGACTTCACACAGGAGCTGGAAAAGTGCTGAAACTTTTTGCTCTTGCTACATTAGCAATATCTTCCATCCATCAAAGGTCATTCATAGTAGAAACAGGGGCTCGCTGAACTTGATATAAATAGATCCAACTGGCATGGAATACATGATTCAATTTGTAACAAAAGCTAGCTCTTTTTATTTTTTTTCTCATGTGTGTTGAATGAAGGAGCTGTTTTCTCAATTGGCTTGTTTAATTTTAAAATCTGTCTGCAGATCAGTCTTCAAAGTAGTCATGTCTAGATCATTAAACATACCCAGCAAATACCATTGTTAATAAAACAACCTGCTTGATTCCACAAAAAAAAAGTGTTTTGCACATAGGCTACACTCCTCATCTTGTATGCAAATATGTGAAGAGACTACACATTACTGACATTACAGGAAAAGCTTGAAGTATTACTGGTTTGGATCTGAAGAAGAAAAACCCTCAGAACTCACTTTTTTAGGGCAGAAGGATGAGAAGAATGGTTCATAGTTCACCATTTAATACTTGGAAAACCAGGTTATGGTGGTTATTCTTTCTGTCATTTGGAGATTCACAGCTACTTGTAGCTAAAAACTGCAGTTTATTAGGCTGATAGCACACTGGCTTACTAATTCTGCATCAGTTCAGGCAGAAATCTGCACTGTGGAAGAATGGTAAGGAGTCAATACGACATGTATGATGTTATATCTTTCAGCAAACTAGAATTCTTTGGATGTGAATTAAGTTCCAGTGTCACTTATAATCTTTTCCAGAGTTGCTTTCTTTGAAGAAAGAAAAAAAAAAACAAACAAAAGAGAAGAGTATTCACCCTTCTACTGTCTGTGCCATGTAGCTGAATTCACACAGAAGACTTCAGGTCATTTAAAACAAGCATCTTGGCAATCGGGACCATATGCTCCCTAAATAGTCCATCAAAGTCAGCATGCTAATATGACTTGCTGTTTGCTGCTGTTGCTGTTTTTCCCAAAAATCAACCTTTCATGCAGACACTGACAATTTGGATGAAATCGGAAGAAAGCACAGATCCTGTAACAAGTTTCATTTTAAGAGATGTTTCTTTAATCTGCAAAATAAGTCATAACATACACTAGAGTAATGTTTTTTAAATTAAACATTTGGCAAGATGTTGTGCCAAATTACTCCATGATACTAAATGGATGAGAAGAAATTCTCTGGGATTGCCTTTCTAATAGGATAAACAAACTTACATGTCATCACAAATACCTTAATTTATTACATTTTGTATTAGATTCATTCATGAACCAATAATTATTTGCACTATATGTTATTTTTCTTTTGTTCTTTGTTGTTATCAGTGCCTCAACTGTTGTGTACAATTTGTGACACTGTTGTAAAGTTCTGCCCTTTCACAAAAATCCATATCAAATCAGCCTTTTTGCTGTGTGCTTTCAGGCTAGATCCTTCTCAGCACAGAAGGTGTGTGTTGGTGTTTCGTTTTGTCTGTTGCACATCCTAAAAACTTCCCCCAAAACAGCTGCACTCATTCCTCTAATCCAGCTGTGCTTTCAGGTATCATTAAGTTTTGGATTTCTTTTATAAAGGCAGATACTTTCTGTGGCCACAAGTGACTTCAAAGGGTCTGACACAGAAATTTTTATCATCTTATTGCCTGTCTCCTGGTAGTTGCACAGCAAGTTGTACTTTGCCATTTATAATGCCCAGAAAGCAGCTGTCTTTTTCTCATCACTGTCATCATTATCTGTTGTCTGCTAATTATAATTTCTTACCTCTTCTAATGGTTCCCAAGAAAACAAGGCCTCAAGCTAATAAGGGGCAGACATTTTGCAGAGTCACTGTTATTAATTCACACAGATTAAGCCTGAAGCTTTGTGGTAAGACCTGCCTCCATAGACAGATCTTGGCTCAGTCCATCCTCACCCTGTGCTTCCTCTGGATGTGCTGGCAGCAGAGTGCCTGAATTATGGGGCTTCAACCCTCACTTGTAAGTGCATTCCTGTGCTGACATAGTCCTATGGCTGCCAGTCCAAAATTCCTGGGAAAGCAAACAAAGAAGGACCTCTATATTCAGAATTTTTATCTCTTTTGACCAGACTAGCATGGCAAAGGCTCTGTACTGCTCAGCTGTGCTCTGAGTTGGGTCAGCAGCTCTCCTTCTCCTCAAAATATTGTTACCAGTGAGGGAATACTGCATATATAGCTATCACTGCTTTGTACAACTACATCAGGGTTTACAATCTACACATGCTCCAGGTTTTCAAAGCTTCAGAGGAGTTTTACCAGAAGGTACCACATACAGGGAATGTTTACTATATACCCTGGCCACTGACTTGGAAAAGAAGTCAAGAACAGTTTAGGAAAAGTCCTGTCATCTAGACAGAATTTAATTCAAATGAAAGAATCCCCTTGCGTTAACCTTTGGATTAGATCCCTGCCTAAGTCCAGCTGAAGAAATGATCACCAAAGTTTTTCTGCTGGCAAAATGTATTGAAGATCACTTGTTTTGTTGCTGTCATCTGTAGATGCTGTTCAATAGGAACAAAATGAAGGCTGTTGAACTTGCCTTAAGGGAAAAGTCCTGGCATAGACTTTAGCCATTGAGTCAGGAAGTAGATAGAAAGACCTGTATATAGGGTTAGTTCAGAATGTGTGATAGATTCTTTTACATTAAGATAAAAAAAAAGTATCACAGATAGGCCCAAAGATGTTGTTTTGATCTGACTATCCAACTCTTCTTATAATATAGATCACACAGTCACCCATGTGTTTATCATGTTTGTTTATCAGCTATTTCTTAAGATACACAGATGTGGATTTGGGATAAAAAGAGTGTGATGCCTTCTCACCTCTGTAACTGCATTATCAAAACATCAGATGTGGGTGTCTTCCTCTGTCACATGAGAACTTCACTTACTAGTGAAGGCTTTCTCTGCCTGTGGCTACCCAGTCCTCTGTGCTTCTCTTTATGTTCTTGTATATCTTTTCCATTTCTACAAATGAGGAGAAATCAAAATGCAATATGACTGTATATAATTTGCATACTATATATACTGTAATTTCTCCAAAGGTGACATATTGTCAGCATCTGTAAGTTATTTAACTGCAAAAGGTGTGAGATGAGTTCCAGAGGAGTCTGCATTGCTAGGAAATAACTCCCTCTTCAAACACACACCAGCTGCTTCCCTTTTTCACCAGGGTGTTTGCATCATGTCACCACCTGACATCATTTGCCCTGGAGGCTCCAGGAAGGAATAGAACGGTTGCCATGTTAATTAGAGGAGAGTGATAAAACCTGATGTTTTATTTATTTTCTTGAAGAGGGATTTGTGTGTCTTATCTTGTTTTATGGTAATATTTTTATGATGAATTTTTTGAAGTTTAGCTCAGACTCAGTTCCCCTGAGGGACAAGTGCTACAGCAAATTACAGAGGCCTCCAGCACTTGAGATTTCTCAGTAAAATTAACCCACCCATGACTGCAGCTAACAAGCAGTCATCTCATGCTTAAGGAACCTAACTCAGCTCCTGATGATGTCAAAGGTAGAATTAGACATAAACACTGTTAAAGCATTTTCCTTTAATGACTGAAACAGGATCCATACTGTGATTAAAACCACTGCTTTAGATACACTACAAATACCCGACAGTTGCAGCAAGTTATGCCAGGAAGGGAACAGAGTTACCTATGTCCATCTCACAGAGGTTCAAGATCCGAACACCTTTATGGATGCTGACCCACAGTGGCTTTTTTGCCTGACAAGCATCAATGCTCACACAGAATGGACTTAAGAGCAATTGGTTGTTGGCAGAACTCATGGAGTATGTTATTGCATTGCTGCTGCAACTAGAAGGAGTCATCACACTTGAATGAGGTCAGGGAAGTCTGGATGTAACAGTGCCCTATGGCAATTAAAAGGACACAACTTTTCTCTTGGAACAATGCTGGACTAGAAAGCCAAGGAGTAAGACAGAGAAGAATAGTTGTGGTTTTTTTGGTCTCAGATTTGTTGTAGTTCAATTTTAGGCTTCAGAGGAACAGACTACACTTCCACACATAGTAAAACTTTTGTGGAAAATCAAAGGTTTCATGCCTTTCTTGTGAATTTCCAGAGTAGTTTATTAGTTAAAGACCAAAAGGCAAAGACCTGACTTTTATAGACATCTTGCTTTAAAGATCCATTTTACATAAATGATCTGACTGGACCAATCCACGCTGCAGTCTTGGTATTTATATTATATTAGTTCCTAAAATCTCCAACCATGCATGTGTTTTCTCTTCAATAAGATGATATAATTTCCAGAAGCATCTATAGCACAAAAGAAAGCTTAGGTAGTGTCCCGGTTTCTGCTGAGATAGTTATCTTCTTAGTAGCTGGTATAATGATGTTTTTTGGATTTAATATGAGAATAATCTTGATAACACACCGATGTTTTAGTGGTTGCTGAATCGTGCATACTCTAAGTCAAGGACTTTTCAGTGTCTCATGGTCTGCCAGTGAGGAGGTGCACAAAAAGCCAGGAAGGAGCAGGGTCAGGACAGCAGACCCAAACTGACCAAAGGGATATTCCACAGTGTAGAAAACCACTCTTAGTATATAAAGAGGAATTTTGCTGGGAGGCACCAATCGCTGCTCAGGGACAGTCTGGGTATCAGTCAGTGGGTGGTAAGCAATTGTATTGTGCATCTCTTCTTTTTCTTGGGTTTTATTTGTCTCCTTTTCATTACAATTAATTTTATAATTGTTACTATTGTTGTAATTCTTTGTTTTACCTGGTTTCAATTATTAAATTTTTCTTATCTCAATCCACGAGTTTTACTTTTTTTCCAATTCTTCCAGCCATTCCACCAAAGAGAAGGAAGTAAACAAGTGGCTGCATGGTAGTTAATTGCCAGCTGGAGTTAAATCACAATAAGTGGAGGAAAAAAGAGTCCAATAAGATAAAGACCATTTAGTTCATACTAACTTTAAGCGCAGAATAAAATCAATTGCCATTCAGCAACCATTTAAGTGTTCATCATATTGAATTTACCTCATCATCTATTTGATCAAAAAGGGGCTTATACTATGGCAAACATTTTACCTCAGCAGGACTCTGGTTTTGATTGTGGCTACTTGAAGCAATTGAAATATGAATGACAACAAAAACACCAAAGTCTTATTAATTAGAATCACATATCGATAATAATACCTCTGGAAAATTCCTTCCCTATTTCAGATTTTGTGCAATTTATTGTAGTTTTTACTAAAAAAACTTCTGAGCTTACCTTTGAGCTCTTTACCCTGACTGTGATTTTAACAAGAAGTTGTTTTTATGCAAATAGCATATTATTCACCATTTTTCAGTGTCTTGTGCTAGATTACATTAGCAGCTTGCCCTCTGTACTTGCAGTCTTGCTGCTAATAATGGTACAGATCATATAATGAAGTTAATAATGAAAGCAATTGTGTCACTTTCATCATCTATACCACCAGTGTACACTGATGAATAGGGATTGCTGCGATAATTCTGGAAATACTCGATAACCCACCATGTGTGAGAGGCTTAACCCACCAGGTGTGGAAGCTTTTGACCATGGTTTACCTCTCTTCTCTAAGTCCTTTGCTTACTGAAAAAAAAAGTAGGATTTTCATACTGTTTCCTACGGGTCCATCTTTAGATTTTATTAAAAATATTATTTGAATAGAACAAAACAAGTCAGTCCAAAGACAGTGGTACAAAGGCACAGTTTTTGCTCTAATTGTCACAGATTTGAGCAATATGTGCTTGCCAACAATTAAAATGCTTCACTTTACAAAGCTGTTTATGCAACATGTGAATTCTTTGGGTTAAGTTTCATTATGATGATTAATATGCATGACACTGCATCACAATATGAAACCTATCCAGCCTGGATTGTTTATTTTATTGTTGTTGTTATTTTGATGGTATACCATTTAAAAGCAAAACCACCCCCGTCAATAAAGTCTTAGTGTCTTTTCGTAGGCTCAGTCTCAGTTTATGTTTCCAAGATGTGATCATGTTTTTGAAATGTTAATTTATATGAGTAGCACCTTTGTTACATACGCTTCATGAAGAGCAGTTGGATTTATAATGTACATGGAAACTAATTTTCACACTGTTGTGCTTTTGAGCTTTATAAGAGATAAACTGTTGAGTTTCCCCCAAAGACTTTAGTTAATGCTGGCTCAGGATATGCACCCATAGACCTGTGACTTGGGTTTGCATCTGAACAGCCCTGACTTCAAATGAAAAGCAATTTGAATTGGAACTGCCTGGGTTTGCTTCTTTTTTATCAAAGCCTTGTAGTGCCATGAATTCTGACAAAACATTGACCCTAATGCATATTTGTACCCTTCAGAGAAACTGGGAGGAATCTAAAATATTGTACAAAGCATAAAAGCTAGAGATTTTCCAATTGGTTTAGGTTTCATTTTAAATATCCCTGTGAGTTTTGGTGAAAAGCGTCTCAATAGCATTATACCATAAAAAACTCCTCTTCAGTCCAATTTCTGTAGATCTAACCTACTTCAGTTTCTGTGAAGCTTGTCATATTTCGCTATAAGAAAACCAATTAACTAAGATTGAAAGAAACAAAACTAGTAGAAGGCTGGTAAGGTGCATGAGAAACTGAAATACAATAAAGGAAAATATTAGGTTGAAGGGAGCTCTGTAGCTGAAATACTGAAACCTCATCTTGCTTAATATTGCCTATCCACTTATTGTGAGCACCATGATATCCATTGCTTTTGAAACATGCTAATATTTCAAAGGTAGAAAGGATACTAATAAAGAAGAAGGATCTATGCAGAAGTTACTGAGTGACCTTGAGGTCCTGGAGTAATGGAAACAGAAGATAATGCATGCCAGAACTAATATAAAATTTTGGGCAGTATTGATCAATATTTAGTACTAGGAGAGAAGGAAAATATACCTGGTGTTTTGGTCAATTGTGGTATGACACACCTATGGAAAAAACAAAATATCACTCTACTGAGTCTCAGACAAAATGTTGACAACAGAAGAAGCAAAGTGTTAGCAATTTATATGCAAGGCCTTTGTAGTTCTTATTTTTGTTCCTGTATTGGGATTGTGTGGCAAGGTTTTGGTACTGGCGGGCTACAGGGACGGTTTCTGTGAGAAGCTGCTAGGACCTTCTCTTTTTTCTCATGGAGCCAAAGCCAGATGGCTCCAAGATGGACCTGCTGCTGGCCAAGGCCTGTCCTTATCTCAAGCCACAAGCTTCTCCTTATATTTTTTTTCCCCATGCAGCTGAGGAGGACAGTGATACAATGGCTTTGGTGGGCACCTGGTGTCCAGCCACGATCAATCCACCACAATTCCCTGTATATTTTTCTACTCCCTTGTGTTAGAGAATGATTTGAAACTTGAACAGCTGCAGAGAATAACAAAAGAATGGGAGAGGTTATGTAGGAGAATGAAAGGGTTTTTTGCATTTTTAACCTAGTAAACTCAAGGCTATGCTCGCTCTTTCTAAATTCCTCAGGAGAGGGAATCTGCAGAATAGATATCAGATAAAGAGTAAGGTGGAGAAAGAATAAAGTACATATAAATCAATTATGTTGAAATTATAAATAAACCCCACCATTTTCAGAGCTATGATTTGGTATCCTATAATATGCCTTACATATGCCTATGTAAGCATAATTCAGCACACAGCTACTTTAAGGGCAGAAATTATATGAAGTGCCAAACGTTGACAGGACTTTGATAGCCTGTGAAGGGCCTCATGACTCAGCTGAATTCTGCCTAGCCTTGCACATGCTTATGTCCTGTACACATACGAGTGTCATGCTGTGAATATGACTTGTTCTTGCAAACTTTCATATTTAGCAATCAATCCTACCATGAAAATGAGATGTGAAAAGGGATATTTCTACTGCAGACTGATGCCTTGTAACATTTTGTCCGTCAGAAGTAAAGAGAAGAGATTGCACTTGATGGACAAAATCCCAGAGAAATCATAAGCATGTTTTTGTTTCTTTTAAAAAACAAAAAAGAAAAAACAGGTTTTTTCCTTCGAAGCAAACAGTCAAGGGAGCAGAGTTTTCCTAAGGAAAAAAAGAGAGAAATTGAGGTTACTCAATACATGCATGGAAATGACACAACTGGCACTGTCTTTGTCTATAAAAGTGCCCTGGGTTTCAGAAAAGCTCCTTAAGTCCCCAGGTATCCAAAGGGGGAAGATCATGCTGCACAGCAGAAGGTAGAAGTGGTGATTTGTATTTCTTTTCCTCAGTAGCATAGTTAAGCTCTGGCACACGTCCACTGATGTACAAGAAAGGTGAACTGTCAGGGTGTTGTGACTCAGTAGAAATATCTAGTGTCAAATCTTGTAAGACTAAATAACACAGAACGTATTAGAGGCTAATAAACAGCCATTAACCACCCAGCATTCAGATTTACCAATTACCACACTGTTCTGGGCCATGGACCTGCTCGATGTGGCTGACAACATCACATTAATGAATCTCAAGTCTTAACCTCCTGGAATTCATGAATAACAATTTGACTCCATGTAACTTGATTACTATGAAATGGAAACTTTAGTTGAATCTAAACAGTGGTTATGAGGTTGAGATGAGAGAAAGACAACCCTACTCCATCACTGGTAATTTAAACTCATATAAAACCGAGCACCTGTCACAGTGATAAATGGGTTTTCTTGTTATCTTGCTGTCGGTATCATTTCCCAGTCAGATTCCTATCAAACACCAAGACAACACTCTGGAAACCAAGGTACAATTGTCTTCATTTTATTTCTCTTCCAGAGAAACGAGTAAAGGTTAGAAGATGCTTATAAATGTGACTGATTTCATTTTCTTTGAGTCATTCCCAGAACACAGTTTAATTTACTTGTATATGCAAACGTAAGGTTTTTATAGTCATCACAGAGAGAGCTGCTCAGTGTTTACTGATTTTAAGCTAAAGCCACAACAACACTGAATCAGGAGACGTCCCAATGGATTACAACTTTCAAACTCTATTTCACTGTGTATGATTAAGAGAAATAAATTTTTTAATCTGTTTTGCATTAGATCAGTGCCTCAAAATTTGGAGTGTCCTCGGTTTGAGGAATTAGACTGAAAGTATAATGTGAATAAGCTCCTTCCTTGCAACTCCAGTGTTTTTCTTCCAGTCATGTTACTTTTTTCTTGACTCAATTTTTTGTAAGCTCTTTTTTGGTTTAAATCTTTTGTAGAACAAATGTAGAAAGATCAAGAAGGAATGAAAGAGAACCCCCCCCCAATACTTCAAAACATTAAATTTGGAAGAATTGTCTGTCTACTTTAAACAGCATGCCTGACTGTACTATCACCATGGTCATTTCTGAAAGTAGAAGCCATGCACAAGCTGTCACCAGGTATCCGTATGAATAAAGAAAATTGTCTCATCCTGACCTATTTGACAGGTTTACGATTAGCTCTGTAATACTGCAGAGTATTTTTAAGCTCTTACAATTTCAGTGCCATGAATCTAACAGGATCATAGTGAACTTTCATTCCCTGTTTCTGGACTGTGGTCTTAAAATATAGATTTGAATGTTCATGGATTTTCCCGGAAGTTTCACAGAATAGTTTGTGAATATAGAGTGAGACCTCCAGAGATTAGAATAATATGGTTGTTTTCTTTTAAGTTGTAGCTGATTTTCTCTCTTTTATAGAAAACTTGAAATAAGAAGAAGACTCAGATTCTTTCTGTCTTTACCTGTTGCTTTTCCATATTCTCTCCCTAGAGTGACACGAGGAGCAGACTGTAGGTTGGTCTTTCCCTTTTGAATCTGTCTCCATGTAGAGGAAAATATTTATATTATTTGATTGTGAAACAGGAGGTGAGAGGGGAGATGAATTTTGCCAGGCAATTAACAGGTTTGTCTCCTTTTGTAAGAAAGGAGCCTGCTTTTAGAAGATGCTATAGCAAGTGGTTCTGTATTTTAGCTGGTGGTAAAAAAAAAGTAATATCTGTAGAAGGGAATAGAAAGTTCCTTTTTAAGAGTGGCAACACAGTTGTTTATACATTGATGATAAAATAATCCCATAATGTTTCCTCAGGACAGTCTCCTATGGACAGGCACTGCCCAAGGCTAAAGTGCAGCTATCCAGCAACAGACACAGCAGTCCTGTGTAGTCAGTGCAAGCAGGAGGAAATTCTGCAGCAAAAAAACAGAAGTGGAGATGGGGAAGTGACAAGGTAACACAGCAATTGTCAAAATGTTCCACTGTAGAATTTCTCTGAGATGTGAAATTGAGTCATGTCAGATATAGCAGAGAACTGAAACCACTTCTTGAGTGAACCCTCATCTGCTAAGTCTCTGTATTCAGAGTAAGTACGTGATACTTCCTTCTCCGGTGAAGTTTGGAAAGAAAGGAATGAGGTGTGCTAAGTCCCTTGAAAAAAAGATCCTGTAAGCCAACATTTCAGGAGCATGTTTCAGGCTTCATTCTGACAGGAAGGGGGATGAAAAATGCTTTTTTTTCTCTTCTATTGCCTACTGGTTAGGAGTAAGATGCTCCTCCTCAGTATGCTGTCTGCCTTGGATACAACCTGAGCATCTGAATTTTCTGGCAGTTCTGTGCAAGGGTTCAAATTCAGATTCCTACTGCTTAGCTATTATAGCACTTCTTGTTAGGTCATTAGTGAAATTCTCTACTTGATTAAGAACTGTGTGATTTATGACATTGCTTAAGTCATCAGAAAGAATAAAATCCTTATACTTCTTGCCTGTTTCCTCCAGTTACCCTTTTATCAATGGCCAGGCAAGAGAGTCCACAACTTTTTGGGATGTAAAAATGGAACTTAGATGGAAATGTGCAAAGTTTTGCTTCTAGTTAAGTTGAATGTCATCCTTTCTTTGAAGAAGGCCAAGAAGGCAAGCAAGAAAAGTACAGTTTATCCACTATATTGACATTTGGGTTTGGAAAGAACAAAAATACGTGAGTTGCACGTACTATTAATATTAATAAAGTTTAAAAAAGTCTTCTCACAAGGGCTTTGTGTTAATCTTACATGATTCAGCTCCTGGCTGCATAATGAAGATCTTACATATTTAATAAGCAAATTGAAGTAGCCCCAAATGAGTGAAAAACATAGCACTGTAAAAAAGAAATGGGGCAGGGGGGAGGGGAATTTTTGTCAGAAGAGGTGGCTGAAAAAACAACGATATACTGGCATTTTTATGTCTCCTATCAAATGTCATTGTGAATTGAAAAAAAGAAGCAGCAAGTTTCTATATAACCTGATGAATGTAACTCCATTGTTTCCATGAAATCATATTAAAAAGGTCATCACTCTACGTATGAAAATACCATGGCAGTTATTCTATTGCTCTTTCGATTTGGAATAGGCACTTGAATGTCATCAAAGAGAAATAGTTGATATTCTATAATTAAAAGTAGATTTTGATTTACAGTGGGGAAGATGATAAGAAGGGATCCTTCCATGCTGCTGATGTAGACATGCAGCTTATTCAGGAATAAAAGAAACTGTCTGAAGGATGAAAGGAAAATATGATTAAATTAAAATGTCTGGGGTATGAAAATGTGCATGTGAAAGGAACTGAAAAATTCCCCCTTCTTGTGGTGTTCTACAAGTGATTCCTTTGGGTAAAGCCTTTGCCATAGCAACAGATAAAACCTTTATGAGCTGTAAAGTTTTGCTAAGAAAATGAAAGTTTTCCATTCCAGTTCAGCTGATGTCTTGAAATGAAATTAAGTCTGGTATAAGATTATCATCCACTAGAAAATGCATTTTTAAGACTATAACAACAAAGAGTCTGATGGTGCTTTTACAAAGTAAGATACATGTGTGCTGAATCTTTCTGCTGGACATGAAGAGCAGAAATCAGAACCCAAATGAACTGTGGTTGTAGCTGCTGTTCTGTCATTTGTTCTTTCTCTTTCATGTCTCATCATTTTGATATCTGCATTGCTGACTTTGTTTCTAGCCTCTCAGTGATGTCTTGCACATTCTATATTTTTCACATTTTTTACAAATAGTTAGATGGAAGCACTGGGAAAGATCTTAGCATTAGGGTGTAACTTTTCACTTCTGCTGGCTTAGTTTTTCGCTTTACATTGCATCCCTTTCTACCTCTTTTCCTTTTATGGAAAATACCCAGACCTTCTCTCATGCTTTGTCCTTGATTTTTTTTTTTTTTCCAGTCACCAACAGCTCTCCATGGAACCTGCTCCTTCAACAGACTTTTCTTCCATTCACGGTGAGGCTCTCAATACCTTTTTTGGAGGATTTCATCACTTGCATGTTCTCTATATTGAGATACAAAGGTTTTTATTATGTCATCATCCTCTTCAGTGAAGGACCCCTGCTCTTCACAAGATACAGGCAGCTATCTCAGAGGATTAGGGTGAGTCATAAGAGGATCATCTGATTGCCTGGCAGTCCCGTGAGTTTCTTGGCACTCTTGGAATTTAAATTGTGTCAATTATAACTTCATATGGAGTTTATCCTCAAACTATGCAAAGAACCCCCTCACTTTCTGGTTTTATCTTGCCTTTTTGCCTTTACTGTCAGGAACATCAGTTTGTGAATGGAAATTCTCTGTGCTTCAAATTGCTGAACACTTAACTCCCTTTCCTTTCCATGTTTTCTGCCCTGGGCTGTGTACTTATTTCTCCTCTTTTGACCCTTCTTTATTCCTCCTTGCATGAGGGCTCTGTCCTTATATTTTGGGAATGGGATTGCAAGATTAGAATTACAATGAGTGAAATGGAAACCTCTGTCCATCACTTTGCAGTCAGGACTTTGCAATGCTCTTTCCTGGCTGCTATCAAATCTCTGAGTTATGTTTTTCTCTGCTTGTTTGCTTTTATTTTTATCATCAGCTTGGTCCTCAAGTGCTTTTTGAAAGTTGGAAGAGGAGCTGAGTTGCATCTCCCCTGTCTCTGTCTTGAACACAGGTGCTCGAGGTCTCAACTGGGACTAAAAAAGGCATTGAAAAGGGGCTCAGAAGAGAGGGGTGTTCTTTTCCACTGTCAGCAGTGGGTTATGTTCTGTACCCAGGAGGCTTCCCACTCACTGCCTGTGGGAACAAATGAACTCTGGGGATAGCAAAGCAAAATATGGCGCCACTTGGGGGTCATCTCATCACCTCTCTGCTCATTGTCATGTGACTGAGGCCTAAACTGCAGCACTACCCAGTCCTTAAACTGTTCTGTGGGATATGCAAACAGTCATACCACAGGATGGAGATCCCGCTACGAAAGTAAAATAAAATTACAAAATAGAAAAGGATGTTTTTTAAAAGATGTTTTCAGCCATTTCAACTCAAGACATTTCTTCCTTGCAAGTGCCAAAATATTCTATACACTTTCTTTTTTGAAAACCTTGAGGTATGTGATTAAACTTACTTTTCAGAGTAATTTTGGTATTAAAGCACCTCTTTTACTGCCTCTGGCACTTCATTCAAGGAGAGGAAGTAGAAAGCAAAGTGAAAGCCAAATCGATTAAATGGGGGAAAATCAGTCTTTTCTTTAGAAAGCCAATTTTTTTTTTTATTAATCATCATATGATTTATTTTCCTTTAGCTGGCACGTAACAGTAGGGAGAATAAGGATGTTGATTACTGGCTCTTTTTATCCTTCCAGTTCAGTGTAGACAAATGCAGTCAGTTACCCACCTGCTTACATGGATGTGACTGCCTCTCGCTTTCAGTATGCATATTGCATTTGTCTGATGTGTTTGACTGCATTTGAATTTATATTTCGATATATATATTAATAATTGGCCTTTGAATTAATAATTGATTCTTTTTCCTAGTGATTACTTTGTTTCCCAAGCACTCAGTATGCATTACAACCTCCCTGAACTATGAAGACCACAAAACTGCCTTTTGCAATCAGCACGGGTCTGAATGAACTGGAAATTACTCATGTCCAGGGCAGGAAATTCTAGATTTTGGGTTTCTCACACCATGTCCAACATACCATATTTTGGTATAGGCAATCTGATCTTGGAGCAATCACTGGAATTACCTGTTAGCTACATAGGCAAAGAGCTGAGGCCAGCAGCTGTCTGGGGATGAGGCAGAAGGGTGCTGCACTCTGTGCTCTGCTGAGTACAAAACCAGACAAGATAAGAAACCTTTTCCTCAGGAAGCCACTCCTGGCTAAGGACTCTATTAAAGAATTTGGTGATTTTCATATGGCTAAGACTGGAGGCTGGGGGTAACCCGGGCCTTGTGGGGTCCTCCATGGACTGCAAGGGGACACTTGCTTCACCATGGTAATTCACCACAGTTACAGGAGGTAATGGTTTTGAGTCCTTCCCCTGTTTTCTGTAGGGTTCCTCCCCATGGGAGACAGTCCTTGATAGATCTCTCTGGCATGGGTCCACCCTTGGGCAACAGTTCTTCCATTCTCTGATGTCCCTTAGGGTCACAAATTCAGCTGCATCAGCATGGATCCCTCACTGAGATCACAAATCCTACCCAGGCCGACTTGCTCCAGCGTAGGTCTCTCTCTCCATGGGCCACAGGTCTCCAGCAGGACTTTGTTTCATCTTAGGCCTCCCATAGGGTCACAGCCTTCTCATGCACTCACATGCATTCACCTGCTTCTGCACGGACTCCTCCATGAGCTGCAGGGGGTCTCCTCACTCAGTAATCTTCCACAGATGGCAGGGCTTTTAGTTTTCAGGCTTTTCCCTGCTGAAGGGGAGGGAGGAGAGAAGGAGTCCCCCCCACTTTGGGCCTCTCTTCTCTCTCCTCCAGCTGCCAGCTTCAACCTTGGAGGCTGTGCTATCTATCTGGAATTCCTTCTGCAGCACGTCTCATCCAGGCAGTTTTCCTCTAGAGTTTTTTCTCCACTCTGTTACAGGAGAGAAGGAGGCCTGGCCCCCCTCATCCAGGCCAGACTTGGCCCAAGGTGGGGAGCACACACCTGGGCCCAACAGGGCTGGCTGCTATACTGGCTCTCTCATTTTTATTTCTACCTCATGGCTCTTATCTCTTCTGCCCCCACAGCTTCTCTTCCATTATCTTAAATATGTAATTGGCAGAGGCGTTACTAATACTTTTGATTGGCTTTGTTCTGGAAATCCACCTGGAAAAACTATTTTCAGCCCCAGGAGGGGTTAGTCGGCAAACCCACGACAGGCTTAAACTAGAAAGTGAATATTTACTTCAATAGTGACTTGTACTTTACAAAACCAGTCATGAGTTTGGTTCATGCTGCAGGTGGCCCTTTTCCTTGCCTTTCCATTCAGAAACTAATGTGCAAAAGAAGAAATAAAATTCCTGTGGATAAATTCATGTACACTTTAAATTTCCTGAATGTGCCATTTATTAGGCTGCCTGTTAAAAGATATATACACCATAGTGATTTTCTCTTGACCTCTTCTTCCTGGTGTATGGAGGACCCCCTACGTTTGTTCCCTCTGTGATAGAAAATTTGATTTATCTCCTTTAAGCAGGTGCATGGGGACCTGATTTTCCCCTTTCCATTTCTCTCTGAAGGTCAGACCTTTGAAAAAGGTCTTCCCCTTTCCTGTAGGCAATTCCTGGAAACAGAACAAGGTAAGCAAAATACAGCATCTGCAGGTGTTCATTCACTGAAAATGTCAAGGCTATTCAAAAGCTTGTTCTCTATAGCAATTAGTTGCCCAGCATGTCAAACAAAGACGTCACCACTTAAACTTCTACTTTCTTAGCATCACGCTATACGTGGATCCCAACATCCAAGGTCTTCTAGGAAATTCGAGTTATCGGGAACAACAAGGATGATGAACTGTGAAATTTCAGGATCCAAACTATTGCTGTTATTATTTTCAGAGTGATTTACAAACCACTTAGGAAAGTGGAAACAACTCTCAGTCCTTTTCAAAGATGGTAAACTAAGTCACAGGGAGGTGCAGTGAGAGCACATTACCGCAGATGGGCCGTGCCTGGGCTCCTGAAAGCTGACCTGAGTTGCTTCTGGGCTTGGATCTTCCAACCCAAAGAAGAACCAGATGGTTACAAGGCCTCTAGTCCATCGTCAGGCAGAAGTCCTGTGGAAGCACCAGGATCTGGAGCCAGAAGTCTTTTCAATCACAGGACACTCTTTTTATTTTTATTTCTCCTTCTACATGTGTCTTCCCAGGCTTTGCTCATTATTTATTACAGACTGTTGTAGCTAATGGCTGAAATGCTTTCATTGCAGTTTTGTTTTTAGCCACACCAGTTCAGCAGTGTTTGTGTAGTGGTCACCGCAGCAACTCCATAGCAGTGCTTGGTTTTGGAGCAGGTGTCAGCCCTGACCAAGATGTTCAACAATGTTTAGCAAAAGGTAAGATTTCCCATGGCACTTGCCCTCTTGTACAGCATGTTTTTGACATCACTAACAAAATATCTTCAGTTTGCTCAGTTATCCAAAGGTACAGTATATCTTTTTGAGTAATGCTTGTGAGTTCATCACTTTTTATATGGCACTGAGGTATAGCTAGCTAAAAGGCTCTGAATTTTGGCAGCTGTGTTTTAGCAGTAGCAGAACTGTAAATGCCTGGGTTTATGTATTTGTTTAATTTTTTCTAAGCAACAGTTTATTAAATGATGACTTAATATTTTCTGTCCCAGATGAATTCTTTGTGAGCATCAGATAATGAAGAGTTCAGCAAAAAACAACCCAAAGTGCCTCACCTTTGTTTCAGGTATCTCAGTTTTTGTCTCACCCCAAGGATTGCTAATCCCAGTGGTCAGGTTAATGTGAAAATCTAATTGCTCATCTTCCTCTGCATGGTTAGACCTTCAGGGTTTTTGGATTTGTTTTTGTTTGCTTTTGCTCCACATTTTCCAATATCGTTTAGGAAAGTGCAGAAGAAAAGACAGAGTTAATTTAGTCACTCAGATGAAAAATCCCTCAGCACTGACAACCTGCTCTGCTTGTGCCAGGTCTCTAAGAGCTTGAAAATCAAATTAGGCACAGAATTATTACAGACACTGTTTTCTGTCAACAACTTGAAAGAAAGAAAAAAAAAAAAGCAAACACTAAACAAACAGAAAAGGCTTTCTCCAGAAATCTCACTAAGAGCCATGCTTCCCAATCCATTTGCAGCTTCTGACTCCAGGTCTGGTGTTCCCTGCTGCCAAGTGGCTGTATCTGAAACAAGGGCTACAAACAATGTTTTAGAAAGTCATTTAAAAGTGAGCAGAGAGATTACATGCCAAGTTGAAAGCATGACAGCAAGAAATCTCTGAACTTGCTTTGTCAGTGATGAGAAAAACCTCAACAGATTCACTCTAGGTTGAGCTCACTGGGGTGGAAGGAAGGAGATTTAATCTCAGTATTTGTCAGTTTCCCACTACAGTGGCTTGTGCCACTGAGGGCATTTTCTCACGGGGAAACTGAATGCCAGTGTACTGGAGCTACCTCAGTTCTGGCCACCATCCTTGAATGTAAGGATACAGGGTGAGATTAAAAAAGAAAAAAATTCTCTCCGGCCAAGTCTGTAGCTATGGTCACAAGCAAATGTCTAGAGCAGATTAAGAACAGCATAAACATATATGACACTTCCCCCAGTGCACTCTGAAATGCCATAATAATAGTCAATGCATTCTTTGTTATGAATTTAATCACTTTATTATTTAATGCATATCAGCTATTAACATCTACAACACCCTGTAGCTACATGCTCTACAAGTGTCCTGCACCCTATGGGGCAAATGATCCCTTTTTTCCTCTTTGTTTTTTTCTTGTTTGTTTTGAACTTGGTCATGAAAAGCTTCACATAGCATACCTAATTTTTATATTCATGAAGAGATGAACAATTAGTTCCCATCCAAACTCTCCATACTCTCCACAGTCCTCATGTTTCCAAAGTCTTTCCTCACTCACAGGAGTCTCTATATATTTGCTAAGCATTGCTGTTTCTCTCTGAACCTCTCCCAGTTCCAATATGTCCTTGGAAATAAATGGCAGGATGGGACATCTTCCTGCACATTCCATTTTCTGAGGTCTACAACATCATCTACTTAAAACCATCTGAGCTTACTTGTATTCCCTCTTTCCTCCCCTTCTGGTCTCTTCAGCAGCACGGTAGCTTACAACATATGTGCTGCACAGCTTGTCCTGCCTTTCCTGGAAGATGAAGGGGGCCACAAACTCTTAGCTAGCTTGGCAATTCTTCCCTTGGTGTCCACTGACCAGCAGAATTGGAGGTAAATTCAGTTGTCAGTGTCAATGGAGAGATATTGGGCTAGAAACCTGAGCCAACCTGGCAGCTCTGGTATGTGTGTAGTTCGATATACTTGGTTTGTTGGTCTGTCCATGTTCAGTCTTGGCTTGAAGAGGCATAACCACAAATGGGGAAAAACTATGGGTAAAAACTCGCATTACAGTTCACACACGCTTTATCATTTGAATTGTTCTTGAGCTGTGAGCAGAGGGTTTTGCAGCGTGTTGCTGCTGTTGGACTTGTGCAGTTGTCACTGTTAAAGCTTGAGGCTGTTGGGCAGCAGCAGGTGAGCTTGCAATTTCAGTTCTAAAGAGTTTTTCTCTTTTCCCCTCCCCAATATGCCTAAGCTAACTTGTCACATTGAGCTGCTTGTTTTTGCTCCCAACTTGTATATGTAAACTTGCTAATGTGTAGTTACCGCTTCCCAGCAGGTGTGTAATGCAGGCATTGTGAATCAACTCAGATTTTTGTCTTGTTTTGGGAGAAGGGGAAAGAGACGATGTAAAAAAAAGAGCAAATCTAGGAACAATAAGTTCAAATCAAGAAAGAACCTAGGAGAAATATTTGTAAAACCACACTTTGCTTTCTTAAGTTACTAGGCAAGATTTCTATAAGCTGCTTCTAACTAATCAGAGAGGATGTAAAGAAATAGAACTTCCAAGTATGGATAAATTTTGTACTTTTGTGTTGTCACTCCCTCTAGACATTTTGCCTCTTTTCATTGTGTCATGTTGAAAGTAAAGTGTTTGTTTTGATCTCAGCTTTTTTTCAGCACAGTGTGCAGCTTGTTTTTGCGATAGTACTTAATGTCTTGTGAGAAATCCTGTTGAGGGCTTTCAAATGCCTCTTGTTTGCAGACACCAAAAAATAGAATAGTTAGAAGTGGGTGGTGAAGACACAGAAAGTGTCTTACAGAAAGTAAGGAAAATTTTTCTATGAAGTTGATAAAACTATTGAGCAATATTAAATTTTATGTCATGGGTCAATTAAAATTAGAAAGTACAATATATCTATTGGAACGTGAACTTTTATTGGACTTGAGGGGTAGATTAAATACTTTGGTTTGTTTTGGAGATGAGATTTCCAAAAGCAGTCAGTCTGCTCTTTCTGTTTAAGTGATAACAGTGTTCAGTCAGCATTCAGCATATTTTGAATATCCTAGGATTTGTCTCTATGGTTTTATAAACTGAATCTTCAGCTCTTTATTGAGCAAAAGTACCCTGCAACTCAAAGACAAATTTTCCTGAAATTAGATGTGCTTGTAGGCTCCAGGCTGCAAATATGCTGTCTTATTTTGTAGTATTTGAAAACCTATCAGGAATCCCATGTTGTTGCAGCATCTTGGATCACTGATGAACTTCTTTTATGATCATCTGTCTCATTTCCTCAAGGGCCCTCTTGTGTGATCGACTTTTGAAGTATTATTATTCTAATACATCCATCACTATTACAGTTGTATATCCCTACCTTTGTTATGTTTAACTCTGTCTGACAGAGGAAGGGTAGAAAAGAACCCATTCAAAACATCCCAATTTGATCAGCATTGGCAAAAGGAAACAAAACCCTGCAAAGACTCACTTGAGTTTCTTTGAGGAACATATAGGAACCATCAGTAACATGATGTGCAAAGCAGGTTTGAGGTTAAATGTACATCACAGTGTTTCCTGATCCTGTCAAGCTCTGCAGCATGCAACTGCTCTTCTTGAGCTGAGCATGCAGCCTGAGCCAGTTGTTGTAGCAGCCATAATTTTGAATCATAGAATCAACTGGGTTGGAAAAAACCTCTGAGATCATCAAGCCCAACCCTTGATCCAACACTGCCATGGTTATTAGACCATGGCACTAAGTGCCGCATCCAGACAACTTTTCTGGAGCAGTAAGCTAGACTAGATATCTCCAGAGGTCCCTTCCAGCCCAAGTTTCCCTATGACTATGATTCTGGAATTGAGAGTCCCTTCAAGCATGCCCTCAGCTCCTGTAATGACTCACTAAAATTATTGTAGGTCTGTAGTTTTAAAACTACCAAAGGATGGCTCTGGGTACTGACTTGTGAAACTGCCAAGGACAGGGCGCTGTCAAGTCATTTTAATGTTCGAGGCACAGCTTCAGTTTCTTTTAGGTTCCTTCCAGTCCCGGGAGGCTTAACATGTCCACAGATGGATCCCAATATTTCCATGTTTCTGCATGCTTTTCTCCTGAATAGAAACATTGAAAGATTTCCTGCACTTTTCCCCTCAGGTGTACTCCTCCTTGCCACAGCTCTGACTAAAAACACATCAGAGTACAGTTTGATGGAGCTGAAATAAGATAGATGTGATTCCTAAGACAGGTTTCAGTGACTGAGTATTAGCAAAAAACAGTAATCAACTGGGAGTGGCTGAAGCATGTAACTTACTTGCAGCCCCACAGATAACACTTTTCACCTTTTAAACTATCTATTAACAAGGGTTGAATTAAACCACATTCATCCTTCTGCTGCTTTTTTGTTTGTTAGTTTTTCTTTTACCATGCTTCTACTTTCCCTAAACTGATCATTTATTTCTTTCTAGGTTGCCTCTGGAGAGGGGACAAGTCTGAAGACTTAAAAGACTAGTGAGATAGTAATCATTGGTTCACACTGTTTCCCTTCCAGCTACTTGCTGTAAGCAAGAACAACAACAACAAAAAAATAAATATACAAGACTGAAAGAAACAGTGCCTGAGGAGAGAACATTCATATTGTCATTTAGATGAACTATGCAGCTATCTCTCTTGACACACCTATTTCACGAACATGTTTCTTCTCAACCTGGTATTCATTTTCTGTCCTTCTTCATTACATTAGTGATTCTTTTTTCCTCTCCTACTCTGACTACAGTCTGAGCCACTCATTTTTTGGTTATATTAGCCAGGTTGTTTGTATTGTTGTCCCGCGGGTGACCTAGCAGCTCAAACTAATAACACATATTTCTTTGTCAACATTTTACTCTCCAAGCTTGTTGAAGACATTTTATATGTCCAAATTGCAGTGATGTATTTTGGCGATAATAACACAGAAGTGGAATTAATGTCTTTTGGACCTTTCCTTTCTAGCAAGATTGGACTGGCCGAGATAAATGGCTTTCTCGCCCAGCTTATTTTGGTTTTCTTTTGTTTCAAAACTCCTGAATTTAATAATGTTTGGGGGTTTTTTCTCTCAGACCTCCCCATAGAATTTTTTTGTTTGTTTCATTCTGTTTGTTCTTATACAACAGGATCTTAAAGTTCTGGTCCTAACTAAAAATAGAATAAATCAGGACATTCCAATACCATGAAGGTGGGATTGGTTTCATTTACATTGCAAAATGCCTAGGGCTAAGACTTATGTATTTGTAGAGTATCTATCATAATGAGGTTTCCTGACTAGGATAAGGAAAATATGATGTGTGTTTGAGATTCCTGACACATGATTGAGGCAATGTTCATGCTAAAGATAAATTAATTTCAGAAAGAAGGTAGAATTATTTTTGGTTTCCCTCATTTATATTATCATTAAACTTGTGCAAACATTGTACCTTCAAGTCTGTGACAAATTTAATTGAAAATGGCCAGTACAGTCAAGGCAGATGGGCACACAAATGTCAGATGGTCACAGGAACCTTCTGTGACTTGAGAAACCAAGCTAGAGAAGAACTGGCAAAAAATAGTTAACTATGCAATAGTGCATAGAAAGATGTGTGTCAGAGCCCATTCTCATGGCAACCCAGTCCCACATTTCTTCGTAAAACATTAATAATAATAATTTTTTTGCAAGCAATATCCACAGGCCTTAGGAAGCAGAGATAAAGACTCTAGGAAATAGAGGCAAAGTTTGATTCTCTTCTGAGACCCCATCCACATGCAGGCGCAAAAAGTCCTTACCTACAAATGTTAGGATATGAGAAGATAGCAAAGCAATGGAAAACAGTAAAAGAAAATAAATTTACCTTATTCTTAGCACATAGAGGATTTAGACACGTTTTAATTTAGACCCAGATGCTCACAGGTGCCCTATACCCAATGATTGTCTTGGGAATTAGGTGCTTAAATCCTTGTAAAGTTTTGTGTGCAGGTGATTTGCTCAAGATCATGCACATACTGTCTGCAGAACTGAGATCCAAATGAGACTGCACTAAATGTCATTTCACTGCCTTACCTCACCTAATCATGTAAGGTAGCGTCTTTTTGACTGCATTTTATCTCATTTGGCTTTGATTTCTTTGTTTTTGTAATGCTACTGCTGGACACAAGCAGAGGTTTTATTTCATTTTACCCTACAGAGACAAGTTCTAGTCACATGGTCAGGCCAAAAAAAAAAAAAAAAGTTTGGAGTTCAATTATAAACCATTAGCATATCTATTTTAATTTTAGGGTTACAAAACATAGAAATTAACCACTGTAGTTAGGGTTTAGTGCTGTAGAAAGGACACTGTTTTGTTTTGCCACAAGTTACTACCAGTAGCTCAGGCTGGTTACTCAGTTCCTCTTCCAGATCAGGTCTGTGTGAATATGACCACTCAAACTGTGGCTCCAGTCTGGAGCATCCCAAAAGTGGAATGACTAATGCACTTGCTGGCTCCATCCCACCCAACAGTGTGGGTACAGCTGCCTCCATGCATTGTCTCTATAAACTCAAACATAGCTACCAAAGACAGCATAGATAAAAGCGGTCAGTTCCCTGAGACTAGAGGCATCAGGAAGAAATAATGGCTATTTCCTCACAGAGACCAATCATTCTTAATTTATTTAGGTTGACACACAAAGAAAGTGTGAAGACCCAGAAGGCAAAAAGGCAGTGGAAAACTAGGCATGTTAATACCATTAAAAATGGGCATGAACTGGCTATGTATATATTTATAATAGAAACTGGATGATGCTTTCTGACCTCCAGAGGTTCTTTTCAAATATCTGGACAGTGTTTAAAAGACCTAACTTGATTTAAGAGATTATGAATCCCTTTTCAAAAGTACTCTGTCTGAATAGCTTAGTAATTTTCTTCTTTTTACCTGAGCAACATGACTTACCTCGCAGGGAACATTGTGGGGAAAAATGAATGGACAACTGTGGGATGCTAAAACAGCTGTTAAATACTAAGTAGCCATAGGGATTTGGCTGTGAATACTGCCAATAGCTCAACATGTAAGATGTGGGATGTCTTGTCTCCAGGCCATCCTGAAGTTTTCCTACTGTATCCTTTCAAATTAACTAGATTCCAGCAATATGTTATATAACGTACTTGAGCCAGCACATAGTGAAGGAGAAAAGAAATAACAATTTTTGCACTCATATAGCAGATTCATGTAGGTAAAATGAGCCACAGTATTTGAATATCATTAATAGCCATACATGCATTTGGATGTTAGTTTGTATTTATCATTAAAGCAACAAAGTATGGCAAGGAGCAGGTGACAGGCCAAAAGTACCTACTTCAATAATTTCTTAATGATAAAAGCATTTAGAATATGTCTAAGAGATAAGAGCTTTTTTGACCAACTGAAACAAATGCGAGGGTTAACTGTCTCCCCATGGTTGTGATACAGATAATATAGATATAGATGAGATAGAGATAATTTAAGAAACCTCAAAGCAGATAGCTTTGATATACTCTAAGCCTTTTCAGGGAAGCAGATTTTAACAGCTTGTGCATATTCTGTGAGTTAAAACCTGCTTGAAATGCCTAAGGCAAACACAAAGCATTAACACTTTCTTTCAGGGATCTCTGATGAAGTTGGGGATATTTCCTTCTCAGTCAGTAAAGTTGTGTCTTTGGGTGTGTGTCAAGCAGCAGAGGGAAAAAAAGAAAAAAGACAGGAAGTGGTTTCTACAGCAAGGAAACAAGTATTCTTCACAGGTGTAAAGTGATATAATTCCAACATGCACTGTGATTACAACCCAACCTGTTCATCATCTCCGCAGTGGTTACCATTGCAACAGATCCAGCAGGATTTCCCATTCTAATCTGAGGAAGTTGCTCAAGTGCCAGTGTAAATATTCCTAATGTGCTGATTTTTGGTGGCAGCTTGCACTGGGGCATCAGCCATCTCTCACTGCATGTTCTAGAAAGTAGAAATAAAACCAAGTTATCTCACTTGAGTACTTATCCAACATGAAATTTTCATCTCATCAGGCACAGTGTTAGTGCCTTGAATTCTAAGCACTTGGCCTTCTGCTGCTCTAAACTGGTATGTGAGCTCTAAAGCAAACCATTGCACATTTTTCTTGTGTCAATGTTTCATTTTATTCCCATACCAAGATAATTCTTGGCAAGGCTGCACAATGAGCTCTTTTGTCTGCAAGCTGCTGCTTCAGAGCTGACTACAGAGAGCTCCAAAATCAGAACTTCAGCACTGGTTCTTGTTTATCTCAACAACATTGTTTTTTAACTTCCTTTTATCTTGAGAAGTACTCAGTATGTCTGTGCGTTTATGTGCAAGTATGCAAGGTGACCACCTATTGGCTTGTGACTACTATAAATTAGGCACATATTTAGTTATCATTCTTTTCATAAAACTCCTTTTACAAGAGTAAATTGTTGTTTACTGCCCAACTCCTCTGGACTCAAGAGAGAGAATCAATTTTTTTTTTCTTTATTATTACTGTTGTAATTGCAGTTTTGTTCATCTCTGAGATATTGGAAGTACATTGTAGAGATCATTAAATTTATTGCTTGTGTGTCTAGGGAAAAGGAAGAAGTGGCCAGACTACTTACATCTTTATATCAACACCTGAGCATGTCAAAGATTAAAAGACAAGCTTAAGTCATTTTTACAGTTCTCTTCTCTTCTTTGTTCCGTATAGAATTCTGTTTCATATTGAAATACTTCCTATTACTGACATTTGGTGTTTGCTTCAGTTACTTATCAATTATCAAACTTTAGGTATTTTTCCAGTAGTAAAATCAGGGTGTCAGTGTGGATGGGCTGATCTAAATTTAGGCAAATTGTCTCTTCTATTCTCTTTAGTTTGTACTCTTGAGAAGAGTTGATAAGTGTGAAGTACCCAAATGCTTTTGAAATTCAATGAGCTTTGAGACTGTGTTTCTTTGAATACTGAGTTTCTGAGTACACAGAAACTATGACAGTAACGTAAAAAGACTCTAAAGGGTCCCTGTAGTCTTAAATTTAGCCTTTAGATACTCCTAAAGAACTTCCATTTGTATAATTGCAAATTATATTAGGTAATATTAAGTTATTTCTCTTATTCAGGAAGTGCATTGAAGTATCTTTGTCCTAAACATTGTACTCCAGAATGGTGGCTGCAGTGCCTCTGAGTCACTTTATGCACCACTATTAGGAAAACATTAAAGAAGCCAAAGAAACACGTTTACTCTTTCTTCTGCAGGGGTAAGTCTTCCAACAGCCTGAGTTGCACTGCTTTCCTTATGGCTGAGGGTAGTTATGCAGCAAACATCATGTTTATTCACATCTGTAAATTTGATTTGTCTTGCTCTTCTGAGGCAAAAGAAGGATTGGTTTTCTACCTTTGCTTCTTGTACTCAGGCTGAGATCTGTGGAAAAGCCTGGCAAAGCTCTTATGCACTGAGTAGACAAAGGAGATTTTGCCTGCAGGACTTGGGGGATTTTATCTGCAGACAGGAGGACAGTGATTCTAGAATGACTTTATGCAGAAAGGTGTCCTGTCCTCATTATATCTGCGTCAAACAACTTCCTTTGGACAACAAGAAACTCACTGGCGTTGTGACCTTCCTTGTAAACATGCTTGGAAGTGGCACTTGGAAGTGGCCAACAGTTGAAGTGTGATTATTTTTTCAGCCTTTCTTCACAGCTCAGCTGTCCCTCTATGTTGTCAGGCTCTCCAAAGCAATTTTTTGAGCTGATTCTTTTCAAAGTATTTGTGTGCTGGGGAAGACTCTGTGAAAACATGTCCAGTGTTACCTTAGTCAGGGCTGCCAGGAATTCCTTTCTATTGCATTAGCAACTAGAAAATTGATTTGTTGTTGTTGTTGTTGCTTTGGGGGATTTTTTTGCCTTTTTTTTTGTTTGTTTGTTTTGTGTTTTTGTTGTTGTTGGGGGTTTTTGTTTGGTTGGGTTTTTTTGTGAAATGTAGCTGCAATGGCATTTCACATATATAGCAATTATGCAGTCCTTCCAAGTTTACTATAGTTTGAGGAACGGCTAAATGATGAGCCAGACTCCCTGTTGTCAAACCAGAGCACAGCCTTCTAAAGCGAGCCTGGTGCTGTTCCCTTTTTTGTCTCCATTGATTTGTGAATCCATACTCATCAGGAAGTGTGATTTTGTTTTTGTTTCTCACACTTCCCCTGAGCTAACTGTGACTGTTATTGAGTTTGGATTTGGTTTCAGGTTCCAACTGAGATTTTATATCTTTGATACAGAGTGTGAATTAAAAAAAAATGAGGAGGAGGAAAAAACTAGTTTATAATGTCTATGCATCTTCTTGTGGTTTGAGGGGTTTTCCAGCCTGGTCTACACACACATCTTTTAACCCCACAGTAACCACTGTAACTGGTGTGCTTCATTTCATGAGCATGGATTGAAAGGTGAGTGCATAGGAGAGTTCAGCTGCTCCATAACCAAGCCCACAGAACAGCTCTTCTCTCACTGAGCTGCCTGCTGGGATGGGCCCTTGGTTCACTGCCCTGTAATACATGTTTTCACTTACAGAAAATAAAGAGCAATGAGGGGCAGGCGGATGAAACCTGAAATTCATGAACAGGAATTTTGGGATTGTTTCCCGCAGTCTTCCTCTGCTTGATGCCTCTATTCCTCTACAAATATGAAAAATATTGCAGAAAAAATGAAGCTCAGGTAAGTACCAGACTTAAATCTCCCTCAGTCATAGAAATTAAAGAAGTATTTACATTTGGGGTGGTGAGCTGCTATGGGGGAAACTAGTGATTGTACAGAATGAGGAATGATCAGACATCAGGAATTGTGGGGACTTTAGGAAAACCAAAAGATTTATCTTCTTTATATTTATATACTGTATTCTACTTGGAATGTCTAGGCTTAATTCGGATCTCTAGGTATGGGATATAAAGAAGCCAGAAATTCTGTTCTGCTTTCTTCAATTGACACAGTATCTTCACTATTACATTTTCTTTAAGTCAAAAATTGAAATAATCTATCCTCTAAGAGACAGCATGCTGATCATTTGTTTCATATTTCACTGTAAAAATGACATATTATTATGAATCTATCCCTTCTTGCAGCAAGTGTGTGATGATAAGGAATCACTGTACCTTTAAAACAAAGGCAAAACATGAAACAACAGTTGTTCCTTTGGCATTGATGAGTTAACTGGGATTATTTTTTGTTTGTTTGTTTTGTTTTGTTTTTTGTATCCCAGGCTATCCTGACTGAAGAACTTGTAAAAAATTGCTCACAATACATTTCTCTGAGACTTCTTATCACAAAATTCCTTTGAAAGGTTAATTGTCAAACTTTAGTTTGGGACTATATAACACAGTTGAAAACTCCATAACTTTACTTACATATTAGCATAAATGTGGTGGGTGATAAAAAAAAGTTGTTTTTCATATTATTTTGAAAGGTTGAGTTCATATCATTATTCATGATTGAGTAAATAGGTTTTTATTCCAGGGTACTAACAGCACTATAAATACTCACTGTAAGGCTTCTGGATCTCACCTGACTCCCATTAAACTTGATGGAAAGGTATATCTTGATATACATGCTCTTTGGATCAGACTCTTTACCTAAGATGACTGTAATTCACCTTTCCTTGGTAGTTTTGGGCAGTATTTTCCAACCTGCCTCAACAAAATAAAGTACAAAAACAGATGGTGTTTATTCAAATGCTTGTGTTCTCTTCTTCCTCCCTTCCCATGAGATGATGGAGGAATTGTGCAAATTACCCTGATTTCTGCCTTCCTTGCCCCATCTATCAAAAAGGAATCATAAGACAGATCTTTTTTATAAAGTCCTTGGAAATCTATCAGGGGAAAAGTGCTATGGAAAAGTTGGATAAAAGCTTGGGCCAGACTGTAGGGTCCCCTAGATAATACCTAAAATCAGTCAAGAATGTTCATATATATGTGTGTGTGAGAGAGTGTGTGTATGTGTGTATATATATAAATATAAAATATATGTGTGTGTGTCTCTGTGTTTGCATGCATGTACATATATATGTATATATATTATATGCGTATATCTACATATAAAAATATAGAAATGTATTTGTGTGTGTATCTTTGTGCACACTATGTACACCTACTGACAGTAAAGAGTTGTCTAAGCCAAGCAAATAATAAATTAAGACTATATTAGTTTTGGACTGTGCTCTCCTGGCAGAAAAATCCTATAGATCATCCTGTCACTTGACTGTGGTCTGGAGTTGGCTGCAACTCTGAACAAGTCCTCTGCAGAGTATTATCTCCTGCAGATAAAAGTTGAGTGGCTATTTCTGTAAAGGAATTTTGTCTCTCTGAGCACAGTTTCAGGACACAGCTGCATTTACGTGAACCTTGTTATAGCATTTCTTGGATCATACCAGAGAGACTTATGCCCTTCATAAAGCCAAGAAGGACAAACACTGCTGCTTTAAAAGCTTTTAGGAACTGATCATTTTTCATGCCCACTTGTCTGTGGCAGTTATAGTAAATTTGCTGTTCTCTGCATGGTTCCAAGATACACTTTCGCCTATTACAGATCCACAACAAAAAATACTGTAGTAATATACGACTCTGGCTTCAAATGCAGTTGTACTGCTTTGGTTCATTTCCATTTAACTTAGCAGTATTAGCTACACACCAATGGTTCTTCTCCCTCTAAAAGGTGACACCTACAAGTCCATAGAGAGGAGGTTGTTTTTCATGTACATCTTTCCTAGATCCAGATGTCCCTAGAAGTATTATTTTTGCTGTAATAGTAGGTTCTCACCATAATCCAGAATCTTTTTTTGCTCTGCTGTGTGTATCTACTAAGGAACAGGTCCTGACCCAAAGACCTTTCAGTCTCAAACAGTGTATAATTTCCATGGTTTTCATAATTATTAATTGCTAAGTAGCAGAGTGATTCCCAACCTTAGGATTTATTAGGCCATAAGTGAATAGCAAACAAAAAGCCTTACTGCCACAGAAACAGGAATCCAAATGATTTATCTGGGCCTGCTGTGCTGCATACTATACAAACAGAAACAGTCCTCTTACAACATCAAATACCTTATTACTTAAATGTAAGACAAGATAAAATAGGTGCAGGCTCCGTGGAAACAAAGGTAGAGTCATGATAAACTCCACTGAAAATTCAACCCTCAAAGATAGCAGAGTCTAGCTTGATCTTTCTTAGCAGTGCTGTGGTATAAATAATTAACACTTTGCTAGAAAGTGCCCTTCAGGTAGAAATATACAGTCAATTAAGCTGTCCTTAGTGTTACTATTTTCTTTGTTTCTTATAGTTTCCAAAACCAGTATTTGTGTTCCTTTTTTTATTAACACATAAGGAGAATTTGCCAGGTAAAAAAGCTCAACCTTAACTGTGCAGTAATTCCAGGATGTTTGTTTTGAGATGATTTGGCATGTTTCAGTTTGTTTGTGTAACAGTGGAATATGGGTTTTTTTCCCAGGTGGTATTTGCAAGGAGTTCTGGCATCAAGTCTTAAAGGCACTGTGTGCCTACATTTCCAAAAAATGGCTCTATCTCTTATTAGAGCTTAATAGCTCAAAATGGAGATTGGAAAGAGATAGAATATCCTCCTGTGCAAATTTTCACAGATCTTGGTCAAAAGCAGTAATATCTGGTTCTCTGTCCCCCATCGGTGTAGAGGAGAGTTCCAGTCCTCGGTTCCTTATCCATGTTCAGAGCCATTTCTGATGGCTGAAGGATGGGGAAGGGGG